>JARGCV010000081.1:6802500-7475000 GCA_034064705.1 Bothrops alternatus | reverse complement strand
GCAACCTGACTGAATTGCTTGGAGCCAGCTGTTTCCCTCAGCCTAAGAATAGGGTTCCTGCTCACATAAGCAGTGTTTTTCAACCTTAGCAAATTTATTATAGGTGGCCTTCAACTCCCAGAATTCTCCAGCCACATTTGCACTAAAGCAGGGGTCTCCAACCTTGACAACTTTAAGACTTGTGGACTTCAACTCCCAGAATTCCTCAGCGAGGTGAAGTCCATAAGTCTTAAAGTTGCCAAGGTTCGAGACCCCTGCACTAAAGTGATTCTCAGTGTTTTTCTCCACTTTGATATTTCAGTCTCATAAATTGACTAGGTGAAGTAAAGCACTCAGTACTTATTGAATGCTGCGGCACTCTTTTTCTTTTGCAATGGAAGATACAAATCTCATCATACACCAAGGCATGATTTTCATCATCATGATTTGCTAGATAAGAAACAATTGATTTACAAAAGTTCTTGTTTTAAAAATCACAAGGACTGGATTTAAGGCAAAAATAAACCATAATAGCACAATGTGTGAACCTATTAATCACTGCCTGAACTTTACATTAACCTTTCTTCACAAAAATTCATCAGTTAGTGTTAAGTACTGGGTTCGAGTGCAATGATGAAGACACATGGCAACCTTGAAGAGTTCTTTATTCTTACACCTAACAACTAACAAAAGCAAACAGTCTTCTTTTTAAAGGCGAATGGTCCCTGACAACGGCAAACAATGTAACAAGCTATTCTTGCCTTGCGCATGTGCGCAAGGCTGTCCCTGCTCAGTCTGGTCCCGGGCAGCCAGCGTTGTGCACATGCACACAAGGCTGGCACCGACCAGTCTGGTCCCGGGCAGCTTTTGGAATACCCGGGACCAATGCAACGTCCCGAGCCTGCTTTTGCAGGCTCAGGACACAACACCCCTTCCCCCTAGATGGAACATATATTTTACACACACAGGTGTACCTTCACAGGCAGGAGTGTTACACAGCCATTAATCAAATGCAATGAGTTGGAACTTGGAATCTGCCCTCAGACATACTCCTTCATTTTTAGTAATGTCTGAACGTTACCGAAATCAAAAAATAGTACAGCAGTCTATTCTAAGGCTTCCTTTCTTCAGGTCTTCCTGAACTATCCTATTGACTTGACAGTAACTTCACAAATTCCTGAAGATGTTTGGGTGGGCACTTGGCCCACTGTGACCTTCTAAGGCCAGAAGGGATTGCCTGGCCCACCTGCTTGCCTACCAGGCAAGGCAGGCCATGGCGTTGCTGTCTCAATTGCCCAGGTGACCCCTGTGAGAGTGCCTGGCCTACCTGCTCGCCTACCAGGCTAGGCAGGCCAGGACTTTGCTGCCCAGAATACCTGGTTGACCCACTCATCTGCTGGCTGGCTGGACCCTCTAAGTCCAGACCAGCATACCTTGGAGGGGTGGTAGTCCCCAGATCCACAATGGATCCTTCTTGGGAGCACTTTCCCTCGAACCCAGGGCCAGCAGCTTGAGAGTGCTCAGTCACGGAAGTACCCCAGTATCCACTGTTTCCTGAGCATGTGCCCAAGTTGTCAGAGTCAGGAGTTACTTCCCTGGCAATCCCCCTTGCTAATGACCTCCTTTTGGGAGCAATTGCGGAATTGGACAAGCGCCCCTGTTCAAATTCTTCTTCTCTTGCAGTTTGTGTATTGTTTGGATACCCCCGGTCAGTCTCCCTGTCTGGAGCATTATCTGTTGTGTGTGAATACTGTGAATACCCCTGGTGTGACTCCCTGTCTGGAGTGATGATGGATGAGTGGGATGACCCCCTATCCCATGAATTCCTGTCAGGAGCACTTGTAGAACCCTGTGATGGCCAGTGAAACTGATCCCCAGAATGCATATTACAGTCCTTCTCCGCCCCCCCCCCCCAGAGCAGAGCCAGGAGCGGAAGGGTGAGAGTCCAGTCTCCAATGCAGTTGGTCTATGTGTCTGCGCAGAACGCGGCCGTCTTCCAAAGCCACTTCGTATGACAATGGCCTCGAGAACTTGCAGACCACAGCTGTGATCCAGAGATGACCAGGCCCATAGTTTCTTGCCCAAACCGGATTTCCCACTTGGAGTCTTCTAGGTGCCTGTCCAGTTTAGTAATGAGGTGGCGACCCCAGCGGAGTTCAGCTGGGCTCTTCCCTGTGACAGTGCATGGTGTGGTGCGATGTGCAAGAAGGAAATCTGCTAACCTGTGATGCCAGTTACCATAAGTCAGTTTCTTGAGGGCATCTTTGGTCGTGCGCACCATCCTCTCTGCCAGTCCGTTGGAAGATGGATGAAAGGGAGCCGAAGTTGCATGGTGGATCATGTTGGCCTGGAGAAAAGCCTGGAACTCAGAAGAGGTAAATTGAGGGCCATTATCTGAAACCAGAACATCTGGAAGACTGTGTGATGCAAAAATTCTTCTCAACACTTGGATAGTCCTGGCAGTAGTAGTGGAGGAAACAGGAACAACCTCTAGGCACTTGGAATGGCTGTCAACAACAACCAGGAAGAATTGCCCCTGAAAGGGCCCAGCGTAATCTATATGTAACCTAGACCATGGGGTTTGAGTTTCCTCCCACCTATGTACTGGGGCCTGAGGCATTTCAGGCCGAGACTGTTGGCATACCTGGCACCCGTGCACCTGAGTCTCGATGGCTTTATCGAGTCCAGGCAACCAAGGATGACTGCGCGCAAGCGTTTTCATCCTGACTATACCAGGATGTCCCTCATGCAGAGAGACCAAGATTCTAGACCTCAATGAGGCTGGGATCACTACCCTGCTACCCCACAACAGGCGACCCTTGAAAGTGGAAAACTCATGCTTCTTGTGCCAGAAGCTTTGGAACTCAGTATCTGGGCACTTGTCAGGCCATCCTGACAACACCCATGTTAGCACGCGTGTAAGCGTGTGATCAGTGGCAGTTTCTGCAGCCACATCCCTAGCATTGAGGGGAGACTCAGGCAACTCCTGGATGGAGCAGGATCTGGTTCTACTTGGTTCAGGGGTAGTCTGCTCAGGCCATCAGCACGGCCCATTTCTTTTCCAGGTTTGTGAACTAATGTATAGTCATATGCTGACAGGAAAATGGACCATCTCAGCATACGAGGAGAAATAATGTGTGGGGTCTGTTTATTAGTGGTAAACAAACCCAGCAGAGGCTTATGGTCAGTAAAGACCGTGAAGTGGTGGCTATATAAGAAATCATGAAATTTCTTAATGCCAGCCACTATGGCCAAGGCTTCTCTGTCAATTTGAGCGTAATTCTGCTCTGCAGAAGACAGTGTCCTTGAATAATAGGCCACAGGGACCTGTGTCCCATCAGCCTTCAGATGGCTAAGTATAGCTCCCACCCCATAAGGAGATGCATCGCATGCGATGCAAACAGGCAGTTGCTCATTGAAATGCGCTAAAACAGCGTTAGAAGTGAGCAAGGCTTTAACCTCATTGAAACTTTTTTCATGGACTTTTGTTCACTGCCAAGGAGCCTTCTTGTCTAAGAGCCTGTGTAGTGGCTCTGTTACTGCAGCTTTATGTGGAAGGAATGCATGGTAAAAAATTAATAGCCCCAAACAGGCTTGCAGCTCACTCTTAGACTTAGGGCCTGTTGGATAGCTTGCAATTTAGTTTCAGCAGGGTGAATGCCTTGAGCAACTATCTTGAATCCTAAGAAGTCAGTAGACTCCTATCTTACATTTATCTTTCTTTAGTTTAAGGTCTGCTTTTCGAAAACGAAGCAAGACAGTTCTTAAACCTCTCTGCTAAATTTTGAGATGACTCCCCAGCAATGAGGACATCATCGAAGTAGGGACAGACCCCAGGAATACCTCGAAGTATGCTCTCCATGACACTTTGGAATATGCCAGGGGCTACATTTACCCCAAATTGCAGTCTCTTGACCTTGAAGGCCCCTCTGTGAGTTACAATAGTCTGGGCCTTTGCAGCTGCCTCATCAACAGGTAGCTGTTGATAGGCTTGTGCCAGATCCAACTTTGCAAAAATACGCCCCCCCCTTGAGGGAGGCCAAAATGTGACTTACCACAGGCACTGGATAAGCGTGCTGTTGCAGCACCTTATTCAGTGTGCACTTGTAATCAGCACATATATGTATGTCCCCATTAGCCTTGACAGGCGTTACTATGGGGGTCTCCCATGGACTTGAGTCCACAGGTTCCAGAATGCCCTACTGGAGCAATTTGTCCAGCTCAGCATCAATCTTACCCTGGAGGGCAAAAGGTAGTTTCCTTGGTTTAACCCTGATTGGTGTGATGTTTGGGTCTAACCTTAGCGAAATGGGAGGCCCCTTGTAGGATCCTAACTCTGAACTAAACACATCTGCAAACTCCCTGCAGACTTCTGCAAGGCTCAATGTTTGCAAATGGTGCAACCCATGGATTCCTAGAGCCTCAAACCAATCAAGTCCAATAAGACTTGTACATTCACCCCCAACAACCACCACATCTAGGGGACCCTCAAATTCCTTATGCTGTACTTTAAGGGTGGCCTCCCCCTTAACACACACCATAGAATTCTGAAAATCTGTAAGAATTAGATTGGATGGCCTGAGTTTAACTCGAAGGCCACTGCTGCTGCATATCCTTTTGAAGGTATTAATGGAAATAATGGAAAGAACGGATCCAGTGTCCAACTCCATGGATAAGGGAACCCCTTGCAATCTTAAGTTAATGGACAGTTTCTTTTTAAGGGGCTTATGTGTACCTGTTCTCAAAATACTCCTGCGCGAAGCACAGAAGCCCACCCTATGTTGGCTGGGGACCCTGGTACCTTTCAGATGCAATTCTTCACGAGGTTGGACCTTCTGGCGACCCAAACAGATGGATGCTATGTGGTCTTGCCTGCCACATGCTATGCAGATGGCAGAATGGAACTTGCAGTCAGCTCGTTTGTGGCGACCTCCACACCCGAAGCATTGAAGAGATGCTGGGGCCTTCTCTGGACATTCCTTCTGCCTCCTTTCAGCTGGCTGGTAAAGCCTATTCACCTCTTCTTCAGGATCCTCGTCCGATCCTTCTCGAGTGTCCTCTTGATGGACTGTAGCTGTCTCTGTAGAGCAGTGGTTCTCAACCTTTTTCAGGTTGAGACCCCACTTGCCCCGCCCATGCACGGCGCGACCCCGGCGCGTGCGTCAGGCCGATCTGTGGATGCGCGGTACGTGCGCGACGGAAAAAAATAAAATGGCGGACCGCGATGGCCTGATCCACGCATGCGCGGTGCGCGACGGCCCGAACCGCGCATGCGCGTTGCGCGACAAAAAACCAACCCCCCCAAAACAACCAAAATGGCAGACCGTGACGGGCCGACCCGCGCATGCATGGCACGCACGCAACGAAAAAAAATGGCGGACCGCAACAGACCGATCTGCGCATGCGTGGCGCGTGTGCGACGGCCCGAACCACGCATGCGTGGCGCGTGCGCGATGGCCCGAACCACGCATGCGCGGCGCGCGTGAGACGAAAAAAACAAAACAAACAAACAAAAAAAACAACAACAAAATGGCGGACCACGGTGTCCGCCGACCCCCGCGAAACGGTCGTTCGACCCCAAATGGGGTCACGACCCATAGGTTGAGAACCGCTGCTGTAGAGTTCCTGGTGAGCCGTAAGGTCTTCACAGCCCCACCTGCTGCTTCCTCAGCTGTCACCTCTCTTAGTGCATCTTGGAAAGAGACTTCTTCCTTAGCAAAAATCTTCTGCTGCAAGTTCCTTAGGCCACAAACGAATCTATCTCGCAGCCTCTCTTCCAGATCTTTGAATTCACAAGGCCTGGCTGCTCTCCTTAAAGCCGCAATAAAGTCTGTAGCAAATTCACTCTGACTCTGGTCCCTTTGATCAAACGCTTATCTCCAAGCAATGACAGACAACTTTGGCTGGAAATGTTCCTTCAACAGCTTCTTCAAGTCAGTATAATTCACTGACTCCAGAGGTGCAGGGGCCACCAGGTTCTCTGCAATTTCAAATGCTTCCTGACCACATACACATAACAGAGTTGCAGCCTTCAAGCCATCCTTTCTAATCTGGTTTACTCTGCAATAGTTTTCCACCCTGGCTACATAAGAATTACATCTTTCTGGGTGTGAGACATCAAAGTCAGACACACGACCTATCTTTGCCATTCTTAGTTGTAATTTTCACTACTTGCTCCTCTGCAACTCTTCTAAGGGAAAGGGTCTTGTAGCCGAACTCACCCTCCAGCGACTCTGTACTGGCAGGCTGGAATGCTGATTTAGACGCCGTCTTCCCTCTGCAGGACTTCTTGGTAAGTCCTCAAGACTTCTCCATTCAATTGCAAATGAATCCCACCTTCGTCGCCAGTGTTAAGTACTGGATTCGAGTGCAATGATGAAGACACATGGCAACTTTGAAGAGTTCTTTATTCTTACACCCAACAACTAACAAAAGCAAACAGTCCTCTTTTAAAGGCGAATGGTCCCGGACAACGGCAAATAATGTAACAAACTACTTCTTGCTTTTCACATGCGCGCAAGGCTGTCGCCGCTCAGTCTGGTCCCGGGCAGCCAGCGTTGTGCACATGCGCATAAGGTTGGCGCCGACCAGTCTGGTCCCGGGCAACTTTTGGAATGCCCGGGACCAATGCAACGTCCCGAGCCTGCTTTTGCAGGCTCAGGACACAACAGTTAGCTTGTTCTTTGTCTAATGCTAGCAAAATATTCTTGATTTATGTGATTTTCAGGCAAATTCCTTAATGAGTCCATTTATACAATCAGTATCTATCATTCTGTTTCACATTTAGTTCAGTGAATAAGTAATGATTCTTTTCACCAGTGTTCTCTCAATTAAATTCTCAGATGTTCTTCAAGATTTGGCTGAGATGACATATTAGAGAACACTGAAAGTGAGTCACGAATAGCAACACACCCAAAAGCAGAATGTGTGCTTTGAAGCATGTCCTGAGGTAACAACAACCTTTTCAAAAATATGAAATGTTTTTAATTGGACTAGGAACAAAGGGAATGCTTTAAAAACAGTGTTTGTTATTTCTTTCTATCTCTAAGATCTTAAAATTCTACCATGACAAGTTAAATTAAAAATGATAATGATACCCCTGGAGCAATCTAGTTTTAAATTATAAATCTCACATTGAAGGATATGTGGCCTACATAATTGATTGGTTTTGCTCTGAAAAAAATTGAAAGGTTCTAATAAGTTTCCTAGATTTAAGACTTCTCCAAGTCATAATTATAGCTTCACACAGCTTTGATTTTGTTTAAAGACATTGCAATCAAAACCACTCTTCAAATTGTATCTTTATTCTAATTGTGAAATAAACATACATACTATGTTGAATCAGTTTGCTGGATTCAGTGGACTTGTGATTTGATTTTAGCAGTGATGAATCACCAATTCAAATCAAATTACCTTTTAAATCAAGTCACACATTTAAATCAAATTGATTCTGAATTAAATCACAAATTGAACTTGGATCTCAGTTAATTTGTGCACTTCTGTTCACCACCCCAATGATGCCCTTGCCGTGCTGACCCAGTGCCTGGAGGCCGTGCGGGTCTGGATGGGGAAGAACGGACTCAAGCTCAACCCCTCCAAGACCGAGTGGCTGTGGTTACCGTCGTCCCGGTATAGCCAACTGACTCCATCACTATCTATTGGGGGCGAAACAGTGGCCCCCATGGGAAGGGCTCGCAACTTGGGAGTCCTCCTGGATTCACGGCTGTCCTTAGAGGACCATCTGGCGGCCGTGGTCGGGAGGACGTTCTATCAGGTTCGCCTGGTGCGGCAGTTGCGTCCCTTCCTAGACCGGGACTCGCTACACACAGTCACTCATGCCTTCATTACCTCCAGGCTGGACTACTGTAATGCTCTCTACATGGGGCTCCCCTTGAGGTGCACCCGGAGGCTCCAACTGGCCTAGAATGCGGCCACACGGGTAGTGACAGGAGCGTCGTGGCGCTCCCATGTAACACCGCTCCTGCGCAAGCTGCACTGGTTGCCGGTGGTCTTCCGGGTACGGTTCAAGGTGTTAGTGACCACCTTTAAAGTGCTCCATGGCATCGGACCCGGATACTTACAGGACTGCTTACTGCTAGCAAATACCTCCCGCTGTCCGGTACGCTCCCACAGAGGGGGCCTCCTCAGGGTGCCGTCGGCCAGACAATGTCGACTGGCGACCCCCAGGGGGAGAGCCTTCTCTGTGGGAGCTCCCACGCTATGGAACGAGCTCCCCCCCGAACTCCGTACGATGACGGACTTACGCACCTTCTGTCGGGAACTGAAAACTTTCCTTTTTCAACAGGCCGGCCTGGCATAGAAGCTCCGGCTCCAGCCGGGTTAAAATGTTTTAGGGGGATTGTGTAATTTTATGATTTGTACATATTGGGTTTTATATGGGGATTTTATGGCCTAATTTGTTTAATTCATTTTTAATTATTTTAATTCTGTATATTTATATGTTTTTTAAATTTTAAGGCTGTGCACCGCCCCGAGTCCTTCGGGAGAGGGGCGGTATAGAAATTTAATTTAATAATAAAACAATTATGCTTTCTGAGTTAAACCAAATACACTATTTTGGATTAACATACATCTACACAGTGCTTTTTTTGTAAAAAAAAAAAGGTGCCAGAACTCAAACATGTCATACAACCCGCCTTGCCTACCCTACAAGGTTCCATCCAAAAAAAGGTGTCGGAACTCCGTTCTGGGTATTCTATGACAAAAAAAGCCCTGCATCTATAAATGTAGGTGTAATTTCATTGTACAATATGCAAAATGACTTCCTAAACTTGCTGCTTAGAGCCATTTTTAGTAGAGCAGTAGAGAAATGCCAGTGGCAAATGAACATGCAGCTCCAGGAGTACACATTGTACAATAATGCCTTATTCTTACAATATTTAGTGTTTTCCCAGAGAAAGTTCAATCTATTTAAATTATTTCAAAAGCTACAATAGCTTTGTTCATCAAAATTCATACTGGTGCAAATCCTTTATGAAGTTTTCTGGTCCTGAAACAATTTTATCATTGTACTTTAAGTCATTTAACATGTATTTTTCATAAATATGAGCAAGATCTCTCTCCTTCTTCATGCAATTGATAGTTGCATATGGTATATATAACCAGAATAGAAAACTTCTCAAGTTTACTTGCATATTTAATATTATGCAAGCCTTATTCGAGATATGCCTGCAACTGCTACTTTGAAGACAAATCTTAGCTAGAAAAGATGGTTCATATTTCATAGCTATTTTAACCTGCAATTAAGTTGTTCCTCTCCCATTCCTTTGTGAACGATCTGGAGGGATTTAGGCATTTTGGGAGCAACAGTACTACCGTAATATCAGAAACAAAAAGTTCTTGAAATTACCAATCTACATAACTGTGAGACTGTCCTGTGTCTCCTCCCAACCCATCTTACAATTTTAGACAGCAATCTGTTATTACCATGCCAAGACTTCTTTGCTAAATTGTTTGGAGATGCTGCAATATTCTAGGTATTTGTAATGCCAGTTTAAAACAGAGGTTGATTCTGTCTAATTCTTGTCTGATAAAGCAGATCATAGTCATCAGCAGAATTATATAAATCCTTAAACTCCTACAGCTTCATTGCAATAGTATGCAGCAGCAAAATCTTAACATGGAACTCATCTCTTACTCTAAAAATATGTACATTCTCTGATGGATCAGACAGCAACAAACATCTAACAACTGTATAGTCTTTAAATTCTAGGTATCTTAGTTATAAAACATTTCCCCTTAAATACAATGTTTAATTCCCTTATTAGATATTTTTACAGCCTATGCCTTCGGATGTAATTTGTCAGTAGTTTGCACTTAATTTTTTATATTGAGCTGTAAATCTTTCACAAAAGATTAAAATATGCAGAACTTAGGAAATAATGGTACAAAAGTCCACTAGCTGCTTCTGTCTAACCTTGATGCAGTTGAATATTGCTGCTTCCAGCAGAATAAGTAGGTTGCTTAATTGTGCCTATCTAAGTTACAGAAAGTGACTCAATAGTGCTTATGCAATGGTACTGGATTGTTCAACGCAGACAATTAATACCCACAAAACCAGCCAGACCCTGACAGCAATCACTAGGCCCTTTACACAGGGCAATTCTAGCAATTTGTATTCAGAAAATAAGCTCAGTGAAGCTTGCTTTGGATTAAAATGTCACCAATCAATAATTGGGCTATTGTGGCAATTGTAATGTTACAGATGTAAGCTCTGATAAATATTTGCAAGATCCCATGTGTGCTATCATTTATATATTTTTTATAAATATTTCTACAAATACTATTGAACATGTTTTATAAATTCAGATTATTGCTGGTAGTTTTGCAGATTGTTAAACTAGCTTCTATAACAAAAACTTATTTTAATATAATATTAAAAATGAACAATGATTTATAGTAACTAGGTATATTCAATTTCCTAAGTCAAATCACATCCTGGAATAAAGGATGCAAATATGTTATGGCTATTCAAGGGCTACTATTTCACATCAACATGAAGCCACTAAGTAAAGTGATTACCAGTTTGGAGTGTGGTATCATCAGTAATCTACGCCTTTCATAATTTCTTGCATTGACTATTGTTGTGCGCTCTGTACAAGGCTGTCCTTGAAAACCACTTGGAAGCTGCAATTGATACAACCTGCCTAATAATGAACAAAAGCTGCCAGTGTTACATAACACCTGTGTGAGGGTTCTGCAATAGGTTTCAATAGGCTTCTGAATATAATTCAAAACGCTCATTTTAACCTGAGGAATGTTCTGTGGCTTGGTGCTTAGATTTATTTATTTATTTAATTTAATTTATATGCCGCCCCTCTCACAAGACTCGGGGTGGCTCACAACAACAATATCTGCAGGACTGCCTTCTTCATATAGAACCGATCTATCTTCTCCATTGTTCTAAATGGGAATCTCAAGAATATCCTCCCCCCTCCGAAACAGAGGGCAAAAGTGTTGTTTTGAGGACACACTTTGGAACAACTTAGTTCTGGACATTTAAATGGAGTCCTCCTTTACAGTTTTCCAGAAGGCAGTATAGACTGAGTTCTTTCATAGTATCAGTTGAAAAATATTGGGAATTGCTTATTTGGTTGGGTTTTTTTTTTCTGGAAGATGTGTGCCTCTGATATGCTTTTACAGTTCCTGAGCAATTTGTGCAAATCACTGTAAGTCTACAGCACTTTTAATATCTCTGGCTTCAAGTAAATAAAGATATACCTAAGATACAGAAAATTTAGCATTTTATATGTAAACTTCATGTGCTAGATATCTTAACAGGATACCTTATTCTGCATAATGTTCTAATGTTGGCTTATTTTGTTTGCCCTACAGTACTGAACAATGGAAAACTCATTTCAAAATATTAAATTAGAAGTTCTTTACACAATATCCTGAATCGCTTTATTTAAAAAGTTGCTAAAAACTCAGGCTATTTATCCATCTAGTCCTGCACTGACTACCGGTAGTACTAATTTAAAGGATTCAGGTTCTTTGTACTTGATCTTTGCTAAAATGGAGATGCCAAGGATTGGAATCTTCTCTCTGCCAAGCAAGGATTTTGTTAGGAACTCTGGACAAGACTTTTGACAACATAAGGGTACATTATGATTAACTCAGTCAAATCAAATTAGGAGATTAAAAAATGCTTTGAATCATTCTATAAATCATTCACATATTTGAGAAGGTTTCCAAGAAATGTAGATAGGATGGTCCTGTAGATAAAAGGTATTGGAGCTACAGCTGCAGGCAAGCCTTCTTCTCTTTTATACCATATTATGGAAAAGACAAATTCCTGAGGATAATTTGTTTCTTTCCATTTGAGTATGGATGGGAAGACATGACCAAAGATTATGCACATTATAATGTTAAACCAAGGATCTGTGGTCCCAAGGATTCCTTTTTGGCAGAGAAAGATCTTAATCAGTTTGTTTCCTCATCCTGCTCATTGTTATTTTCTTTCAACTTTCCCATCACCAAAAAGTTGCTTTGACCTGGAACTTCCATATTTTCACATGTTACTGGAAAAACTGGAAAGAAAATACCCTTCTCGAGGTAATATTTTGTCTAAAGTGACCACTTAAGCAAAGTTTATAAAGATACATTATATGCAGATAATTGCCGAAGTTTAATCTCAATCAGGTTAAAAAGAACTAAGGATCTTTCTGTTTGAATTAGACTTTACTGAATTGGGCAATAAAAAGAAGGAGAAAGATCTTTAATGTTAACATAGCAACAATCCTGAAAGAGCTGAAGTAGTGCTCTTATTTCTGAGTAGACACTATCCTGAAAGTACTAAAAAAATAAATTTGTGGGTTGTAAGGTTGTTTGCAAATTTTTAGGTGTACAATAATGTTTCAAAGTAGAGACTGTTGTTTGAATATCAAAATACTTTTAAAATATCAAAACAGTCCCTTTTGAATGTGAAACAATTGTTTCAAACCTGAAACAACTACTTTAATGTCTGGGTGGATAGCTATATTTAAATAAGGGAGTGGAGAATTATATTAATTATAAATAATTTTAACATGAAATCAAATTTAGTTTGTATCCTTGTTTGAACTACTATCTGGAGGGTGACTCAGAGCACCCAAAAGTTGGATTTGGCCTTCCTCTGCTTTATGGCAAGGAAGTATACAAATTACTAAATAGTCTTGCTTCTCATAACCTATACCCTTGAATTATCCTAGAATGCAGCAATTCTTCAGCAGAAAACAGTCCAATAAATCTGAAGGATGCTAGGCTGGGCAAGATTGAGCTGGACAAACAAGTCAGAAGCTGGTAACAGCTGGCAGTGACTTTTGTATGTGCCATTTCAACTATGTTATCAAGTTTACATTAAGTTCTTGAAGCAGAAAGAACTAGTGAGTTAAATAAACTATTGTTGCCTAATCTTTTATACAGATCTCAATTGAGCTACAAGAAATAGCAAAAAATGCAGATAAGGCTAAAATGATATTCATTGGACTTAACAGAGTAACTACAGAGCATAGTCATACCACCTTTAAAGAAAAGGTCATATAATTGCTATTTTATGTATTGTACCAAAGTATGTGCAAGCCCTAATAACTGTTTGTTAAACATATTATAATTGGCTTGATAAAAATATTATACTGAGCCATACATCATGGTTTATAATACCTGGATTAATATAGTATCTTACACAAAAGCTAAATAAACCACATTATGGCTGTTCACAATCTGTGAACCTATCTTTTGTGATTTAGTGACTTTCAGGGTAGGTCAAATGGCTAGGCTCAAAAATAGTAGCTGTCATTTCTATAAGAAGGCTGGACATGTCAGTTGGCAAATTACAATAAACAGGGAAACATAATTTATCAATATATTATATGTAGATAAAATGCAATTTTATCTAAATCCTTTGCTTAGCTAGATTACACAAGGTATCCTGTACTTTACATATTTACCTCCCTCAGGACGGACATACATCACATATCTGCATAATTTAAAAATGAAATATAATAGGTAACTTTACTAATAAGTATTTTCATACCAAAAACATATGGAACAATATACTGTAATACATGCTATAGTCTTGACCATTTATCGTCATACTCTAATACCTATTAGACAGTTAAAAGAAACTTTAGCAAAATTACAGGACAGGGCTATATTACAGATATAATCTTAAATCCCAGGAATAGTTTATAGAAATAAACTAGAAAGTCAAACCATTTTTTCCAAGGAAAACAGTGACGCCTGAAAGAACAAATGATATTGGATATCTAACAGATGTCATTCATTGACTTTTTTTTTTATTTGTCTTTCCTAGTTGGAAAAGCAGCTTTTAATTACCCTAGCAACCAATCCATATATCTCATGGCTCTCAATTTTTATTGGATCTAGAACATTTGTACAGGTAGCCCTTGACTAATGATCACTATTGAGCCCAAATATCTGTTGCTAAGTGAAACATTTGTTAAGTGAATTTTGCTCCATTTTATGACCTTTCTTGCCACAGTTGTTGAGTGAATCATTGCAATTGTTAAGTTACTAACATGGTTGCTTATCAGAAGTTTACAAAGGATGATCACATGACTCGAGGACACTGAATTGTCATAAATATGAGTCAGTTGCCAGGCATCTGAATTTTGATTACATGACCATGGGGATGCTGCAATGGTAGTAAATGTGAAAAATGGCCAGAAGTCACTTTTTTCAATGATGTTGTAACTTCAAACAGTCACTACATGAACTGTTATAAGTCAAGGACTACCTCTACATCCATTTTCAACCAGTCACTTTAGATCCAACATAGGATCATCTGGCAGCCAGAAGGAAAGATGGCATTTCCCAGATCAACCAAAAGCAATCATCCCAAATGGCAGTGTAATGGCAAGATCTCGGAAACCTGGCTTCCCATCACAATTTAGGATTACAGGCAATCCTCAGCTTACAACCACAATCGAGGCCAAAATTTCTGTTGCTAAGTGAGACATTTGCTAAGGGAGTTTTGCCCCATTTTATGTCCTTTCTTGCCACAATTAAGTGAATCCCGGCAGTTGTTAAGTGAATCTGATTTCGGTGTTGACTTTGCTTGTGAGAAGGTCCCAAAAGGTGATCACATGACCCTGAGACACTGCAACCGTCATAAATATGAATCAGTTGCCAAGCGTCTGAATTTTGATCAGGTGGCCATGAGGATGCTGCAAGGGTTGTGACGGGGAAAAACGGTCCTAAGTCGCTTTTTTCAGTGCTGTTGTAACTTTGAGTGCCACTAAATGAGCTGTTGCAAGTCAAGGACTAACTGTAATCCTTTCTACATAGCCTCCGATGCTACCCATAAAACAGGGTATTAGGGCAGGGGTTCTCAACCTTGGCAACTTTAAGACTTGTGGACTTCAACTCCCAGAATTCCTCAGCCAGCTTTGCTGGCTGAGGAATTCTGGGAGTTGAAGTCCACAAGTCTTAAAGTTGCCAAGGTTGAGAACCCCTGCATTAGGGAGAATGCAGGGAAGTTTCTGGCCCAACCCTTGCGACTTCCTTCTTGCTCCCTCGGAGTGGGGGCGCGGGGGGCGGAGGGGGGGCATCGAATATTAGACACTCGAACCCCAACGTTCCAGCCATGGAACCTTCAGCCCCGAAGGTTCTAAACACTCACCAGCCTGGGAATTGGCAGCTCCCGAACTGCCTGGCGCAGGGCGACTGCAGCGCGGAACTCCGGCGGTAGCCGAGGAAGAGGCGAGGAGGGCAGACGGGGAGAGGGCTCTCCTCACTGGAGCCGGCGAACGGAGCAGCATGGTCGAGGAAGAGGCAGAAGAAGGAGTGCAGCAGAGGTTAGACAGGGATGAACATAGGGCCCTCAGAGAGCTCTGATACATAATAACGCTACGTACGGCACAGGAGAAAGATGAAGAAATTAAAATTATACAGCTCCGCAAACGGGAGCGGGCTAAAGCTAACCTGCTCTATGCCAATGCCGACTTCTTCCTGCCTGTCAGAGCCCGCAGAAGGGGCACGAATTGGAAAATAGCCCCGGCTGCCCGCTGCAGTGGCAGAAAGATGCCAGCCCAGGAGAAGCCCACGGGAAGTGCCACTAATAGCCGACACCGGGAACACGAGCACCAGAAGTACGGTCGCCTCCCCCCCCCACCCTCCTGCCGGCATTGACGCAAGCGCAACTTCCAAGAGTAAGATGAGGGCGGGGGAAGAAGGAACTGAAGCATTTCTCCTTCGGCTTCCTCATCTCGACGAATTGGAAGGCGTTTGGCACACCTGTGAACGGAAGCTGCCGTGCGAGGCTTAAAAAGGCAACTTCCACGCGAGGGAACAAATAGAGAAAGAAACCTTGGGCTAGATACTCAGCATGCGTGTTTCTCCCTCCCCTCTAGGAAAAATGGTATGTTCTAATCTTGGCACCGAAGTTCCCCGGAAAGTCTGTTGGTGACGTCACATGGAACGTTGACTCGTTGGGTGAGGGTGGATGCGGGGGTGTTGGCCGGAACCTCCCCCTGTTTTCGCGCTCGTGGGAAGGGAAGGGGGCATTGTGTCCCGGCTGATCGAGATCACGCGACGTTTGGGTTTGCCCTTTCATCTCATTCATTTTTCTACTCTCGTTTTGTGGAGGAAGCAGGTCTTGGTGGAACAAGCTGATAAAAGCTTTCGATTCCCTATTCGCAATGTTGAGAAGAGCGCTTGGAATGAGACCTGAAGTCCTGCACATCTTACTAAATATGTCCAACTTTGTATTTTTAAAACAATAATCGTGCCACTACTTTAGAAAGAAACAATAGATTTCTTCGGACCTTTTTCTAAAATCTGGGGGTCTCAAGATAAATTGGAACTACAAATCCCAGAATAATCCAATCCTTTGGCATTTAAGAATGCAGTCCCAACACATTTCGAGGCCAGCAATTGAGGATGACTATTTTATAAAAGAACAACTATAAAAACATGCCTCATACAACAAAACAAATGTCACGCCTGAAATCTCAGGTATAGAAGCAACTTCATGCACATACAAGCAAATATATTGGGAGGGACAGATTGAGTAAGGTTGGATTAAGGTCTCTTTTCTCCTCACTAATAAAGAAACACACCTAAAACCGGTTGTGATGTTTTGGAAGAACATTGTTTTCTTTGTTACTAATGTTATAAATGTTACTGATGAATTACTTTTTGAATAAAATGTTAACTGGTAACTCTGATTTTTAAACCACAGTTCATTTCATTCTAAAATACAGTTTGATTAATCTAGTGATTGCGGGTTTGTACCATAGTTTTAGAGTTTAATGTGTAAACGGAGTCCCCTTCCTGAAATTCTTGAGGATCTGCTCCAGGGGAAAGGGGAAACTGGTTGAAGGAGGAAGAGATTGAATTGCCGCCAAGTGGAGAGCTATGGAAAATCTCCGCCTCCCTGGAATGAGAGTTCAAAGAGCTGGATGTTGCTAACACTAGGTCAGGGGTAGGCAACCTTGGCTCTTTTATGACTCGTGGACTTCAACTCCCAGAATTCCTGAGCCAGCTGTGCTGGCTCAGGAATTCTGGAAGTTGAACTCCACGAGTCATAAAAGAGCCAAGGTTGCCCACCCCTGCACTAGGTGAAAACCAATGTTTGGTTCATTTGGTTGGATTGTTTAAAACAGTGGTTCTCAACCTTCCTAATGCCGCGACCTTTTAATACAGTTCCTCATGTTGTGGTGACCCCCAACCATAAAAGTATTTTCGTTGCTACTTCATAACTGTAATTTTGCTACTGTTATGAATCGTAATGTAAATATCTGATATGCAGGATCAGACTCTAGACTCCAGAAGATAGAACCGTCCAACAAAAGGAATTCCACAACTACAGGTAGTCCTCAACTTACGACCACGACTGATCCCAACATTTCTGTTGCTAAGCAAGGCAGTTGTTAAGTGAGTTGCACCCATTTTACGACCTTTCTTGCTGCAGTTGTTAAGTGAATCACTGCAGTTATTAAGTTAGGAACACAGTTGTTAAATGAATCTGGCTTCCCCATTGACTTTGCTTGTCAAAAGATTGCTAAAAATAATCACATGACGCTGGGACCCTGCAACCATCATAAATACAGGCCAGTTGCCAAGCACCCACATTTTGATCACATGACCAATTGAAGGAAAAGCAGCAAGAGAATGGAAGAAAGGAAAAGGGTTATAAATAAAAAATCAGAACCCCTGTAACATTTTGTGGATGAAGTGAGGGGTTATGTGACTACTTTTTCATGGAAGTTTCCCAAAACAGAAGGATACGACTTTACAGCTGTTCCAGATTCCAGCTATTTCATTCCCTCCTTCCAACATTTTCACCTTCCACTGAGCGTTCTTGATTCTCATCTAAATGTTTTCTGACAAATCCCTCTCTCAATGCATTTCCTTTTTCCTAACAATTTCTGGCAGTGGAGTATACACTTCCCCAATTGGAACTTCGTCTTTGGATCCCAACCAGGCGGGAGGCAGAATAAAAGGAAGCAGTTTAAAGGCGGGAGGAGGGAAAATCCCGAGGTTGGCTTGCTCCCGATTCACGATGAAAAAGGTGAAGGGAAGCTCGCAATTCGGGCTGGCAGGCAGGTAGGCTGGTTTGCTGGCTTTCTCACCTGCGCCAACACCCTTTTCTCGCTTGCAGCTGGGCAATTCCGAGTTTAAGTGCAGCTCCTAGCAACCCCGAGGAAAATCCCATGGATGTGGGTGGGGAGACTCAATTAAGGTGCTTGCAACCCCTCCACGCAAGGGCAGAGACCAACCCCAGTTTTTTTTTAAAAAAAAGCTTAAGATTAAAAGTACAATCCAAAAGTGCTATTTAAAAAAGCAATTGCACTGAATGCATCAAGGTGAGTTGGCGGAAAGAAAAGATGATCACTGGTGCTTTTATTCACAGACACCAGATTCTCTCCCCCCCAGATTATAAAATGTCCATTCCTCCCTCCAAAAGGGAGGGAATCAAAATACAAAAGGAACCCACCCTGCGGCAAAGCCCTCCAGCATGCTGATTCCACAGCTAACAACCTTTTCCTCCCTCCCTCCCTCCTTCCTCCTCCTCCTCCTGCCTCACACCCCCCTCAACTCCCCGCCAGCCCATCTCCCCTCTTCCACCGAGGCGCGAGAGACTGCATGCAAGTGCGATCTGGAGCAGCTCTGCCGACTTCACAGATTCCCCGGGAAGATACATCACGGACGCCAATGTCCGGGCTGCAGCTTCTGATTGGTGAAAAGGCTGGGAGAAGGCGGGCTGAGTCATTGGCTTTTGCTAGCTCTACCTGAGAGGTGGGGAGTTGCTCCTTTGATGCTTTAAGTCTTACCATTCTCTGTTGTTTTTATCCATCTGGAGACGGATAGAGGAGCGATGTCTCAATTCCTAAGACCATTGGAAATATGTGTTTTCCGATGGTCTTAGGCAACCCACAGGTTGAGAATCGCTGGTTTAAAATGAATAAGATGGATGGGAGTGGCCGTATTATACTTGCCCTGTTATTGTATATTTTGTATTTGGGATTGGGAAAAGATTTATTAAGCCAATTAATTATTGGGTTGAGTTTGCAAACATTACTTTACTGAGAGAGTAAGGAGATTTGATTGCAGAGGGGGTAAAAATGGAGAGGAGAATATTGTCAGGGGAAAACAAAGCAGGAGCTGGAGGATAAACCATTCCAGAGAGAGGTTAGAAGTGTTATGATTGATTTCTGGTGGACTTTTCCATCAGACCGTTTTCATGTAGATCAGTGGTTCTCAACCTTTTTAATGCTGCGACCCCCAACTGGTCATAAGTCGAGGACTACCCAACCGGTCGTAAGTCCAGGACTTCCCAACCGGTTGTAAGTCCAGGACTTTCCCTGCCCGGGAACGCCGCGCATGCATGGTGTCGCCCCCTGCGCCGGCCGAGGCGTAGCTGGCAAGGGGCAGCGATGGCGCAGGGCGACCACCAGCTGGGCCACCAGCTGGCCCAGCCCAAGGGAGGTAAGGCACCTGTCGGGCCCCATGTGCACCAGCAATCCTCCCTGCGCCCGCCAGCCTCCCACCTCCCACCCCTGGCCCTCTTACTTACATTTTTAGTAGTTGCTCAGCAGGGAGGGGTGGAAACTTCTAGACAGCTCACCTTTGCTGCAGACAACTTGCAGTACCGTTTGCAGACTGGGACTTTTGGCGGGCTCAGCAGGGTAGAGACAGCCTGGACAATTCCTATTGGCTTTTGAAAGCCAATAGAATTAGACTCTATTCAAGAGAGTCTATTCTATTGGCTTTCAAAAGCCAATAGAATAAGAGGGAGTAGCACAGCTAAGGAAAAGGGGGAAAAATGGTAGACTGCGTTGTTTAGTGACCCCCGTGAAATGGTTGTTCGACCCCAAATGGGGTCGCGACCCACAGGTTGAGAACCGCTGATGTAGATGAAAATGACAAGGGGATTAAATGGAGTTACTAATTTCTGTGGGGTAGAGGGGACCATTTTGACTTGCATTGTTTAAAATCGATCTGGATTAGAGTGATGGATAAATCTCATAAAAAGCTAAACAGATTTTAGAATTAGAGCATTCTAATGAACCTGATTGGTGGAAAGTCCCTGGTAAAGTGCTTGTTCACATGCTACTTGATAAATATAGTGCTATCTATAGAATCTGCTGATACAAAAATGGCAATATCAATTTTAATATCTTTAAAAGGGGATTAGTTTAATCATGGTGTGGATGTACACCAATGGTGCAAGTCATTCTGGCTATATAACTATATTCTGGATTTGAGTTATTACAGCTCTGAATATCAGTCGCTTAAGGTACTATAACAATAGCTATTTGCACTTAAGTCACAATGCTGGAGTAAAAGGGTCTGTTGCATTGTGATCTTCTAGAATCTAGACTGAACTCTTAAATAGAGTTAAAACTAACTTAATACTGGTCTCAACTCTAATAGTGCACAATCCCAAATAATTGTTAAATGCAGTGCGATGCAGATAGATTTAGTATATTGCAAGGTGAATCCTTAGCGTAAGACATGAAGACAAGCTATAATATTTTGGATTTAAATTGTAGCTCACTCTAATATGAACACTGATTGCTTGAATTGCTCAAATTAATCTGCTTTTACTTTTTTATTTTTTGGATACTACTCTATGAGATCAGAATTATTATTTGGTTAATCTTCTACTAACCTAAATGTAAACTAGAGAGTGCTCTGGATGTATCACAAGAAGATACTAACCCTGTGTATTGTACACACAGATACCATCCAGATGAACTATCTGAATGATATGTTACCTCTGTTAAAAAGGGCTGTCAATTTTTGTTTCACATGGCAACTAAAAGATATATTGGGATCAATATACTGAAAAATTGGGGTGGGCCCATGGCCAAAA
Source organism: Bothrops alternatus (assembly GCA_034064705.1). Classification (NCBI taxonomy): domain Eukaryota; kingdom Metazoa; phylum Chordata; class Lepidosauria; order Squamata; family Viperidae; genus Bothrops; species Bothrops alternatus. The sequence goes on along the minus strand of JARGCV010000081.1, from coordinate 7,454,179 downwards.
AACCCTAAATTTAATTTAGATAAGATATAGTAGAATAATACCACATTATAATAATCTCAGTGTATTAATCTTCTATTTTGATTATATTTAAAAATTATTAACTCTGAAGGGGCTTCTGAGGCATGCCCAAGATTTTTAGCTAGTGCCAGTCTGAACCATTGATTTAAGCAACTTCTGATTTTCTTGAATTATATTTTAATTTGTAGTGTAGCCCAAGGAACACAAGGACTTCTTAGGTCAGAAATCCCACAGAGAAGCCTCATTGTAGAATTGAGTTGCATTATTAAACACTTGTTGTTAGAGACTTCTTTGTCTCTAGATGATTCATTTCTTGAGCAATAGTTCAATTCCAGGAAAGGAAAAATGCAGACGCCCTTCTCAAAGCCTTGCCATTCAGGATGTGTGTAACTCCGAGCTGAAAAAATGAATCACACAAAGAAACCAGAACTGAGAGGACGAGATCACAGTTCTTATTTTTAGTGATTTCAGAAATTTACTATGTAATTTTAATTATATCATGGTATGTTCTCAGTAAATATTTTCAATTGTTAGGAACATTATGCTAGTCAGAGAGAGTCTCTATCTATATATATTAACAGTAGATTCAGGCTATTGTATATGAGACCCTCAGAAGGTTGTATTAGGAAAAATGATCTTTTTCATGGATTCCTTTGTGTTATGAAGTTAAACTCATTATGGAGGTTAAATGACTCATTTTTCACTTTTATTTGTCAGGGTAAATTGGCTTGATTAAACCTATGTTTCTAATGCTATCCCTGTTCTTGCTACATTGGTTGATCTGGTTTCAATTTTAATTTATGACTTTTTAATACTGTGATTTCTACATTGCTGAGTTATTTATTTTTAATTGTAAAGTAAATTGATTCATAGACCTTGCATATTATATGCATTAAAATGGAATCCAAATATGTAAAGAAACATTGGTTTATTTCACAGTATGGTTTTATTTGTTATGGTTAGGTTCTACCGGTACAACAGAGTGTGTCTGCATATCTGTGTATACAAATATACACACAGATATTCATTCTATCATGCCATTTCTCAGTAAGGCAAGCAACCTTACACAAAACATAGAAAATAAGAAATAATAGGTCCCAAAGTAGGTCTTTCATTTTTGTATTCAGTCTGTATTCATTCTTGACTTAATTCTTTTTCAATACACATTTCTTAAGTACCCATTTCCCAATGCATATAACTTACTTGACATACCTAATTCTGCAAACAATTCAGGTTCCCAGCCAATGTCTGTGTAGAAAAGTACTTGTGTATACAGTACATCTCCAACCATCACACCTGTAACATCACGACAAAATTACTTGTGCATTTCATTAATGCATCATACAACAAAGATAACATTACATGTCCTTCTCTTCTGGCTAAATGTTGAACTATTAACCAAGTATTCCTTTTATTGTCACAGAGGCTTTATTTCCATTATATATTACCTTTATCCCATCCAACAATCAACCATCAATTCCATATTCATGCAACACATTTCATAATTCAAGACTATTCTTGAAATTAAAGAAGCAAGAATGACATGGATTTCAAGGTGTCTAATTCTAGTCTGGATAAGTACAGAATCTTCAAAATTTTGAATAAATTCCCAGTCTCAGTTACAGTAGAGAGAATTAATTAAAATGAAATTTCTTCTCACTTTCATCTTCTCAGGTAAACTAAACACTTTGTTCCCTGCCTTTTCATAATTTCTGACATATATTTAGTTCAGTGTCCTCTTTTAGCATCACTGTTTATATGAGGTGTAAGGACAGTGATTTGTCCAAAAACATCAAAGTAAGATTTATTCATATTTATTCCATTTATATCCCATTTTTTCCTATTCAGCTGAAAACTCATTGACATTCAAAATTGATAACTGATGTTGTGTGGAATTTTGAACTAGGATCTTGTCTGCTCTAATGTAGTACCCTAACCACTACATCACTTGTTTTCTGGTAATATGTGCAAAGCACTGGAAAGCAATATATATATTATTAACTATAGCATGTTAAAGTTATTTACACATCATCACAGTTAGTTTTAATTAGATAAGATGAGCTACTAGAGAAACTAGTTTCAGTACCATCTTAATTTGCTGTGTAAAAGTTTTATTAATTAATTTCATGTTCAAAATTATATACATGTAGTCCCACGATGGAGCCTGAAATTGCAGTTGTAAGTTTTGTAGTCATTTAGTTGGGGCATCATTTGACTGGACTCAATTTTATGACCAGTTTACAATGATCATAAAGCATGTCACTGTGGTCATTAAGCAAATCACATAGTCATTAACTGAACCTTGTGGTCTTTAAGTAAGTCCAGCATATGCAGTGGTCATTTTTTGCCATTTTCTGCTGGAAAATATATAAAAAAAGTTGTAAATCATGGTCATGTGACTGTGGGACACTGCAACCAGTTATAAATGTGAGCCAATTGCCAAGTGCCTAAAATGTGATTAACATAACCTTGGGGGTTGTGCAGCACTTATAACATTTAGGTTGGGTCATAACTACATACAGTCTTCAGCCTACAACCCTTCATTGATTATAATGATACTAAAAAAAGTGACTTACTCCTGATTCTCACGCTTATGACTGTTGCAGCATCGCTACAATCCAAGACCAAAATTTGGGTGCTTGATAACTGAAATGTATTTATGACCATTGCAATGTCCAGGATCACATAACCACTACTTGTGACTTTTCTTGCTGGCTTCTGACAAGCAAAGTCAATGGGGGAAGCCAGATTCACTTAACTGTGTGATTTATTTAGCAACCCCCAGCGATTCTCTTAATGACAGCAGCAAAAAAGATTGTAAAAATTGCACGCAACTGACTTAACAACTGTCCTGCTGTGTGATGGAAGCACCAGTCCCAATTGTGGATGTAAGTCGAGGACTATCTATAGCTTTTTTGAGGTCCGTTGTAACTTTGAATGGTTCTTAAGCAACCATGATAAGTCAAGGACTATTGTAAAGTAATATGTCAATACAATTTTTCTTTTGGATATCAAGATTACAGTTTTATATAGCATGTACTTGGGAATTGACATGTTAGAGAGTCCTGTCCGAAACTTCTTGAATTGTTCCATGTATGAGTAGCTGAGCTAATGTAAATGAAGCGATTATGTGAATGATTTGAAGAGATCATATATGCTTCAATCTCATAATACTTTATTTTAAAATGTTGAGTAACTTATAACTACCTTGCTGTTGTAATTGCTAGATAATTTACATGTACTTACTGGCATTTTTTTGTCATATAAAAAAATTGCTCTTGATCCCAAGCTTTGTAACAATAAACTACATCCTTCAGCTGTATTGCCTCATTGCCAAGTGGGAGTTATGCTTTTATTATGTGATGTTTCGTTTGTTTCTTCCTATTCTACTGGTTCTAGCTATCTCAGTATACTTTCTAAGAGATTCTGTGCATGTTTTGGATTTGAAGGCAAAAACAGGCTTTCAAGTGCTGTGGGCACACACAAGATAATTGTCTGGAGCTCCTTAAATCAAATGTGTTTTGTTCTAGAATTATGCTGCATTCTACAGGAAATGAACTCAGGAAATGACATAGCAGCACTGATAAGTTGAACGTTGATCCTTTTGAGCATTTTGCGCCATCTTAAGCAACTTTTTACCTTTGACTGATGTCCTGTACAGTTATTTTTAATAACTATCCATGAGAATAAGCAAATGCCATGAGAATAAGCAAATATTCACCTAGCTGGACTTTGAAAAAAACATTCATATTTAGCATTAAGCCATTTTTTTTGTTCAAATGTATAGTTATTTGTTTCTTCATGAGATGGCAGCCTGCTTTAAATGGAGACTTTCATGTAGAAATAACTTCCTTGATCCTGTGTGTTAATTATGCTGATAACTTTGCAGATTTCGTTGTAAGTCTCTGACTGATAAAAAACATTTTGCCTATTACTGTAGTTTGAGTAATCCTAAAAATCTTTGCTTTGTAATAATTTTATTAAAAGCTTTAGTATAACAATAAAATATAATGCAATCTAAAAAAACAGGAAAACAAGTGCAAGAAAGCAAAAAAATAAAGTATCTCCTCCAAGAAAGCAACTTCCCTCCTCACAAGATAAACAATTTGATAATCTCTTTACCCTTTCTTAGTTAATAAACTCATCACTCCATAAGCCATCTTATAACAAAAAGCAAATCAAATAATCCAATTCAGTTGTCAGCAAAAAGTCCAAACAACTCTGAAATAATGACATTAATTAATACGTATAAAGTCAAGTCTTAACTGCTATTTTTTCCTGTATCTCTTGGATATGTGGAGATTTCACATTGCTTTAAATAGAAATCAATTTCTTTTTCCTGCTCAGGTTAGACATGTCCTATGAATGGAAAAAAGCAAGAAACCACATCTTTGGTTATATTATGATATATAAAATATCACATTTTCAAATATTGACCTAAGGTACGAAATCTCAATGTGAGATCATAACTGGTGCTATTTCCTCTATTTTTATACATTTCTTGGTCTTTTTTTCTAGTCTATCAAAGGGCACCATACAATTTAATAAATAAATAAATAAATGAGAAAATGGGTTGCTTTTAAGTCAATCAGAAGTGTCTTTTATTAAGCTAGAGTTGTGGAATTGGGAATGATTACATCACTGCCCCCACAACTTTTCTTTCTAAAACTCCTCTTTGAAGGAAGGCAGCTTTGGTGTTTCAATAGCAATATTGCTATGGAATTGTCATTGTTGCAATATGGACTTTGTAGTATTATTGTACTTGATAATTGCATGGGTTTTTGTTGTATTTTAATTTGATTTTATTCTCTTTTAATTGACGTTAATAGCATATTAAAGCATTGCAGATTGGAATGTAGAAAGCTCTTTATTTGTTACTGGATGGATTGATTGATATTTTCTGACAATCCTAAACTGTGAGATAAAACTATCTTTGCTCTCTAGATCAGGAAAGGATAGGACCTTAATCTTAACAAGATGTCTGTAGTTTGTCTTCTGGTAAGAGAATTAGTGTTAATTAGCCATTGGTTTGTGTCTTGGTGGACTTCAAAAACATTATGACGTTTCTCTTCATTAACATCTTAAAGTTTATGACCCTTTGCTCTTTGGAGCTTGTTTAAATGAACATGTGTGGAATTATGGGATGCAAATATGTAATATATGTAAGTTCATTCAATTGATTTCCTATGCAAAGGGGAGACTGATATTGTTCTTTCTAATCAACTTTTCTTTTGTAATTTCCTTTAATGTCTTAACTATAAAAGGGAATATAAGATGAGTCTCAAGATTCCCTCTTTGAATGAGGGGAATCCTTTTTATCTGAACATTCTGAATAAATTGTAATAAAAAGATTTTCCAGCCTCAATCTGTTTTATTGGAATTGCCCCACCCAGTCAGGCAGGAAAGTCGGTTGCAGAACCCATCAGCCGAAGAACTTCGACTGATGGGTCCAGAAAAAGAGCCTTCTCTACCATTGTCCCCATCTTGTGGAATATTCTCCCCCTCCCATCGGTGAGGAAGGCCCCACTCTCCTCGCCTTCTGAAAAGAAGTAAAAAAACAATTCTGCAGCCTTGTGTGTGGAGCCCACAGGAACACAGCTGTGGAGCTGGCTAGTGCCCTGAATTGCCTTACCATTAATTTTAACAGTGTCTAATCATCCCTGCCTTTTTCTAAATTTTAAAACTTTTTATCCTAGTTTTATATTTTAATATTTTATTGTGCAACTCCTAGAATCCCTCTCTCAGTGAGATGGATAATTAAAAATGTCAAAAATAAATAAAACCAGGGCTTTTTTTTGTCATAGAACGCATGGAACGGCATTCAGGAACCTTTTTTCAATGGATTTTCAACTTCCACAGAAACACTAGTGAAGGTGGCTTTTCACTCAGCTCATGATGCTTTGGTGCATGGTTAGTCCCAGGCACAACTCATGTGCTTGCACCACCAGACTCGGATGCTGTCTCCTGAGGGGAGGGGGAGCATCCTTCGGAGGCAGCACGCGCTGCCCCCCTGAGAAACACTTGAAGAAAAAAAAATTAAGAAAAATAATTCCTCCAATGGCCAAAAGGTGGGAGGCAGTGTGAAAGCTGTGTGGTCTGCCCAGAGATTCAACGGCGGGAAGCGGCAGTGCAAGGGTGAGGGAGCACCTCCCGTCTCTGACCCACTGCGGAGGAAGAGGAGGAGGAGGAGGAGGAGGAGAAGAGGTGTGAGGGTGGACAGCGACTCCCTTTCACTGCCAGAGGGCTGCCGTACATACTGACTATGCCATGAGTGGCGCTGCCACCACCTCTTACTTAGAGCTGCCAAATGCAGGAGAACCGAGCCACTGCCATGCACGGGCTGTGCTACTCCCTCGGTTGGCTTTCGAAAGCCAACAGGAATTGCCCAGACCTGGTCATTGACAGCTGTCTCTGCACCTCCAAGCACTCCAAGGGATCCGGCCAGCAAATGTTGCGCATCAAAGTTGTCTGCAGTGGAGATGAGTTGATGGAATCTTTGTACCCCTCCCTGTTGCCCAACTGCACCATCTTCTTGTGAGTAAGAGAGGACCGGGGGTGGGAGGTGGGGGGATCAGTGCTTAATTCTGCATAGATCTCTGTCTAGAAAGAACTGCAAGGGGAACTGTCATGCCTCCATCCGAGCCTGACTCTGAGGATGACATTGAGTTCCCTGTTGAGGCCCAGGAGGGGATGTCTGTGGCCTCGGAGGACTGTGGGGAGGAGCAGGTTGAAGCAGGCCAGGGCCCTTCAAATTTGGAACAGGGAAGGTAGAGTTCAGGCGAGGAGCAAGGCCCCTCCCCACCAAATCCCAAAGCAAGGAGAGCAGAGAGGAGGAGGGAACAATGGAGGCAGGCTCACTTGCTCGGGAGGAGAGCGTCACGCCCCACTCCACAAGGCACACCTGGGGAGTAGGATTTAAGGAGACGCTGTGGGATGGGTCATTTGCTGGGAACAAACATGAACTCTTGTGATAGTGTGCTCTTGTACCTGTCACACCCTGCAAGGCCTGCCCACCCGGATCGGTTGGAGACGATGCCGTTTTGCCGCTCCGCCGTCCGGCAAGGCCCTTGCTACATGTCTGCCATCTTGCTGCCATTGCTGCTGCTGCCAGACTCCCATCGGTGGTGATGTCATCAAGAAGCACCTGGCTACAATGATGTCATCGAGAAGCACCTGGCTATGATGACTTCATCGGGAAGTGCCTCGCCGGGCCGACAATCATCCAGGAGCACCCGGCTGATCCTGCAAAGGAAAGCAATATATCGGTATGCCTCAGCTGAAAGCGGACATTGAGCAGACTGATTGGTGATTGGGCTGCAGCATGGGATTTATATGCACTCCCTGGAGGGGGTGGAATTAGCAATTGGGAGGTTGGGTTCCTTTCATTCCACCTGGATGGTGGCTTAGTTTGTAGGGTAGAAAATTATTCAATACTCTGTGTGAATTCAAGGTACACTGAACTTCTTTCCTGCTCCCCCTTCCAGCTCAGGTCTGTGCAATCTCTTGATCCAGGTCTCTTTCTGGGAGAACTCTGTGTTGCCCATACTCTCCCCCACTGCTCCTTCAGGTGCACTTTCCATCACACTCAGACCTGGTCTTCTTAAGGGCTTTTTGGGAAATTGCCACAATACAAAACAGATGCTGAGAGTCTAGAAAGAGTGCAGAAAGAGCAACTAAGATGATAAGAGGTCTGGAGGCTAAATTGTACAACCATTGGTTAAGGGAACTAGCTATGTCTAGCCTGACAAAGAGAAAGATTAGGGGTGACATGACAGCTATCTTCCAGTAATTGAGGGGCAGCCATACAGATGAGGGGTTGATTTATTCTCAAAAGCACCTAAGAACTAGACAAGAAGCAATGTGTGGAAGCTCTTTAAAGTGAGATCCTATTGCAATTTACTCTGCCGAGCACAGAAATCTCTCCAAGTCTGCTCATTCATCACTGCAGCCTTTTTTGATTCTCAGCTGTGTGCATTTTTCTTGTTAGCTCAGTGGTTCTCAACCTTTTTCAGGTTGAGACCCCACTTGCGCTGCCCATGCGCAGCACGACCCCGACCTGCACCGCGCACATGCACACGATGGGCCGATCTGTGCATGCGCGCGCGACGGGCTGATCCGCGCATGCGCAGTGCGACCGGGCGGGCCGGGCGGCTCCAGACCTGCCCGGCCTCGCCTCCCACCACTGCCTCAGAGACTCCGGCAGGCACACCGAGGAGCAGTCCGGAGCAGGCGGGCGCAAAGCTGCATCCTTCCTGCTCCGCTCCGCCACGTCCCAGGCCCGGCCTCCTCCTCGCCCTCCGGCAGCCGGCCAAGCGGTCGGGGCAGCCGGACCTCGAGGCGGGCCTGCACTTCATCGAGACCGGCCTGGCTGTGGCGAGAGGTGCCTGGCGGCCTGAGAGAAGCAAAAGGCGCCCGGCGGCCGCCTCCGTCCCCCAAGTCCGCACTCTGGACCGGCGTCCAGGTCGCAGCGCTCTGCCTGCCTGGCTTGTCCGGGACTCTCGCACCTTCCGCAGGGCCGGCAGCGGCCACAGGTAGGTAGGCGGGCGGCAGGACTGGGGAGTCTGCCCGGGCCAGCTCGCTCTCAGCGCCAGTCCCGCTCGGGTCGGGTCGGGCCGGGCCAGCCAGCCAGGCGGGGGCGTCTGGCCAGGTTCCCTGGCTCCCTCCCTGGCTCGGCCTCCCCCCACGCCCAGCAGGGACTCACCAGGTAATTCATCTTGCCGGTCCGCTGCGCGCCTGGCACGGCCACAGTGCCCGCTGGCTGGGCGCCTTACCGCCTGCTTCAGCCGCCGCCGCCGAGCGAGGGAGGGAGGGAGGGAGCGAGCAGGGACGAGCTAGAGCCAGGCAGGCAGGCAGGCAGCCCCCGCACGCCCGGCCCCCCCCCGCAGCACCTGGGAGGAGGAAGGGGAGCCGAAGCCCCGCCGCCACATTGGCCGCTGCAGAGAAAAGGGGGCGGTGCTGGCGAGGGCCGGCCGGGGAGGAGGGCGAGGAGAGGCGCGATGGGCCGGACGAGCCGGGCAGGCGGAACGCTGCGACCTGGACGCTGGTCTCTCGGGCCGCCGGGCGCCTCTCGCCACAGCCGGGTCGGTCTAGGTGAAGTGTGGGCCCGCCTCAAGGTCCGGCTGCTCTGACCACTTGGCCAGCTGCCGGAGGGCGAGGAGGAGGCCGGGCCTGGGACGTGACGGAGCGGAGCAGGTGGGCTTTGCGCCCACCTGCTCTGGACCGCTCCTCGGTGTGCCTGCCGGAGTCTCTAAGGCAGCGGTGGGAGGTGAGGCTGACCCGGTCTGGAGCTGGCCGGCCTGGTCACGCCGCACATGCGCAGTTCGGCCCGTCGCGTGCGCGTCGCGCCGCGCCACGCATGCGCGGATCGGGTTGTTTCACCGGACACTGCAGTCCGCCATTTTTCTTTTCCCCATTTCCCCTCGGCCATCGCGCACGTGCCACGCATGCGCGGTTCGGGCCGTTGCTCCGCGCATGCGCGGTTTGGCCCGTTGCGCGCACCGCACATGTGCAGCGCGACGCACACGACGGGCCAAACTGCGCATGCGCAGAGCGACGAGCCGAACCGCGCATGCACGGCGCGTGCACGACGGCCGAGGGGAAATAGGGAAAAGAAAAATGGTGGACTGCGGTGTCCAGTGACCCCTGCGAAACGGTCGTTTGATCCCAAATGGGGTTGCGACCCACAGGTTGAGAACCGCTGTGTTAGCTCATCCTCTGATTGCACTAAATGCATCAGCAGAATTTTGTAGTTACATTTCTACCAATATTGAAAAATAGATAAAACTCTGAGTTGCATTCATACAGCCACTCAGTTTGCTTTGCTTTTTCTTTCTGAAGCCATGCCTCATAACAGTGCTGATAGGGGCATGAGCTCACAAAGGAGAAGTAAATAAAACTTTTTGGTGGGCTGAGTGAAAACTATTCACTCAAGAGTTTTATCTCGTGTGGGCGCTTAGTTAGGTTCATTTGCTTTTATTTGGTTGCTCATATTTTCTTGTGCTTTTATTTATCTGTATTTATGTAGCTTAGGTTTGTTTTATTTTACAGTATTTATTTGTTTATTCATTTTACTTAATATACCTATTTGCCCATACTGTTTATTTGTTTATTTCTTTATCATATTTCATATATTTGTTGAATTAGTTTAGTTAGGATTAGTTTAGTTTAGCTTAGTTTCGCACATTTCATTTATAATGGAGACATTCCTGTATTACGCAGGGAAACTCCTGTTTGAGGTAAGAGATCTTTGGTTTTATTTATTTACTTGTCAACTTGCATGTCTGACTGTAGGATTTAGAATTCAAAGAGGTAATATGACAAATAACATGATATAAGTAATAATAATGATGAAGTAAAACAGGAATAAAAAAAATCTAGGAACAAGCAAAAAACATTTTAGAATAATTTTTAGAATAACTTTTGAACCAAAACATTTTAAAAATATTTGCCCGTCTTCTTTCAGGCACTTTCTTTGTGAACTGTGTTAATATCTTCAGTTTAAATGCATCCACAGGACAGCCTTCCAGAAAGGCTGGGAAACATGGCTCTGTGGCTTTGATTGGGGTGCAGAGAAAAGCCCAGTTGTGGGGCTGGCTAGAGCCCTCAAATCCCTAATTCCTAATTAAGTCAGGAGGCTCAGAGTCACCTTACTCTAAACTAGAAATGGGAGGATCCTAGCCTCTGACCATGTTGTCATCAACACTATCTCGGAGGCAGTGTCAATTGTTCATACAGCAAGGTTTAAATTGGAACAAAAGGGCCATTATAACATCACATTAACATCAGAGCAGCTAAAGGCAACTTCAGCTGTCCTTGCAGCTGGCTAGAGGCAAACATTCAGGTGATGTCATGAGGTTTGTTGCTTAACAATGGTTAACAGTGGTTAGTGAGAAGGATTGAGGGAAGACAGGACAGCTTTCTGGGTCTTGTAGTTTTTTCTTTAATAGAAATAGAGTCTTGAGACAGTACCACACTATGATTTGCTTAGTAAATTTGCCTCCTCTGTTCAAAGGGTTCAAAATGTACTCTTTTGGCAGGTGTGTCTCTGGAAATACCAAGAGCAATGAAGAAAGCAGAGGGAGCACCTCCATGAAATAACAGCAAGGCATCAGGAGTTGCTGGTGGAAAAGAATGCCAGAATAACCGCTGTGAGTCAGTCATTTCCCTTACAAGCCTGTCTTAAGCTTCTCTTTTGGTCTGCTTATTTCTATTCTATGACTGATGTATGCTTCTGGTCATTTTTATGTGTTAGTTAGAAGAAGAAAATAAGGTGCTTGCCAGCAATTTAGCACGTATTGTGGAGGAAAACAACGAGATTAAAAAGAAACTCCAAAAAGCTGAAGAGAGTATTATTTTAATTAATTTTCATTTTCATTTTTAAAATGAGAGTGATTGACTTTATGTAAAGTTTAACAAGTTCACGAGTACAAGTTATTTTATTATTTTTTCCCCAGGGCTTGCCCAGCTGACCCCTGACACCACAACATTAATAGAGAGACTGAGGCAACTGGAGATGGAGGCAATGGAGGAGGAAGAAGAGATGAGCTCCCAGGTACACCTATTCACAAATGTTCAACCGACATAGACAAAGATGAGATGCCATGTTTATTTGACAAAAGTGAAATAATCATAATGACAGGCTGTTGTTTCAAAGGAGATTTACATAGGAGTCATGCAAAAAAAAAAAAGTAAAAATTTATCTCTGATTTTTTTCCAGTTTTCTTTTTTCTGAGAATTCAATTAAGAATCCAAGAAGGCAACAAAATGATCAAAATACCTCCCTACCAATAATCAACACTCACATGAACAAGATTAACATCAAACCAAATAGTGTGTATTGCGTTTGTTGAGGCATAGACCAGACTGATATAATACAACTGCTCTTTATTGCTGAAAACACAGAAGTGCCCTGTCACTCTGATGGCTATTTATACATTGTCGCCACTAGGCGGTGACCAATCAGCTTAAAGGGTATTTTCCTGCTTATTTTCAGACTGCAGTTTCCCTCCAAAACAGTTGGAGACTCTTTCAAATATATAACAACAACTGTTCATAATAACCACAACTTTTCAAGCCAATACATAACACCAACAATCAAGGAGTAAACAATGTTCCAGTCAAGGAACTGCCAAACAAGCTAACAGTAAACAGCCCAACCAAAGAAGGTCACACAAACCGACTACAAAGAACGGCACGATAAAGTAGCCACATGGGTGCATTGCAAGATCCACAAGAAATACCATTTGCCTGCAAGCAAGAACTGGTGGGACCATAAAATATAGAAAATGAAGAAGCTAAGGTGTTCTGGGAGTTTAGAATCTAAAAAGACAGGCACCTGCCATATAACAAGCCAACTGTCAATAAGAAAGACAAAAAAAGTCTAGACAGTGGGCTGGGCAGTACTGGAAACAGCAGACTAGAGAAAAAGAAGAAACTAAAAATACATATACAGAAGAAGGGGCAAGACCAAGGGAACAGAGACAAATAAGATTGACTAGAAGATTAAAACCTACCGGTAGATATAATTGAAAGAGACGGAAAAAGAAAATGGGATCCTTTCAATGAATATAAATGGATTGAACTCCCCCTCAAAAAAGGAAACTGTTTTTACACGACTACAAAAATTAAAAATAGATATAATTTACCTTCAAGAAACACATATCAAGAGACAACACTATAAATTGTTAGAGCAACCAAAAATTGGCAAACTTTGTTTTGCATTAGCACAACAAAAGAAAAGAGGAATAGCTTTATAGAGTATATTAAAGAAACAATGAACCCTAAACAAATTTATGCAGATGAAGAGGGAAGAATATTAATGGTGGAAATAATGATGGAACAAAAACAGATATGATAAACAAGAAGAATTTTATCAAAAATTACATTAAAAATATTAGAATTGGAATATCAAAATCTTTGTATTAATGCAATAGCTGATGGAACTTTGGTCTCTAAAAGCACTAAAATATGGAAGAAAGGATTATCTAAAATGGCAGAAGAAATTTGTATTCAAGACATATGGAGAGAAAAAAATCCAAAAAATTGCAATATACATTTTATTCAAATAGACATAAATCATGGTCTAGAATCGATATGATATGGTTATCCTCTGAACTTAGCACCATGATACAAGAAATAGAGATAGAAACTAATATCTGGGCAGATCATAATCCAATAAAGATGATTTGGAGAGGAACCAAGAAAAAATTAAGATGGTCCCTGAACAAACCTATATTGAAACAAAAAGAATTTATACAACAAGCGACAAAGAAAATTGACTTAAAAAAAATAAATAAGAAAGAGACATCACTTCAAAATGTGTGGGATACAGCTAAAGCATATTTTAGGGGGTTGGCTATGACTTATACTGCTAAAAAGAACAAAGAAAGAAAACAACAACAGTTAAAGCTGAAGGAAGAATTTAGGAAATTAGAATTAGAATTACAAATAGACCCACATAAGAAAACACTTAAAAAGCAAATGGAAATAATAAAACATAAATTAAACCTTATAGAGGCGGAAACAATGGCTTAAACAAATTAAAAGGGCTAAACAGAACTTCTTTGAAAATGCTAACAAACTGGGGAGATGGTTAGCACATAAACTGAAAAAAGAAAAAGAGAAAAAATTGATAAATAAGTTGCAAGATTCAAAAGGTGAATTACAGTTTCATAATAATACAATAAAAAATCATCAAAGATTTTTATGAGACACTTTATGATACAGAGGAAACTTCAAAAGAAAAAAATACAGCAGTACTTAAAAAAAGCATATCTACCAAAAATTCCAGAGAATATTCAGAACATATTAAATGAAAAAATATCAGTGATGGAGATAACAGAGGCCATAAAAAGGCAAAAAATGACAAGACCCTGGGCCCAGATGGACTACCTGCAGAACTTTACAAATCCTTGCAAGATATATTAAGCCCAATAATGAAAGAACTGTGTAATGAAATACTTTTGGAGATTAAAATACCAAATACATGGCCAGAAGCTAGTATTACTTTAATACCTAAAGAAGATTCTGACTTGTCGCAAATAAAAATTATGGACTGATATCGTTATTAAACATAGATTATACAATTTTTGCCTCAATAATAGCAGAAAGATTAAAGAAATTTCTGACTGAATTTATACATACAGAGCAAAATGGTTTTTTACCTAAAAGACAAATAAAAAAAATAACGTAAAAATGATTCTAGATGTTTTGGAGTACTATGAAACCCACCCAGGGAAACAGATGACATTAATATTTCTAGATGCACAGAAGGCGTTTGATAATGTAAATTGGCAATTCATGTTCTAACAACTAGAAGAAATGGACTTTGGAAAATTTTATAAACATAATCAAAACAATTTATAATAAACAAACAGCTAAAGTAATTGTAAATGGAGATTTTACAGAAAAAATTACTATTAAAAAAGACACAAGACAGAGATGCCCACTATCCCCATTACTATTTATATCAACACTGGAAGTATTGAATAGAAACATTAGGCAAGATATAGAAATTAAAGGACTGGAAATAAAAGATGAAAAATATAAACTACAAGTATTTGCAGATGACTTGGTTTTTATATTAGAAGAACTGCTTGAAACAAGCGTCAAGCTTATGGAGAAAACAGAAGAATTTGGAGAAATGGCAGGGTTGAAAATAAATAGAGAAAAGACTAAAGTGTTAACTAAAAATCTTACAGAAAAACAAAAAATCAACTAGCAAAAAAAAACAAATCTCCAGATAGTTAAAAAAATTAAATATTTGGGAATCCATCTAACAGCAAGATGTGCAACAATTAAAGAAGACAACTATGTAAATTATTAAAACAAAACTAGATCTGGAAAAGTGGAAAAATCTACAACTTTCGATGCTGGGGAGAATAACAACAGTGAAAATGAATATTTTACCAAAAATACTTTTTTTATTTCAAATAATACCTATACAATTGGGAAAAACCTTTTTTGATGAACTAAATACAATAATATTGAAATTTATTTGACAAGGGGAAAAAAAGCCAGAATTAGACTGAAAATGTTACAAGAAGCAAAAGAAAATGGAGGACTTGGACTGCCGGACTGGACGCTATATTACCAAGCAACTATATTAACATGGATAAAAGAGCAGACAATGCTTAAAGACAAAAGATTACTATACCTAGAAGGGGATGACCTACAACTGGGATGGCATGCCTTTCTGTGGTATGGGAAGAATAAAATACATAGATATTTTCAAAATCATTATATAAGAAATACACTTTTCTTGAAATGGGAAAAAATAAAAGCAAAAATTTATATTAAAATACCTGGATGGCTTTCAACAATGGAAGCATTTGCTTACCTAAACTTGATTAATTACGAGAAAGTTGTGACCTATAAAGATATTCTGGACAATGAAGGGAAATTGAAGTTTAGATAAGATTTAGAAGAGCAGGATACTGATTTATCATGGTGGTTGTTCTGTTTTGTTCACAAAGGCATTGAGACGAGGCAAAGAAATAGAACAGTCTTCGCTTTATTTTCTACAACAGAACCAAAACAAAATGGCACGGATGTTCTTTGTCCCTTGCAGGGACAAAAATGCAAGGCATTTTTCCCGCCTTGCGCATGCGCACAAGGCGGGAGACAGCCTGTCTGGTCCCGGGCATTCACGTGTCCGCCCAGGCCTTTCAGCAGCCTCCTGTACCTGCTGAATGACTCAGCAGGCCCAGGATATAACAGGGTCATATTTGCAAATTCAAATGAAATACGAGAAAGATGTTAAAACAATGGGATTTTACAAAGAACAGACAGAATTTGACCAGATATTGCTGAAAACAGATAAAAAACTGATAAAAAACTACAAATATTTGCTAAGCTTAAAGATGGAAGAGGAACAAGTAAAAGAAACAATGATAATATGGGCAAAGAACTTTGGATATAATATAGAATTAGAAAAGTGGCAAAGCTTATGGGAACGAAACTCTAAAATAACAAAAGCGGCAACATATAAAGAAAACGTATACAAAATGTTATATAGATGGCATTTAACATCGGTGAGATTAGCAAAAATGTTTAAAAATATAGTAAAACTGATTTTATTTATTTTTCCTGTGAGGAAATTATTGTATTAAACATACTTCTATATTCTATTTAAATGACTGCTTTTTTAGATAAGAAAACATAAACTGAGATTCAAAATTCAATGAGACAAGATAATTGTCTTGTCGGGTAGGAGTCTGAAAGGATATAATTGCAGCCCTTCTGGTAATTTCTCTTGATGCCTTGGCCTTTGTGTTATGAATATCATATTGTCTACCCAACCTTTTAATTATCTTGCTACCCTCAATTGTGGAGAAAATGAATTTCAGCTCCTACTTCTTTTATACATGAATGCAAGGATGAGGTACCATTTTTTGTTCAAATTTGGGGGCAGACATTAATATATATCTCATATATCATCCTTTTTTAATTTTGAAGAGACAACAAGAGCCTGCAAGATTCAAGAATGGGAAAAATTTTCAATAAATCTCTATTGGTCACTTGCTGTAAGACTATTGGTGTATGATCGAAAGGCAGTTCACAACAGAGATGGATCTGTCAGTCACCTGCAACAGATGTGCCACATTTATTTTTCCCCCCACAAAGACAAAGCTGATGTTATCTATATAAACTGCCAGCTTTTGGAAGTTTAGAAAAAACAGTTGATCTTTTGAAGGCCAAAGTGTTATACTTACATAATTTGTAAAAATGAAGACTTCTGGAATAGTAGTGTGTCATTTACTTGCTGTATGCAGGAAAACAATGTGAACGTTTCAACATAAAAAAAATGAGAATGAAGACAACTGGCAACATATCATCATCAGAAGGAAAGCATAAAGCAGATAGTCCCCAGGGCTTTTTTGTCATAGAACACCCAGAATGGAGTTTCGGCACCTTTTTTGTAGGGTAGGCAAGGCGGGTTGTATGACATGTGTGAGTTCCGGCACCTTTTTTTTTTTTTAACAAAAAAGCACTGATAGTTCCCATTAATATTAGCAACTGATTCCAATCTCCAGCCTCTGAGGAAACTTCTACAAACATGGCTGAGCTATAAAAGATCCTCACGCTGAAGTTTCTGATTCATATGGAAGTGATGCACTATCACTTACCAAGAACAATATGAATCTTCTAAGATTCTGTAATTTAAGATGTGACAGACTAATAAAGCGTATTTGATCATTGATCTTTTTATTTTTATTCATCCATGTGAGTGTGAATGACACAAAAACACAATCTCCAGGGTAATCACTGGAGATGGTTAAAGGATCTCAGGGTTCAAATCAGTATTTCCAAGAAAAAAGTCCAGAAAGGGACTGAATTTTTGGTCGCAACATGGGTTTTTCATCAGTGCTACAAATCTTAGAGACCAGAGGCTGCTTTACAGAGATTACATTCCCACCAAAGAGCTGATGTACATCCTTAGATGACTGATTGACTTGGCTAAACTATAAGAGTAGGAAGTAGTGCATGTTATAGGTCAAGACTGAACTTACTGTATCTGACAAGTCAACTGCACTGATGGTAACACAAGTATAGAAAGCATTTGGGTTAAGATAAAAGAGGAAGCTAACAAAAAAGATATCTTGTTAGGAATGGATACATGGAATGTTGTGAATATAATCATTCTTGATGTTACCAAAGCTTTTTAGAAGGTTTCACAATACACTATCATTTACATGGTATTAAATCTAGTTTGGATGATGGACCCACAATCAGTGCTGGCTGATGGCACTGAGATTAATGGCTCTAACTGTAGAGTTGTAGAGCAGTAACTAATGAGATTCCAAAAGGATCTGTCTTGGGGCTAGTATTGTTCAACATTTTTCTTATGATATGGTGTTAGGATTTATAAGTTGCTTATAAATCTGTGGAGGACACTAAATTGAGAGGTCTTCCCAACACCAAGTACAAGATAGCAATATAAACTGGAGGGGCTGATTATCTGGATTGAGACAAGCAAAATGTCCTTCCACGGGTGGAAATGTAAGGTCTTACAATTATGGAGGACAAGTATGGTCATTGACAACAAGATGAAATGAGCCAGCAATGTGACAGGTAAAAGGTAAAACAAACCTGAACTGCATTAGAAGCAACTTTGTTTCAAAATTGCCTGAAGGTCTTATTCCCCTCTATTCTGCACTGGTGAAACCACACCTGGAGTATTGTGTGTATGACTTTTGGTACTAAATTTTCAAGCACATTGACAAGTTAAAAGAAGCTTCAGAAAGTGGTGAAGGAACAACAGCAACCTCCTCCTCTTAGGCAGGAAATGAATATTTTCTGACTCAGTGCCTGCTGACTTAAAGGTTGCACTGATTAGTGTGCGAGAGGTGATGGTGGATTTAAGCTAATGGTAAAGCTAAAGGCAAAATAAATAAAATAATAATAAAAACCAGCAGGACTTTTCTAATCAAATCAGTAAAAACTTCACCATCTCCAGTCCAGCCTGGCTTTGAACCATCACCTACTGAGATTGAGCCAGTTCCTCAAGATGAAATGCCAAAAACAAAAGAAAGGAACTAGATACTATAAATGTTAAGAGGCTGCCTAAACACTCTCAGCTGAAGCTGGCAAACCTTATATACCTGGTGAGGGAGGAACAAGATAAAATGCAATAAATTGTTATTGGTAAAACAGCTTATCTCTGCAGTTGGTCATTATAATCTCAATGTTCTGAATGAATTAATCTTCACATGAGTCTGTTTTGTTTTAATGCAGTGTTTTTCTGATAGCTTAAGGGACATTAAGTAATCCCCTCACATCTCCTGATGTGTCCAGAATTGCTTTTCTGGTTCCAGCAACCACTGGTCAACTGTATACTAAAAGAATCACCATCATCCAAATGAGGAAGTAGATATGATTCTAAGAATTGAGGACAAGCATAAGGAAGAGATAAAAGAATTTGCGATGCCCAGTCTAGGGAAAAAAACAGACTGAGGAGACATTATTCACATATATATCCTATGGAGGACATGCCGAAGTATTTTCTATTTCCACAGAAAGAAAGGCTAGAAATAATGGGTCTAAGCTAGATTGCGTTTAAACATAAGGAAAAACTTGCTGTTGGTAAAATCTGTGCAACAGTGTCTGTCTACATCAGCGGTTCTCAACCTTTTCCAGGCCGTGACCCCGACCTGCGCCGCGCATGTGCGGTGCGACAGCCCCATTGCGCATGCGCAGCACAACGGCCCGCATTGTGCGGTGTGCATGCATGGTGCGCGACGGCCCATAACCCGCATGTGCGGTGTGTGTGACGGCCCGTAACCCGCATGCATGGCGCGACGGGCCGCATCGCGCATGTGCAGTGCTACCCCGCGCATGTGCAGTGCTACCCCGCGCATGCGCGGTGCTGCCCCCTGCGCCGGCCGAGGGGAAAAGGGGAAAAAATGGTGGACTGCGGTGTTTGGCGACCCCCGTGAAATGTCATTCGATCCCAAATGGGGTCGCGACCCATAGGTTGAGAACCGCTGGTCTACATAGATTGTGGGTTCTTCATCTCCGAAGGTTATTAAAAAAGAGGATAGCTCAATTGGTTTTCCTGTACACTGCAGAGAGTGGTGCTTTGTGGTCCCTTGGAATTTAACAATTCTATGAACATAAAAAGCATCTTGATAGAGGATGCAATAAGGCTTAATTTTGAAACTCGACTCATAACCAACTTTTGGATTTTTAAAAGTAATTTCTGAAATTCTTTTGCTTTTCCTTTATAGTAAGATTTTTAATAGTCACTGAAATATTATGCTAAGACTGTCTATATCAGAATGTAACACAATTCAGAATCTTAATGTTAATCTAATAAACCAAATAAAAGCATCCAGAGTAAGCCTAGTAAATGACAACTTCTCCTGGGCATATGTATGTGATACATTTGATGTTGATCACCTTCCTACCAAGCAATGGAGTGAAATTAGTTTATTTTCTACGGGCTATATTTGAAACTTTTGATTAATACTCTCAGTTTGAAGAAAATCGGAGAAACGGAAAATTAGATTAAGAACTATGCATTTCTTCCCTAATGTATTCTGACTGGAAGTAATACTTACAGTTGATTTGTATAATATAACTACTAACAAGACCTAGGATGGGGCCACTTATAGAATGGAGGCACTGCTGCAAATCACTGGAGAAATATAGATCCACATATTTCTGTTTAGTCTTCATACTGGCAACACACATAATTTGGTGACCTTTTAAAATGCAGCCTCTTGACTGATTTAGCTTTCAGGAAGAGAGAATCCTTAGGCTACATGCTAGTGTGTAATACTTACAACACTTAGAAAATTAAAATATCTTGGATGAGTCCAGATGAAGGTATTAATCAGCAGAAACAAGACAACCTTTTCCCTTTTTCAGCTTCAAGATCGAACCATTAAGCATTAAGATTTCTAAAGATAGAGAGGGATGGTAACTCAAATTGGAACTTGCTGTATATTGGAGTTGGACACTCAATACATTTAAATCAATACATATTAAAATTGTACCAAATTTCTTGCTTGTTTAGAAATAATCAATAGGCACTTGAAAACTCATGCTGTTAGTGTACACATGAGTCCAAATGTAGGATTTCCTTTTATAACCCTTTGACACAAACATCTCCCACAGACATACAGTATTTAAGGCTTTTTGATTTTTGTTGTATTGTTGAAAGTTTATTCAGGAGGAAAATACAGACTAGGTGCATGATGTCCTTTTGTTAGTTCAGAGCTAGTCATTTGGAACCATCCAACGATTACAGAACAACATCCTGCAGAGTCACAATGATGTTTGTCAGGGTGTTGGATGCTGCAGCCAATTGACTTCCACCATAAGGCAGGAGGAGCTGTTTCCAACAGGGGAAAGGTAAAAGTCAATGTTGCATCCATTGGAAAGGACTTTGATGTATATGAATAGACCTGAATTCTTGCAGATGCTCTTGGAGAAATTCAGTAATAATGATGAAATACAATTATTATGCCTCCATAGCTATGCTAGAGTAGAAACCCTATGCTCAGTTACTCAATTTATTGTCATGTTTGTGCTGTGTTTTGCAGTGAGAGAAATGACACTCTTGCTGTAAGGTTCTGTAGAGATTCAGATTTCCAATAAAATGTTTTAAATTGCAAACATAGTAATTATTTGCATCATGTTAAAGAATCTGTATCTTTTCCTAGGATTATATGGCTTTGTGAAATTCTGGGGAATGGCACAGTTGTTTTAAGGTATTATAGTCAGGTGCTCACAGTCAATCATGAAATAGATTTTGAAGACTGAATTAGTGCTGCCTAGCCCTTTAGTGAAAAGAATAATTCCATTTATTCTCAAGCATTGCATACAGATAGGGTGTCTCCCAAAATGTCAGAGGAACTGCAACCTGCCTTCCTATTGTAGGAACTGAATTCTATCCATTGGTTGCATTATAGCATACCTGAAGAGATCAAGTGCTGGTGAACTTAAAATGATTATGCTGGAAGAACTAAGAAATGTGTTCCTAGAAATGAGTTCCAAGGTTCTTAAAAAGCCTTGAATACTGCTGTTTCTTTATCTTAATAAATGTTTTACTTATTTGCTGAAAAGAAATTCAGCATTGCTTTCAGTAAAGGTAATAATTATAGTAAAATAAATTCCAACGTGTTCTAGTTGGTTTACTTCAACAATTGATAGTACATTGTCCTCAATCTGTATTGCTGGTTTGTTGATCATTAATAACCATGGTCACTTCTTTTTTAATAGTAATTTTATTAAAAGTTACAATTAAAAAGTTTAATACAAACTAAAAAAGGAACAAAAGGAAAAAGATAGTTCAGAAATGAAAAAATAGACAAAAAAACAATAGAAGAGAAAAAGAAAAGAAATAAAGCAACTTCCTCCTTCATCACAACAGCTATAAACAATTTTAGTAATTTATCTTATTGAATACAACAAATGGTCTATCTTCCAATATCTTGTCTCTTATCTATAAACAAATCCTTAAAGCCTAGTTGTTCAGCCCTCATCAGCAAAGTCCATTGAAGTTATCTACGGTATTTTTATCTTGATCAAATAAGGCAACTTTACATTCCTGCCATTTAACTATCTTGATCTTAGTTAATACTGATGGTCTTTCTAATCTAGTCTTTACTGGAAGAACCAGTAATGGCTGCTGTTACTTATCAAAATCTAGTGTATTATAAAACTTTGTTTCTTATCTGCTTGCCCTCCAGCTCATTAACGTCAGCCAAAATAGCTCCCTTTTCCTTGGAACATTTTGTTCTTTCTTGAACGGCCACATTTCCTTGCTTTCTATACAAAAAACCAGTAAAGAATCAAAAACCTTATACAGAAGTACAGATTCCCCTCCCTGCTCAAAGGACGCCAGGACCTTGACCTTGGCTCAAAAGCAGTTGTCAAAAGCAGTTGAACCTGCAACCAGCAGCCTGCAGCCTGCAACCGGCAGCCTGCGGCCAGCAACCGGTGACCAGCGGCCAGTGACCAGCGACTGGCGACTGGCGACCAGCAAGTCCAGGGGGGCTTGGAGCTGGCTCGCCTGTCGGAGGTGTCCATCTTGTCCTTTGCTGGCTCGCCCCGCTTCTGCCATTGCTGTCTGGCTTTATGTGGCTTTTTGGGGATTTTCAAACAGGAGAGCGTTTTGGTTTCCCTGCTTTTTGCCACCAATTGTTTCTCGGCCTCTACTTTGCCGAGTTCTGGTCCCGATGCTGGCTTGTCCTTCATTTCCATTGTACTGGCTTGCCGCCTCCCCTTTCGAGGCAGGCTGCCAGAGATCTTGGAATAGGCCAGCTTCGGCTTTGACGGCACTTTTCTCCTCCTTCTCCAGGCGACTAGAACTGAGGGAAATTTGGAGGAGACTTTTGCTGGCCTTGACCCTGGACTGTTGGAAAGGACTGCAATTGTGGAAGCGGTTATCGTGGCTAGCGGGCCTGCTCCGTCGGCTGGGTGCCTCCTGCTAAATTTTTAAGACCTGTGGGTGAGGCCTTTGTTGCTGCCGCCATTATGTTGGACTTTTTCGAAGGCCTTATCTTTGGGACGTTGGGTTCCATAATTACTGTTAGTATAATTATTCCTCCTGTGGGTTCTGTTTTGGACTCTACTACAGGTTTTATCTTAGGAGGGACTAATACAGGCACAGCTATAGTTATTGCGGCAGGATTAACATCTGGCATGCCTGTTTTTATTTTTTATTACTATGTTTTTAAATTGTTTTAATTACTATTTGTTTAAATTTTTAAATAATTCAAGTTGTTTAATACTGTTTTAACTTATTTTTGTTGGATGTTATGAATGATGTGGGGGGGATTGACTGATTGTGGAGTGAATCGGGTTGAATGGATGGGCGGTTGTATGATGAATGGAAGGGCCGGCCTGTCTGCAATTGTGGAAGCTAGTGAGGTGGAGGAGCCTTGTTCTGAGGGACCAGAGAGCCAGGCTATACCGGTCCTATGGGGAAGAGGCAGATACGATGGGAGGCCTGGGGTAGGCTGCTCTCGGGGAACAAGGCCTCGCTGCTTGAAAGTGATCTCTTGTTCCGGCCCCCGGAACCTCTCCCGGAGTACTGGTAACGAGCGAAATCCAGACCCTGGACTCAGGCTGCTGCTGCTTAATGCCAGGTCGGTGGTAAACAAAGCTCTCCTCATCCGGGATTTAATTCTGGATGGGGAGGCCAACCTGGCATGCGTGACTGAGACCTGGCTGACACCAGAGGGAGGAGTTCCCCTCTCTGAGATGTGCCCAGCTGGGTTTCAGGTCTGGCATCAGCCGCGACCCCAGGGAAGGGGGGAGGAGTGGCGATTATAGCTAAGGAGTCACTTGGGCTGCGCAGACTCGCTGCTACTGAGATATCAGGTTGTGAGTCCCTCCTTATGAGGTTGGACCTAGGTGTACAGGTGGGTCTGTTGCTTACGTACCTGCCTCCCAGCTGCGTTTCTACAGCCCTGCCCACACTACTCGAGGAGGTAGCCGGGTTGGCTGTTGAGTTCTCCAGACTTATTGTCTTGGGGGATTTTAATGTGCCGTCACTCGGTGAGTCCTCTGGGTTGGCGCGGGAGTTAATGGCTTCCATGGCAACCATGGACCTGACACAAGTAATTGAGGGCCCAACCCATGAGAAGGGACACACACCTGACTTGGTTTTTCTCTCGGAACAGTTGAGGAATGATCTGTTATTAAGGGAATTAGAAGTTTTGCCCATGTCATGGACAGATCATTTTCTGCTGCGGCTTGAGTTTACGACACCAATCCGATTAAATGGTTCCGCCTCAGACGCCTGATGGATCCTATTGGTTTTCAAAGGGCGCTTGGGGAATTGCCGGATTCTCTCGTACACAGTTTGGCGGAGTCCTTAGTGACGGCCTGGAATATGGCCGCTACGGGGGCTCTAGACCTGATTGCGCCATTGCGACCTCTCTGTGGTAGCAGACCCAGGAGATCTCCTTGGTTCACCGAGGAACTCAGGGGGATGAAGCGCCAGAAGAGACGTTTAGAGAAGCAATGGAGGGAAAGCAGATCCGAATCTGATCGAACCAAATTGGGAGCTTATATTAAGACCTATTTGGAAGCAATCACTACGGCAAGATCTCAGCATCTTTCTGCATTGATTGCGTCTGCGGAATCTCGTCCAGCTGCCCTGTTTAGGGTGACTCACTCTCTCCTTGGTACGGGAAGGAGAGAGGAACCTTTGCAGGGCAATGCCGAAGAATTTAACATCTTTTTCGCAGACAAGGTCGCTCAGATCCGGGCTGACTTGGACTCCAATTGGAATACAGTGTCGGCTGACAATGAGTCAGTCGAGATGACAGAGGCCCGTCTTAGTCCTGTTGAATGGGAGGAGTTTGATCTGGTAACTCCTGATGATGTGGACAAGACCATTGGAGCTGTGAGTTCTGCCACCTGTTTACTGGACCCGTGCCCCTCCTGGCTGGTTTCAGCTAGCAGGGCAGTGACATGGAGCTGGGTCCAGGCTGTTGTTAATGCTTCACTGAGGGGGGGTCCTTTCTGGCTCCCTTAAAGGAGGCACTTGTGTGCCCCCTCCTCAAGAAGCCTTCCCTGGACCCGGCAGTTTTAAATAATTATCGTCCAATCTCCAACCTTCCCTTTTTAGGGAAGGTTGTTGAGAAGGTGGTGGCACTCCAACTCCAACGGTCCTTGAATGAAGCTGATTATCTGGGCCCTCAGCAGTCTGGGTTCAGGTCCGGTTACAGCACGGAAACTGCTTTGGTCGCGCTGACCGATGATCTCTGGCGGGCCTGGGAGGGAGGTTATTCCACTATCCTGGTGCTTCTTGACCTTTCAGCGGCTTTCGATACCATCGACCATGGTATCCTTCTGTGCCGGTTGGAGGGGCTTGGAGTGCGGGGCACCGTTCTGCGGTGGTTCACCTCCTACCTCTCTGGCCGGTCACAGTCCGTGTTTGCAGGAGGTCAGAGATCGGCCCCGAGGTCTCTTCCGTGTGGAGTCCCTCAGGGGTCTGTTCTCTCACCTCTGCTTTTCAACATATACATGAAGCCATTGGGTGAGATCATCTGTCGACACGGGGTGAGTTGTCATCAGTATGCTGATGACACTCAGCTCTATATCTCTACCCCGCGTCATTACAGCGAAGCAGTGGAAGTGATGAACCGGTGCCTGGAGGCTGTTGGGGTCTGGATGGGTGGTAACAGGCTCAGACTCAATCCCGACAAGACGGAGTGGCTGTGGGTTCTGCCTCCCAAGGACAATTCCATCTGTCCATCCATTACCCTGGGCGGGGAAGTCTTGTCCCCGTCGGAGAGGGTTCGCAACTTGGGTGGCCTCCTCGATCCACAGCTAAGTTTAGAATACCATCTTTCGGCTGTGGCGAGGGGGGCATTCGCCCAGGTTCACCTGGTGCATCAGTTGCAGCCCTATTTGGACCGGGAATCACTCCTCACAGTCACCCATGCCCTTGTCACCTCGAGACTCGACTACTGTAATGCTCTCTACATGGGGCAACCTTTGAAGAATGTCCGGAGACTGCAGGTGGTTCAGAATGCGGTCGTGCGAGCCGTCTTGGGTTTCCCAAGACATGCTCATGTCACTCCAGCCCTCCGTGAGCTGCACTGGCTGCCAATTGGTCTCCGAACACAATTCAAAGTGTTGGTTATGACCTATAAAGCCTTATATGGCAATGGGCCAGGATACTTGCGGGACCGTCTTCTGCCTCATAAATCCCAGCGACCGGTTAGGGCACATAGGGTTGGCCTCCTACGGGTCCCGTCTGTTACACAATGCCGTTTGGCGGGACCTAGGGCTAGGGCCTTCTCTGTTGCTGCCCCAGCCCTCTGGAATCAACTTCCCTCAGAGGTTCGTACTGCTCCTTCCCTCCTAGCTTTCCGAAAACTTTTAAAAACACGTCTATGCAGACAGGCTTTGGGCTTGTGAGCTGCGCTCTGCCCCTGGGCCTTTGATTGGGACTGTATGTTGTATGAGTGGGTATAGTTTTATTGTTTTTTATATTGTATATTATTATTTTAACTAATTTATATTTTGTATTTGTATTATTTGCTGTGAGCCGCCCTGAGTCTGAGGAGAAGGGCGGCATATAAGTCAAAATAAAGTCAAAGTCAAAGACACTGAAAAGTTTGTTGAAGGAAGTGCAGAAAAGAAAAAAACTTCATTCCCAGCAAATATATTCAAAACTGAGAACTTATTACTGTCTCTTAAGAAATAACCGAATACATTTTCATTCCATCCCTCACACCATTTTCTGTAAATTATCAATAAATCCTCTGTTCTCTTTTTTAGTCACAAAAATCCAATAGAAGTTAAGAAAATACCCAACAGCATAAATATATAGCTTCACTTTCTGTTTAAAACTTAATCACTCTCATGCTTCTCTTTAATAATGAAAATCTAATCTCAATTAACAATTAAACATTACAAAATTAAAAACTGTTAAACATTACCAGAAAAAGTGACCTCTTATTTATATATTAAAATACTATTGTAGATATTGCAAACCAACTTAAGTGTTTCCAAAATGAAATCTATCCAATCCAAAAAACTGTTAAAAATAACAAAATATTTCAGCCCATTATTATAATAACCCCTTAGATATATACCAAAAGTAATAACATAGATATGGCAGACTAAACATTAACCCCACCCAATCAAATTAACTGTTGAACAACATTAAAAGTAGCAGCCCATTATCTAACTATAATCAAATCAATTTTGCATTTTTTCTTCTTTCTCCTAGCAGTCTTTAAATTCCTTACATAAGTTTATCTGCTTTGTTTTGGTGTCTTTGTTTCTCCTCTTAAAGTCTCTGTCATCTTTATCAAAATCCATTTGTAATTTCAATGTAGCCTCTTCAGTAAATCTCTCATATTTCACTTCAAATAAGTAATCCATATGTTGCTTTTCATATCTTATTTGTGTATCTCTGAGTTTTTTTTAATAGTCCTCTAGCTCCATTGGTAAATCTAATATTTCCATCCCTTTTTTTTAGGTTATAGTTTTAGGGTCCTCTACAGTATAATGTTCTTTCAATGTTACTAAAAATAACTTGATTTTCTTCAACACTTTTTGTTGCAATAGAGGGTTAATTACCACACACAGTTCTTGAGTCCACAGATCATAAATTTTCTTTAAGTAGCCATCTGGTGCTTTCTAGTGGTTAACTTTCAAAGCCTTCTTATCAGTAAAGATAAGAATATAATATATAAAAATATAAACTCAGAAATTCTTCCCTGCAGGAGAAGATATTTTTAGTTATTTTACAGTTCCAAAGGCTTTTTAATCTTGAAGAAGTAATAAGAAAACTAAATTTCAAAGTGATTAAAAAGATGAGACTAGGTCAAACTTTGAGTCTTTAAAAAAGCTATATTAACAGCTCAGAGCATGATAAAGTCTGTGATAGCCAGCTGATCACAAGTAGCTGCAAAAACATCTGTTTCTCCTGTTGACTCCAGCTGGCTGGAATACATGAGGGTTATCTTAAGAGCTCTCTTTAATCTAGAGAGAATTATCAACAGGCTTGATCTGGCATCCAGTTGCTTTTTGGCTGCTATATTCCCTGCAAAGGGCGAGTGTTCCTTCACCTGTTCTATCAGAAGCATTCTCCTCTTCAGTATGATTTGTGAGGTAAATATGATATCATAGGATTTGGTAAAATGACACAATTTTTTATTTTGAAAGTCTGATAAAACTTCTCTCTCTCTCTCTCTCCTTCCATATATGTCCATGCGTATGTATGCTATCTCACTCACTCACATGCATACATGACGGTGGTTTTATGGTTTTATTATTTTTCCCCAGCAGTTCCCTTCACCAAAAACCCAGAACTTTCCCAGCTGAGTACCACCAAAAGCAAACCAATAGTAGCCCATGGAGCAATAGCCAATGAATCCACAAGGAACATGAAAGTCTCCAAACAAAATAAGTTCACCAGGCTAATTAAATCCACATGTTGTTCTCAGTATCATCTGTGCTGTGCTAAATGGCTAGTTCCTGATGCAGCCCATCAAAAGGGACAAGCTGCTGCCTAGCGAGTAATTGGGCTGACCTTTGCTACTCCTGCCTTTTCTGTGCCCTATGTATGCTTGGATCAGATGCAGAAGATAGTTCCTCTTCCTCATCATTGACCGGCTGCAGCTGCATGCTTTCCCCACCTGAAGCCTTAGGGCTGTTCTGCAGCAGACTCACTCTCCGCTGGCTGCTTGTCCAGATGTTCTCCCATTGGCTCGTCCACCTCACTTGGATTTGCAATCCCTGCCTTGGAACCTTCCTTCCTGACTGGTTCATCCTTCTCTGAACTAACATATGGAAAGGCATCTGGGGAAGCGTCCAGGGGAGCCATCATGTGTATGTATGTAATCTTGGAGAAACTATGCATTATCAACATGTAAAATTAAATCCAAATATTTTAATGTTTAAAACAGACTTCAGTAACAACTGATATATAATATTATTTATTATATATATATATATAATAAATAAAACAACATACAAATCAGATAAAGCCATAAATCAAAATTAAATATGGTTTAAATAACGGATGTTTTTATGTATCATTTAGGGTTACCATCTAATTCAGGGGTGTCAAATTCGATTTCACTACAGGCCGCATCGAGGCTATCCTGGGAGGGCTGGGAGGGGTGTGGCCGGTAGGTGCAGCCAGCGTGTGCACAGTAGGTAATGAGCTGTGGGGCCTGCTGTCCTGAGTGAAAGGGAAGTGCTTGTGGTCTGCGAGGCCAGGTGAGCCATAGAGGTGCTGATGGTGGGCATGGTGCCGATGTACAACTTTGGGGCTGTGTTCTGAGCACTTCACTTTCAGCCAGGATGCCAGGCTCCATGGCTCATTGCCTCCTGTGCGTGCACCCATAGGGTAGGTCTGAGGCAGCAGGGGTGGCTCCTCACTATCTCCAGGATGGATCCCTGGGCCGGATGCAGCCCATGGGCTGTGTGT
This sequence comes from Bothrops alternatus, assembly GCA_034064705.1. Classification (NCBI taxonomy): domain Eukaryota; kingdom Metazoa; phylum Chordata; class Lepidosauria; order Squamata; family Viperidae; genus Bothrops; species Bothrops alternatus. The sequence continues at coordinate 7,424,748 of JARGCV010000081.1, read as the reverse complement.
TTAACATGTCTGATCTAATTCATGTCAGAATGTTGTGGGGACAGTTCAGAAGTATTTCTGAAATGTGTTTGGTACTTAGACCATTAATATATGTGTTCCAATGCCATTTAAGTTTTAAAAATTAAATATGTGGTTTTGAACATTAAAACAGAGTTCCCCAATTTTTCTAGCTTTGTGGCCTGGTGTGTGTGGGCGGGAGGGGATGGCTTTGTGTGAGCAGTCGACAAGCATGCTCATACTACTTGTGCAAGTGGGGATGCACATGTGTGCGTGCACTCACCCACCACTTTTGCAGGTTGGTTCCAAATGACTCAGGGCCCAGTAGTGGGCCATGGCCAGAGGGTTGGGAACCTCTGCATTAAAACATTCAGTGAAGCTTTTTGAAGATTGCTATACATTATCCCATCTACCTTTACCCAAGTATTAACTAGCTATTGCATTTTGCACTGTGTGGTTTGCACAATGTTTTTGGTGCATAGGTCAGCATGACAAGAATCTAGTAGGAGTGTATTGTTTTTTTGCCATCAAATCTTGATAAATTTTGTGATTAATTCAGGGGTGGTCTTTTCAGGATATACTGAACTGCCACCACAATTTAGCTTAGTGTGCATCCAGCTGCCATGATTAGTTTAGAATTCAATGTGTTATGCAAATTCAGATTATTTGGGTAATTGTACAAAACAATTAACTATGGGAAAATGTCATAGAGATTACAAAATGTAGGGTGCATTCTAAAGAAATTCTTGTTGTCAAAATTCTTGTGGAAAATGAAAAGACTCTTACGAATTCCAGAGGGTTTTAGCAGAGAGATTTATTGCGCAGGTTCAGAAGCATTAGCAACAAGCAATTCTGAACCCCGAGGGCGGGTTCAGACTTCAGTTTTATACCTTCCTTTCCTTTTCTCAGGAACAAAGGAATACACATTGTAATACACTAGTTTCGTTTCTCACGGGTATACAATGGAAAGTTTGCTACATACATTGTATCCAGGTGCAATGCACATTAGGTTAGTCACATTCTACTAACATAGCACTATTCCAGTAATTATGCGGACACATCGTTATTCTAATGATTGTTCATTGTTCCACATTAAAATGACATTGGGCTTTAGTATCTTATTCAGCAGCTTATTCTGCCACTGTTGAATCCAATAGTTTGTCTAAATTAGTCTTCCAGTTTCCCAGGTTTCTTTTCTTGTAAGAGGTTACTGTTTTCTATTTCATTCTTGACAAGTTTTAGAAAGCTTTAGGCTGGGGCAAGGGGGCATGATGACTCAGCTGTTAAAGATGCTGAGCTTGTCAGCTAAAAAGCTAACAGCCTGTGTTTAAGACCCAAGCACTGTGTGACAGGATGAGTTCCCATTACTTGCCCTAGCTCCTGCCCATCCTGCAGTTCAAAAGCATGCAATGTAAGATGACAGAGGCCCGCCTTAGTCCTGTTGAATGGGAGGAGTTTGATCTGGTAACTCCTGATGACGTGGACAAGGCCATTGGAGCTGTGAGTTCTGCCACCTGTTTACTGGACCCGTGCCCCTCCTGGCTGGTTTCAGCTAGCAGGGCGGTGACACGGAGCTGGGTCCAGGCTGTTGTTAACGCTTCACTGAGGGAGGGGTCCTTTCCGGCTCCCTTAAAGGAGGCACTTGTGTGCCCCCTCCTCAAGAAGCCTTCCCTGGACCCGGCAGTTTTAAATAATTATCGTCCAGTCTCCAATCTTCCCTTTTTAGGGAAGGTTGTTGAGAAGGTGGTGGCACTCCAACGCCAACGGTCCTTGAATGAAGCTGATTATCTGGGCCCTCAGCAGTCTGGGTTCAGGTCCGGTTACAGCACGGAAACTGCTTTGGTCGCGCTGACCGATGATCTCTGGCGGGCCCGGGATGGAGGTTATTCCACTATCCTGGTGCTTCTTGACCTCTCAGCGGCTTTCGATACCATCGACTATGGTATCCTTCTGTGCCGGTTGGAGGGGCTTGGAGTGCGGGGCACCGTTCTGCTGTGGTTCACCTCCTACCTCTCTGGCCGGTCGCAGTCGGTGTTTGCAGGAGGTCAGATATCGGCCCCGAGGTCTCTTCCGTGTGGAGTCCCTCAGGGGTCTGTTCTCTCACCTCTGCTTTTCAACATATACATGAAGCCATTGGGTGAGATCATCCGTCGACACGGGGTGAGTTGTCATCAGTATGCTGATGACACTCAGCTCTATATCTCTACCCCGCGTCATTACAGCGAAGCAGTGGAAGTGATGAACCGGTGCCTGGAGGCTGTTGGGGTCTGGATGGGTGCTAACAGGCTCAGACTCAATCCCGACAAGACGGAGTGGCTGTGGGTTCTGCCTCCCAAGGACAATTCCATCTGTCCATCCATTACCCTGGGCGGGGAAGTCTTGTCCCCGTCGGAGAGGGTTCGCAACTTGGGTGTCCTCCTCGATCCACAGCTAAGTTTAGAATACCATCTTTCGGCTGTGGCGAGGGGGGCATTCGCCCAGGTTCACCTGGTGCGTCAGTTGTGGCCCTATTTGGATTGGGAATCACTCCTCACAGTCACCCATGCTCTTGTCACCTCGAGACTCGACTACTGTAATGCTCTCTACATGGGGCAACCTTTGAAGAATGTCCGGAGACTGCAGGTGGTTCAGAATGCAGCCGCGTGAGCCGTCTTGGGTCTCCCAAGACATGCTCATGTCACTCCAGCCCTCCGTGAGCTGCACTGGCTGCCAATTGGTCTCTGAACACAATTCAAAGTGTTGGTTATGACCTATAAAGCCCTATATGGCAATGGGCCAGGATACTTGCGGGACCGTCTTCTGCCTCATAAATCCCAGCGACCGGTTAGGGCACATAGGGTTGGCCTCCTACGGGCCCCGTCTGTTACACAATGCCGTTTGGCGGGACCTAGGGCTAGGGCCTTCTCTGTTGCTGCCCCAGCCCTCTGGAATCAACTTCCCTCAGAGGTTCGTACTGCTCCTTCCCTCCTAGCTTTCCGAAAACTTTTAAAAACACATCTATGCAGACAGGCTTGGGGCTTGTGAGCTGCGCTCTGCCCCTGGGCCTTTGATTGGGACTGTGTGTTGTATGAGTGGGTATAGTTTTATTGTTTTTTATATTGTATATTATTATTTTAACTAATTTATATTTTGTACTTGTATTATTTGCTGTGAGCCGCCCTGAGTCTGAGGAGAAGGGCGGCATATAAGTCAAAATAAAGTAAAAGTAAAGTAAAGTAAAGTATAAATAGGTACCACTTCAGTGGGAAGGTAACAGCATTCCATATGCCATGGCCACATGACAATGGAAGTATTTTTGGATAAGGCTGGCTTCCTCGGCTAAGAAACAGACATGAGCATCGTCCCCCCCAGTCGGACATTACTGGACAGGGGAAACCTTTACCTTTACTTTTTTTGGTCAGGGCATAAAAATGTTACCATTTTAAGATGGGGCAAATGAAATTGTTTTGCGTGGAAGTGTGATAATACATCATTCGACTAATTTGCTTCCTTTTTGGAAGAGAAAAGCTTCATGATAAGTATTTTCATAATAATTGATGATATGAGGGAAAACAGGAAAATTGCAAGTAGAGGTAACTGTATAGCAAATGCTACCTCATAGATAAATAAAAGATAAAAGATAAAAACAGTACCAATAAAAAACGATCTTTAAAATTTTATTTTTTTAAAGCAAAAAAAAAAGAACCTCAGTAGTTTTATACAAATTTATAGATGATACCGAATGAGAATTTACTGCTTAAGGAATACAAAGTAAAACAATTCCATTGAACTTACCCATGTCATTGGTGTGTTTTGTGAGATATTTTTTTTGACCAGAATGCAGAATACAGATAAAAACTAATAGTATCCTATTCCACCAATTAAGCTCAATCTACTCTGTTTCATTTTCTGAATTCCTTTTTGTATCTGAATATTTTGGTTTTCATCACTAGATGTCACTATCTGAGCATGGAAAACATGTTGACCTCCTAGAAATGGTTGCATCTTCCTCCCCCAGCTCATTTTTCTTCATTTTCCACAGAAGAAGTCTCTCTCTCCTCTCTCTCACCTCAACATTTGTGAGGGATGTTAGTTTTTGCTTTGGTAAATTGAAATATTTTGGAGACCATTGGGGAGAGGAACAACAAAGACCGTGAGCTTCCTTTTGTCCCAGTCTCTTGGCAATTTTGAATTAAACAGGTGTTTTCTGCTGGATTTCAAAACATCGTTGCTGGTTATTCTTTTTTTTTTTGCAGTGTGCAGGTGGTGGGACTGATTGTATTTTAATCTTTTTTCTCTAGGGGCAAAGACCAAAAAGTGATACAGTGTTTATTTTCTTGATTTTGATCTTCTCACATTCTCATAGAAATGATTATTTAATTCAGAGTATAGATATAAAATGCAAATACATACGCTGCCTAGCCTTCTTAGTAGTGAAGCATGAATCCTATAAATAGAACGTTTTTAAGAGAAACTCAGCTGGGTCTCCCCCCTTTTTTTTCTTGCTGCAGGGTAGGCAGTAAACATTTGTTCCTTAGCTTCAGAGCATTTTAAATTCCTTTCTAAGAATAACAATAGTGAAATGTATACTATGATACAAATATCTGAATACTATTATTTTGCTATCTTTATCCGGGCATTGGCATATCATCAGTGATGCTCCTTTAAATACAGTACAGGTAGTCCTCAACCTATGAAACAGTTAGGACCAGAATGTCACCTGCTAAGTGATGCAATCATTAAGTGAGTCACATGATCAGATCTGATTTTATAATCATTTTTACTGCAGTCAGTACATGAGTCCCTGTGATCATTAAGCAAAGCATGTAGTTGTGAAGTGAATCACGTGATTGTTAAGTAAATCTGGATTCCACCATTGATTTTGCTTATTGGAAGCTGGATTTGATTAGGGGATGCTGCAACCATTGTAAATAGGAACTTGTTGGCAAGCACCTAAATCATGAACATGTGACGTGATTGTTAAGTAAATCTGGATTCCACCATTGATTTTGCTTATTGGAAGCTGGATTTGATTAGGGGATGCTGCAACCATTGTAAATAGGAACTTGTTGGCAAGCACCTAAATCATGAACATGTGACTGCACAGGTGGTGCAATGGTCATAACGTCGAGGATGGATTGTAAGTCACTTTCTCCAGTGCCATCATAACTCTGGAATGTTGCTAAACCAATGGTTGTAAATTGAGGACTACCTGTAATTGTTTACACATTATATTGAAAATGAGGAAAGAAGTTAGAAAACAAGCTTTCTGGGAGACTTAAATTTCAACTTGTAGATGCATGTCTCTTACGCAGTTTGTAGTAGCAAAGGGATGTAATTCTTGTGCCATTTAAATACATAGGGAAGACAACTCCTAGACCAGCTTATTTGGCATGTCAAATAAGAATTGTAGAAACTATAATCCCAACACATTTGGAAAAGACCAGGTTTGGAAAAGGATGATTTAACTATAATGCTTGGATAGGCATCATGGTCATATTGCTTATTAACAAAGTAGCTGTTGTGGTGTGTGTGAGACCACTCAAAAAATACCTGTTTGCCAGTAGACAAATTGAAGTGATTATTCTCTGCTGAACCTCTTGTTCCTCTTGATGCTATTTTTCTATCTAAGCTTAACTTTGCCTTTTTTGTTTTTTTTATAGATGGGCATAATTCCAAATTGTGCGGCAGCTACCTACTGTTTTTAGTTGCCAAGATTGCCTAAGGGGCATTTATAGTGCCTAGGGTCATTCTTGTACATAAAGATGATGTTGGCAAATGGTGCTTTGTTTTGCAACATGACAGATTCTCAGTTAATTGTTTTTTCTTTTAATAAAAGAATCTGAAAAAAAAGATAATGTGAGTGGGGAAGGAAGTAACAGAGAAATTGTTTACCTCCTCTTGAAGATTCTTCTCTGATTTTTGTGCCCATTCTCTGCTCTCTATTCTGCCAAGATTTAAAATGAGAGATTTGTTTATTTCAGTTGCTGGCAAATCTTGCAAGAGAATTGATGTAATAGTAATGGTGTATTTTCCATCATTTTAGTTATCAAGAAACTGTCAGTGTAAAATATATGTGTTCAGTATCACAATGGACCTGACTAATCTTAAGCATTTTTTTAAAAAGAATGTTTAGCTCTGTCTGCAAGAACTTTCCATATTTCTATATTAAAAAGTGAATTTGGCATTTACTATGACTCTGGATTTTAGGCATCTACATTCTAGTTTCAAGCATCAAAAGGATTGTATTTCACCCTATTTAAATTTAAATAGCATGCAACAATGTTTGAAGAGATGATATAATTAAAATACTTGTATTTCATTTCACTATATCATTAGAATTTTATGAATAACTTTGTTGATGCAAATATGAGTCTCAGATGACAATTTATATGTGAAAGTAAGTCCTATTGAAAAATATGGGCTATATTCTGGAATTAATAAGTGTAGAATTGTATTAATTTCTGTTGCCATTTTAAGACATGTTTTTGTTGTCCCAGCCATTTTTATTCAATGTTATTGAAATTATTATTCTACGATTGTTTTTCTCTTTCAATTTTAAACTTGCAGCCATTTATCTATTTCTACATTTATGAAAATTATATATTCAGTTTGCAGGGAGAAAGAATGAAAATCTCAAATTTCCTTTCCTCAGATATACACTATCTGTCTACTGCCTTTGTGATAGTTACCTGGCACTACTATTGTCACCATTATTTTATTGGTCTGTAAAATTAGTCTTCAACAATCTATATTGCTATTCTGATGAATAAAAGGATGAAAATGAAAGAAAATGATATACATTTTATACTGCAATCACGTAGCCCTGTAGAACAAATGGATATTACTATGGAATTTCAGCTCTTTCTGTGGAGATAGACCAATTTTACAAGAGATAAACAAAACAAAACTTTATTTTAAAAAACAGAAAAGATTAAATATAATAAATATTCTACAAGAATGTAACAATTCAGTATTGGAAAGAAAATTTCCAAGATTATTTAACCTTACCAAAAAAAGAAAGAAAATTGAATAAAAAATAAAAAATAAAGTTACAGTGGAAAAAGGAAAAACATTGAGTTTAAAATAATGACGCACAACATGCACAACAAAAAATTGTATAAAAGGGTGTGATTGCATGGAATTTCTGATATTGCACAGAGAGATAAAGTTAAGATTTAAGCACACCCCAAAAGGAAATCAAATATCTGATATAGATTGGAGGATAAAATACTTCCCTATTTCTTTGAAAATAAAGATTTTTGAAATATTACCCTTCTTTTCACGTTACCTAGTTTCCTAGAATTTACCTAGTTTTCCTAGAATTACAAATAAGTGAATTATGAAATTACATGTTTGTATGAAAAATGTAAAAGCAGTTATTTCTTTTCCTATTTATGTGATAAATAGGTATAAATCAATTGAACTGGAACATGCTATTTTTGTCATATGGTTATTTTAATTAATGCAAATCCAATCAATATGTCAACCTATTGTTGTGGTAATTCCCAAAGCAGTTGAGATAAAGAGAGAGAAGGGAGGGAAGGGAGAGGGGAGAGAGAGAGGGAGGGAGGGAGAGAGAGAGAGAGAGAGAGAGAGAGAGAGAGAGAGAGAGAGAGAGAGAGAGAGAGAGAGAGAGAGAGAGAGAGAGGTGTATTACTTTGACTTCCACTTCTGAAGGAAAATTATTGCTTTTGATCAGATAATTATAGGGTTATAATTATCCACCAACAAAGGTATTGAAAGTCCATAAATGGAAAAAGCTTCCATTATGACTGTAGGTCAAGGACTACCTGTACTCACATGGTCTGTATTACACATACCTGAATAGGGCCAGTGTGGTGTGTTTAAGTTAAGTGGTATATTGTTCAATTTCATTTTTCATCTTTTTAAAAACCACAATGATAATATTTATTTAAATATTTCTATATTGTCTGTATGGCAAAGTACATTGTAATTAAATACACTGAACATTGCTTTAAAGAAAAGTAACAGGAAATGAGCATTAATGTCAAAATAAAATTACCTTAATGGAGTGACATATCAGACAAAGATGACCAACTGATTCAAATACCTGGGTTCCATAATTTGACCTGAGTTAGTAATGTGTCAGTTACAGATTTACCTTGCAAAATAGATTCTTACCAGATGTGCTTTTTGACTAATTTCCATTAAGAATTAAATTAGACTGTATTAGCTTTCTTTCCACTGAAAATATTTCAGGCATGAACATGTAGCATGCATCTTGAGACCTTAGTTATTGCAAATGTTAACTTTTCCCAATTGCCTATAACTCAGCATTCTGTGTTGTCAACTAGACACTTTTCTGAAAGTTCACCATTATGGACAAAAGAGAGGCATTAAAGGTACCCTGTCTGTGATTTCGAAAGTTATAAATATCCAAACTAGTAGCTATGAATAACCAAGTTTTTGTGATATTCTGCCACTTGTGCTATCACCTGATTTTATGATAATTAATTTCATATTTTAACTGCAATGGTATTGTGGAATATTTATTCTGAGTGCCTTGCTAGTCAAAATTAAGAAAAATTGCATAACATTGCTTATATGAGCTTTGCTCTATGAAAAGATTCTGCAAAACTTATGACCTTTTCTTATTTGCAAAATATGGGTCAATTTCCCACCCACCCAACTAAATTTATCCAATTGTGTCATAACCTGACATCCGTAAAGGACAAATGCTCAAATTTTATTTTTTCACTTCCTGCGAAGTATTTGTTTCTTTACTCTTTATAGTTCATATTAAATGTGGACTACTATTTCTTGTAAAGCAGGGATTCCCAACCGGGGGTGCAAAAAAACTTGGGTGTATATGCATAATTCATTGTCGATATTTCAGACTTTTATAAGGGGTGTGAGAATATATCTTGGGGTGTGAGGTATAGAAAAGGTTGGGAGCCACTGTTGTAAAGAATTGTATTTGTAGAGAAACTATGATATGGGAATACAATTTTCTGTGCTTTACCCCAGAGATATAATGAAACAACAACAAATACATTATTAATATAATTCTGTGAATGGATTTTCTGAGTTTGTGAGATAATTCAATAATAAAATGTATTATGGAGATGTTCATGGGGCTAATGAAAAACACAGGGCATCAGTGGTTCTAAAAAACAATTGTACATACTATAGGGAAAATATTATGCACATATACATAGAGATAGATGTTGATTACACGAATCACTGAAATAATAAATGAAAATGGGATTATTTGATTTTTTTTATATTGAAGGCCTAAATTATATATTAAATATGTAACACGTAGTTGGTTTTTTCCTTTTTTTATCCTGTCTTTATTATTTTTATAAATAATTCAAAGAGAGAAACATGCTGCTACCCCATCCTATTTTCACACCAACAATCCTGTGAGGTGAATTGAGCTGAGAGAGAATGACTGGCCCAAAGTTACCAGCTGGTTTTCATGCCTAAGGCAAAATAGAATTCATAGTCTCCTGGTTTCTAATCTAGTGATTTATACTGGATTTCCCACCCATCTCTTTTTCAAAAATCTACACAGGGAAAAGACATTTTGTGAAACAACTGGCAGAGACAGTTTAAATGAATGCCATTCTATCATTTATGATAGCTCTGATTGCTTTGCCCATATGCTGAAATTATTATATTTAATGCATTACTTTGTGTATCATTAATGAAGTTTCAGGATAATGAATGCATTGACAAATCAGATCTACAGGCCCATTAAAATGGAATATTTATATTTAAACTAAATTCCTCCAAGCTACGAACTGGATGACCTACTGATTTAATTGGAATACTCTTGCAAGTCAGATTTCCTTGCAATATATGGATGGAGATTAGTCAGGCAGGATGGAGAAAGAATAAAAATCAATATAAAACAAAATTGCAAGGGCCTGGGGTCCTTATTCTCAGCAGCAAAGTAAACTGCGCATCATGAACATCACTTTTGTTTTTACCTAAAGGCACTTTTCAAATTGTCAGAGTGGAATAAGTACATGGCAAGGAATGTAATTCATTTGATCATTTTCCAAAATACATGAAACTTTTCACTCTAATGACCTGTTTTATATAGCCTCCTCTGATGTAAGCTGTTAAACCTTCACTTCCAACTGTAGTATATTAAGCCACATAAAATACAGCTTGGATATAAAAACCTCAGTATTCTGTGTAAAATGCTTGCTTCTCAATTTCTGCCTTGGAGACACATGATCAGTTTTTTTTTAAAAAAAGAAATGGTTATCAGTTTCAGGATAAAAACATGTGAAGTGAAACTAGAATAATATGCTTATATGCAAACATTTCACATTCAATTTCTAGCATTTCCTGAAGGGGCTGGAAAAGAAATCCACTTAAAATCTGGAGGGCTATTCTAGGTCAATGATGATAATTGGTACCTTCATACAATGCATTAAGCTATATTTGTTTTACACATAGTTTGTTGAACAAGCATAGCAGCTTGCTGCACATATAATATCAAGCTGTAAAATGGTTGAGTTAATATAGCATGTCAAACAAAATAACAAATATCATGTGGGAATCTCAGATGATAAGATTCATGCAGCCGATCCACTTGCGAGGATTCATTTTGTAACATCTTACAAAATGCAGGACCTACATTGGAACCTGTTTTATTATTATTATTTTTTTATTTTATTTTTTTTTATTATAAAAATTCTTTTATTAAAACAATCAACATTGAGCATAAAAACCTATTGTGCAGCAATCATCATGACACCTGGTATACAATACTAAGTATTAGTCTTTGAAAACGTCTGCGTTAGTAAGCCTTTTTCCCCCACTCCTCGCGTCTAGCCTCAACTATACTCCTGTTACTCTACCTCAGGATATGAAACTTTTACCTCAGGATCTCGGGTTGGGGACCATAAAAGATTGCACTAGTAATGGGATGAAGTCAACTCAGAAGCGCAAACCCACAATATGCGATAGACTAGATACAGTAGATAGACCATATATAAGAGAAACACCAATCAAACAAAATGTATTCGGAGTATACTTGAAGATGTAAGGGAGGAGGGGAGAACGTTTACTAAAACAAATGTTTACAAAGATTAATACCTAATGTTGTATGCTATGTTCTAGGATGATTGCTTAGCAATAGGATCTTATGGTTAATGTTGATCACATTAATATTGAAACAGATAGGGGAAACACCAATCAGAACCTGTTTTATTATTAAGGGACTTCAGTGTCAATATTTCTTTCCTAACACTGTTACTCAAAGCGCATATGGTATTTAATATAGCTGAGTAGCCTGTTATGTTTGTAACACAATGAAATGTCATGTTTACAAAACTTGAGATGAAATGTTTGGCAAAGTAGCTAACTTTGAAAGGTTATGTTTGCTGTGTCATGTGTTTGTAATGAGAGCATAAATCACAAATAGTGCTTTATTTGCATCACTGTTTTCTAACTTTGCTGTGCATATGCACATGTGCAAATTCACAGGAGTATATTTCATTAGTGCTCACTAGGCTGTCTCCAAGACTTTTGGATTGGCAATCAGAAAGAACAGCCTGCTTTACCCATGTGTCCCATGAAGGGCAGGTCAAAATATAACCAAGTATAAACCTTTCAGTTTTATAACTAAAATAAAAGCTTGCTTAATTCTGCATTACATATTCAAACATTATGTAAGAATATAAAGGCACATGTACCAAGTACCTAAGGGGAAAAAGGTGCACAAAATTATCCAAACCTTCTTCACCAACCGTCTAGTACAGCGGTGTCAAACTCGCAATGTCATGTGATGTGTCACGACGTATCATGACTTTTTTTCCGTTGCCGGCAAAGGGGTGGGCATGGTTTTCAGCATGACACATCTGGCCCGCGGGCCGGCAGTTTGACACCCCTGATCTAGTAACACCACCAACACAACATCTGTCTGCAATGTCTTAAAGCGCTTGGACTGTTTCTCAGGGAAAAACACTTTTCCCTGAGTGTTTGCTTTGAAGGCTTATACAGAGATGCAATGTTTTAATTCCCATTCCCTCCAAAACATTTTGTGGAAATGAAATCCAAGGCATATTTCTATGCACAAGATGCTGTTTTATATATTACCTACATTTTTAGGGTCATAATATACAGGTAGTTCTCGATTTACAACTATTTGTTTAGTGACCATTCAAAGTTACAATGGCACTGAGAAAAGCAACTTACTGTATGACCGTTTTCCACATGACCATTGCAGCAGCCCCATGATCAAATTTTGGATGCTTGGCAACTCGCATATATTTATGAAAGGTGCAGTGTCCTGGGGTCAAGTGATCACTTTTTGTGACCTTCTGACAAGCAAAGTCAATAGAACTATCTTCTCAAGGTAACAATTGTACCTATATCATATTTTTGAAAAGCACAGTTTTGGGTACCAAACGACGGCTGCAGTTCCGCTTTGATGTAGGAGAAAATAAATGTTAGTGAAGATATAATTTATCTTGTTTTTATTCTATTGTAAACTTGGAAGTGGTTGTTTGGGAGAAAGCCACAAGTTTGGCAATGATTTTATTATTCCTACCTCTTTCAGATAAACATACAATGGTAAAGTTTTAATAATGAATCTTATTCTTCATTTAAAATGGCTTCAGCAAATGGTCATTCCACCTCAATCAATACACCTGAAGCACCAGCACATATGCATAAGCCAAAGTTGAGAGTAATGCAATGCTTTCATGCAACCAGGACACAATGATAGTCTTCATACTTGTTTCATCATTTGTGAACTCAACTATTATGCATGGTAAACTATGGTTTATCTAACATTATGTGTGAGCCTTATTGCCCTTAACAATAACTCTCTATTTATTAGTAAGTTTGACTGTGATTTAATCGCTGAATTTTTTAACTGTTAGTTTTTAATGTTTTTTTTAATTGTACATCATGCGGAGTCATGATCTTTTATATGGGAAGCCACATAAATATGATAAATAGTTGCTTATTCTATCAACCATAGTTAAAAGAAATAATTGCTTACAAAAGATATGGAAATATAATCATATATAGTCTGGAGAAAAGCATAATACGGAGCAGTGTAAACTGGGGAATGTTTCACATTCCTTTGAATAAGCCAGATGCTTTAAAACTGAGGTTAACAGGTTTATCCTAGGTTTTACCTCTGAGATTCTTCTGTGTAGATTAATTAGCTATGATCCTTGCAATTTATGATGTATAATCTCTCTAAGAAAGAAAATAATTTAAAAAATATTTTTATTTGACCTTCAGGAAAGATTCAGATGAACAATTATAAAATATAAATTATAAGACATATAACAGCAAACAAGTGGCTTATAGTTAGAACAGCGGTTCTCAACCTGTGGGTCGCGACCCCCCTTGGGGGTCGAATGACCGTTTCACAGGGGTTGCCTAAGACCATTGGAAAACACATATTTGCGATGGTCTTAGGAACCAAGACACCGCTCCTCTATCCGTCTCCAGGCGGATAAAAACAGCACAGAGAACGGTAAGACTGAAAGCATCAAAGGAGCAACTCCCTGCCTCTCAGGTAGAGCTAGCAAGAGCCAACGACTCAGCCCTCCTTCTCCCAGCCTTTTCACCAATCAGAAGCTGCAGCCCAGACATTGGCATACGTGATGTAACTTCCCAGGGAATCTGAGAAGCCCGCGGAGCTGCTCCAGATTGCACTTGCGTGCAGTCGCTCGCACCTCAGTGGAAGAGGGGAGACGGGCCGGCGGGGACCTGAGGGGGGTGAGGCAGGAGAAGGAGGAGGAAGGAGGGAGGGAGGGAGGGAGGGAAGGAAGGGTTGTTAGATGTGGAATCAGCACGGCGGAGGACTTTGCCGTGGGGGTGAGTTCCTTTTGTAGTTTGATTCCCTCCCTTTTGGAGGAAGGAATGGACATTTTATGATCTGGGGGAGGAAAAACCTGGTGTCTGTGAATAAAAGCGCCGGCGATCATCTTTTCTTTCCGCCAGCTCACCTTGATGCATTCAGTGCAATTGTGAGGGAGGGGGGCTGCTGTGGGCAACAGAAGACAGGCTGGTGCATCAGAGGTGTTGTTCACTTGCTTGCCTCCTTTCTGTTGACCCCCGCTCTAGATCAGAGTTGCTGCTTTGCACGGGCATGAGCCAGGATGGCCATTCGTGGGGTTGGTCTCTGCCCTTGCATGTGGGGGGGGGGTTGCAAGCACCTTAATTGAGTCTCCCCACCCTCATCCGTGGGATTTTCCTCGGGGTTGCTAGGAGCTGCGCTTAAACTCGGAATCGCCCAGTTGCAAGCGAAGAGAAGGGAGTTGGCGCGGGTGAGAAAGCCAGCAAGCCAGCCTGCCAGCCTGATTGCAAGCTTCCCTTCGCCTTTTTCATCGTGAATCAGGAGCAAGCCAACCTTGGGATTTTCCCTCTTCCCACCTTTAAACGGCTTCCTTTTATTCTGCTTTCCACCTGGTCGGGATCCAAAGGCGAGGCTCTGATTGGGGAAGTGTATACTCCACTGCCAGAAATTTGCTAGGAAAAAGGAAATGCATTGAGAGAGAGACTTGTCAGAAAACATTTAGCTGAGAATCAAGTACGCTCAGAGGAAGGTGAAAATGTTGGAAGGAGAGAATGAAATAGCTGGAATCTGGGACAGCTGTAAAGTCATATCCTTCTGTTTTGGGAAACTTCCATGAAAAAGCATTAAGCATCTCACCCACCCAACCCTTCTTGTTCTCCTTTCGCTGCCTCCTCGCAGGCAGAGGAGGTCATTTTCTGGGGGGGGGCAGAGGGAATGCTTCAAAGGTTTGCCCCATCCCACCCCACCCCACCCCACCCTCCCTTCCTCAAATAATTTGGCTCCTCTTAGCTTGCGGGGAGGGGAATGGGAGCCGCGCACGCACGCGCTGCAAAACGGGCTCCCTCGCCAAATGCGTAATCCACTTTGAGGAAGGAGGGGGGACGGGGGAGAAGGAAGCTGTCCGGTTTACTTGCGAGTAAGCATCCCAGAGGCTCCTTCTCCTCGCCGCCGCCGCCACCCTTAAACAGCTCTCTCCTGAAGAAGTTCGCTTTCTAGATATCTAACTTTCCCCATCCTAAAAAGGGTCTTTGGCGGCGCAAGAGAAGGCAAGGGAGAAGGGTTGGGGGGAAAACACCAAACAAACCCAGGGAGCCCATTAATCAACGTGCAGCCTTAGCGGGGTAAAGGGCTGAGCCGGGACTGACTCTCACCTTTACTCACATGACCCTGGGGATGCTGCAACGGTCATAAGTGTGAAAAATGGTCATGTCACTTTTTTCAGTGCCCTTGTAACTTTGAACAGTCACTAAGCAAACTGTTGTAAGTCAAGGACTACCTGTACTTTATCACCTTTTTCCATTTGTAACAATGAAGATACATCCTGCATATCAGATATTTACATTACGATTCATAATAGTAGCAAAATTACAGTTATGAAGTAGCAACAAAAATAATTTTATGGTTGGGGGATACCACAACATGAGGAACTGTATTAAGGGGTCGCGGCATTAGAAAGGTTGAGAACCACTGAGTTAGAACATCTACTTCCATTGCAGCATATCAAAATAAGTAAGAGATATATTCTAAAAATATTTCTCCGTAGGAAGATGTTTAAAATTTGCAGCAGAACCATTCCTTCTGCTATGGATCTTTGCAGCTAGGAAAGATATAATTCATCGGCTTTACTATATCATTCTAAATAAGAATTATAAGAGGAAATATTGTCTCTAACCTTTCTTGAAATTTGTTCAGAAATTTGAGGTATAGTCCTTCTTCTCTTCCCAGTCTATCCACTCTCCTCTAATGGTGATTGTCTTCCTTGACAAGAATGGGAAATGGAATAAGATGAGACCAGCCACCAAGCAATTAAAGTAATGATGAGATGCAAAAGGGCAGTGGTAGTTAGGATGTTCTCATTAGGAGCTTGGTTCTACGTTCCTTTAACTCTCCAGATATCATTTTGAGCATTGCTTACCATTGGCTGTTTAGTGGGAGCTGCACTCAAGCAAAATTCAGACAGTGAGAAATTTCTTCTTCCAGGATGTGGTGTACACGCACAAATATGACATGTGAATATAATCTTCAAGGTGCCTACCAAAACAAAGGGTTAGTTCTTTCTAAGGAGTTCATTTTTTAAAATAGATTGGCAGTTTGAAACCTGATTGTTCTAAATTCAACAAAATCTAGGATACAGTTTCAAAAGCATAGATTTTTCTGCATGCAAAAGCAATAGTGGAAAATGATGTTTTCAAAATGATTGTGATGCAGACATGCATTTATGTAGTCAAAAGAGAAACTTTGTCGATCTGTAGACTGTAACCTCTGCAGAATTTAAAGCAACAGTCTTACAAGAAATTATTAAAGCTTGGAATTTCAGTTCCCAAGTAATTATTAAACAAATCCTATAGAAATCAGGCTGGAACTGCATAATTATTGAACTGTCTTAAACTTCTGGACGTTCTGAATAATTAAGTAAATTAAATATAATAATATAAACTCAACCTGGTAGAAAAACAAAGTAAGTTTTATGCTATTTTAGTTAGGAATCGTATGAAAACTGTCACCTGAAGCTGATTCAAAGACTAGTTCACAGAAGGCTTAAGGATGTTTGCCAAGTCCTGGCACAAAATCGATTTTTTGAAAACATACACAAATGATTGGGAAGGGATACATCTGTTCTGCATTTTCAAAATGATAAACATCCAGCACACAAACATGTATTCATACTGGAGTAATGTTTATTTTTGAAATGGTCATTAGTCATGGCTACTAGCTGTATGGTTAACTAACACTTTTGGGGGGAGGGGAACTTCAAGTCAGTCTTGACTTTTACTGACTACCTGGACAGATTCCTACAGTTTACTTAGCAAGATTTCCAAAGTGGTTTGCCATTGGGTGTTTCCTAGGGCCGAAAGTGGATGACTGGCCCAGTTGGCTTCATGCTGGGCTAGAACTCAGATTCTAGTCGAATGCTATGTCAAACCTACTGTAAATAACACAGGACAACAAAACTTCTCATGTTACAGGTCTCTAGTTACTTGGATAAAGATGGCTGTTTCCAATGCTTTTTTTGTAAAAAAAAAAAAAAAAGGTGCCAGAACTCACACACAGCTCTGGCTTTAGTTGAAAGCACTTTACAGAGCCGAGGGAGGGGAGAGAAGAAACCACTTTAGGGAGCTTTTGAGGTGCAGATCACTCACCTGGAAAAGGTCTGTTTCCTCTCTGCCACGGTTCCTGCTGCTGCTATGATCTGAGGCCAGGGGATGCATCCACAGCCGTCCGAGGCCCAATCCGGGCTCCAGAGGCCTGGAAAAGACTTCTGCTGCCTGGATCTATGGCTGTGGAGCGATTTTGCACCCTCCCGTAGCCCAATCTGGGCTCTGGAGGCCTTTTCTAGGCCTCCGGAGCCTGGATCAGGCTGCTGGGGAACCGCAAAATTACTCTGCGGCCATGGATCTGGGATCCAGAGGCTTGCAAAAGGCCTCTGAAGCCCGGATCAAGTCACTGGGGAGTCGTAAAATCACTCTGTGGCCATAGATCCAGGCTAGCTAGAGGCTTGGAAAAGGCCTCCGGAGCCCAGATTGGGTGCAGGGGGCCCGCAAAATTGCTCCATGCCATAGATCTGGGCTCCAGAGGCATTTTCCAGGCTTCCAGAGTCCGCCTCAGGCCATGCGGGGGCTGCAAAATCATTCCGCGGCCATGGATCTGGGCTCCAGAGGCACTTTCCAGGTTTCCAGAGTCTGGATCGGGCTGCGCGGGGGCTGTAAAATCGCTCCGTGGCCATGGATCCAGGCTCTGGAGGCTTAGAAAAGGCCTCCAGAGCCTGGATCAGCTGTGGGGGATGCGAAAGTGCTCTGCAGCCATAGATCCAGGTGGCAGAGGCCTTTTCCATGCCTCCAGAGCCTGGATCGGGCTGCTGGAGGTCCGCAAAATCACTCTGCAGCCATACCTGTACTTGCACTGGCAGCTTAGAAGGAACTGGTTCTTCCGTTCAAAAAAAAAAAAAAAAAAAAAAAAAAGGTGCCGGAATGCCATTCTGTGCATTCTATGACAAAAAAAGCCCTGGCTGTTTCTATGAAAATTAAAAGAAAAATAGCTCAGTTCTTCTCTATGACACTTTGCTTTGCCAGGAGAGGATTTGTTAATGGCCAAGCTGTATTTTGAGCAGAGATTTATTATCACCTTCCCAGTCAATTAAAATTCCTGATATTACTAAGGCAGAATTCAATCAAGGTTAATTGGAGCTTCTGAAAACAGCTTTTCCAAAGGGAAATAACTCTGGGATGTACAGAGTTAGGAGTGATTTGTCAGCTTTAAATAACTTTCAGAACAGCATATTGCTGGCATAAATAGAACCCTTCAGACTTTAAATGCCTGGTTTTGTGTTAAATTTATTTCCATTATTCTATTATAATTTATCACAATTACTTTGTTATTCTATCTTTTCTATCCTCCTAAAAGGAAGCAAAAACAATAACAATGACAAAACAAAGACAAGAAGACATTGAATGATCACAGATTTTCAACTACATCATGAGTGGTTTAATATGAAATCAACATATATAGTTTGTCATTCCACCAGTATTTAGCTTTATGTGTGGGGCTTTTCCTTCTCTAATTCTGTGTTCAAAAGGACAGATTACATTTTGGAAAATGTAAAGAATGGGAAACCTTTGGCTCTGCAGATGTTGCTGAAGCCCTATCCCATGCAAGATGCTAGGAGTTCAGCAAGATCTGGAGGCCATAAATTCCTTCCCTCAGCTTAGACCAGCAGGCTTCATGGAAATTATAAATAAATAAATATCTTTATTATGGTCTTTGATCCACCTTTACAGTAGAACAGAGAAATAGTTTAACACAACTCATTATTGGGAAGGTGAAAAAATAGGGCAATAAAACAATTGTTTTATTATTATATAATTAAATGTTTTGTACAATTGTATGACACGATGAAGCTGTTTGGCCACCTGATATGTCAGTGTGGGGTTAGCATCCCTTAAAAAGTAATAAACTAAAATTTATCAGTGTGGCTCTCATAATTGTAGATGATTGGGGAGATTAGAACATGTCTTGGGACATCATAAAAAGGACACTGTATAAGGACAACAGCAAGAGTGAGGGTTTGTTCTCTGAGCTTATGGGCTGGTTAGGTTAGATCTTCAGTAGAGTTTAGGGGATGTCAGCGTTCTTCTATTCATGTGTCAGTAGGTCTTGTGATGGTAAGGTCATGTCAGGTGAGGGTTCCCACAGGTCTTGTGATGGGTCAGGTGTGGGTGTGTCAAGTGAGGGTCTTGTGATGGGTCTTGTGATCAGTCAGGTGTGAGTAATCAGTGAGAGTCTTATGATGGGTCTTGTGAAGGGGAGGTTACCTCAGGTGAAGATCATTGGGATGTGAAGTGCTGGTTGGGAGGGGGTTGGGGGGTTTATTGAGGGTTGGTGCTGCCTCTGGTTGGCTGTGTGGGTGATTTGTATTCTGTGGGATTCGTAGGCTGCTTGTAGGTCAATGTGCCTGTTTATGGAATTGCTTGTGAAGTGCCAATCTTCAAAGAACTCATGAGCATGGCGGGTGGTAGTGTGGCTGATAATTTTTGTGTTGCTCTAATTGAACTGGTGCTGTTTGGTATCAGTGTGTGGGTAGAGATTAAGGCTTTGGGATTGTGGCATTTGACTGGCAGCTGTTGTTTGTGGATCCTGGCTTTTAATTGACATGATGGTTGCAATGGTGGGATTCAGCTGGTTCGCACTGGTTCGGTAGAACTGATAGCTAAATTTTGTTGAGTTCGGAGAACTGGCTGAACCCATGCTGCTTCTGGAAGTCCGTTCTAGGCCTCAGAGGCCTGGAAATGGTCTCCCAGGCCTAGAACGGCCCACCGGAAGTGTGTTGATGTAACTTCCAGAAGTCTATTCTAGGCCTCGGAGGCCCAGGCCTGCATCCATGCAGAGAACCGGATGTTCAGGTATTTGAATCCCACCACTGGATGGTTGTCCTGTGTAGAATTGGCTGCAATTGTTATGGTTGATTTTGTAAATTACATTATTTCTTTAATTCTTCTGTATCTTTGGTTCTGGATAATTCCTGGTGGATTGTTGCTGTGGGTTTGTGGGCTATTGCTATTCCTAGTGGTTGGAGAATTCTGGCTGTCATTTCTGCAAGCCAGCCAACATCCTTAGATTCACAAAGGCAAAATCTGGACATGTATAATGGGGACATGGTTAAAGAAGGCAGACTGCTAATAAGGAAAAAGAAAGAAGGGAAAATGCAGGTTTGCCACTATTTTTTTTCCTCAGTGTCAAGTTCCACTGGGACATACTTGAAGGAGCTGAGAAAACATCAGGGACCATATCACAAATTGCAGGCCATGTAAGCCATCTCTTCGCAAAGCAGTCTTAAGGAGGGATAAATAATCATCTCAGCAGCTTGTTTTGTCAGGATCTGCAAGCCACTGTTTACTGGATAGGGACTAATAACCCATTGCCAACAAAGAATTAAAAAAATGAAGAAAAACAATAAGGGAAAACCCTGAACTGCTTGAGGGTTCAATTTACTTCTCACAATAGTAGCTGTACACAAATTGCCAGCTGACAGGATTTTTTTCTAAATGCTGCTTTCTGCAATTTTTGAAGGGTGAATTTTCTCTCTGCTTTACGTTTGAACTGTGTGCGCATATTTTAAAATGAAAAAACAACATCAAAACCAATATATAAATGTAGTTTTTGGATGCAAACACTATAATGGAGGGGACTAAGGGAGCGTATGAGAGAAAGAGAGAGTGAGAGACAGAGAGATGTTGTTTTCCAAAAAGATAGAGGTAAATGTTTAATATTTAGAACTGAGCATGTAATTAAATAATGAAAGTAGAAACAGTCTTCAGTAGATAATTTCTAATTAATTCTCTGTATTCCTCATGGAAAAGAATCACAGTTCTGAGACAAAAGAAGTTGGCGAGTCTTCAAGGAGAGACTAACTAAATAGTGATGTCCTATATGAAAGGTTGTGCATGTTGAAAGACAAACAATTCAATCTGTGGTTTCATTGGAGATATACACATGAATGGAGGCAGGAGAAAGATTGTACAGCATTTGAAATCCACTGTGGAAATATGTTTTTAAGAATCAAGTAAGATTTAGCACTAAGAAAAATGCAGGCAAGGGGAACAGAAAAAGCAAATGCTTTTTATTGAACTGCATTGCAGGAGGCTTCAGAACTGTGATTCTGTACAACCTCACAAGTAAACAGTGGTGGGATTCAGTGAGTTTGCACCGATTCAGCAGAACAGATACCTAATTTTTTGTTGAGTTCGGCGAACAGGTTATAATAAATCTGTGAGGTGTATTGTGTTGGTGATGCCGCCCTGAGGCATGTTCTGCCAGTGATGATGTCAATGTGATGCACATTGCGCCAGTGGTGACAAATATATGAGGCACATCACACCAGTGATAACAAATATGTGAGGCGTGTCACGCCAGTGATGATGACAATGTGGTGATGATGAATATTTGAGGCACGTTGTGCTGGTGATGATGATGAACAGAACCGGTTGTTAAATTATTTGAATCCCACCACTGCATGTAAAGCTTTCCTCAGATTCCACTTGAATCCTGCTGATTATGTGGGGATATTCAGATAGTTTTCTTGACAATTATAAATTACCTCCTGTCATTTTTTAAAATTCCTGGGATTTCCAAACAGCCTCACCTGCAAATTAACTAATTTTTTATTTTATTTTATTAGATATTTGATTGAGTTTTATGAAATAATGTTAATATAGGTACTGCCACTTAAGTGAGCTAAAGATAGTGGAATTTATATATAGATGAAGATAGTAGTGGGGAAAAAACAAAAACATAGTTGTATTTGAATAACTATGAAAAAGTAGGTACAGCAAAGGTTGTTTTAGCTGATCAGGAAAGGACTCCTGTTCTTATGTGCACTGCAAAATTAATGAAAATGGTTCCCAGATTTCAAGCTTGAAGATGCTTTTCTATTTATTTCTTCTTTGCACAGCACCACTTTAAAAGCTTCCATGTGAAAACAATTTTATGGGGCAAGGGCAGCTACATTTGATTTGCTGAATCTATCTTACTATAAAACATGAAATAGGGTTTGTGAATGCTGTACTGTACAGCATAGGCACATTTAGAAAAGAGTAGATAAAAAGGTACATCTAGAAAAGAGCAGATAAATTGATGCTGGAACCCAAAATGTGATTCAGAAAACCCTGCCTTTGTCTTTTCATAGGCAAAGCAAGTGCAATATTAAATGCTGTGACAGCCATAGTGTGTGTTATTCCCCATATGGAGAATATATGAGGACAAGCAATCTAGAACAAGCTAGCCCTGAAGCAAAAATGGAAACACTTTGTTTTACTCTGGAGTTCTGTGCTCAGAATCTGCTGTCTGATTTGCTTAGTCCTCAGTAATAGCAAGTATAGTATTAGCTACTTTGTTCCCCCCATCCTTCCAATTTCTGATTATTAAAAAACCCAATGCAGAATTCCAGGAAAATGGCAAATGTCAAGTTTGGAAAAATAAAGAATGGACATGTGTTTATGACAATCAATCTACCCTAATGTCACATATTGGAAAGATTTACATGACCTTTGAAGAGAAACTGGGTATAGATATGGAAATACCATAGACTCATATGAGAGAGGCTTCCTGTACTGGAAGGTTTGTGAGGATGTATCATTGTCCCTCCCAGAGCTGATGTTAGCTCTGACTTTGGTGTAAATGTATCTGATTTCTCATCTGAAATGAGAGAAAAAAAACTATATTTCAGGCTTGTATTTACATGTTACCATATGTTTGGTACCTTGCTCAATTGAGGTCTATACACAATCCCATCGCATAGTGTCTGGATATTGGGTTAGGCTCAATAATTATTCATGGTTTGGGCCTGAGATTAACAATGTGGCTACATATTGTGCATGGAACTCTAATTACATGCTAATTCAAGAAGGAATTACAGAATGCTATTATCCATTTTAGAAGAAGAGATACTTATTCTACAATCAGGCAAACCATTCAGTGGCAGTTTAGGAACAAGCATAGATGGGTGTGATTATAGATTTCATGCCATTCTCTGCTGTTTGGATGACCAATATCACCACATAAAATCAAACACTATATTTTAAAAAGAGAGATAAACTATAGAATCCCATTTAACTTTAACATACATTTAGCACTGAAGAAAAGGAGATACAGAATTGCCCTGATCAAGAGTCAGCAACTAAAGTATAAGAAAATACAAAAGATTGTGGGAAAATTGCTTTAGGTAGACAACAAGATTATGTACTGTTGGTTTGCTACACATTAAAACATTCTCTGTAGGCAGATGGGAACGGGAATTAGTATTTATAAGTGTGGTTCAAGGTTGATGTAAAACCCAATTTTCTACATCAAAATAAGACCATAAAACTGGATTTAGCCCAAATAATTAAAACATAAATTAAGGACCTACATAACTTATGGCTAGAATGACTGCCACTTCTTTCCCCCTAAAATACCAAGCTTTCTGAAACAAATTAATTTTCTGTTTCATTTTCTGGATTTCCCTTCTTCTAAACTTTAATTTTAGACTACTGGGATATACAGTTCCAGTGCTTTTTATCCTTAATTCTCAGATTCTTTCTTGGTTCCCTCTGGGAGTTTTGCTTTTAGCTTTTCAAGGACTCAGATTGGAGTATCCCTCAATGTCTAGTGATAAAGAACTACACTGTTTATGGAAATGTTTACTACGTGTCTTAGTCTGTGAAAATGTGTGCTACATATCGAGCTAGCAGTTTTGCAGATACAGTCACAACAATTTTCTTTCATTTCAATTAGCATTAATTAAGCACAGATAATAAAAACATCTTGTGGTATTGAAGGCCCATGGCATGAAATTCAGCAACAATTTTGAAAAAAGTTGTGATACGAAGCTTTGTCTGTGAGACTCAGGCTGTGCATTCTTCTGTAATGGAATCAACTCTATGTGGGAATATGCATTAACATGTGGGAATGCATATTCAAAAGTAGTAAACAGCCACATGACTCTACCTGCTGGCAGTGTAATTATGATTTTGTATTCTTGAAGGCTAAAAATAGAGCAACCTGCTGGGATTTTTCTTCCTCTGAACCTCCTCTGAACCTCCATAGAAAAGCAGACTGCCCAATTCCCAAACCATCATTACCATGCAGATACTTGTAAAGTTTCCCCTCTGGCATACTTACAGTGAGTGTGACTAGCACTGATCATGTCATATCAAAGACTGCAATGCTTTATAAACTTATTTTTGAAATGTTATGAAGAATTGTCACTAGATGGCACAAAAGGTTTTTGCAAAAATCCTTCCGAACTGATCTTAAATCTGAAGATGTTACTTCCTTGAAGAGAGAAAGACCTTGATTATCAATCCCACATGCCCAAATGATTTCATAATGCATTCCATAGACAAGGATGTTGCAATTCTCCCATTCACCTCCTTCAAGAAGAAAAGCTGACATTTGATAATTAACTTGTATTGAATATACTGCCTAAAAAAAATCTATATAAAGTTAAACAGTTGAATTACAAGGGATTGAAAATAAACAAACAGAAACCATGGAGTTATGTTCACAGGGCACTGCTTTCATCCCAACAGAGAAATGTGGAATTATTGTGATTTGACATTAAGGTCAGAGAAAATATTTATCAAAGACTGGTCTTCTTTTGTAAGTTCTTTAATGAGACATAAGCACTATTTTCCTTCTAATGACTGCAGTGTATAAAACAATGTTACAGCTAAAATATTGGAACGGAGATTCTTTCATCTCTGACATTTTAATTCCACATAATAAGAGGAAAGACTCATAAAAGAATGATTCTCCTACAGCATAGCAACTATGAATCTACTTCTTCTTTCTGCTCCTTTTTTTTTTGACCTGTCTCTTGATCTTGGTGAAGACATAGAGTTTCATTGTTTTGAAGCTTCTATATAGGAGCATCAGTGAAATTCAAGATTAGTGTAATGTTCTCCAAAATGTTCCATGTTCAGCTGATTCTTTGCTACAGCAAAAACACTACCCCTATCCAATTATCAACCACATTTTCTGGGGTGAGAACATTTTAAAATGAAGTACAGGTTGGACATTTTAAAATGAAGTACAGCCGCAGTACTTGCAGTCTTTCTTATAAGATCTGCATTTCATTGATAGTGAATGTAATGTTCAAGGTCTTCTAGATATGGACAAGTTTGATTGTCAAATTATTTTAATTATATTTGCATAATCCCACCTCTGGTGTTAAATAAATGACAGGTATTACTGAGTATCTAAGTCAATCACTTCTAACTCTATTCTAGATTTGATTTTGCTTCCAGAGATATCACACTAGACAGGAACACATCCAGATGGATTAATTTCACTTTATTGTAAGATTATGTTAACAGACTCTTGAAAGTCTGAAAGTACATTTATCCTTACCCTTTGTTT
Organism: Bothrops alternatus; assembly: GCA_034064705.1. Taxonomy (NCBI): domain Eukaryota; kingdom Metazoa; phylum Chordata; class Lepidosauria; order Squamata; family Viperidae; genus Bothrops; species Bothrops alternatus. Next base: position 7,399,358 of record JARGCV010000081.1, on the reverse strand, counting down.
TACAGCCCAAGAAACTAGGGAGGGTCCTTTCTGAGATACTTGCTATGCCCACATCCTTTCTCGGAACTAAGCTGCCTGTTGTCCAAACTTTGCCCTGGCTGTGCCTCCGGAATGGTCAGCTTGCCATGGTCAGCTTGCCACAGCCAATTCGCCAGGGCCAACTCACAATCTTTTCTAAGTAGATCAATACATTGGTCTAATTTTTTATGTATCTTCCACAGTGTGATAAATTCACAATGGGTGATACTCTATAATGCACAACTATTGACAGTATTTAATTGTCTCCTCAAAATAGAAATATGTTCATCAAATCCATCAAAAATATCATCAGGTGTATCATCAAGGGGAGTGATCAGGCAATTTTTGCATTGACCAGAGAACCGTATAACACTTGACAGGCAGATATACCAGGCCTTCTCAAGTTGTTGCATTGATACTTGGATTTTAAATTCAAAAGTGTAGAATCTTCTGTAATAAAATCAAGTACAGGTGAAACTCGAAAAATTAGAATATCATGCAAAAGTTCATTTATTTCAGTAATGCAACTTAAAAGGTGAAACTAATATATAAGATAGACTCATTACCTGCAAAGCAAGATAGTTCAACCCGTGATGTGTCATAAGTGAGATGATTATGGCTTACAGCTCATGAAAACCCCAGATCCACAATCTCAGAAAATTAGAATATTACATGCAATCAATAAAACAAGGATTGTACACAGAACAATATTGGACTTCTGAAAAGTATAAGCATGCATATGTACGCAGTACTTGGTTTGGGCCCCTTTTGCAGCAATTACTGCCTCAATGCGGCATAGCATGGAAGCTATCAGCCTGTGGCACTGCTGAGGTGTTATGGAAGACCAGGATGCTTCAACAGGGGCCTTCAGCTCTTCTGCATTGTTCATAGTCTCTTATCTTTCTCTTGGCAATGCACCATAGATTCTCTATGGGGTTCAGGTCAGGCGAGTTTGCTGGCCAAACAAGCACAGTAATCCCACGGTCATTAAACCAGGTTTTGGTGCTTTTGGCAGTGTGTGCCTCTCCATTCTTCCTCCAGACTCTGGGTCCTTGGTTTCCAAATGAGATGCAAAAGTTGCTCTCATCAGAAAAGAGGACTTTGGACCACTGAGCAACAGACCAATTATGTTTTTCTTTAGCCCAGGTAAGACGCTTCTGACATTGTTTGTTGTTCAGGAGCGGCTTGACAATAGGAATACAACATTTGAAGCCAATGTCCAGGATCCGTCTGTGTGTGGTGGCTCTTGATGCACTGACTCCAGCTTCAGTCTACTCCTTGTGAAAGTCCCCAACACTTTTGAATGGCCTTTTCCTGACAATCCTCTCCAGGCTTCTGTCATCCCTGCTGCTTGTGCACCTTTTTCTTCACACTTTCCCCTTCCACATAACTTTCTATTAATGTGCTTTGATACAGCACTTTGGGAACATCCAACTTCTTTTGTAATTACCTTTTAAGGCTTTCCCTCCTTATGGAGGGTGTCAATGATGGTTTTCTGCATAACTGTCAGGTCAGCAGTCTTTCCCATGATTGTGATTCCTACTGAACCAGACTGAGAGACCATTTAAAGGCTCAGGAACCCTTTGCAGGTGTTAGCTGATTAGAGTGGGACACTTTGAGCCTAGAATATTGAACCTTTTCACAATATTCTAATTTTCTGAGATTGTGGATTTGGGGTGTTCATGAGCTGTAAGCCATAATCATCTCACTTATGACATATCACGGCTTGAACTATCTTGCTTTGCATGTAATGAGTCTATCTCATATATTAGTTTCACCTTTTAAGTTACATTACTGAAATAAATGAACTTTTGCACGATATTCTAATTTTTCGAGTTTCACCTGTATTCTTTTGAGATAATGGTGCTATGCAATTGAACATGAATTTGGCAAGAACCAATTTAACAGAGTTAATACATCTATAAACACAATCTATTTGCAACAAAACAAAACAAAACAAAACAAAACAGTATTATGTGGATATTACAAGATTCAACATTTGGATTCATGAGAGATAGAAAAGAAAGAAGATTGAAAAAGAGCAGAATTCTATGGAATTTTGGAAGCTAATATTCTGAGTTGTATACTGTATCTCCGTGAAGTGGTAAACACTACTACCTGAGACTGCTTCTTCATCACATAAAGGGGATGGTATCTTTTGAACTGTGGAAGACACATAATGGACATATCCTTCCATCACTCAAAGTTACCTGCAGAGAGAGAGGAGTGTTGGCAACAAACTATAGAAGATCTGGAAAGAACAAAAAGACCCAGAGCAATGAGAGATTTGTTTGTCAGTCTGCTAACAAATACAAAAATCAACAATCCATGACAATTGTGGAATCCCACTTTTGGCCAGGTAATTCATGTTGTAAATAACTGCTTTTCCAAAATATTTGTTTGTGTATTTTGTGGCAGAATTTACAGAAAATGACATGCCTGATGAATCTAATTTACCATTAGCAGCAATGCTAACATAAATATTTAGTTTACTTGTATTGACTCTAGTCTGTATGTGCCTTCAAATCAGTTTTTCACTCCTGGCCACTGCCTGGACTAGTTCCTGTATTTTTCTTGGCAAGGCTTCCCAGAAGTGGTTTGCCCTTGTCTTCTTCCTAAGGCTGAGAGCAAGTGAGCATAAGGCCACCCAGCTGGTTTCATGCCCAAGGTAGGGACCAACTCAGGGTTTCCTGATTTCTAGCCTGGTGCTTTAACCACTACACCAAATAGGCTCACCAATAGGATCACCAATAAAAATAGGAAAACATTGATGTTCAAATTCAGGATGCAAGTTCTTTTGTCTTTACAGTTAAACTTCATTTTTGTCTTACAAGTCCTGACATGATACAACAAAATTATTATGCATTTGGAGTTATGGTAAGCTTTCATTTTCTTTATAATGACACTTAGCTACTTGTGAAAATAGGAGGAGCTATTGGGAATAAACAGGCACCTTGCAATTCATGGTAAGCCAGCGTTCTTCCAAAAGAATAACAGACCAACATATAATCCACAATTTATATAGGTTCTCATAGATGTCAATAATTCAATGTCTGCCTAACTTGTCTTGTCCTATATCCCACTGAACTCAATAGAACTAAAATTTTAACATAAGCAGATTTTTTAAAATTAAAATGTACATTTTTATTAAACAAGTTATGTTTTTTTTTGAAGTGCAAGACTCTAAATCTGCTGACTTTTCTGGCAGATTCTGATCTTATTTTACTCTAGTGTTAGTAATTAGAGAAAGGAAATATCAGCTGATAGATAAATACATCTCCTTTTGTTATGATTTTATACAAATGCTAACTCTGCAATTTAATGGAGTTTATTTCATTCTGTTTACACTATCATTGTCAAGGTCAAGAAATGAAGCATAGGTCTCAATCTATTTTGTACTACTGTATTAGAGTTTGTTGCCCAAAACCAAGGGAACTCATGAAGTAGATCATGAGATGGGGAATATTATGCATAGAATGATGATGCAAATACGTAAACAAACTGAATAACTCAGTTTCCTGCATGACTAGTTGCTCAACCAATAAATCAGTTTTCTGCATGACTGATTACTCAACTTTTCTTTGTATAATAATTTGCTTGTAAGCATCCAAAGAAGAAAGTATAGATAACATAGAATCTTTACAACAGCAGTCATACCTGTTGTGTTTTCCATTCGTTGGCAATTGATGAAGACACATGATGAAACAACAAGCTCTTTATTACTCTTCTCCTACAACCAAGCAAGCAGTAAAAGGCATGCAGGCCTTTTATAGAGTCCTGAACCCGGACAGTGTCACCCAATAAGAAGCTGGCTGTTTTCGCGCCTTGCGCATGTGCACAAGGCTGGCAACAGCCAGTCTGGTCCCGGGCAGTTTTTGTTCTGCAGACCAGGACTTTGATGCCCCAAAGACCCAGGTGACCCACCCAGCTGCTGACTGGCTGGACCCTCTAAGTCCAAGCCAGAGTTCCTTGGAGAGGTGGAAGTCCCCAAGTCCACAATGGACTCCTCTTGGGAACGCTGTCCCTTGAGCCCAAGGCCAGCCGCTGGAGTGGCCTGAGTGGCGGAAGTGCCCCAGTACTCCATAGCCCCCATGTACGTGCTGGAGGTGCCAGAGTCAGAAGCCGCCTCCATGGCAAATCCCCTTCCTGGAGACTTCCTTTTTGGAGCAATAACTGATGTGCAGGATGACCCCCATTCCTGGGAATTCCTGTTCGGAGCACTTGCAGAACCCAGAGATGACTGTGCTCAAGCGCTTTCATCCTTACGATTCCTGGATGTCCCTCATGCAGAGAGAGCAAGACTCTAGACCTCAATGAGGTTGGGATGACTACCCTACTACCCCATAACAAGCACATTTTGAATGTAGAAAGTTCGTACTTCCTTTGCCAGAAGCTTTGAAACTCCGTATTTGGACACGTGTCAGGCCATCCTGACAAGACCCATATTAGCACGCATGTGAGCATGTGATCAGTGGCAGTTTCTGCAGCCACGTCCGTAGCATTGAGGGGAGATTCAGGCAACTCCTGAATGGAAAGAATATTAATAGCAGGAGCAGGATCTGCCTCTATTTGTTTGAGAGGTAATCTGCTGAGGCCGTCTGCATGGCCCATCTCTTTTCCAGGTTGAATGAGTGTATAGTCATATCCTGACAGGAAAATTGACCATCTCAGCATACGTGGAGAATTAATATGTGGAGTCTGTTTGTTGGTTGTAAACAAACCCAGCAGAGGCTTATGGTCTGTATAGACCGTGAAGTGGCGGCCATATAAGAAATCATGGAATTTCTTTATGCCAGCCACTATGGCCAAGGCTTCTCTGTCAATCTGAGCGTAATTCCACTCTGCAGATGACAGAGTCCTTGAGTAGTAGGCTACAGGGACTTGTGTCCCATCAGCCTTCAGGTGGCTAAGTACTGCTCCCACCCCATAAGGAGATGCATCGCATGCGATGCACACAGGCAGTTGCTCATTGAAATGCGCTAATACAGCATTTGAAGAGAGCAAGGCCTTAACCTCATTGAAACTCTTGTCATGGACTTTAGTCCACTGCCCTGGAGCCTGCTTGTCCACGAGCCGGTATAATGGCTCTACTACTGCAGCCTTATGTGGGAGAAATGCATGATAGAAATTTAAGAGCCCCAAGAAAGCTTGCAGCTCACTCTTGGACTTGGGCCTTGGGGCCTGCTGAATCGCCTGAAGCTTGGATTCAGCAGGGTGGATGTCTTGAGCATCAATCCTGAAGTTTAAGAAGTCAGTGGAAGTGACTCCTATTTTGCACTTGTCTTACTTCAATTTAAGGCCTGCTTGGCGAAAACGAAGCAAAACAGCCCTTAATCTTTCTGCTAAATTTTGAGATGACTCCCCAGCAATGAGGACGTCATCGAAGTAGGGACAGATCCCAGGAATACCTTGAAGTGTGTGTTCCATGACACTTTGAAATATGCCAGGGGCTACATTAACCCCAAACTGGAGTCTTTTAACTTTAAAGACCCCTCTATGTATTACAATTGTTTGGGCCTCTGCAGTTGCCTCATCAACAGATAGCTGTTGATAAGCCTGTGCCAAACCAAGTTTTGCAAAAAGGCACCCCCACCCCTTCAGGGAGGCCAAAATGTGGCTCACCACCGGCACTGGATAAGCGTGCTGTTGCAATGCTTTATTCAGTGTACACTTATAATCCACACATATGCGGACTTCTCCATTAGCCTTTAAAGGCGTGACAATGGGGGTTTCCCATGGACTAGAGTCCACAGGTTCTAAAATGCCCTGCTGGAGCAGCTTGTCCAGCTCTGCATCTATCTTGCTTTTGAGGGCAAAAGGCACCCTTCTAGGCTTGATCCTGATAGTGGGGTCTAAATGTAATGCAATGGGAGGCCTCTTGTAGGAGCCAAGCTCTGAGCTAAACACATCAGCAAACTCCTTGCAAACTTCTGCAAGGCCCAAAGTTTGCAACATTTCTGAGCCTGCTCAATGCTTCAGCAGGCTCAGGACACAACAATACCTTTGAGTGCTCTGAAGTTTTTGATATGCATGCTTTTAAAATTTTGGATTAACAAGCCTCAAAGAACTGAATTAAGCAAATACCATTTGGATTACAGTATAGCAGACTATAATTTCTTCTGTCTAATATACTGATTACTCTCCTTCTCTTCATGTTTCACAGGTGACAGTAATATAGAAAGTACTCACTGCACAGCCAGAGTTTATTTTTTATTTCAAGAGAGTCCCCCTGTAAGACAGGATTATTACATGTAATAATAAGAATGTTAAGTTAGAATAGTCTTTCTTTTTAGCTGTTACTAACTTCATGCAATCATACATACAGATTATTTACCGTAAATATAATTGTTTTTAGTGAGACTCAACCTTCACTGACAGAAAATAAAATAATCTGTCATTTGGTTTGGGCTCAAATGTTTCACCATAAACATCATACAAATAAAATACATGGGAAATATCAAACATGATATTTATGCATATTTAGCTTATGATTATAAACTAAAATAAATCCCAAACCTTTAAAAATTATCATTTTCCAGTAAAATAATATACTTGCAAAGTGATAACAGAATAATTATATATACATATTATAAAATATGTCACACTTTAAATAGTATGGTTAAAATCTAACTGATTCCATGCCTTCTTAAAGATATGAAATGGTTTATTAATTTATTATATTTATGAATTGCTTTCCTCCCTCATAGAGCAACTTGTTAACTATTTTATTTTAAACTGTACTCAGTATAAGCATATAGTTATATGACTTTTATTTTTCACCTTCAGATTTTTCTTGACCCCTGGCAATGCTGCTTTCTAAATAACTTTTCCATAACTGGTTTGCCAGTGCTTTCTTCTTACAACTGAGAGAGTAAGTAGCTTAAATTTATCCAACTGTCTTTCAGCATTTTTTATAACAAGTTTTTTTTATAAACAATTTTTATTAGTTTTCCATTTTACACCAACAGAAACTTAAGAGCCAGCGTGGAGATATGGTGGTCAGTTACAAAAGAAACAATAAGATTATAAATATACAATTCAGACAATATTTCTTAAAATTTCCCTCTCTATGTAGAATATTATAATCAAATAGATTCAAATAAATTCATTAATATATTTAAATGTAGGTTTCCTTAATCAATAGAAACTTTCAACCGCTCAATAACAATATAATAATCAAATTAATACAATCCTATAATCAATTCATTCATTCATATATTACTATATATAAATTAAATGCTTAAATCAAAACTAACACTCTCTATCTGTTTAAATTATTGTAGTCTCATTAATACATTTCTGACACAGATTTTCATTAAATATATCGCTAAATATGAATTTCATTAATCAATAAACATTTGCAAAAGCTCCTTATCTATCCCAAAAATCATGTTTTAAACTTCATTAATTTTTCAGATATTTAAATTTTATTTATTTTACTATTCAGGAACCCCAAATTCCTCTTATTTAAACACATTAGCTCTGAAACTAAGTTCTTACATTTCTCAGCTATGTTTCTATTCTTTTTCAATAATTCTCCAATTATTAATTCCATCTCATTCCAAAAGGAAAATACAAAAAAGAAGAAACAAAGATACACAAATAAAGAGAAAAAACCCACATATTCTTATTATACTTCAATATTAAGTTCTAAGTCATTTCATAATAACTTCCCATAGCAAAAACCAAATCCAAGACAGTCCGCTTCACTATAAAACCTTTACCATCCATAATTATCATCTCAGATTTAATCTTTATATCTCATTCTGGGTTTCTTTCTATTCCAAATAGGTTTCCATAGTCGAGTCTGTAGATCCACAAAGAGCTCTCCCATTGTCTCCTGCCACACTGTACACAGCAACAGGAGTTCTCCCATTAATATTATTGAGATAATATTAAAGTTATAGTCATTCTGAAAAGCTTGTGCCACAACATTATTTCCCATCTTTTTTAAAGTTGCATAAACTTTAGTTGAAATCATTTTTTAATATAGTCCTCTGTAATCAAATTTTGCTCTTCTTCCAATAGTTTTTCCTCTATCAGGGAGTCAAATGGTGTCTGCAAATCAGCTTATCCTTTTGAGATGAACTCCTCCATTTCCTTATTATAAATCATCTGTCCATTTATATCAAGGCTTTTTCCCAGTATCAATTGATAATCTGACTGTACATTTGCTTCTTCCATCTCAGTGGACTGAGAGCAAGCCTCTTGAATATAAACTACAGTGTCACTTAAACCTTGTGCTTGTCCAAAATATATTTATAAATCAAATCTAGATGGGTTTCTTCCATTTTTATCATATTTGAAGGCATTTAATTTTTTGGGGGGAGAGAGACTATATTTAAAGGCAATCAATCAATATCCATCTCCTCCCAAGTTTCTTAGTCTTTTTCCTTTGTACAAATTCCAAGAGAAAAAAATTAGCATGAACAATACTTAGTTTCAACAGAAAATATCCCCCAACGAATAATCAAAGTTAATCAAATAATCAGTCTTTTCGGATGCCATAAAAATAACTCAAATACATAGGATCTTAAATCTCTCTAAAGAATTTTCTTGGGGCTCCCAAGTATCCAAAGAAAAAATCAGCCATTGAAACAAAAATAAATTTCATCTTTTTCTTAAGCTTCTCTTTCCCCATTTAGAACGCCGCTTCAACAAAAAGGGAAGTAGTTCCAAAAAGAAAAAAAAAGCTTTTCACAGGAAAACAAAGAAAATAGAGGTAAAAAAAAAAGTCTCACCGAATCTTCCACGTTGGGTCTGCTTGCTTAGATGATCTTATGGCATATGGTTGGCCCAGCTAAATGATTGGCCATTTTACCCTGTCGGCCCAAAGGAGATACTCGGTGCACAGAGGAAGCTGCTGCTCCTCTGCAACTGTCCGAGAAGCCTCCTCAATGGTAGACGCTCCTCCAGAGCGTCTTTTTGACCCTCTAATGGGTCTACTGGCAGGGGAAACTCGATCGGCAAAGGGACAACTCCCTTCGCTCGATCGCACCGCCACAAACTGGAACTGGAAGCCAGCATTTTTTATAACAAGTTTTTATTGGTTTTCCAGTTTTACATTTAAATATTTGGAAAGCAGCGTGGTGATTGCGTAATCAATAGTACAATAACAAAATCTTTAGTACATTTCTCAGGTTACATCATCAAAAAAATTCCTTCTCTATTTCCCTTAACATTTGCTATATCATATTTAAGCTAGTAAATTTCTAATTATAACAAGCTCAGTTAAAACATTTATCATTATATTTTTACTTATACATATCCATATCCTGTATTAAATTTTACCTATTTTTTGTCAGCATTTTAACCCAATGTTTCTCAACCTTGGCAACTTTAAGAAGTGTGGACATCAACTCAGATTTCCAATGCTGGCTGGGGAATTCTGGGAGTTGAAGTTCACATTTCTTAAAGTTAAGATTGAGAAATACTGCCTTAACCATTAGATCAAACTAAGATTAAGTGACATTAATCAGGTGTTGTGAATTATCTATGATAACAACCCTGTTAGTTTTGTAGTCTAGTGAAATATGTACAAGATAAATATAAAAGGCACTTTGCAGGGTAAGTTTATTTAGTTTATTATGCAGATTTTCAGTTTTCTCATTCATTCTTAGAGCAATTGAATTATATATTTGCAGAATTTATTAGGCTGATGATGTGTGGCTTGACATATAACTTACAACTTACACCATTATTATGTTTGGAGAATATAAGGCATTTAAACTTTTATCACTATTATCTAGGTTCAACAATGATAGAATTGTAAGTATAATTTAGTCAGAAATTTACTCAGGATTTTAATCTCTTTCTGGAATATTTTGACCTTCATCTATTCCTCTGATCAGATTTTTCATATTAATGCTGGTAAAATAATGGCAATATTACTTTATTTTTCTAACATTGAATGATTTATCTGAAGATAGGGGTGTAATAGCATATATTCTGGAGATTTTTTACATTGTAATATGATGGCCATCTCAAAATGTTCTCTCTTCTCACACTTTCTTCTGAAGTTCTTTTGTAGGATCAGTATACTTAGTTATGAAATAAGTTTCATTGCTTGTTAAAAAGGAAAAAGGTTCAGGACATAATCTGTACATACAGTATTTATCAAGGAATAAATCTAACTATATCAATGTAGTTTTGTAAAATGTTATTTAAAATATAATTGCGATCCATCTTCCTTACCTTATTCCTTAATACTTCTTTATTGTTGCATAAACTTCATGAATCTACATTTCTGAAATTAAACAGAATCTGCTATCAATGAAGAAACCATTTCTAGCACAGGGTTGAACTCTGTGGTCTTTTCTAATACTAATAATATTACCTAGTTTGGTAATGAAACCTCTGCAAAAAAAACCCAACTAAGCTCAGAGAGCACCAAGGACTCCACAGAATCTGCTATCTTGAACTCACAAAATCTATAAGCAAACAAGAAAACATTGTTTTATCCTTCCTTTGTTTTTGTTCCAGAATGCTGCATGACATTCTGCAACTACACTGCCTCCACTAATGAACAGTACACATCGTTTACCAATAATCACAGCTTGAAGATTTGAATTTACATGAAATAGAATGGATTTCGTGGGACTATCTTTCCAGCTCCCAAGTTTCCTAAATTCTAAGACTGATTCAAATTGTTTTTCTTTCTGTCAGCTATATTTGGACATGAGCATGCTAACCATTATTTGGGGTGGGTATCAACTGGACTTCCTGAAAACCAATCAACATTTGTCTTTTTGGCCAACAGCAGAGCCCAAAGAGCCATCAGTCCATCAGCGCTTATTTGTTTCACCCTCTCAGATTGGTGTCAAAATAATATTTTTTCCCATTCAAGAAACAAAGGTGGTGAAAAATTGGTAGCATTTCCATACAGTTTTGTGTTTATCTTGATGTCGGTATGTACCGTGTCGATGCTTTCCCAAATTCCTAATGCAAGATTGTAGGCAATTCTGTGTTTTGATTCTTCCCGTATTCCAGCATGTTGCTATAATAGGACCCAAAAGGTGGGGGTGAGCCCAAAATCCTTTTCAGTGACAACACAGACTGTCCCTCCAAGCACAAACAGCGAGACTGCCGATTTTGAAGCAGCATTTATTGCTCTGAAACAACATCTCCCCATTCACAGATATAAATAACACTGCTGGCATAGGGATATATCAGAATTGTTCACAATTGCATACTTCTGGTTATGCCTTCACCTGATTAATGGTGATTCATCTTACAAGATACTGAGAGTGTCCTTTTGTAAAAAAGAATTATTCAGAGCTATTCTGTATTGTATGTTATTTTCCTTTAAATATGATACTGTAGAAATAAATTTGAAGTCCAAAGTTCATTACTTTCAAGTGACATAGTTTTTAACAAAGAAATCAAGAAGTGTTGTTACATTACAGAGAAAAAGAGGTTTGTTGCAGTTCACCATATATTTATCAAGAATCCATTTTGCAAAGTCTTAGCTAATGAAACAAATATAAGCCTGCTTCACAATCAAGTCTCAGAAAAAGGCATGATTTTGCAATCACTAAGGAGGGATAATTACTTTTCAGAGTCATTCTCCTACCTAGAAGAATAACTCATCCGTTTGTTTTCATTTGTGGGATATGTAGTGGATAAGGAGAAAAAAAAGTTGCACGGCAATGCAAATTTGAATAATTGCAGATGATTATGCCATAACAGAACTTGAAAAAACATGCCAGAAAGATTCTTTAAAACTAGAGCACAAAGAACTCTCAAATACAATGCCTAAGCCAAAGAAATTTCACTATGCAATAATTGTATGTGGTCGATGCTTGCTGATTGGCCCAGAAGTGCCTCTTCAAGCACAATAAGATGATAATCAATCATTTGACTTGCTTTTGTCTTGGCAAAGTTATTTAGATTTCAGCCAGCTGGTTAATAGCCTTAGGGCCACCTGCTTGACTGAAACACAGAGAATTTCCTTCTTGCTACAAATGAAATAGGAGTATATTGATTTGTGTGATAATTTGGGCTTGGTGGTGATGATTAAGTTTGGCCTCTTAGTCTCCAGCTGAAATTCAATTCAGATGAATGGTTGCCCTTTTGAGTCCTACAAAACAACATTGCATGTTGTCATCACTAATACTCACAATGTTGATTCTCTCTCTCTCTCACCCCCCCCCCAAATTAACAAAGCAAAGAACGTCTGGCTTCTTCTCAGTTTTGTCCCAGCTCTAGGCAATTGAAATAATGATGATAAAAGTGTACTCACAGTATAATGAGAAAGTGCAGAACTTAACTAGAGCATTCAAATATTTCCAACTCCTCTGCCATTCTACAAGATAAAATTTATGCTGAGGAGAGAACAAAGTATTTTCATGACAATATGTTCTTTATGGTAAAGTGCTTTCTCTGGACTAGGTCCAGGAATTATGCCTAAGTTATTATGGAATATTACTGGATAGATAGTGCATAGTCCTGTGATATGCATTATAAACAGATTTCAAATATTCAATTTCCTCCACATCTCACTTTGAGCTTATAAGAAAATTACTAAGTGGGATAATGTTACTGTTTTGTTTGCCCCTACAATTTCATACAAATTTGTGTAGCTGAATTTTGGAAATCTAATTTTTGGAAACTTGTGGAGGGATAACTTGGGCCATCTCAGCCCATTATCACAAACATTATGGGCAATATCTGACAGATATTTGACCAAATAACCATAACACATACATTATGATCTATTAATGTTACATAACCATTCAGCACCCTAGTTCAAAGGGTACCCAACTTTCTAAATCAACCCATATGAGCCTATAGTTACCTCACATGGAGAAGAATAAACATAGTGATAATCATAGAATAAATCAGTAAGAAAATGGTTGGTCACCACTAACTCTGGATCTTTCTTAATTTTGCATTGTTTTTAAAATTAATCCCTGAAAGGATTTTCTTAGACAAAGCAAGCAATATTTAGAGTTTATCAATCAATATTCTCCTTTTCTTTTTATGCTTCCTTTGCAATCCAGCTCACATTTTGGCTTTGCCTGTTGCCTGAGAGGCACTGCTAGACTAAGAATGATGGATGTCACTATTTCCACATCTAAGGAAAAAAAACTCCTCCAAGATTCAATCTCAAGATTGTCATGATGAGAGAAGATGAATTTCCTGCCTCCACCTCATCACAATTTGCAGTAGCAAAATGAATCAATTTCATACCATGTGGTATTTTTGTTGCAGACCTTTGACACAGATCACATCTCAAGTAAAATAATAATATATTGTATCAGATGTCTTGCTCAGGCTACAAAGAAAAAACATTGTACAGTACAGCATATTTACATTAATATGACAAAAACTCTCTCTCTCTCTCTCTCTCTCTCTCTCTCTCTCTCTCTCTCTCTCTCTCTCTCTCTCTCTCTCTCTCTCTCTCTCTCTCTCTCTCTCTCTCTCTGTGTGTGTGTGTGTGTGTCTGAGAGAGAGACAGAGAGACAGGAGACAGAAAAAGGAGCTCCAATCATTTTACTTTTTTTGCAAAATAAAATTTCCATTTTTACATATACTGGATCAAAATATCTTTGTTTAATCAATACAAATCAAAACCACTACAAATGAAAATGTTTATTTTTTTCTAGTCTTATTCTAGAATTGACTGCATGACTTTTTAAGTCCAGTCGTCCTCAATTTGCTCTATTGCCTGATCCTGAAAAAAATCTAACTGTTCTAGTCTCAAGTTTCTATTCCCATATTGCTGCTGGGGTGTGAAAAATGCAACAGACTACAAAGAGATTCAAATTACAGGTAATCCTCGTACTTAGAACAGTTCATTTAGTGACCATTCACAGTTACAATGGCACTGAAAAAAGTGACCTATGAACATTTTTCACACTTAAGACTGTTGTAGCATCTCCATGGTCAAGTGATCAAAATTCAGATGCTTCGTATTTCTGACAGTTCCTGGGAGTCATGTGATCAGCTTTTGCAAACTTCTGACAATCAAAGTCAATGGGGAAGCCAGATTGACTTAGCAACCATGCTACTAATTCAACAACTGCAATGATTCACTTAACAATTGTGGCAAGAAACTGTAAAATGGGGCAAAACTCACTTAACAAATGTTTCACTTAGCAATGTAAATTTTGGGTTCAATTGTGGTCGTAAGTTGAGGACTACCCTTATCCAGCTAAATGACATGATAAGCAGGAAATAAGACTCCTGTCTGTTTTAGTAATTTTGTCATGGTTCTTCAAAAGAACTTCGAGGCATTGTTTACCTTAAAGAATCTTTTATTCAAGAAACAAAGTATCGGCACTACATAGTCATAACCAGAAACTAAATTCTGTTCCCCTGAATACAAAGTAACAAAGTACAATCCCCTCTTCCAATAAATAGTCATAAATCACATTCCCCAATTAGCTTGGGCTTTCTCCCCAGCTCTCCAGCCCACCAAAACACAATAAGCTCTGGGCCCAATGTCCTTGGGTTCTCACAATTAAGTTATTATTGTTATGACTAGCTGGACTCTCATCCCTATTCCCCCTCCCAGCAGTAACTAATTCTAAAAGCAATAGATAAAATGGCTGCATTTCCATCTGTTGTCAAAGCAAGAACATCCAATGTTAGCAGCGTTGACATACTTTTTTTTTTGAATGTTTGAATCTACCTTATGGCAAATGATAGATTTGTACATTTAAGACAAAAATCCTTTGGTTAACATATTGTGCATATGGTTTGGCCATATGTATTTTTAGATATATGAAGTTCAGGTAAGAGGGGTTTATAAAAGATACTAGTGACTTTAGAGCAGTCATCTATGAGATTTATCATGGACTCCAAGCTTTGGCCAGGGCAAAATGTAGAATGGTTTGATCGTTTTTGGCCTGTTCCTACCAGAAAGCTGATTAATTCTTGGGTTATCCCTATTTCTTGTGTAGTGGGAGTTCATGTTTAGCTTGTTCACATGTTTCAAGAAATATTTCTCCTTACCACATCATCTCTTGTTGTGGTGATTGATACAAATGGATTGCCAGTAAGCTGGTATGGAGATCTTTGCTTGCTTTCCTGGGAAAGGAAACAGAACAGAAGAACTGAATTTAAAATAAGGCGTTATTTTCTTAATCCAAGTAGGTATATACAGAAGTTAACACAACATTATTCTAGGATAACAACAATTATACCTAATCAAATTTACTGTGCCAAAATGGATGATTTGCAACAGACTGGGCACACCAGTCCTTTAAAATCATATTGCAGTACATTTTATATCTTCTGTAGCAATTGTGATTGTGATACATTTGCAATAGTGGTGAATATCTGTAGCTCGGGTGTAAGATGAGGGTTCGTTCTCCAAGCTTGATGTCTGGTTTCTGAATGTTTCATTACCAGGCTAGGTAATATCTCTAGCAGAGTTTAGGGGATGTCAGTGTCAGAGTTCTTCTGTTCATAAGGACTTCTGGTGTGGGTGGGTCGAGTGAGGGTCTTGTGAGGGTCAGGTATGAGTCACCAGTAAGAGTCTTGTGATGGGTCTTATGATGGGGAGGTTACATCAGGTCCAGGTCATTGGGAGGTGAACTGCTTTTGGGGGTTGCATGAGTTGGTTGAGGGTCAGTGCTGCCTCTGGTTGGCTGTGTGGTTGATTTGGATTTTGAGGGCTTCGTAGGCTGGTTGTAAGTCAATGTGTCTGTTGATGGAATTTCTTGTGGAGCGCCAGGCTTTGATGAACTTACAAGCATGGCGGGTAGTAGCATGGGCGATGACTTTTGTGTTGATCCAGTTGAACTGGTGCTGTTTGGTGTCAGGGTGGGTAGAGATTAAGGATTTGGAATTGTGGCGTTTGACAGTCAGCTGTTGTTCATGGATCCTGGTTTTTAATTGATAGATGTTTTTTCCTATGTAGAATTGGTTGCAGTTGTTACAGTTGATTTAGTAAATTACATTGTTTCTTTCATTCTTCTGTATCATGTCTTTGGTTCTTGATAATTCCTGGTGGAGAGTGGTTGTGGGTTTGTGGGCTATTGCTAATCCTAGGGGTTGGAGAATTCTGGTTGTCATACCTTTTTGTGCATGGTAGGGTTGGTTTTTGCATGACTGTATGGTGTGCTGTGGTTTGAGTGCCATGTGTCGGAATGCTAAGTTTTTTCGATAGCCGTTATGGATAAAGAAAAATTGTTTCTCTTCTGCTTTTCTTAGTGTTGTGGTGCTGCAGTGTGTCCTGGCCCTTCTGAACAGTGTCTGGACACAGCTTCTTTTGTGTGCAGTGAGCTGGTTGCATGAAAAGCTGAGGATCTGGTCTGTGTGCATGTATTTGCGGTAGATGCGGGTTTCTAGTTCTCCATTTCTTGTCTCCTTATGTAGATGTCAAGGAATGGGAGTCTGTTGTCTGTTTCCTCTTTGTGTGTGAATTTGATCCCAGGGAATATGTTATTGAGCAGATGGCATTTCTTCAATTTGGGAGCATTTGATCATGACAAAGGTGTCGTCAATGTAACATGTCCAGAATTTTGGTTGGATGGTGGATAAAGCTGTGGATTTGAATTGTTGCATGACTACTTCTGCTATTAGGCCTGATACGGGTGATGCCATCGGGGTACCTTGTACTTGCTTGTCGATTCTGCCATTAAACTTGAAGTATGTGTTGAGACATAGATCCAGGAGTTTCATGATGGTTAGTGTGGACATGGAATGTTCTGTAGTGGCATCCTATTTGTGGGTATGGTGTTTAGTGAGTAGGTGGTATATGGTTTGTTTAGCCAGGTTGATATCAATTATGTTGAAGAGAGCGGTGATGTTGAAGGAGACCATAATTTGTTCCTTGTTGATCTTGGTGCATTTGATGCATTGGAGAAATTGTTCTGGGGAGTTTATTGAGTGGGTTGAGTCACTGACCAGGTGTCTGAGTTTCATTTGTAGGGATTTTGCTAGTTTGTACATCGGTGCTCCAGGTAGAGACACAATTGGGCGTAAGGGAATCCCATTCTTGTGTATTTTTGGGACCCAGTAGAACCTGGGTGTGGAGGAGTCTTGTGATTGCATGTGCTTTTTCTCTAGTGGGTGTTAGTTGTTTTTCTTTTTCCATTTTTCTTAGGGTGTCTTTTATTTTGTTCTCTAGCTGTTTTGTTGGATCATTGTGAATTGTTTGGTAGGTGTTGGTGTCGTTGAGATGGTTTTCAGCTTTGCAGATGTATTCAGTTTTGTCCATTATTACTGTCAGTCTGCCTTTGTCTGCCAATAGGGTCACATTGTTTTTGTCTTGTTTCAGTGTGTTAAGTGATTGCTTCTCCTTTTGGCTGAGTATTTCATTTTGTCTGTTGCATTGCACATAGGGGATGATTCTTTGTCTGATGTCTTGTGTTTCTTGGTTCAAGTGGTGCTTTTTAGAATGTATTCAAGATTGGCGAGGAGTTCAATGGGGTCAGCATCTTTGTGGTCGAAACTGAGGCCATGTGTGAGGATGATATTTTTGTTGTCAGATAGAGATCTGCTGGATAGATTTCTGATCCATAGTTCTGAGTTGTTGTCTTGTGATTTTGGGATGATAGTATTGAGTTTTTCTTGTAGTGAGTTGCATTGTTAAGTTTGTGTTTTGTTGGCATTCCTGGGAATCATGCATTCTAAGGTGCCTGTCAGATCTTGTCCAATGGAGTTGAGGCATGCAATTGTGATATGTACTTAATGGAAATATTTAAATGTTTATTTGTAGACTAAAAAAAGAAAAACGTGGAACTGAGTTACATATTTAGGTACAAAGGAAATGATATGAAGGATCAAATGAGGTTCCAAGCTGCATTGGAACCAGTGTGAGAACAGGGTAGAAAGGTTTAACCTTTCCCTAGCTACTGCATTCCATGGGGCTCAGAAGAAGAAAAAGTGCTTGATGGTAATAGTGAAAGTTTGGATTTTTTTGTGAGAGTGATCCCCAAGGGTTTTGGAATTTTGGAACAAATATTGAGTCTTGAGAGAAGAATTTAACTTTTCCCATGCATGCTTTTCTACTAGTGAAGATCAGTTGCGTGCAATGTAAATAATTATATTATTTCTTAAGGGAAATGCCACACATGTATTTGTTAAAAGATCAGCAAACAGTTTCTTATATACTAGCAGTTCTTTGCTGTAAAATTAATCAAAACAAATGTTTAACTTGAGAGACCTAGAGTGCCTGGGATGTACAATATATTGGAACATTATATAATGACTTGTTAAGATTTTTTGAGGATTTAAAAATATCTGACAAATAAATTCCATTGGTAAAAATAGAAAATTTCTATAGGAAAAACCCAGTTTAGTTATTTAATTATCTTACTGTACTCATAATGCTAGTTTACTTTTGGGATATGCAACATTATGCAAACTATCTAAAAGGTAAAAAATAATACATTAATAAAATCAATTGTATGAAATGTGGTAAGAAAAAAAAATACAGCTAACTCTTCACCATTTTGCACAACCATTATCTGGCACATTCACAAAGCTCTAGGAGCAATTCCTCTTAGTTCTTATTGAGTCCTTAGAGCTTTATGGATCCTAGTTTGGCACTTTCAAACCACTCTGCCCTTTTTTTAATCACATGTTTCAGGCAATTTACTCTGTCCACTTAGAATCTGTAATTTAGTTCTCTGTACCTACATGTTGTATGCACTGCTTTGAGAATCTGGCAATCCATATTGCAGAAAAAGTATCATTTAATGAACACATTTATTATTATTATTGTTAAAGATTTAATCTTCAATTCGATTCACAGACTGGGACTGGAAAAACTTAATAGTTCAAGTCCTACTAAGGACCTAAGAGCTATTAATGTAATGTCTGACTATAGGCAGTTCTGAGTAAGGTGGTTTTTTGTAAAGTCGGAATATTTAGGGCTAATAAGTTCAACCTTTCCATGTACCTAGACAACCCTTTGGGTATTGCTCCAATGGCTCCGATTACTATTGGTACAACCATTGATATCTTCTTCCACAACCGCTCAACTTCAATTTGCAGATCATGATATTTTGTTATTTTTTCTAGCTGTTTCTTTTTAATTCATGCATCACCTGGTATTGCAATATCAATGAACTAAACTTTTTTTTTATTTTCTGCAATAGTAATGTCAGGTGGGCCAGATATCTGTTTGTTTGGATTCAAAATTTCCACAAGATCTTGACCTGTTCATTTTCAAGAACTTTCTCAACTTGGTATTCCCAGTAATTTTTGCTGCATTTGAATATTATTATTATTATTGATCATCACACAGTCAGCCAGATGTTCAGACTGGGTTTGGCATTTTTGTCTAACTATCAAGTCCTTACCAAGGAACTGGGATAGGCAGATATGAATGTTTGATTGTGTTATAGATATCATCACAAGATGGAGCTGTTCCCAGTAAAGCTGCCTTTTGCAACTGACATGGTGAATTTGTCAATGTCAATGATGTTCAAGCGATGCTCCAGTTGTTTTGAGATTGCACCCAAGGCGCCTATTACTATTGGTACTACCCTTGCTTGCCTTTGCCACAGTTGTTCCATATCTATTTGTAAGTCTTTGTATTTTGTTATCTTCTCCAGCTCTTTCTCTTCTATTCTGTTGTCTCCAGACACTGCCACACCCACTATCTAGACTTTTTTGTCTTTCTTATTGACTATTGTTAAGTCTGGGGTGTTATGTGGTAGGTGCCTGTCTGTTTGAATTCTAAGGTCTCAGAGCAATTTAACTTCTTCATTTTCTATGACTTTCCCTATTTTATGGGTCCCACCAGTTCTTACCTGCTGGCAAATGATATTTCTTGCAGATCTTCTAATGCACCATTGTTACTATTTTGTCATGCCACTGCTTGTAGTCAGTCTGGGTGAACTTCTTGCAGCAGCTTACCAGGTGGTGCACTATTTCTTCAGCTTCTTTGCAGACACAACACTTACTGTCTGTTGCTGTCTTCGCAATTCTGGCTTTATATGAATTTGTCCTTAAATCTTGGTCTGTGTAGCCAGAATTAGTCTCTCTGTCTCTTTCTTCAACTATCCTGCTCTTAGCCATTGCTAGGTCTTGTTATTATCTGCTTTCCCTGTTATTTTTTTTTAATGTACTGGCCATGTAGTGCTTTGCCATCCCATGCCTCCATTCTGTTTTTCATTTGATCTTTCTTGTAGGCCAGTTTGGTCAATGAGTCTTTCTGGCATACTAAATTAAGTGCATCTTCTTTATTGTCCCTCAAATATTCTTTCAAAGCCCCCTTTTCTTCTTCAACCATCTCATGTACTTGAAACATTCCATACCCATTTATTTGCCTTGATTGGTAGAGTCTGTCAATGTTGCTGTGAGGATGAAGGGCATGATTCATTGTCATTATTTTTCTGGTCTTCCTATCCATTGCTTTTAGTTCTGCTTGAATCCAGTCCACTATTCCAGCTGTATCTAATGACTGTAATTGTCCAGGTGTTGGTTGCCTTGATGGTATTTCCTCCATTGAGTTTGGACTTTAAGATCTTCTTCCCTCTCTTGAAGTATTCATCTCTAATATTTTTCTTGACTTTAGTGCAGGGGTGTCAAACTGCCGGCCCATGGGCCGGATGCATCATGCGGAAGTCGCACCCACCCCATTGCCGGCAATGGCAAAACTGTCCTGATACGTTGCGCGATGTCACATGATGTCGTGACTTTGACATGTCTGTCTTAGTGTACTTGATGTTCTCAGTTTGAAGTATACTCAGGTATTTGTAGTAACCATCTTCATCCAAACTCTTAATGTTATTTTCGTGGGGCATCTTAATTATTATTAGTGTTATTATTTAAGATTTAATCTTCAATTTGATTCACAATCTGGGACTGGTAAAAACTTAACAGTTCAAGTCCTAACCAAGGACCTAAGAGTTATTAAGGTAGTGTCTGAGTTCCAAGTAGGGTGATATTATTATTATTATTACTATTATTATTACTATTATTATTACTATTATCATTATCATTATCATTTCAACTTACAGACTCCTCCAATCACAGCACTCAATAGCTCACAAAGTAAGAATATGCAGTAAAGTGTGAAACATAAACATGGAACAAATAAAGCTCTCAAAACAGGCTTTGTTTTAGCATTTTCCTGGAAGACAGGCAATGTCAGAGACAGATGAATTCCCAAGGTCAGATCATTCCAGATGGCTGATCCTATCACTAAAAAACAATGTTTCCAGGACTCACCCTCCTCTTACCTCCCAAAGTGGAAGACAACCTGCTGTTTCTCCTGGCATGAACGAGTTGTTGATCGTAGTGAAAAGATGTAGTCCTACAGGTAACCAGGTCCCAAACCCTAAACAATATTGTAGGTTAAACATAGCCTATAGAGTAGAATATTTGTAGATCAGGGTTGAAATGAGGGTCCCTGGTGCTTTCTGACCTTCATTATTTTCTTGCAATGTTTCATTGCCTAATCTAGGTAATATCATCAATGCTGGTAGGTTTGCTCTCATTTTATCTGCATGAATAAAATATCTGCATGAAACAATCAAGGTCAGAGAGCATCAAGGACCCCTGAAACATAGCCCTTTACATTGCACCTGGAAATGAACAAGATGCCAAATGAGGACCTGTAAATCAGGTGGAACATATGCTCAATAGTCCACACCCATGAGAAAGTGGGCTATGGCAGTTGGTATTAATTAAAGCTTTCAGGTGGTTTTCACTGGCAGTCCCATGTAAAGAGTGTTGCAGTAGCCTATTTAGGTGATGATGAGGCATGAACCATTGTAGCCACGTATCTCAAGTAATGCTGCAACTGGCGCCCCAGCTGAAGCTGGGCAAAGCATCCCTGTCCACAATTTCCACCTGCCTCCATCTATTTATTTCTATTTATTAGGCTGTATTATTTGCATTGAACTATTTATAAGTTACAAGAATCTTAATGGATATCAGAATTTGGAGCAACATGGTTGGTGTTCATATTAAG
Organism: Bothrops alternatus; assembly: GCA_034064705.1. Classification (NCBI taxonomy): domain Eukaryota; kingdom Metazoa; phylum Chordata; class Lepidosauria; order Squamata; family Viperidae; genus Bothrops; species Bothrops alternatus. The sequence goes on along the minus strand of JARGCV010000081.1, from coordinate 7,377,460 downwards.
GAATCATATATTTTATTATTTTTGGCTTTGATATATGAACCTAGTCATTTGTGGCTTAATCAACTAGGGATAAACCATGTGTAACTTTAGGATGCAGTTATCATATGGATGTTATGGTGCAATTGTCCAATCAAAACTTGTCTATAAAATGCAGATATTACTGAAAGCTGTATTCACAAATCGTGCATTAAAGAGATTTGCTTGAAAATATGGGTATATTAGAGAAAATAGCTTTTGAGTATTAAATAAATATAACCCAATCTTTTGTGGACTAAAAATAACTGTACTGACATAAGGCAGAATAAACATATAGTTGAAAAAGAAGGCTATCATTATTGAAAGTGGAATAGACTTATTCATGCATAGTCATTAGAGAGTAAGATAATTATAGACTAATGACACTGACAAATTTATAAATAATTCTGATCATGATTAGTTTTGCTTGTTGCTGTGTTTGTTGTTTACTCTGATACATTACTTTTTTCATTTCACCTTTGCTACATCACCAGAAATGAAACTCAGCTCAGGGCTATACGATTATCTCAGCCAGAGTCCCATTGATCTAATATAACTGCCAACCTCAGTCTCCTGGCCATTTGGGTCAAAGCCTCTTAGCCAGATTTCTGACAAAAGCAATTTTATATATTGGGTTCTATCATATTCTCCCTTAAGCATCTCTTTTCTAGTTTTCTCATTTTGTATATATCTCAAAACTTTTATAATTTTCTTGCTCAGAATACATGGTGTCCAATGATCCTTTTGCCTTTCTTCATTTCCTTCCAATTTTAGCAAATCTTTTTAAGACAGTTAATCTAAATCCTTATATTTGTGTGTAATGAAGATTACTTTTCCCAGTGAACACACACAGACACACATCGTATTATTATCTGACAGTTTATAAACTCTTCTGTTTCCCTAAAAGCTGCTTTAATTATGTTATTGTTCCAAAATTAGTGGCCAATAGCCTTAGTCCCTTGCAATTCAAGTTCAATTTTATAGCTAGATGAATAGTATTTCACTATTTCTAATTCTTCGTCAGAGATCACTGTGTGCCATATTGTTGCCTTCTATTCAAGTTTTTATTCTATTGAAAATAGTGCAGCATAGCTTTTTATTTCAAAGATTAAAATGATTTTGAATTTTAGGAAACAATTGCATGGCAAGAGGAAGTAATTTTTTGAATGGCATATGGAATATCTATAATAATGATGGGATGGGTGCAAGGAAGGTGAGAATTGACAAACTTGGCAATAATTATAGAAATCTTGATTGAATTACTGTATTGATGATGAGTCTTCAGCTTATTGCTAGCCAGAATGGCTGAGTTATAATTTTATGTAAAACTCTGAAAGCTTCACATGAAATGTAGATGTGGAAGCTGGAGATACTTGTGTTGCGGTGGTTTCTTTCTAGTCTCAATGGGCAGTTTCTACTATGATTGTGGAATAGGAGAGATCATCCAAACTGAAGCTCAACTGACATGGACAGGTTTCAGTCCTGTCCTTTTCAACATTTCCATAAAGTTATTGGGAAAGTTCTAAAAAAATGCATGGAAACTATAATTAGTTCGGAATGCATTGGTCCAGATTTTGGAAAGTAATCACCAATATGTACCTGTGTTTCAAGTTCTCCACTGACTATCAGTTTCCATGTCTAGTTCAAAGTTCTGATTTTGATCTTTACAACTTTACAAGTCTTGGCTTTGAGATGACTTCTTTACTATCTTCTCCATCAATTTTGATCTATCCAGTGCAGAATTACTTTGACAATCTGCTAAAAGTTCATTATGAGTTTAGAAATATGAAAGCTCACTATATGTTGTTTTTTTAATCACAACATCAGTTTTTTTTTATTTAAATTTCAAATATTTTATATAATGCTAATATATAGTTCCAGTGGTGCAGTGGTGAAGATGCTCACTTCTCACTTGGAAAGTTGAGAGTTCAATCCTAGGAAAGCGACACTTGTTTTTCTATCATGGTGCAAAGGGAAAATATCTGTTGCAAACTCCGCATAGACATCAGAAAGGGCATCTGGCCAATAAACGCTCCGCTCCATTTAATCGCCCCAACTCCATCCCAGAGCAAGGGATTTTATGGTGCTAAAAGAGAAAAAAAATATGTACAGTCCCTTATAGATGCAAATGCAAAGCTCCCCAAACATCTTAACAAAACAAAAAAAGAAAAGAAAACAAATATCTCAAGTGGATTGGTCTAATTTTTTTTCTGAAGACCTAAAGTACATAACCAAACAGTAGCATTTGTTTTATCCCTTGTCAAATGCCCTGTCAAAACAAATTGGAAATTTGTTGTTTGTGTATGAAAGGTTATTCATCTGCACTGATTGAAATGATCACATATGCAAAAGAAAACTCTCATTTTAAACTGAATAAATGGTTCTTTTATATTCTGTTAGCATACATTGATGACCTGAATGCCGAAGGAACAAAAAGGAACTTGGGTTTCAGGCTTTTCTCAGAAAAGTGTTTTGTGATGGATTAATGGAATATCATAATATATCAGATGAATAAGTATGATAATTGTTCTTATTTATCACTAGGCTAACTCAACTGATTCTTCTGTCAAGCTTTCATTCAAGCCACCCCATAAGGATTCAACATGTAACAAATGCAGCCAAAGGTCATTTCAACACTTTTTTAGTCATAATAGCATAATGATTATCTTTTAATTGAAAAAATTTAAACCAGGCACACGTGAGGTAATGGAAATGACCCTTCAGTTTGGAATAGAATGTATGGACAGATTATGATGGGTCCTTTTCCTAGCAGAGAACAATACAAGAACAACAAAGCAGACAAAACTCCTTTATAAAGCACACAGATATAACACAACACAACACACACACAAACTGACACACTCCTACTTCATATTTTGTTTTAAATAGAAGAGAGAGAGAGAGAGAGAGAGAGAGAGAGAGAGAGAGAGAGAGAGAGAGAGAGAGAGAGAGAGAGAGAGAGAGAGAGAGAGAGAGAGAGAGAGAGAGAGAGAGAGAGAAGCAGACACATGGTTTTTCCTGGATATCTAAGTTGTAACATCAAGATGCACTGGCAACATGATTTTTTCAGCCTATTTTTAAATAAAAGAAAAGATGTAATAGGCATATTGCTTTTCTGCAGTGGTTCATGTAGGTGTTATGATTTAAAGATCCAATCTGGGTCGGTCACCAGGACCAGAGGTTTGCTCTTCCGAGCTGGAGCCCATCCTCAGGGAGAGGGAAGTTCCTTGGAGAGAGGAGTTCCCTGAGGAAGGGCTTCAGCACGAGTCCAAAAGCTCGGAAGAGTAAACCTCTGTCCTGGTGACCGACCTGTTTTGGATCCTGCAACATTATCCTAGGACACGTATATTTGCTTTCATTCATTGTGTTGTAACTCTCATCACAAGCCTGTATAAAATTTAACTGAGACCAGCATTTTTGCTTCTGCCTTCCTTGATGAAGTTACTGTTTGAAGCTTGGAAAACCTGCACAGGTTCACATGATGGAGACTTGAAATGGCAGGATCTAATTCTAATGCATCCCAAATCTCTACTTACCAGAGCCTGCAATATCCCTGATCTAGAACAATGCTTAACTTAAACAACTGCAGTGACACATGGTGGGAAATATTTGTATTATTTCCCAATATATTCCTTTCATTTGCAACAACTGTTTTTATATACATGGCTATTTTGTCATGTTTAACTTGAGAGCTAAAATTCTAGATGAAGCTGCTATTATGAACTCTTTGCAAGATAAGTTTCCGGGTGATTCTACAAGTTCTAATAAATACTATTTTTAATGAAGGGTGAAAAGTAATTTAAAATTAATGTATACCAGCCTTGAAATGGGAAACTAATACTTCCTTTAGCTTCAGTTTCTATGATCCTTGTGTGCTATCTAGAAGCACAACTATTCAGAATAAATAGTTTGGAAGTAATAGTTTGCTTAAGCATTAATTAGCTGAGTTTCTTGTTCAGCTATTAGTCACAAAAGGCAAGTGTTTATTGCATGTTTCTACATTTACTAACTACTATATCTATAGTAAATGTGCCCCAACTTGTAGTTGGTGAAAGAAATTCTGAAAATAATCAGAATAGCTTGGTTGAATTTTAGATAAGCTTTAATATGGCTTTGGAAATATCAGGCATGGAAAGGCTGAATAACCAGAAGTATCTTTTGGGACAAACCCACATTCAAATTCTTGCTCAGCTTTACCTAGAGTGTCAGAGAGCTATGAATTCCATTTTCAAGTCCTTAGAGAAAGAGTGAAAGTTTAATTTAACAAATGAATATAATAAGGTTCTTAATCTATGTAAACTCATGTATCCATCATGTACTCAGAGGAGCCCATACGATCTTTCACTTTTTATTAAAAGTAATCTTGATGGACTTAAAACTTCCAAGCCTCTCTATGGGCAAAGTTGGCAGATATGGACTTATTGAAAATGACATTTCTTGTCAAACGAATATTTAAAAGCCATAAATATAGACAGCATGTACAAAAATGTAAAACAATAAATAAAAATGAAAGGGAAAAAAGCGAAAGAGAATGACTTTGTTTGTTCTTTCGAAACAGTCCTATTGTTTTTTCTTTTTTCATTTCAGGAAAGGCTTCCTTCACCATAACAAATCACTCTCAAACTTTAATCAAAAAGATGACTAGAATACTCCCAGTAGATTTGTACAGTTTTTGTTGTTTCCTCTTGTTTTTAATGAACTGTTGATATGATTCTTATTTCAGTCTTTTATTATCACGTTCCTGCTATAGGTGGTATGCATTGCGTCTGCCCACCTAAACCTGGTGTTGTTCATTTATATTGGATTATATATTCCTGTCAGAGTTGCCTATGCAGGCAAAGTTGCCTGAGGATGATGGGACCTATAGTCCTATATATGTATAGATTGTTAGATTGGGGAAAGCTGGATTTCAGATACACTACAAAATCTTGGTTGTTCTCAACTGGCAGTACATTGTCTAAAGAATTAATGAGGTAGGGTTGTACTATCATCTTGGCAAATGTTTCTTTTTTGTTTTCTAAAATGTTTTTGCCAGCCTATTTGATATTTGCACCTATTTGATAATGTGTGCTTTTTTCAGCTGTTTCATGCTTTTTTATTCTTCAAATTGGTTAGGATTGGGATTAGGGTTATCATTCAATAGTTTGTTTTTTTGATTTATATAGTTACCTATATTACATATGTGACTCTGAGCAACTTACAATAAAATAAATAAAAGCAAATCAAATACATAAAGTAAAATAAAAACACCTAGCAAACAAACATCATAAATAACAATCAACAGACCCATGAGATAAATTCTATCAAAGTTCCACAACCTCAGGTTCAGGCTCCAAATCAAGATTTTAAGATCTTATGAAAGGCCAGCAGGGCCAGGGCTAATCTAATTCTAGGTGGAATGATGTCCAAAATTCGAGGGAGAAAGAGTAATAAATAAATGCTTTTTAATTGGTTATACCATATTTTTAACTTTGGCAACTTGTCCTCCCCTCCACCCTTTGCCTGAATTATTTCCACTTAAAGGTAACTTTTACTCTGAAATGAATCATCCTTGTAAATGAACTTCTTCAGGAGATCTCTTCACTTCCTTCACCCCTTTCAGTTTGGGCCTTATATTAGAATTATTTCTCAGGAAGGTCTACCAACACTGGAGGGAATTTCTTGGAATTATAGATGTAGCTTCCCTTTGATTAGTTTAGAGTAGAATTACAATAACTGGAGTGGTGAATAGTTTGTTTCACCAGCAATGCTAGCTGCAGGTATTTTTTGTCTGTTTAGTTAGAGTCTGAAAATACAGAAGGTTATTGATATCAGTAAAAGAGGAATGAAAATGGACTCAGATTAATCACCCTTTAAAAGTGAAATGAAAAATAGGAAAAGAAGTAAGTCTTAAAACAAATCCTGACTTTTGATTGTTCAGTTGATGATAACATTAATCATTCACAACTAAGCTACATACTCAAATTCTTGGCTGCTGAACTTTGACTAAGATTAATTTATTTTCCTACAGTGTAGTTTCATTGCCTGTTGATATTTTAGCTATATCGTTGCCCAACATTATTGTATGAAAAATTGGAGAAATTGGTCAAATTTATATTCTCTTGATAATAATTTCTAGGTTGGCATTTTGCCCTTTTTAAATGATTATTCCTTTCTTGGCATATACAATATATCGAAGTATGAATGGGTAGAAAATGTGACTTCATCTAATTATGTTGGGTAATCCGCTCTTAAAAGTATTCTGAGGAGAAACTATTGAAATGATGAAGTCGAATTCTATTTTGCATTTGAAAATGTAATCTTTTTTCATGGATTATTCCTCACAAATGCAAATATTGCTGAGAAAACTATAAAACTACAAAAGTAGTTTGAGAATTTGGTTGGTGTTATATTTATGAGGGTGGTAATAAAGGAAATAAATAAAGGTTATTCTTTTATAAATTGTATGAAATGTAATACCAAGGTGTGAGACTATCTGTTTGCTGTTTCCTGCCTATACAAAGTGACCACAAATGGTAATCAATAAAGACAATGAAATATGACTTGCTAAAAGCTCCCCAGGAGGCAGAAACTTACTCCTTGGGCAAAAATCACTATCAGTAAGAGAGGAAAATTACAAATAAAGAAGATAAGATAATAGTGGATGGAGGAAATTGTCAGGATGACCCTCTAAAAGTGTAAAACAACTTAAAGAATGACTCAAGAGAATAAAGGGGAGTTGGAAGGGCTTCCTAGGCATGTCGTGCATTGTGAAACGGTATAAAATGTATAGCTTGAAAACTGCTTTTTGTGCTCTTTGAACTCAATCTATTTGGGAAGGGTCTAAGAGGCTGCACTTGCAACCACTTTTCTTTTTTTATTTTCATGTTTTCTCCAATAAATTTTTGTTTTTGTTAAGCAGACTTATCTTTGAATTGTGAGTATCAAATTTGGGGGTTTTAAATCTCACAATAATGATAGCAGAGATGTATACACCAGAATCAAATATTTTAGCCCAAACTGTCTGCCAAAATATTATTAGCATGTAATGAATCCAAACAATTAGTTGCTTGAAGAAAAAAGGGGTATTTGCAGATGTAAAAAATACTTTATGAAACAAAGGCATTTAATTGTGTGTCCAACCACACTTGGCCAATAAAAAATTCTATCCTATTCCTATTCCTATTCCTATTCCTATTCCTATTCCTATTCCTATTCCTATTCCTATTCTATTCTATTCTATTCTATTCTATTCTATTCTATTCTATTCTATTCTATTCTATTCTATTCTATTCTATTCTAGTCTATTCTAGTCTAGTCTATTCTATTCTATTCATATAGGGAGAGAAACAATATCAAATGAATCAGTGAGATCTCTGATGAGAATCATTCCTAAATCTTTATTTATAAATAGAAAAATAGCAAGATTTCAGTAACACTTATTTGATGATGCATACACATAGAAACTCACATGTATTATATGCGATCCAGTGAAGAAATAGAAGGAAAAAACTTACTGGAATTTTCAATGAAGTACATAGCTATATTGTCCTTTCAGGATCTTAGAGCTAAAATATTTTATATAAACTTGAAGTAAAAGAAAGGGAGATAGAGAGAAACCAACCAGGCTTCCTATGCCAGGATCAATCCTTTTCCATAGATGAATTGTTCTCTCCCATTGTCTTTTCTAGAAACAATACATTTTTTACTAATAAATTCCCTGTTTTGAGATAGACTAGTAGGTTTATCTGGGCACTTTTTCACAGAAAACAGGCTGGAAGGGTTTAGTCATAGAGGATAGACTGATGAATATTCTCCAAAAGAAGAAGTAGGAAACGTAGGATATTCCATTGCACATAAAAATAGTATTTTTTCTGGTTCTCATAATTAAGAAATTTGCATAATGTTAGTTTCTCTCCTTTGAAATTGTGTAAGGAATTCACAATTTCTTCTATTTTTTTCCTCAGATATATAACCAGGCATCTCCTCCAGCAAGCCCTGAAAATTCTGCAGATCTGGGTGAAGGCTAGCAGGCTTAATCCTTTCTCTGCACTTTACTTTTTGAGTAATGGATAGGAATGTCGTCAGCTGCCTGCCTTGTGTTCATCATTGTTGCAGTTGGCAGTGTAACAGATAATGGGATGGATTCAAGGCCACTGAGGGACAGAAGCCTGACAAGAACTCATCCATCACTTCCCTTTTAAAGAGTCTCTGTGGAAGAACCAAAATCAAAGAAGTAATTGAGGTTCAAGGGACACGTGGGATTTGGGAGGATAGTTCTGCATTGCAAACAAACTTGAGCTGTCAAATATGTTGTGTAAATGAAATATTTTTTGTCAAAGCAGGGAGTTAATAACTGTCATTTATTTTTCCATAACATTAACCATAACATGATCATAGGGTTATTTTTCTTTTATGTTGTATGTAAATGAAAATTAAACATTTAAAGTAATTAAAATATGTATTGAACAATTGAGAAGACTCTTGTTTCTAATCAACATTTTTCCATCTGTCCTACTGATGTCTCTGATAAAGTAATTTGGATGGTTTAAATTCAGTTGGTTGCTGAATGACTGAATAAGGTTCTTCAGGGTTTTGTTAGAGTTCTTCTTTTCCTGTTTAATTTCTGTTTGCCTTCTGTTATGATGGTTCTTTATATTCCACTTTTTTATGGTTCTTGATTGAAGGAAATACTATCTTCTTGTCTTTTAGATTCATGATAAGAATGGATAAATGATTGGAGGTAAGGGGCAGAGGTTTGCCTAAAGCAGCACCTCTGAATAGTGTGAAGATGCTGCTAAATGGTAATAAAAAGGAAAAAAAGAAGAAGCAGATAATCTAAGTGAGATCAGACTAGGAAATAATTATTTGCATCAGTAAGAATTCTTAACACTCTAAGATGGAAAAGATTAATGGGATGGAATTGCTGGATTTTTTAAATGGCCTTTCAAATATAAAGGAATGGAAAATATACAAAATAATTCAATAATTATTTTCTTAACAATGGAAATCAGTACTTATTGTAGACACATAGTGCACTTCATAGTTGAAGAACTATACAGCTGAAAAAAATTAGAAGTAAGTCTTGTGTAATTTTCAGCATTGTGCAGAAAAAACAATTAAACTATCTATTCTGTTTCCATACTGAACATCTCAAGGTGCTTCAGTCTAAGTTCATAGGGCAAAACCTCAAGTTTCTGAATAATCTTTCTTGCCTCACTCTGAATTCTCTTTAATTTGACAACATCTTTCAGGAGGTGTGATATCCTGAATTGTACGTGTGTAGTCCTACCAATGTGAGGAATAATGACTTCATATGTCTTTGACACAATGCTTCTTCTAAAGCCGACCAGAACTGCACTAGTCTTTCTAGCATCTGTCTGACACCACTGAAACATGTTCAGCTTGATATCAAGGACTATACCCAAGTCCTTCTAAGAAGTAATGTTTCCAAGCTATGAATCCCCATCTGATATGTATATCCTACATTTTCCACAATTACCGGTATTTTATTTATCTAATTAATTGAGCTCCCCATCCCAAACTCATACAACAGGATTAAAACACACACATACAAATAGTCAAACATAAAAACCACGCAACACAACATAAAATAGCAAAAACCAAGACAAAAGCAGAAAATATTTTAAATCCCAACTGATTTAGCAAAGACATTCATCCTATATCTTGGCCCAATGCCTGGTGTGAAAATAAATTTTTAAGGTCATAAAGAAGGCCAGCAGGGATGGGATCACCTGAATCTGAGATGGAATGCTATGCCAAAGTACAGGCATCACAACAGAGAGGACATATGGCCCTTGGATGATATTTTTTTTCATAGAGGGAACTTGAAACAGGCACACTATTAGATCTCATGGGATAAACAGGCACAATTGAAAATAGGCATTTCACAAATAGTTAAGCCCTATTGCCATGAAGGTGATAACAAACACCTTGGCCCTTCTAGTACTTTCCATTTCTTTCCCAAGGATACTTCTATTTAGTCTTCATCTGAGAAAATTACAACTATATTCTTTTATCATATGTTAAGTGAATAACTATTTCTGCACTTCAGGAAAAAAATATCACTTCCATAGTGTCTCAAACATGGAGGGATCTACTGAGGATGGTGCATAGACTAATGATTTAAGTAATGAAATGATTGCTAGCTATTGTACCACTGAACCAAAAAAGATGTTGGGCTGTGTTAGCATAAGCTGTTTAAAAATGGAATCCCAGATTAGATAGTCCATTTGTAAATTGTAGAAACAGTGAAGCACTTTTGGTAAGTCTCTGAGCAAAGAAGAAATTCTTAAAATACTTAAATAGACTCTGGAGGGAACTTACCTTAAATTGTGAGGTACTTATATATGTATTTTCTCTCTAACATATTAATCTGTTAGTGCTTGGAGTGATGGAAACTGCAAATTAGAATCCCTAGAGATCTAGCATATTTTTAGTGCTATAATAATAGCCAATCCATCACACATCCCATTAAATGTACATTTACCTATTCCTCTTTAGCTGGTCTTTGTTATTGAGTGAATAGTAATATCAAAGTCGCTACTGTTCATCTCTCACCGATTAAAAACCCTAACCCTCAAAAAAAGGCTCTGAACTGAAAGCATACCACTGAATGTTAATCTATATTTTAAAAATCATACTTCAGGAAATATATTAGAAGGAATAAAAGTAATGTGATTTACAATTAACATAAATTGTCCATTTTTAAAAAAAGTGTTACATAAATTGAAGAGATACGAAACTACTATATGTTTCAAGACACAATGAATATAACTAATGAAGTTTCCAAGACATTGTTTAAAAATCTGTAGGGAAAATCCCCAATAGTCTGTCATGCTGTGGAGAAAATAGACATAATAATTATTTACACAGCCATTCTTGGTATATTTCTAGCAAATTCTAGAACTTATTACTTTAGGTCTACTATAGAGATTGAACATTTTAAGAATTCTTTGGACAAACTCTGTTTCTTCCTAGGTTCTGGCTAGAAATGACCAAAGTATTTGGTGTTAATGCTGATTTCCCAAGAACCATCTTTACTTAATTTTGCTTTTCTGGAGCATATTCTTCCTATTGATTCTTAAATCATTAACAGTGAATGATAGGAGGGTTTCTACCACAGAAGATTCTTTGTAAGCCTGACTGTAAATCAAAATATTTTATCTCTGTGTACCATTAATACAATATAGAAAATATCATTATTAACTTGTAGCATATTTCAACATACAATTTGGTTTTCCATGAATAGGACATTGCACCTCAGTGTTGTTAATTCACTCTTTAGGCAGTCAGAAGTATGCCATCAATACTTCTTAAATAATTAAAAGTACCTATCAGTAAAAAAATTATCATATCAGCATATCAACAACTGGTTACTGATCAGTTTGTATAAAAGATATTGCTTGAAATTTAGATGAAGAAATGAATCAATTATCATATATTCAAGCAAAGCACAGCTGCTGGTTTTAGGCTTGAAGAGACGTTAAATTGAGAAATCTATGGGCCCAAAGTTTTGTTTATAGTTCCTTTACTTTATGTCCATGTGACTGTAGTACTAAGTAGCATAACATTACTTTCTAGACTTTCATATGGTGCAATGAAAATCTGTCAGGTGAGAGTTGTTTGTGAAAAATTATGAGTTAAAGTGAGAAAAATGAGCGCCAAAGCAAGTTAGAGACAAATGAAACCTCTAAAAGAATAAATGATAGGGAGAACTAGAGAGAACATTGAAAAGAAATGCTAGCATTGATAGTGAAAGACAGAGAACCTTCTTCAGAGGCTCTTGCAATCATATTGGTAAATGAAGAATTCTCCTTGGGCCAGCTGCAGTTATAAACAAGGACATAGAAGCAATCAAGACAAATGATACAGTCAAGATATGCCACTATAATATACAGGGTCCCTGTTCAATTAGCTGATCAGATATAGTTAAAAATAGTAGTATGCAGTTAAAACAATCTTGCCATTCATGAGATTGACACCTGTACACTGGAGGCAAGCATAATTGAAGTTACATTTTTTTAACTTTAAAATTAGCTTAGCTGAAATCATGTGAAAACCAAACTTTTCCCATAAATGCTATTGTCTAGAAACAGAAGAGTATGCAAGATATAATCATTTTTTATATTTGTAAAGGAGAATATTCCTTACCTAGCATAAGTCATGAATTGGTCATTTTTTTATGATAAAAAAAATCAGGCCTGCTACTGGATTGCATTAGATGTAGAATTTATATCACCAGGAGTACTTATGCAAATATTACCTCGTTAAGACAGAGTTTATTTATGATCAGCTGCTAAGTGAAATGATTTTAGTCACTTTAGATACTTTCTTAAGTATTGACCACAGAACTAAGAAGACTACTTCTAACAAAGAGATTTTTATCTTCTTTTGGTAAAACAAACAAACAAATAATGATAAAGTTAACCACTGTCAGGCATTGGCATCTGGTCAGACAACTGTGCTTGGACTATATTTGATTGTACTTGGCTGTATATTAAGAACGTAAGTGCTTTGGCAGTGGAAGAGCTCTGTTTCATGTAGCTAACTGTGCATGGAAGAATTATTGCACACTCAAGGTCGCTTATGACTTCTCATCATATAATGTGAATAGTGTCATTTGAAATCTTACATGGCAGTTTAGCTCGCAAGAGCCAGGAAGGTAAAGTTTCCATAATAGCGTTTAACTTTATTTCTCAATTGTAATAGCATTCTATAGCTATAAAATATTCAGAGGACTGCTTCTCATGGCTGACTCTCCAGTGAACCCCAAAACAAGTAATCCAATCTAATAATGAATTGAGAGTTCTGCAAAACTCCATTTGATTGTAATGCGAATTTCCAGTAATGAATAATGACAGGACTGTTCATTTTGAAAACCCAGAGTCATTTCACTGAAGATTCTGTTGGAATTTTTCATTTGAACAAGTTTCTGCTTGTGCATTAACACAAAAATGAAAAGATGGGCTCTCATATAGGTTTATTGGTATCAAGGAGTTTGACAACCAAAGAAAGTGTAAGGTCAAATTGTACGGATAGGCAATAAATGGAGAAGAGGTATTGTTTCATGTCTTTGTTTTTTGAGACAGCTGTTCTGAACAGTTTTCCAACTATATGACTATCAGATCAAGGCTAAAAAAATCCAAGTGACTTAGAAGTAGCAGAAAAGAGTTTCTGAATCTTTTTGTGTTTAACTCTTGGTTATCTGAATTATTGAAGCCCAGATCTGGCTCCCTACAGTCATCACATTGAATTTGATTTGAAAATGATGCTATTGTTGGGGCTATGTCAAAAGTAATTATTTAAGGAGAAAAAAGTCAGTGTGATTGTCGTGTTGTTTTTCTTTATAGAGCTATTTGATATATGGTGCTTTTTGAATGCTAGATGTCTGTCGTTGTGGCAGGATGATTCTTTATTTACTTACCTTTATAGTGAATGTTTTCCATTATAGTGGATAACTGATTCGTATTTATAGATGCTTGAACAGAACATGTGGAATATTTGTCCAGCTGTTGGTGTTATTAGGACTACTAGAACTTGGTGGCAAAATTCTAAGTAACTACTAAAAGGCAAAGGTTTCCCTGTTAGTCATGTCCGACTCTAGGGCACAGTACTCATCTCTGTTTCTTGGCCAAGGAAGCCAGGGTTATTCAAAGACAATAGCCATGTGGCCAACATGGCTATATACCAAAGATGCATGGAACACTGTTACCTTCCCATGGAAGTGGTATCTATTAATCTATTTGCATTTATATGCTTTCAAACTACTATGTGGGTAGGAGCTGAGGCAAATAACAGGAGCTCACCCCATTGTGCGGAACTCAGGTCTCAAACCCAGCTGGTCAGCTTTCCAGCTCTCCAGCTGTCAGCTGTCCAGTTGACAAGCTCAGCATCTTTAACTGCAGAACCATTGCACCCCTAAGTAACTACTGGTTAGTAGCAAACAGCTAGATATTTCTACCTTTTTTGTGTCCATCTATAGATCATTTGGAATTCTGTAACCAATTCAATGTTCAAATACTTTCTCAAATAACTGAAGCAGTTCTGTTAAAAAGACATGGTCTTCCATTCAGTGTAATCATATTCCAAAACACAGCTACTAGAGAATGCTTGAATATTTTATATTTTCTTTCTTCTAACAACAATATATCCCTTGCATGTAACAAGCACCCCCGGATTTGAGAGGGACATTCTACAAATATAGTTTTGATGGGCTCCAAAAATATAAAGAACAACAAAAAAATGTCAGAGAAACAAAGTTGTGCCTGCAGGAAATGAGCATAATTTAATGTCACCATTTCATTACACCATTTCATCACTACTTTAAAAATCCACAAGCATTAAACTAAAATAGTTTTGATCTATAAACCAGAATCATTTGATCTGAATCTGGAGGAGAAGATAGGCTTGACATATAATATTAAACCTGAATAGATGTCCCAAAGATGCTTTTTCAAGAGGCAACTGGACTTTCTTATTTTTTCTTTGAAGACTTTGTTTCACTTCTCGTCCAAGAAGCTTCTTCAGCTCACAGATTCTTCATTTGAATAGATGATGATAGGAAGCAGGGATATAACTGAGATATGCCTAACTGAGATTCTGATACTATATCAGCTTGGCTTCAGGGTAGTAAAGGCAGTTTTCTATCAGGAGATTCTTATCAGAACTTTGTCCTGAAAGTAGCCAAATATGCCATAAGGACAAACTTGGGTTGTTTCTGTTATTCTACCCTGCCAACTGTCCAGTTGTATCCTTGCTTGAGCTGCTTAATTCCATTTTGTATTTGGCAGTTCATACAGATTATAATAGATATATTATAATTTGCTAACCTGGGATGTGTGTGACAAGGCGTGGTGATAAAGGCAGTTCAAGAATTCATGGCTGCCATGATGACCATGGGTTTGTCTTGAATCATCATGGTCTTTATGCACAGAGAAAGCTTACTTTAAATCTGATCTACACTTTGGAACTATTGGAGAAGGCTTCATTGGGAGCCTAGTTAATCTTTGGAATGTTGAGGTGATGAAGCTCTTGAGTGGATTGTTCCCAAATGGCTTCTCCCAATCTTGGAAGCTTCATGATGGTCTCTGAGGATTGTTGGTAGATGAAGTGTTAGAGGAGATGCCTGGAGCAATGTTAGTGGAAGATAAGGGATGATTCCAACTGGACACAAATAACACCCAAAGTTAGGACCTTCTCTTAGGGTAAGGACAATAAAATAGAATTTCTTATCTGCCCTTATTGCATTTGAAGACTACCATCAAGATGCTCATTTCATAGTGATCTGGATACTTTCAGGGAGCAATGGTTCAGAAGAATTGCTACTAGGCTTCTAGAAGCTATTAGTAGAACATTTCATAAATAAAACCACTCACATCTACTCCGAGTTAGAAACCATCTGTACATAAACCAAAGAGACACTGATGGAGGCATTTCATAATGTTAATTGTCAAAAGTTTGAACCAGCTGATCTTGAGGAAGTGACAGAATTCTTGGTGAAATAAGTTCTACCATCTGTGCACTTCATCCTTGCTTCACCTGGCTTATATGTACTGCCAGAGAGAATGCAGAGAACTGAATCTAGCTATCAGGAATATCCTGTTCTAAGAAGAAGAGATGCCAACTCCTAGTCAAAATGGACAATTATGCAGAGTCACTAACTTTCTCTTTTTAGGGTAGGTTGATACAGCATCAATTCTAGGGGGCTCTGGAAAAAAAGGATTATATCCTATTGAAGCTATAAGAATTTGGAGGGGAGAAACAGACAGATTCAATCTGAGCAAGAGAAAATTTCTGTAGGTTTGGAAGCTGACTGATTCTGTAGCAATACCAAGTTAATAGCCTGGATATTGTGATATCCTAAAAATAACTGACACATAATCTGGAGATGCTCTTGGATTTCAGTTCCGGCTGGAACTGTTGTTAGGAAGAACCTTGACCAGCTTTGTATGATGTACCAGTTATGGATATTTCAGGAATAGTCATTCATATTCTCATAACTTCATGAATGGATCACTATAATGTTTTCTATATGGAATTACCCTTGGATCATTAGGAATTGCATATTAACAAGAACAACTTGGTATTGTAATACAACTCTTCAATACTATGGGAACTATATTGGTTGTTGGTTTGTTTCTAGATATACTTCAAGATGTCGGTTATAATCTGAGGGTTGATTACTTGCAACACCACTTGCATTAAATAGACTTTATATGTTTAAGGTGTGCCTGAAGAGAAGGCTGGCTGAGAATGGCCACGCCCCACTAGATTTGTGAGATAAGTATTCTCTGCAGAGTTCCCTTTCTGTGGAAACTGTTTCCACTAAATATAAGATCGACACTCTCATCTCTGTCATTTAGAAAGCTCTTGAACATTTGTCTCTTTAACAGAGCATTTGGGATGGAGGCATATGTAATATAATGGTATGTGGGATGTGCAAGGTTTTGGCATATTTTTATGATGAATGGTTATGATTTGAATCAATCTGGTGTGGTGATTGTATGATTATTAATTATATAATTTTTATATTACTGATTGTACTATGATGGTTACTGTGAGCCATTTAGACTCAAAATTGATTGAAGTGGCATAAAATCAGGTGTAATAAATACTTGACAATAAATAAATAAAATTAAGTAAATATGATTGAAATGCCAGAAAATATAGTTGCAGCACTTGTGTATCTAGGTCAAAATAACCTAAGAATCTCTAATTCTATCAGAACTTTTCACCCTAAAAAAGCATTCAAGACAGCATTGAGTTTAAATAATTAAAAATACTACAACCTTTGATGGTGCTTCTTTGTGTCAAGTGGCAGAGTACATTCCATTTCAGGGCACAATTTAAAGTACTGATCAAGACCTAGAAATACTTAATGAATTGTGATCAGATACTTTGAGAGGCCATATGATTCCATATGAACCCACTTAGATTTTATGATTGTTAAGATCTGTTGGAGGTATATTGGACAGAAACATGACAGTGAATTTGTTTGCTTTCCTGTTCTTCCAGTGCTGATTTTTAAAACTGATACCTCCCAATTTATGCAACTCTACAATAGAAAGTCTGGCAGTTTCCATTTCTGCTATCCTTCTGCTGTCAGATCTTTAGCATTGAAACTGAGTTGCCATTGTATAGATTTTAATCTGGTAGATTATTTATTTATTTTTATTGATGCATTTCTATTAACTTGTTTAATCTTTTATTGTTAGTTGCTTTACTATACTTTAACTACAAGTGGAAAATACAGACTGAGTACCTATTTCTCCTCCTTCCTTAATTGTTATCTCATATTTGGTCTTTAATATTTCTTTTTTTTCTGAATGCTTGTTGCAGAAAAATATTAGAGTTTGGAAGGCCTGCATAAGTTTTGGGACTAGGAAAAACTACATTTCAGTAAAGCTGACAAGTAGGACCCAGATGAAGTTGCTCCTGCTTTCCTTGCTGCTTGAAGTGAACTGCTTGCTAAAATAACATTTTCCCACAGTATTGTGGTCACTAAAGTTGACCTTATTTGTCTGCAATTGCACAAAAACTGGGAGTCAATGCTTTTGTTTTGGGCACAGGGTTTTCAAAATTCTATGATCAGCAGTTGTCCATGCTCACATATATGATAGTTGTATTTCTGATTTTTATGAAGCAAAAATGCTTCTACCTGCATCTGTGGTCTAATGAAGTGAGGGTGTGGGTAGAATATAGCCATTACTGGCTCTCATCAAAATGTAGTAGTGGTTGAAAGTCAAGCCTGTAGCAAAGCATTAAAGAAATAATCTTTCTCTACCTTCCTTCCTGAATGACGTGTGAGCCATTGTTTTGATGCGCTTAGGGTCAGCTGTGCTGCAGTACAATGAGGTAATAAATGCAAAGCAGAAGATGGACTGCCCTGCACTGTACACTCCCCTCAATCTTTTTGACACAGACTGACTAGAGGACATGCAAAGACTGTTAAGTAGTTAACTTGACAAAAAAAGTGCAACTGCAATGAATAACTTGTCCTTCAGTTAACAACTCTTTGGTTGCTTAATTACAGGCCTGCAGTAATATCCATGCTAAAAAGCAAATGTTGGAAGCTGAGCTGGTTTAACTGATTTGAATAGCAATTCAGTTCAGCTATTTAAATATTCAAAAGCTTTCTTTTCAGTTCAGACATAAATCTAAGGAACAGGACAATGCATAGACATGTGCATATAGGCATCAGTCACAGCAGAAAAGCAAATTAGCAGAGATATCGTGAAAACCTGAGAAATTGGTACTCAG
Source organism: Bothrops alternatus (assembly GCA_034064705.1). Taxonomy (NCBI): domain Eukaryota; kingdom Metazoa; phylum Chordata; class Lepidosauria; order Squamata; family Viperidae; genus Bothrops; species Bothrops alternatus. Next base: position 7,359,184 of record JARGCV010000081.1, on the reverse strand, counting down.
GCAATAAAACCATTAAAATGCAAAATCATTCGGCATCAAAGCTAACATCACCTAGCTGCACTAGTGGTGTTGCTTAAACCTTCCCTTTAAAATTAAGGAAAAGGGCAAACTCCTCAAGGGTTTGAAGTTTATTTTCTGCTAATGAAGGGACAGTGGTGAATTTGTTTGTTGATGGACTTTTCTGTTGTTATCGTGGAGAATTTCTGGCCTATACTTTTCTATGCTAGTTACCCAATGAAAGGAAGAAAAGAAAAGGGAGACAGCAAAGCAAAATGACTTCATTGCCCTTCGACAGGCTGTTTAGAACAGTTGACATTAAAATGAATGTCACATCAATTGTATAATCAAGGCACATTAGATTGTGACCTTAACTTCTTCTCTGTGTTGTTTTATGTCTCATTACCTAAACAAATCTGCCTTCCTATTTTCCCAGTGCTGACTTTCAAAATGTTGCTTTCCCCTGTAGTATTTAGGTATGGTGTCCTTTTGCATGTTAAGAATACAATACAGTAAATACAGATTTCTAATCTGACTATAATAAATGAACAATGCACAAAATGCTAATTCCTATTCTCATGCAGTCAGACAACTTGAAAGCCACAGTTTAAGCAAACCACTTCCCCATCTTTCTCATGGTAAATGCAATTTAAACAATTCCAAATATGAAAGTCTGCTCTGTTTTCTGCCTGTTATCTTTGATGGCATTTTCTGTCTAAAGGAGCACTCAGAGTTTTGTTCTTGAAGGGAATGAAACCCAAACCCAAACAGGGGTTTCTTTTAGACCACCTATTATTGCAACATTTTTTCTCCCCTCCCCATTGAAGATGAGGCATATTTTAATTGCTATATGAAAATTCTGTCTTGATTAAATAGGAGGTTTCAATGCCTCTCTAAGGGACCTCAATGAGATGTTTTAACTTTTTTCTTTATTCTCCCTTTTGGTTCTTTTTTTCTTCCAGCACATCTGTGAACGGAAGCAGAGGAACTAAAGAGGAATAGGAGAGGAACAGGTTACATTCAGAAAACTAGATAAATAATCCTGTGTACCATGCCTCTGCTGAATTACCAGTTCCCTGGCGTCTGATGCCAGATGATGTGCCACCCGGCAAAATTCTTAACAACCTGTATGTCAGGTAGGCATATTGATGTGAGCAGATTGCTTCTGCTTTAATGCACAGGCTTGGAAAATAATCTCAAGTGAAGAATGGATCTGGATGCACACTTTCATTGGCATGCTGTGGTGATTTTCCTCTCTGTAGAAACCCACAACCTACTGCCATTATGCTTACAGGATAATATTTTGAGAAGCGATGAAATAGCAAAGGTTATAATGACTAGTTTATTCACTATTAAAAACAATGGCAATTATGTTATATCTTTGGTTATGACTATGGTTACGCAGAGATTATTTTTAAATCTGTATGTCTATGGAGATTTTCAGTCATCCAGGTCAAAGTTTCCAAAGATGCTTTTCCATGAGGCAACTGGACTTTCTTGTTTTCCTTTGAAGCTTCTTGGATGAGAAGTGAAACAACCTCAAAGGAAAACAAGAAAATCCAGTTGCCTCGTGGAAAAGCATCTTTGGGATTTAAATCTGTATTATTTGAGAAGATCTGAGGTTTTACTTAGGGATACTTCTGTATATTTTTTGCCACTGTGAAAAAGCAGAGTTTATGAATATAGAGATTGTTTTTCTGTAACCATTTTATTAGACAGTGCTATGATGTCATACATGAGGGGTTGAAATTATAGTTGCATTTTTTTTGTACACCAGAAATCAATAGTAAAAGATTTATGGGTAAGAAGATAATCAGGGCTAATTCTCATGAGTTCAAATATTTCTGTGAAAAGTTGGTATTCTCATATATATTCCCATGGTATTATGTTAAATTATGGAGGTGAGATCATTGAAATACTGCACAGTTTGGCAATCTTGCAAGATTTGGATCTATTTTGGAGAACAAATGTCTGATGACTGAAACCTGAGAAGCTTGCCAGCCCTTGTTATACATACATTAAATCATTTAGAAAGAAGCAATGAGGTCTATGAAAGAAAGTAGGAAAAAGACAAATAGGAGAACATCTCAAGATCCATATCATAAAAGATGATGTGGTCTATAACCTTGATCCTTTATAGGAGACACTGTCCTAAGCAGCATTCATAGCAGACGTTTCTATAGAAGGAGGCCCTCACAGACTGTGAATCTTCCACTGTTATTTCCAGATGGGAAACTTTGCTTCAGTTCTCAGAACTGAATGCTGATGCTGAAAGAACAAAAGAATCCTTCACTTGCAATCTGCTAAGGGACCATAGGAAACACTCCAACTTTGGCTTGTGTGTACTGTGATACAATAGGTAATCTAACAACAATGGTCCCCAACCCTTGGTCTGTGGACCAGCACCGGTCTGCAGCATGCCAGAAACCAGTCCGTGCAAACTTAATTTAATTTAATTTAATTTTTCGGACTTATATGCTGCTCCTCTCCGAAGACTTGGAGCGGCTTACAACATAAACAAAACAGTACTTCAAAACTAAGTCCAAATCTAAAAATCATTAAAAATACAACCCCAGACGCATTCATCATTCACTCAACATTCCACAGTCAACCCCAGGCCTGCCGGCAAAGATAGGTCTTAAGATTCCTCCGGAAGGCCGGGAGAGTGGGGGAAGCGCAGACTTCAGGAGGCAGTTGGTTCCAGAGGGTGGGCGCCACAACAGAGAAGGCCCTCCCCCTAGGACCCGCCAGACGGCATTGTTTCGCTGATGGGACCCGGAGGAGGCCGACCCTGTGCGCTCTCACCGGTCGAAGGGAACTATGTGGCAGAAGACGGTCCCGTAGGTATCCTGGTCCAATACCATGAAGGGCTTTATAGGTAATAACCAACACTTTGAATTGCGCTCGGAGACTGATAGTCAACCAATGCAGCATGCGGAGAGTTAGCGAAATGTGGGCACTACGTGGAAGGCCCACAATTGCTCGTGCAGCTGCATTTTGCACTAATTGTAGTCTCCGAACACTCTTCAAGGGTAGCCCCATGTAGAGAGCATTGCAGTAGTCGATCCTCGAGGTGACAAGGGCATGTGTGACTGTGAGTAGAGACTCTTGATCCAAATAAGGGCGCAACTGGTGTACCAGGTGAACCTGGGCAAATGCCCCCCTCGCCACAGCCGACAAATGATGTTCCAATGTCAGCCGTGGATCGAGGAGGACTCCCAAGTTGTGCACCTTCTCCGAGGGGTTTATAACTTTACCCCCCAGGGTAATGGAAGGACATATTGAAATGTCCTTGGGAGGCATCACCCACAGCCACTCTGTCTTGTCAGGGTTGAGCCTCAATCTGTTAACGCCCATCCAGACCCTCACAGCCTCCAGACACCGGCACATCACCTCAACCGCTTCACTGATATGGCCAGGAGTGGAAATGTACAGCTGGGTATCATCAGCATACTGATGGTATCTCACTCCATGCTGGTGGATGATCTCTCCCAGTGGCTTCATGTAGATGTTAAAAAGTAGGGGGGAGAGAACCGACCCCTGAGGCACCCCACATGGGAGTAACCTAGAGGTGGACCTCTGACCCCCCACTAACACCGACTGTGACCGACCAGAGAGATAGGAGGAGAACCACCGTAACACGGTGCCCCCCACCCCCAATCCCTCCAGCCGGCACAGAAGGATACCATGGTCGATGGTATCAAACATCACTGAGAGGTCAAGAAGAACCAGGACAGTGGACTGGCCTCTATCCCAGGCCCACCAGAGATCATCCATCAGAGCGACCAAAGCAGTTTCGGTGCTGTAGCCGGGCCTGAACCCAGACTGCAGAGGGCCCAGATAATCGGCTTCCTCCAGAAACTGCTGGAGCTGAAGCGCCACCACCTTCTCAATAACCTTCCCCACAAAGGGGAGGTTAGAGACTGGACGATAGTTGGTCAAAATTGCTGGATCCAGGGAAGGCTTCTTGAGGAGGGGGCGCACGAGTGCCTCCTTTAAGGGAGCCAGGAAGGACCCCTCCCTCAAAGAAGCGTTGACAATCTCCTGGATCCAGGTACGTGTCACCTCCCTACTAGCAAAAACCAGCCAGGAGGGACACGGGTCCAATAAACAGGTGGCGGAACTCACAGCTCCAATGGCCCTGTCCACTTCATCAGGCGTAACAGTCTCAAACTCGCCCCAGATGACCGGACAAGAATATGCCCCTGTCCCCTCGACTGAATCGTTATCAGTCGACTCTGCTTCACAATTGGAGTCTAGGTCGGCCCGGATCTGAGCTACTTTGTCTGCAAAACAGTTGTTAAAGTCCTCGGCACTACCCTGCAAGGGAGGCCCCGGACCCCTCGGGTTAAGGAGGGACCGGGTCACCCTAAACAGGGCGGCTGGGCGAGATTCCACAGACGCGATCAAAGTGGAAAGATACAAAGATCTTGCCGCCTTAATCGCCTTCAAATAGGCTCTAATAAGTGAGCTCAATCTGGTTCGATCAGATCCGGACCTACTTCGTCTCCATCGCTTCTCTAGATGTCTCTTATGGCGCTTCATCCCCCTGAGCTCCTCGGTGAACCAAGGAGACCTCCTGGGGCCAGCACCATGGAGAGGTCGCAAAGGCGCAATCCGGTCAATAGCCCCCTTCGCGGCCGTATTCCATGCTGCTACCAGGGACTCCGCCGAATTGTGAATGAACGAGCTTGGTAATTCCCCAAGCGCAGTCTGAAAACCAATTGGATCCATCAGGCGTCTGGGGCGGAACCACCTAATCGGTTCTGCCTCCCTGCGGGGAAGGATTGGGGCCGTAAAATTCAGTCGTAGCAGGAAATGATCAGTCCATGACAAAGGCAAGATATCTAAGCCCCTTTAAACCAGATCATTACCCAACTGTTCCGAAAGGAAAACCATATCCAGGGTGTGCCCACCCTCATGTGTCGGACCCTGCACTACCTGGGTCAGGTCCATGGTTGTCATGGTGACCATGAACTCCTGTGCCAACCCCGAGGACTTGCCGAGTGACAGCAGATTAAAGTCCCCCAAGACCATAAGCCTGGGGAACTCCACCGCCGGTCCAGCAACCTCCTCGAGTAGCACAGGCAGGGCAGATGCCACGCAGCTGGGAGGCAGGTACATAAGCAATACACCCACCTGAACCCCAAGGTCCAGCGTCATAAAGATGGACTCGCAACCCGGAATATCAGAAGCAGGGAGCCTGCATAGACTGAGGTTCTCCCGGGCCAAAAAAGCCATTCCTCCCCCCCTTCCCTGGGGTCGCGGCTGGTGCCATACCTGATAACCTGGTGGGCACATATCCGAGAGGGGGACTCCCCCCTCAGGGCCCAACCAGGTCTCAGTAACACAAGCCAGGTCGGTCTCCTCATCCATGAAAAGGTCATGGATGAGGGGGGCCTTATTATTAACCGACCTGGCATTGAGCAGCAACAGTCTGAGCCCAAGGCCCGAGCTACGCTCATCACCAGGGTCCTGGGGTGAGCTAGATTTTTCAGAAGGGCCAGAATAAGGAACTGCTATGAGACAGCAGGACCGAGTTCCCCGAGTGCTGCCTACCCTCCTGCTCCCGCCATATCTGCCTCTTCCCTGAATGACCGGTATACTCCAACCCTCGTTGACTCCAGAGTCCACATCCCCCCAGTCCCCGGCCTCCCTCAGGCTCGGCAGGACTGTCCATACATTTATCACACATTCATCACAAACAAATGAAGCCCCATCTGTAGGATGCAGGTAGCACACAAAAACATGCCCTCTCCAGTCCACAAAAAACCCTCTCTCCATGGATCTGGTCCCTGGTGCCTCAAAGGCTGGGGTTGCTGATCTACAATATCTAAAGGAGATTCATGTAGACAATCAGAGCTTCATCCAGATCTCCCTCAAATTAAACCATTCAATATGTGCAGACCAGTAGGGGTATCTGCAGCGAGAGAGCTCAAAGGTCAAGATGGAGTCACTGATCACATGATTAAAGATCTGACCCTTTTTTATGCACACAGCATGCACAGTACTTATAAAGTCCAAGCATTTTACTGCTTGGTTTTTGGGTTCACTTTGACCTACCCCTGTAGATGCCCAGAAGACTAGTGTTGGACCAACATACTTTGACAGTTACTATTGAGCCTGCAATTAACAATAACTGACCAGAATATCCCCATAGTCTGAAAGATGAAACAAAAACACAGAAATTTTGTAATGGTTTTTCTTTCTTTTGTGAATTAAATGCTTATTTGTTCAGATAAGCATTATTATGGGAACTACGTTCCCAATATTTATTTAAAAAGAAAACACAAGCTAAGTATTTGTTATATGTCAGTGGTGGCGAACCTATGGCACGGGTACCAGAGGTGGCACTCAGAGTCCTCTCTGTGGGCACGTGTGCCATTGCCCCAGTCCTAGGCCTTCAGCTGGGTTTTATAAAACCTTTTCGCTTTAGGCCTCTGCTGCCATGTGCAAAAAAAAAAGTTCAATCAATCAGTCAATTTCAACTTCTCACGGGAAAAAAAATCTTGCAAAGTTGGAATTGATTGATTGAACGTTGTAGTCCCACCCAGTCTGCCATTACTACCGCAGCCACGCCCAGCCAATGGGCCACACCCACCCGGCACCCGACGATGGATAAGTGGGTTTTGGGTTGCAGTTTGGGCACTCAGTCTCTAAAAGGTTCGCCATCACTGCTATATGTGCCTTACAATAGCACTAGTGAAGACTGATGGAAAAAAACTGTGTCTCCACTGCTTTAACCCTTGCTTATTAAAAAAAATGAAAATCTTACACTAGAAACTTGAGAATCAATCTTCCTGTACTTCATACAGAAAAGAACCATCAGTTTAGACTTAAGATAACTGAATAGGAAAGTTCAAAAGGTCCCAGAATGATTGACAGTAATAGATATTGCTCTCCACTATGATGCATCTGAGCAATTTTTTAGCTCAGAGCAAATACAGGTCATGAAGGAGACTGCTTTTGTCTTATTATCCACTGATATGGTAATCGACTTAACTCTCTTGAGAACAAGATGTTATATTTAGATCAGTTATTCCATTCATAAACATGTTTTGTTATAGCAGCTTATTTTTAGTGGCTGGGCAGGGACATTTACAATGGTTTGTTTAAAAAGCTAAGCTGGGAAGAATGAAATGCTCATGTTCAATTGTTTCAATAAATGTTTATTTATCCATTTTTCAAAGAGATTTTAGTCTTATGTCCACATAATTAACTCAGTCTGACCAAAATGACCTGATTATCTGTTTTGTTGTTATACTAGACCAGAACTAGGGAAACCAGTATATTCTTAGTAATTTAAACTGCCTTTGATCCAGTTATTCTAGTCCAATATACATCACAAGATATTGTGGGAAAATAATGGGAAGACCATGTAATGTAACCTTTAGCTTCAAGAGCAAAAGTTGTTTTATTATTTTAACAAATAATAAATAATATTTACTAGATGCTGACAGTTCCAAGATGGTTAATAAACCCCAAATATAACACAATACGCAGAAAAGAATTTTGTATAAGTTATCTGTCTTACATGTGAAACTGCACAGCAACAGAAATTAAAAGTACTTCAAAAGGAGCATCTGTACTGGCTGAGACAAAGTCTTGGATATTTCTTAAGATCAATGAGATATAAAATATTACCTTATTTTCCCATAGTGCAGGTTTTTGTATCCAATGAAATGTTTGCCTAAGAGCCAAAGTGAGATAGAATAAGAAAATTTTAACCAATTAAACTCAGTTCATACTAATCTTATAGAAGTGGACCATTATAATGTGTTGGCTGTGATGTCAATTCTGCATTTATCATAGAAACAGTAAAATGCTTTTCATTTTATCTGTAAGATTCTCTTCTTTTTTAGAAAATATTTTATTAATTTTCTAATTTTACAATCATAAGTACTTAATAACGTGTTGTCTGGGTCCATTGGAAATTCAGTGGTACATATTAACTTTCTCAGTCTAGTTCCAATACTACACCATCCAATGCTTCCTTGATCCTCTCTTCTTCCAGTGGTATGCATTTTTCCACACTGGGCAAATACAATTCTTGTTACTGTTAATACATATACAATTAAATATAGACATCTTCATCACATTTTTCTGATATTGTACATAATATTGATAGTGTCAGTTTATAATATCTTTTCTAACCAAGACATATCTCAATTGTATTAGCACTTAAAATCTGTTTGTTTAATCAATATCCTGTTTTTCCCACTTTTTTAAAATTTTAATTTCCCCTCAATGTTCAAAGTATCTCTATAGTTTATAGTTTTCTCATAATAAATTATATTTGGGTAACCAAAGGCCTCCCTTATTCAAACCCTTTTAGAATTTTCATATTTCCAATCTCATAACAAAATATAATATTCTAGTTACAAATCCTATCCTTCTAATTGTAATAATACTTTTATTTCTAACAGTTATCTATTTTCTAAAACATATCCAAACATCTGTTTAATAGTATAATATCCCATCTAATAGGTCAAAACCTCTATTTTCTTCAGTCTTACTCTAGCTTTATTCCTTTGCAAAATAACTTTCCAAGTCAGTACATTTGAATCATCAATCATCATAATTTTTCCTCTGTTTTTGTATATTGTTTGGAATGAGGAAGAGAATTTGATTAAAATATTTTTGGAAGAACACTCAATCCATTTATATTCATTAAACAGCCCCCATTTTTCTCCTTCAGTTTTTCTTTTCATTTCTTGTTTGTCAATATTCAGCATTTCTCCCTAACAGCTTTACCATCTGTTCAATCAGCTCTTCTTCCTTATCCTCAAATGTGTTCTGAAATCTTGACAAGTAAGATATCTTTTCCATTTCCGGTGTTACCACTGTATCTTCTAATTTTTCATTTGTCTGTATCTGTCTTTCATTCCTTCCTTTAGGTCCTCCATCTTTGGATCCGTTTCTTCTAATTTTCCTTCTGTTTTCTGGGTTACTAGTTTCTTCTTTGTAGTCATTGTCTGGATTTGTAAGTTTAGATTAGAACATTGTTATTTTATCTCATTTGTATTATTTTTAGTCTCATCGTGAAATAAAACAATTGTCTGTTGGATTGATTTCAACATAGAATTTCTTTCTAACATTCATTAACATTTTCTTGTTGGTATATCAAGCTAGGATTTTCAGAGACAGGTGTTAAAGATGATTTTTTAGCATTTAAGGCTAAGTATGGAATACTCATTTTGTTTTTGTATGTAGTCTTTATAGTCCAATAGGGTTCCAATACAGATAAGCAGCCCAAGAGTTTTTTCCCTTTTCCCAGCTGCAGTCTGCAAAAGTGAAAGTTTCCAGGAACAACAAAGAAGCAGCCCAAGAGTTTATTTTTTTCCCTTTTCCCCAGCTGCAATCTTCAAAAGTGAAAGTTTCCAAGGACAACCAAAGTCTTATCTGAGTCTGGGCTTCAAGCCAAGTTCCTTTAATAATAAATTGTAGTGCAGTAGTTCTCCACTAGATGTCATTAACGCCGTCTTCCAGCTTTTTAAATCCAGACTTATATTACAAACTTTTCTAGTCTCTTTTCTAAAAGTCTCAAAAATACTTTTAGTCCCCAAATTTCAAAGCTATATATCTATATTGGTTCCAAATTAATCTTGTGATTTTCTCTGTTTTCCCCCAAGCAATTATTTCACCACTTTTCTTTTCCTGAAGGAATAGGGCAGAAATTCCCCTTCCCTCTCTCATGGAGAAGGATTCTTTGCTTTGGGTGTTTTTTTCCAGGAAAAAGTCTTAAAATCATAAAGAGAGCATAAAGTCTCACCCAGTTCCATCTACGTTACTCAAAAAGTTACTACAAATGTACCTGTTTTTCGAGACAAATAAAAAGGAAGATACGAACTGCCAAAATTTATGGGATACAGCCAAAGCATATATGAGAGGCGCTGCAATTTCTTATATGGCCAGGGAAAACAAAATTAAAACACAACGATTAAGATACTTAGAAGAAGAATTAAGTAGAGTTGAGGAAGATTTACAAAAGAACCACAAAGACGTGAGTTGAAACAGCAGATAGATCTAATTAAACATAAGATGAACATTATTGGGAAGGAAGAGCAAGGACAGCAGATAAAACGTACTAAACAAAAATTTTTTGAAAACGCCAATAAACTGGGGAGATGGCTGGCCCATAAAATTAAAAAACACAATAACAAACAGAGGATCACTAAACTTTGCAACACAGAAGGTGACATGGTGTATCAGAATGAAGGAAAGAAATTAGTGGCATATGAGTTCTATAAGAACTTATATAAAGATGACGAATGGAGAAATAATGATGACATTGTACAGTATTTGCAAACAGCTGACCTACCGAAAGTTCCAAAAGAATTCCAAATTTTGTTGAACTAAAAGATAACACCTTTGGAACATTTGGAAGCAATTAAGAAACAAAAAATAATAAAGCATTTGGGCCAGATGGTCTACCTGTAGAAGTGTATAAAATCATACAAGAACTTTTAAGCCCAATAATGTTGAAACTATTTAATGAGGTCTTAACAAAAGCTAAAATACCGGCTTCATGGGAAGAAACTCTCCTTACTCTGATTCCTAAGGAAAATGCAGACCTGGCGCATATCAAAAACTATAGACTCATTTCATTATTAAACTCAGACTATAAGATCTTTATGGCTATAATGGCACAAAGACTTGAAAGATTTCTAGCAGATTTTATACACTCTAATCAAAATGGCTTTTTATCAAAAAGATACATAAGAAATAATGTTAGGATTGTTTTGGATATACTGGAGCATTATGAGGTACACAATGATAAGCACATGAGTTTAATCTTTCTTGATGCACAAAAAGCTTTTGACAATGTGAAATGGGATTTTATGTTTAATCAATTGTCGAATATGGACTTCAGGGAAAATTTTATAAATATGTTTAAATCAGTCTATTTTAATCAGGCAGCAAAAGTAATAATTAATGGAGAAATGACCGATAGCTTTCCAATTCAAAAAGGTACAAGGCAAGATTGTCCGTTATCGCCATTGTTGTTTATATTATCCCTAGATGTATTGATCAGAGTAATTCAAAAAGATAGACAGATCAAAGGTTTAGAGATCAAGAAAGAAACATTTAAAACGCAAGCTTTTGCAGATGATTTAGTTTTTATAATTGAAGAGCCATTGCAATCAGGGATAAGATTGATGGAGGTATTGAGTAAATATGGGGAAATAGCAAGTCTGAAGATAAATAAAGAAAAAAGTAAAATGCTTGTCAAAAACATGACTACAGTACAGAAAAATGAATTGGCTGATAGAATAGGTATTCAAATTATGAATAAAATAAGATATTTAGGGATATAACTAACCGCTAGATGCATTACACTTAAGAGAGACAATTATGATAAACTAATTGAACAGATTAAAGCTGATTTAGATACTTGGACCAACCTACAGCTCTCTTTCATGGGCAGAATAGTCGTAATTAAAATGAATGTGTTACCGAAAATCTTATTTCTGTTTCAATGTATACCCATAAAATTGGATAAGATTTTTTTTCAAAACCTTAACAAAATTATTCTTAAATTTATTTGGCAAGGAAAAAAAAAGCAAGGATCAAATTAAAATTATTGCAGGATTCGAAGGAGAGTGGGGGACTTGGCCTCCCAGACATGGAAAAATACTACCAGGCCATAGTTTTACTATGGGTGCAGGATTGGATACTTTTGAAGAACAGGAGATTACTATGTTTGGAAGGTCATGACCTACAAATAGGAGGGCATGCTAGGCTATGGGACCAGAAATATAGGTCACATAAATATTTTCGCAGGCACTATATTAGAGGGGCCTTAATTGATGTATGGGTAAAAACCTGGCAACCAAACTATACTCAAGTCCCTGGCTGGATTTCACCATTAGAAATATATATACATCCAAAGTTTATTCAATTAGGGAAGATTATACCATATAAAAACTTACTAGATGAGAAAGGGGAATTGAAACCCAGGAAAACTCTTCAAGACGAAGGGATAGAATTAGAATGGTGGGCATACCTTCAACTACAGGTGAGATATTGGAAGGACAAAAAAGAATTAGGTATAAAAATAGAATTGATAGGGTTGGATAAAATACTATTAGGTACTAAGGATAAAATGATTAAAAAGTTACATCATTATTTGTTAGAGCAGGCAATGTATGAAGAACAGGTAAAAGAAACCATGTTAACGTGGAGCAGGGACTTTGATCTCAACTTTGATCTGCATATCTGGCAAGAACTATGGGCCCGAAATAGGAAACTCACCTTGGCCACATTCTACAAAGAAAACCTTTACAAAATGTTTTATAGATGGCAGTTCCCACCCACAAGACTAGCTAAAATGGGCCCAAACATTTCCCCTATGTGCTGGAAATGTAATTTGGCAAGACGGACATATTATCATATGTGGTGGGAGTGCCCGAAAGCCCGTGACTTTTGGAACAAGGTTAAAAAATGTCTAGAAGAAATACTAATGACAGAGGTAGAGCTAAAACCAGAAGTCCTCTTACTAGGTATTACCACGCAGAAATACGATAAAGGGCCACTTTATTTAATGTTACATATTTTCACGGCCGCCAGATTGGCCTATGCACAAAACTGGAGAAACAAAGAAATTCCAACAGAAGAAGAGATTCTATATAAAATCTTATTGTGTGCTGATATGGATAGGCTCACTATGGAATTAAAGGATAAGACAGAAAGAGACTATTTTGAAATCTGGGACAAATTTTACTACTGGTATGAGTCAAGAAGAACTGTTCATGTTTTAAGTTAGTGTTAAGATTGTGGTATATAAAACTGTATGCTAGTATATAGAGAAACAAATTTGAGACTGTATATATAGAGATTAGGAATTATATGTATGCTAGTATATAGAGAAACAAATTTGAGACTGTATATATAGAGATTAGGAATTATATGTATGACAAGGAACAAATTGTTAGGATTATATATACTGGAATGACACGTTATGTCCTTTTTTGTTTTAACTGTTTTATTAATAAAAAACTTTTTAATAAAAAAGTTGTTCTACTACATGTACTATCATTAGTGTTTATTTTCTTCAGTTGTCAGCAGCTTCTGACTGGCCACAGAAGGGTAGCCAGTCTTTTCTCCAGCGGTTTGGAGGACTTCCTTGGATCAAACACCTCTCCAGGGCGTGTTTCAATCCTTTTTAGGGTCCCCAGCACGGCAAAGTTGAACTCAGAAGACAGAGCCCCATCTTCCTGCACCTGTCATGCTACAATGCCTAACTGGATGTGCAAGATTCTCTTCTTGATACCCCTGGGATTGTATTGAATTGGATTGAAACTCCCAGAGTCCCCAGCAGAGTCTGACAGTTACAGTCAAACACACTGCAGAAGGCTGGTGTAATTCAGTTTTCTTCCTCCATCATGTTCTGCCTGCCTTTTTCTTACATGCACCAACATTTTGTGAGATGCTCTGTAAACAGTTGATGGACTATATGGAAAAAAAATGAAAGTAGGAACCAGGGTTAAATAAATGTTAAACTTATCATGGAAATTCTAGAGAAGATCACAATTTATTTAAGAAATATGATTGTAGCAGTATAATTTTTCTTTCAGTTATGTGCAAAAGGGCAGCTCCATATCAGATTTCATGCTACCATTTTCCAGAACTCATTCTGAAAATACAAACTATAATCCTATCATATTTGATTTACTGTTGTAAATTAACTGAAAGAGGAGAATTAATAGGTCTGACTCTACCCAGACAGGCTTAGCAGCGAAGTAGATAATGTCATAGGATATAATATATTCAGGTGATACAAAACTCTTTTCTACATTTTCAGGCAATAGTTGAAACTGTAAATAGCTAAGGAAAATGAAGAAAATGAGTAATTGAACGTTATTATGTTAGTCAAAGTACTGCCTATCTTTTATCTAAAGTAACATTTCTCAAAAATAATAACAGAGTAACATGACAAAATGTCCTCTAGTAGCATAGAATGGCAACAGACATAACTTCTTCTGTCTCTACACTATATACAGATAATCCAAATGTTACATAAAATGGAAGCCCAGGGCTAATCTCCAACATCTTTGTATTGATTCAATTTTATTTTGATTTGACTGTATTGAGACATATAGTAGTCTTTGGTTTTTCAGTGTAGAACAAAAGTTGATAAGCAACAAGAAATTCAGGCTTTCAGGGACATCTAGATTTATATCTAACAACTAAACCTGATAAAGGATCAGGATTTCGCTATTCAGGGAAAAGCAGTAACAAGCCAGTGAATGCTACAATCAACGCAAAGAAGTTGGTTTCATTTCCTGGTTCTGAGATGGTATCTTCAGTCTCTAGAGGAGAGTCCTAGCTCAGACATTCTCCAATATAGGAGAATGGAGATCTAATAGTGGGCAAAAAAGAGATATAATAGTGGGGAAAAAGGAGATATAATAGTGGGCAAAAGATTCCAAATGTAGTGATTCTATATGTTAATTTCAGTGATATGGAAGGGCACATATATAAACATGAGGAAATGGGATCAGCTTATTTAGTTTCATTTTCTTTATCTGAATAATGAGAAGTATTTGAACATGAATCTGAATGACATAACCATGAATCCAGTAACTGATTAATAGTCAGGCATTGACTAACTGCATTTCTTTAAGCTCAACTTGATGTTATTTAGATGTTATTATTATTATTTCAAGTTTATTGCAGCTGCCCTCCCATAGATTCTGGTTGGCAGTTATCAGCATAGCTGCCTTATCTCAACAACTTTATAATATCAGTTGGGGCACAAATAGTACTTTATTATTTTCATAAGGTTCTGAAATGTATATTAGACAGAACAGATGAACTGACATAAACAGATGATCCTGGAGGGAAAGGAGATAGCTAACAAAAATCAGATCATTGCCCTTTCCATAGTGTGAAAGAAGATACTGTATGGGTACAACAAAGGATCCTGTTTATTTTAGAAATAGAAGAGGGTGAATTTAGACTTTAGAGTCTTTGTAGGAATGTGGAATTTAGAGATATTAAATGAGACCAGATGTATTATCATCCCATAGTATATAGCTTACTGACAGCCTCATTAGGCAACTAAGTTTGAAATTATGACAGAGTTGTCTCTCAATCAGGTGACTATCATTACAGTCAGTATGCCTTGACTTGACCTGTCGGGTTTTTTTTGTTTTTTTCCCCCCTGCTCACAGAGCAGAGAAATTGGAAAGAATACATCAGGCTGTTTCATAGCCTGCAAGCAGTTGCTAGTGCATTGCTTTTAATGTGTATTTCCCAGTGTGTGCCTGCTTACTCTCTTGTAATCCCTTTCTGTCCAATGAATGTAAATAGAAACATTAATTCCTTTCTTCTTAATTATACTTCTTGATAATTATCCTAGTATTGAAGTGAGTTTTTTAAAGGGAGGGGATGGTTAGGAGGCAAACAAAAGAGAAGGTATGAAAATCGTTGTCAGTTTTAATCCATTAAGCACAGTCATGATCATGTGATTTCTCATTTAGTAACTGTCTTGTTTAGCAATGTAGTCGCTGGTCCAAATTGTGGTTGCTAAACAAGGATTACCTGTCTTACATTCCATCTGTAAAAGTCTTAGTATGAATAGAATAGAATAGAATAGAATAGAATAGAATAGAATAGAATAGAATAGAATAGAATAGAACAGAACAGAACAGAACAGAATAGAATAGAATAGAATAGAATAGAATAGAAGGGACCTTGGAGGTCTTCTAGTCCAGCCCCCTGCACAAGCAGACAAGTGATTGTCCAGTCTCTTCTTAAAAACCTCCAGTGATGGAGTGCCCATGATTTCTGAAGGCAAGCTGTTCCACTGGTTAATTGTCCTCACTGTTAGGAAGTTTTTCCTTAATTCCAAGTTGCTTCTCTCTTTGATCAGTTTCCAACCATTGTTTCTTATCCTGCCCTCTGGTGCTTTGGAGAATAATTTGATCCCCTCTTCTTTGTGGCAGCCCCTCAAATACTGGAATACTGCTATCATGTCTCCCCTATTTCTTCTTTTCTTTAGACTAGCCAAACCCAAGTCTTGCAGCCGTTCTTCGTATGTTGTAGTCTCCGGGCCTTTGATCATAGTTGCTCTTCTCTGTACTTTTCCAAAGTCTCAACATTATTTTTTGTAGTATGGTGACCAAAATTGGTTGCAGTATTCCAGGTGTGGTCTCATTAGGGTTTTATAAAGCAGTACTAATACTTCGTGTGATCTTGATTCTATGCCTCTGTTTATACAAACCAGGATTGTATTAGTTTTTTTGGCTGCTGCTGCACACTGCTGGCTCATGGTCAAGTGATCATCCACTGGATTCTAGAACTCCAAGGTCCCTCTCACAGTTGCTGGTTTTGAGTCAGGTCTTGCCTAATCTATACTTAAACCTTTGATTTTTTTCCTCCTTAAATGTAAAACTTTGCTTTTCTCCACATTAAAACAATGCATGATTTACATTGCTTTCTATATCATTCCTTGGGGTGTTTTAATTCAAAATTTTGCTTAGTTCAGGGCTATTTTGCATTCTTGTAACCAAGATCACTAGTTCATGCCACTAAAAGATACTTTTTTGAATCTACCTCAATTACTGGTGCCATTTTTCACCATAAATACTGCCAGGTTATTTTTTTTGTCTCATTTCCAATCTTCTGATACAATTCAGAATGCATTTGATATTATTCAAGTTTGCTCTATTTTATAGCTTTTTAGAAATTGGACAGATGGGGAGAAAGTATCTACTTAAATGATTCAGGCTAAGATTGATTATATACTGCATATATCTTTCATAATAACAACTAAAAGAAAAAAGATGCTAGTTGTTAGAATTCATATGTAGAACATAACATTTCTGCTGCAGCCAACAATTATTCCATTTATTACTAGTATCGGTTTATTTATTCCAAATATCAATAATTTGCAGAATTAAAAGCTGGCATAAATCATTATATCACTTAGCTTTAGAGATGAGATCACTGCTCATGATTTGATAAAAATGTTCACAAGCTCGTTCCCCCACATTAGTTTTGATGGATTGGTACAATTCCAACTGACAACTCTTGTCTTAACTTTTAATCCAGTTTCTGTGGATCACTACAATTAGAAACTGTAGTCCCAATATATATGAAAGCATTCATGTGGATAAATCTAATTAATTTTGATTTAAATTGATTTGTATTTAAAATTAATCAATGTGATATTAATCAGTGTAATATAATGTAAAGTGAACTATTATATTTCCGTTGTATCACATTAAAAAACTATAATTTAGTAGCAATTTTAGAGATCTATAAGTCATACAAGACTTCTTTGTGTTTCAAGAAATTATAGGGCCAATACTTTACATACTGGGAGAAAACAATCTTAGCTTCATTACCCAAGTGAGCAATTGGCAGTGGCAGCAGAGATTCAGTGGATAGAGAAGATATCAAAAGGAATGGCCAGGCTGGGAAACATGTGCCTTCCCAGATGTAGTTAAGTGGTTGTGCAGAGCAACCCTGATGATGAAAGAATTATAGAACTTGTACCATGAATCTTATACTAAAATCTGAAACATCTTGTTTCAGATCACTGCATGCATATAAAGAACAGATTTGCATTAAAAAAGTTTTAGCATTTCCTTTCACAGTTCTCAATTGTATACTGATTGTATTTAAATATTTTATTACATGTTCTGGATTTTTTAAAAAGATAAAATGCCTTAAAGAAAAATAAAATATGACAGGTTTTTTTTGGAGAGAGAGAGAGAGAGAGAAAGAGAGAGAGAGAGAGAGAGAGAGAGAGAGAGAGAGAGAGAGAGAGAGAGAGAGAGAGAGAGAGAGAGAGAGAGAGAGAGAGAGAGAGAGAGAGAGAGAGAGAGAGAGAGAAAGGGATGATACTTATATGGACATAACATAGCACAACAAGTAGCTGGGTGACTACTCCTTTTTTCATACAAATGGAAAAATGAATGTACTTGGCATTAATTTTGCTTGAAATTTAGTAGGATTAAAGTATAGAAGCTATGCAACTGGTTACCTCTCCAATATGTTTTATACACATAAAGGGTTCAACTGGTCCTATTGCTCAGATTTATACATGTTTTGAAAACTTCCTTTATATACCACGTTTACCTGAAAATAAGACCCATCCTGAAAATAAGTCCTAGCCTGATTTTATGGGGTGGGCCTAATATAAGCCCTACCCCAAAAATAAGCCAAGGGGATGGGCATGGCCAGCACCAAAGGTAGCTAGCATGCGGGGGCCGATGATGTCTGGCAGCAGTCACAGCCCGCTGGCCCCTTGGTCATCACAGGTAAGTCCGAGCGTGGAGGCAGAGGTGGGGAGGGAGACAGGCAATCTGGATGTGCTGTGTGGCCATCTGGCTCATGAAAGGCTCATGGGAGGCTTGCGCGGTGGCACCGGCACCAGGCAGAGGCAGAGGCAAGTGACCCTGGTGTGGCTGCAGCCAAGCTGAGAGACAGTGAGATGGAGTGGGTGGATCATTGGGATCACCTGCCTCCCCCCATGCCTCTGCCTCCGCCTGCTGCTGGTGCTGCCGCACAAACCTTCCGTGAGCCAGGCAGCCATGCAGCATGTCCAGATCACCTACTTCTCCCTCATGCCTCTGCCTCCACCTGCCTCTGCCATGCACTTTTTGCCCAGACGGAGACTGGAAGCTTCGTCTGCTTGCAAATGGGGTGCTTTGAAACAGAGCAAATGGTTCCATTTCAAAGCACCCCATTTGCAAGCAGATGAAGCTTCCATCCCCATCATTTCTCCATCTGGGTGAAAAGTGTTTGGGCACCTAATGGGTGCTTGGAAATGGAGCAATTCACTCTGTTTCAAAGCGCCCCATTTGCAAGTAGATGAAGCTTCCAATCTCCGTCATTTCTCCATGAGTGCAAAAAGTGCATGGAAGCCCTGTAAGGCATTGCAGCCGCGGGCAAGGAGATGGTGGGAGGGTGGCCACAAAATAAGACAACCCCCCCAAAATAAGTCCTAATGGGTCTTTTGGTCCCCCCCAAATATAAGACCTGGTCTTATTTTTGGGGAAACACAGGTATCTCTCTCTCTCTCTCTCTCGGCCAAGTGTGGTTGGACACAGAAGGGATTTGTGTCCGGTGCATAAGCTCTCACTGTACATACAAGTAATAGTGGTAATCATGATTATAAACAACATGAAAATACATTCATCATAAATCATAAGATGTAACATTTAGTGATAATCATAGAATACTAGCTAAGCAAACAACATAAATCATACTAAAAAGACAATATAAATGGTAAGATACAAGCAACAAAGCTATAGACATAAGAAGATGATGTAATAGGACAGATGAGGAGTATCATAGCAATGCAGCGTTACTAAGTAGTTTGACAGTGTTGTAGAAGTTAGCTGTTAAGCAGAGTGACGGCATGGGGGGGGGTGGAAATTGTCCTTATATCTAGTTGTTCTGTTTGTAATACCCTATAGTGTTGTCTTAAGGGAAGAAGTTTAAATAGTTTATGTCCAGGATGTGAGGGGTCTGTAGATATTTTCACAGCCCTCTTTCTTGCTCGTGTAGTATACAGGTCCTCAATGGAAGGCAGGTTGGTAGCATTTTTCCCCCCAGTTCTATCAATATATCTATATCTATATATACATATGTATATATCACTAGATGTTTGTTTTTACTTTCATTTCTTTGCTCTTCCATTTCTGCATTATTACAATTGTTTCTTATTGAGTATATTTTGTTCACTGTTAATATATTTTGGTGCTACTTTTCATAAATGTTTTGTTAGTGACATACAAATTTAAAGATAAATAATATAGAACTGGCACAATTTTAGGATTATTATTCTAAAAGTCCTCTCTAACCAGATTTTAAAGATTTCAGCCAATTTATTGTAATTCATGTGATAAGGACAGCAGCTGTAGTCTTTTTAAGTCTTCAGTTTTAGCAAAGAGATAGAAAATGGATTAATTAGAGATAAATATAACAGAATAGTGTTTTCTCATGAGAACAAAGCCTTCAGAAGTACTGCACTTTTATAGTATGGCTACATATTTGGTATGAGAGCAATTTGACCCTGCCTTCAGGGACTTAGGGAGTATAGACTAGAAAAATAAATAATATTGGTTATATTAATAGAAAAGGAAGAATTCCTTTTGATTCAGAGATTCTACTGAGGATTTTTCCCACTGAACTGTAAACTTTGTAACAAATCTCACAGTCAAGTGCAAGGGGCTTATAGTTATGGCTTTAGATAAACAGAGAATTCTAAAGGAAAAGAGCCAGAGAAATTTTCCCCTTAGGTCTTGTCCAAGAACAACATGAATTTGCAAAAAAAAAAAAAAAAAAGCTGAACCTTGATGTATTTGAACAAACACAAATTGCAGTGTTAAAAGGAAAAGCAAATTAGAAAAAGTAGTAAGGAGAGAGAGAGAGAGAGAGAGAGAGAGAGAGAGAGAGAGAGAGAGAGAGAGAGAGAGAGAGAAAGAGAGAGAGGGGGGGGTAGGAAAATAAAGATTTCTGGCAGCTTCTCTTACTCTCGTTAGCTATTTAGCATGTTTTAAGATGCACTCTATTAATAAAAAATGCAAAACTTGTAAATAACTGACTTTGCTATTTTTATCAAGAACAAAATTTGAAGAAGGTAAGATAATCAATTAGGAGAAAACTTATTATAAGGCTAATAAATAATGATTAAGTTTGAATCTTTAATTCTAGGACAGTGAAAGTTCTTTTGGTGTTAAAAAAGGATTTTAAATGCCACTAATCTAATGAAAGATGCATGTTACCTCTCCAGTGCTTTGTGATAACAAGCCAATCTTAATAGCTGCAAACACTTTTGTCTTTCATTTTTTCAACAGAGCTTTAAAAATCTGGAATTTTATACATTATACATTTTATACATTAAAAACTACAAAAGCAGCACATATACTTGTGGGAGGGGATAATAGAACTGGAGATGAACAAAAAAGAAAAAAAAAGATAATTACTGCTGACATAGAAGCCATCCCAGAAATCTTGATGGAACTAAGCGCTTTAGGGTGTCCAAACTATTTTTGGATCTTTCAGTATAAACACATTATCGCCAATCATACGAATAATATATGGTTTAATGCAAATGAAAATGAAAGAAAGTGCTACCTAGTTAATTTTAATAAAACATTTTTGGAAGGAACATGCACAGTTGCCAAAATGATACAATAGTGAACCTGTTCAATGTTTCCCTCATCTATAATTCTATAGATCATTCTCTTATTAGTTGCTTTCACTCATTTCATGAAGAGAAGAAAAGAACATTGGGATTCAGCATTAATTGCTGAACAGCAATTTATGCCATTTGTTTATTTGCCACCAGCGTCACCATTGCAAGTCTGCTAGGGATCAGAGTTTTCAGTGTTTTCTGTTGAAGCCCTAGACACCAATTTCTGATTAAAGAGAACAAAAGGGAAATGTCCCAGTAAATGCCCTGAATCTCTAAGGATGAATGGGTAGGCCAAGTGACACATCCAAGCCTTAAGACAGTGATGGCAAACATTTTAGAGACCGAGTGCCCAAAAATTGTCCCCGCCCCTGCCCCATCCCCACCCCCATCTCCATCCCCATCCCCCCTGCCCGCAGGGCCGCTCACCACCTCCAGGGCCCACCACAGATTGCCCAGGCAGCCCAGCAGCACCATGGCAGCCAAGCCCTCTGCCCGCGCCCTGCAGCATCAACTGTGCACAATGGGGCTGAGGGCAGAGTCTTGTCTACGCTGCCTGGCTGCCATGTCCTTGGCTGCGCTGCTCCATGTGGGCCATGCTTGGGGGCGACTCTCCTCCAGGGGGGATGCTGGTAAGAAGGGGATTATGGGGGGAGGCAAGGCTGGGGCAACAACACATGTGCCCAGAGAGAGGGCTCCGAGTGCCACCTTTGGCATGCGTGCCATAGGTTTGCCACCACTGCCTTAAGAAAAAGAATTCATGCAGCCAACTTCTTGGGAAACTTTTTCACCTAGTCTAAGTTAGAATCCTAGACTATTATAGATCCCACTAGCTAAGTTGTAAGTATATTTAGCAACCATGACTTCATTAACTTAAGATGACATTTTTAGACTCAAATATATGTTTTCCTAGTTGTTCTAAAAATTCATTTGTAAGTAGTGTATTATGCATAGAACACTTTTGTGGGGAAGGATGGTGAATAAATGCAATGATGACTTACTGTCTAGGTATTTTTTATATATAAAAGGGATTCTTCTTATAGGTTTTAAGTACTCAGTGACATTTAATCAGCTGCCACTTTATTTTTTATGTGTGGCCTTGAATACTGTCCTTGCACAATAATGGTCCCAAAGAATGGTTTCTGCAGTATTTTATTACTACAGTTCAAGACTGGCTGCAGTTTCGTATCAGCTTGGAAAGTTGAGTGGCTCCACTGATACTATTCAAGGCTCCTCAGACAGTTCAATATTTATTCTTTATACAGCTTGTGTCAGAATAAAAATGAGATCCTGGATGTGACAGGCAATCTAAACCCCAGGGGCATAGATGTCTCCAAACCCTCATCATATAAACTTCAGACTCTGTTTTGCATAGGTCTAGAGGGAATCCCACATATAAAATTCTGTTTCACTATCCAGATCCCAAACACACAAAAAGAAACATTACATATCATTTGTTCATAAAAAAACAACAGACAGTGTTTATTGAAAAGCAAAGGAAGGTAACACAGAGGTCTAACTTTTTGCTAGTAAAGCTTCCCAGCATTAGACCTTTCTAATAAGAAGACCAACTGTGAACACTTCAGTTGTTTATCAGTGAAACTTTTTTCAATATTTCTGCATTAATATGACCTAAAGTGTGATCCACACAATGATGAATCACTGGACCAAACATGCAAAATACATTTTACAGTACAATCCTATGGATGTTTGGTTCAATATCTGTCTTTGGTAAGCAGATACCAATGGTATTTTACACTCTATTAAAATCTATTTCATTTGATTCATCCATATTGGCCTCTTGTCAGGTTATTCTGTAGTCCCAATACTTATTTTTTGAGTGTTTATGATACACAACTTTTTCTCCTATTTTTCTGGCTTTGTGGAATGGTGTTAACCAAAGCTCAAAGTTGGATTTTAAAAAGACTAAGGAGAATTTTGTAGAAAGTAGGATTGGTTAAGCCAAGGTCAAAGGTATAATGCAAATAAGGACAACTTCAGAGCTTTACAAATAGCATGCAATAATATTAAAAAGCTGATAATGAATTTAATTCAGGACCACATAATCCAGGCAAATACAGATATAAAAATTTTACTAGCAAAGTTTCAGATGTACTCTAGATGAGTGCCATGGGACTAAGGTGGGAAAGAGGAAATATGTCACAGGTAAAGAGTAAAACAATTGATGAGATGGAGAGATTTGAAGAACTTGAAGCGGAATTTTAGCAAAGGAATGGGAGACTTTAAGAATAGCTGGGCTGCTATTCTTCTTGCTGAAATTCAGGTATAAGTTAAGGCAGTAATCAGGATATTTCTAGCCACTAGATCATAACTTTATCTTGAGTCAGTCATTAACCTACCTCATAGTTAACTGTGAAAATAATAGGGGTAAGAATGGGGAGAAAGACTTTTATACATGCAACTCAAAGTTCACCTGGAAGGATCTCCTTATTTTATCCATGTAACATTTTAAATAATAGTCAGATTACTTTCTGCTGGCAAATATTAACAAGTTTATCTATTATTTGTGCACTTTATCTACCATCTCAGTTTTCCTTAATGCACACAATGAAATTTTGTCATGAATATCTGAAACTGACCTGAACTGGGACGAAGCAATAATTTCAAATGAACAAGTTTATAAAAGCTGAACATTTATTCAGTCTTCTGGACTGTTCTCTCATTAGCTTTTGTGCTGATGATTGTATAATATTTACCCACAAAATGACTTCCTTTTTAAGGTTATTGAATAAAAAGTGGGTATCACAATTTACAAAAGCATAAGTTATTGAAAGAAAAAATAAATAAAAACATATCAGGGGAGATTTTTATTCTAGGGCACATCTTCATAGGATTTTTGCTATGCCTGTAGAAATCAAGGCAATGCCTTAATCTCTCAGACAACCGCTGCTTGGTTGCATTAACTTTGCTTCATGCAACATTGGAGTGGCAGAAATGCAATACTCTTCAATACCATTTAAGAAAGATAGAAAAAAAAGTTATTGGTTCACTTACTGTTTGGTGAACTGATTATGCATCCCAATCAAGTGATTTCCCCTTATGTTCCAAATTTTTAATATCCCATAGAGTTATGTTGCATAGAAAATGTAGCTGGATATTGCTAACAATGGCATAGAATACATCTTTCTTTCTCTCTCTTGGCTCTATTATTTTATTCAATAAAATCATATTGATATTTCCTGATTCCTGTTGTTCACATGGTAGGCTATGTCAAGGTATTATATAAGCTCATATAATTTCCATTGTCTTTATATAACCCTCCATATGGCATTTCTATGAAAAATCAATATGCTTTGTTTTTGGTTATTTCACACTAAAAATACAATTTGATTTGGCTGTCAACTGGATGAAATCTGTCATGTATTTCTTACATTTCCCCTGAACCTGGTCTAAGATATATTGAAAAAAATCCTATAAAAGCTAAATCTGAATTTCCACTTTCAGTATTTGGGTAAGTCTAATATTGTGGGTTTAGGAATCTTCCATTTTGTGATTGAATGGTCAGTTTTGTGATTGCCCAGATTATTGCCTTATGTAAGATAAGGCTGAAAACCATCTTAACAAATGAACAGCTGGCTTTGCCACACCTTAACAAAAAGACCTGCTTCTTCTGACTATTTTGTAGTTGCTTTAATGTCTTCCATAATATGTATTTAGAGCATGCCATGTAAATCCATAAAATCAGTGAGACAATACTGCCTGGGGGCACCAAAGAAAGGAACTAACCTTAGTACCAATAAATGTTTTCTACTTTGATTGGAGAAAAAAGTCGTTCTTTTAAAATGACAAAGTTTACCTTAGAAATATTTTTATTTAAAAGTTATGATTGCAGTTGTCAGGTTTAGAATGTGGCTAAAATAGCATTCCCAGTCTTTTGATTTCTAGATGTTTTTAATTATAGTTCTCATGAGCTACATTCAATATATCCGATGCCAAAGATGACTAAAGTACAAATCAAAACCCTCAGGAAGAATATCAATAGGTTAAGCTGGAATTCAGATTTAAATAACTCGCCAGTTATATAAAAGTGTATAAACTCTAACCTGACCAACCTCTACTGTTATCCTGACCTCTTTTGACAACAAGCAGTATATAAATAAATACATGATTAGTAAGGAGTTATAATGCAAGAATCAGTACAGAAGCCTGGAAAATGAAATAGGAATCTACTGCTCTAAAATATGTTTAAAATTTCTTCCTTTACATGTACTCTTTATACCTCAGTATGATTTACTTCCTGATGGTACTTTATTTTATGAAGAATAAAATTCTGCAGTTTAGGAATTTAACAGCAATAGACAATAACAATGTCCAGGATATTTATTGCACACTTAACATTTATTATGCAGTTAAACCTCATAAAGCATATGAGTTAAAAGTTTTTTTTCTTCACTGCACATGAGCACCCTTATCATTAGGTGAAAAAATGGCTGGCCCTTTTGTACATATGCGTATTGTTCTCCATCTCTTCCATATAGGACTCTTTTCTTCCAGGGTAGAAGATCATATCCTCTTTTCCTTCTGTGTGATCCACCATTTCTGCATCTGTTTTATAGAACTTTCTCCTGGGATATTGGTCCTAA
Source organism: Bothrops alternatus (assembly GCA_034064705.1). NCBI lineage: Eukaryota > Metazoa > Chordata > Lepidosauria > Squamata > Viperidae > Bothrops > Bothrops alternatus. Next base: position 7,333,429 of record JARGCV010000081.1, on the reverse strand, counting down.
ACTCTGCCTTGGTTTTTCTGTGACTACTTTCCCATATTTAAGTCAGCAATTGTTAATTCACTCAAGCATCTTTATTTTCTATCACAATGTTAATAACCCTGAGAAGCAACTTATAATTGGTATACTGTTGGAAGTTTAAATCTGGTCCGGTTCTTATTTCAAGCTGGGAGAAAGATATAGGAGAAATGAATTGGAGGCAGGCTGCAGTTGGAAAGGAGGTATCCATTTATTTGGTAGCCAGAAACAACAGTGACAATAGCATGTTTCTGGGGTGGCTGACAAATTGGCGTTGAGAGTAGATGAGCTTTTATACAATTTGGAGACTTTGTGATTGAGATGCCTATTCCTGTGCAAGAATATGTCCTTTAATATTTTAATGGCTGTTGCCAGATTCCTATGGGGTCATGTGAGGGTCATGACTGGCTCTATAGGCAAAAAGAAAAATGCAAATACTAGGTGTTTTGTTTGTCTGAGCTAATCTTGTCAGTTTAGGCTCCTTACCTATTGTGCTGCTTATTTGGAGCTGTTGGCTGCCCTTTGTTTATGAATACAGCGGCCTGGTTTTATGAATGCCTACAAAATATCCATTCACAAAGCCTAGCCTCTTCAGGCTTCTGCTTGAGGCTGTTTTCCTGTAGCAAAAGGACTGAGGCTGCTTTCTGCCTTTGCTAAGGAGATTTTTCTCCTCTTCTCCTTTAGGGAAAATATTCTATTTGCCTCTATTAATATTCTGTAGAATATTTTATTCTGGGGAAGGGGGCCTTCCCACAATACCTAACCAATCAATGTTTTCTGTAGAATATTGGAATTAGCTTTATTTTATATAAATTAACATCAACAGTTGCCCTTCAGCTAATTTTCCTCCATTTGAAGAATGTTTCCAACTACAATAATTTACAACAAGTGTGATTCCAGATACAGAAGAAGACTTCTACCAACTGAATCAAAAGCAATTGTGCAACTAGTCCCCCTATTTCATCTGAATAGTTTTTCTCTTGTAAGCAAAAAGATGAAATGAGTCTGTTAAGATGATAAATGGAAGATGGTAAAAATATCTTAGTTCCCCCACTTCCCTGAGAAGGAGGCCTCATGATTATACAATAAAACCATCTGGAAACATTTCAAGCAACATTTCTGATGCACCAATGTTAAATGTAAGAGCTTGGACAATAAGGAGAATGCAGAGGATCTTGTATAATAAACAAATTAAAGAAACTATTAAGGTTTTGTAGACTTCCTAGTAAATAAAATCAAATGAGCTCAACAAACCTTATGTAACTGCTCCTTTGTCTTAGCTTTTAAAAGATAGAACATTTTTTTAAAAATGAAGAAATAAGAAATGAACAATTTTAAATAAAGAAATTGTTGCTTCATTTGTTGTGTGCTGTATATTTTTTTTAAAGATTGCTAGCCAAGATAGCATCTCAGGATGCAGACATCCATTTGATGCACCATTACCCATTTTAAAAACAGAAAGTCTATTATAACTCTGAGGATTATATATGGTTTGTGAATTTATGGACAATGTAACAGATTGTGGCCTATTGCATATTCTTTAAACAAGTAAAATGCATTTTGGAGCAGGCTTATGCTAATAGAATAGGGAGTGATCTATATAGCATAATCCTGGAAACGCGAAGAAATTATTGCTATGCACTAATTTTTATGGAAGCAGCAAATAAAATTTGTTTTACATAAACTTAAGAAATATACATGTAATAGTAGCATTGCAAGGTATTATAATGGGTCTGGCTTTAAATATTTTTTTAAAATTCAATTGGTTCAGAACAGAGTCACAATATAACTGAGATTAAATTTTTTTAATAACTTCCTCCTTTTCTTCCCACCCTACCTCTCCAACATCCTGCTTCACTTTATATTGCCTTTGCTGCTACATTGTTTTCCCCAATTTATTTTCATGCCCTGTTTGAATTGCTGATTTAAATCTTCAAAGATAATTCTAAACTTTAGCAGTAGATGGTCTGAAAACCTTTCCCCAGATGACCTTATAATGGTAGGTAATCACTGGAGAGGACTTTTTTAAAAATAAATAAATAAATAAATAAATAAAAAATACAGTAATGATGCCCAGTCTTGGAAATTGCCTTTCCTAAAATTTCATCAGCTGCCATTTTCATGGTCTTTTTACTATCAGATGTACACCAAAACTTTTTAATTAAGTTATGCTTCAATTTTTTTTATTTACCACACACACACACACACACACACACACACACACACACACACACACACCAGATAAAAAGACCTGCACATGGATTAAAGAACAAATGAAAATATATGGTATCATCAAGAGAGTAAAAGAATTGCATGGCAATGGGCTGGTCACATAGCAAGAAGAACTGATGGCAGGTGGACCAAGGAAGTCATAGAATGGATTTCATTTAACAAAAAGCATCAACGAAAGAGACCTAAAACAAGATGGATCGACCACATCAGGAAGTATTGTGGGCCCAGTTGGCAAAAGAAAGCTCAGAACCATATGGGTTGGAAACATGCAGAATAGGCCTTCAAACTGCATTGGATAGACAATGGCTAAAATGATTATGTGTGTGTGTATGTATATATGTATATATATATATGTGTGCATATATACAGTATATTGTATTTGATTGACTACCTAAGAACAATATTATGTCATTGCTAAATAAATATCATATATCAATACTTCTTAATACTAAAATACTAATTTACAACTCAAAAAATACAAATAGAATAAAGTATTGATTTTTTTCAGAAAGGACCTTCAGGTTTACCATATTCTAAGAGAGGGAAAAGTGCTTGCAAAGGCTGACAAAAAAATAGAAACAGAAGAGCTTGCAAAGGTTGACAACTTGTCTTTGGATTCTCTGAAATAAAGGCAAATTTTACAGAAAGAATGGAAAGTTCCATAGTTTCAGTTTACAAAGAACCCTAAACTACAAATCATTTAACTATGTATGTAGGAGCTGTGTTTCTTCTCCTTTTTACAGAGGGGGATTTCTTATTTTTGTTGGAATTTAATAGTTCTTTCCCAGTAATGCTTTTGTTCATATGGTACATTGGATATCATTTTTCTGTAAATCTTATAACTACTTTAGAAAGCAACTTTTAATATATGATAGTGAATGCATAAAGGTATTGTGTATATCATCTTTAGGTCCTTCAATTCAAAAAGGGGCTGTGACATTTCAATAACAAAATGTTTATGAGAAAGCTATGATTGAACTTCTGTACACAGATATTTCTTTTTCAAGATTTGGCCTTTAAAAAAAGTGTAAACAAAAATTTAAGACTGATTTCTTAAAAGTGTAAAATGTGTTACTCTGCATTAAGATGGAACTCAAATAGTTAAACATACATCAACCATTTATTTTCCATTAGTAGTTCTTTTGTTTGCATTGGTTCCATTGATTCTTCAAGGTAACTATTATTTAAATTGCAAGAGAAGTATGGTGATGAAACTTATCAGATTTAGAGCCACTCAAAATTTGTGACTCTCATAGACTCTAAAAGGCAAAGGCAACAATAAGTCAAAGGATAACAGACACTGATTATAAAAGACATTATAATGGGGGTCACCTGTTTACACCTGCACTCTACTTACAAGATAGCTTTCTAGTTTAATAATCTTAGTCACATCAAGGTTCTCATTCTGGATAATTTTAATTCTCTCCCTTTTGCCGTATTATCAGTGTAATAGGTGAAAATTCCATTTTTAAGGTTATTTGCCTGTGTAGGTTAGGTTTAGTTTAGATAGTAGAGCATTCTATAAAGATTTTATTGGCTGTCTTTTAGTTAGGATTCCAAGGAGGTCAGACTAATGTTACATATACCTTTTTAGCTGATCATTATCTAATAAGAATAACCAATATAGTGTATAGGCTGCTATGCTGTTTTCTGTACATGGTGAATGATAACTTTCCTTTGAGTTAAAGATCAACATCTATTTCATCTGGATTATATGAATTCCTTTTAAAATCTTATGCCTTATTTCAGGGGTTCCCAATCCCTGGGCTGTGGACCGGGACCAGTCTGTGGCATGCCAGAAACCAGGTTGTACACACAAGCGAAGCCCAATACGCAGGATGCAGGCAGCATACAAAACCACATCCCTTCTGGTCCACAGAAAAACTTCTTTCCATGGAACCAATCCCTGATACCCAAAAGATTGGAGGCTGCTATCTTATTTGATCCCGATTTATCTCTTTTTGTTTCAAAACATGGCAAGTTTGGGAAATATAGAAGGGAAATGGGAAAGGAGGAGCAAGAAAGCAAATGAGCAAGAAAGCAAATTAGTAAAAATCAGTTACTCTGTAAAAAGAGCTTCCAAGCCAATATTTTTTTAGATCTTTAGTTCTTAAGAAAATGCTAAGGTTCTTTAGTGGACAAGAGTTCCAGCATTAGCCTAAATATATGCCTACCATTTGGCCTGAGCAAAAAAGTAATGGCAAATACCAGATTCTTAAAGAAAGTATCCCACGGAAGCAGTGGCGTAAATAAAAAACAAAACAAAACATGGGAGATGAGAACAATTTGTTAGGATAAACTGTTCCCCATCTCCAAAATATCTGAACATTCTGTTTTTCATTATTTCTGAATGCTAGATTTCACAATAGAGTTTCCAGGGAAACATAGTAACAACAAATCTTTTCTACTTAAGAAGAGAAAGTAAACTAGAAAGGAAAAAGAAAGTGGGGAGGGAAATATTTCATATATTATATGCATGTTTCTTGGTTAGCCTTCTGGTGGAAGTGCAAAAGGTAAGAATAAAACAGATTATTAGACTCGCAAAAGTGCAGAAAGATTTGGCCCCAGTCTTGACCAAGACTGGAAATCTGTTTATGTAGGCTCCTCAGCCCAAGTTAATACTGAAGAAATGCCTTCAATATGCTATTAGGGCAAGACTTTGGGCACAAATCCCAGGTGCCCTCTGAGTACTACAAGAGTACTCAGAGTACTACAAGAAATAAGCTCCCAAATGCTATAGGATATATCTTCTTACACTTGAAGTATGTAAAACAATAAATATCTAAAAAGGGTCTACTATCTAAAATTATGTACAGGTAGTTCTTGACTTACAACAGTTCATTTAGTGACTGTTCGAAGTTACAACAGAACTGAAAAAAGTGACTTTTGACCATTTTTCACACTTAAGATCATTGCAATATCCCCATGGCCATGGGATCAAAAATCAAATGCTTGGCAACTGATTCATACTAATCATGGCTGCAGTGACCTGGGATCATCTGATCATCTTTTGCAACCATCTGACAAGCAAAGTCAATCGGGAAGCCAGTGTCAAGCCCTCACGGGCTCGACACACAATATAGGGGGGACAGCATGGTGATGGAGGAGAAGAACCAGTACAGGTCCAAGCAGCTCACCATTCTGGGAACAGAGCATGAACGCAGATCCTCCGGCGGCCATTCTGGGCACTGGAAAGCAAACGGGCGATTTCGGAAGCCATTGGACACCGCACATGTGCAGATAAGCTGCTGCACCTGCACAGAAGAAGGCCAAGCCGCCGAACAGCTGACGAGCAGCAAGCCAGTGAACAGCTGATGGGCGGTAGCCGAAGATGTAATACCATAGAAGTGCGTCCCAGAGAAGCCTCAGATGTGATTGATGTTTTCTCTGATTGCTGCCGGGTGCTGGTTGGGAGACAAGAGGGTGGGGTGTGGCAGGGTTGTGGCAGTGGTTTGTTGGGTAGGAGTGTGGCGGGGCTGTGGCTGTGGTTTGTTGGGTAGGGGTGTGGTGGGGTTGTGGCTGATAATTAGGTGGAGGGTGGGGTAGTAATTGCAAGGGGTATTTAAGCTGCGCTGGGAGGCAGTTGCTCCCAGCGCAAACTTTGTAAAGCATAGAGCCTGATTGCTAAGGTCTGTGTTAATGTCATCGCTTTACCTCAAGTAAACAGGAACTTATTGGATCAAGGTGCTTTCGTGTTTTCCTTTTCCTGCAAGAGTCCGGTAGGAAAGCTGACAGCCAGATTATTTAACAACTGTGGCAAGCAAGGTTGTAAAATGGGGCAAAATTCAAGTAACAAATGTCTCACTTAACAGCAGAAATTTGGGGCTCAATTGAAGTTGAAAGTTGAGGGCTGCCTGTAATGATTTCACATAAAATAATAATTAGGTCAAGGGTAGTCAACCTTTTTATACCTACCGCCCACTTTTGTATCTCTGTTAGTAGTAAAATTTTCTAACCGCCCACTGGTTCCACAGTAATGGTGATTTATAAAGTAGGGAAGTAACTTTACTTTATAAAATTTATAAAGCAGAGTTATAGCAAGTTAAAGCATATAATAATAATTACTTACCAAATACTTTATGTTGGACTTTCGCTAAGTTTAGCAGAATAAATCTTTATAAAACAACTTACTGTAGTTAAATCTATCTTTTTGTTTATACTTTGCATACATAGAAGCATGAAGTCTGATGAAATTACATTTAATTGATTAAATTATTAATGAGATCCCTGAGGCTGATGCTGCGAAACTAAATACTAGATATCTGGCTAGATTTTTGTAAGGAACAAACGAAGGTCTCCTCTTTCGGAAATATTCAGGCGGTTTCTTTCTTTGGTCATAATATGATTAACAGCACTAAAGCCTGATTCCACAAGATATGAGGTAGGGAAAGGTATCAATAAACTGAATATCATTTTCCACATATTTGGATATGACAGGCATTTTTTTTTACTTTGCCATAGATTTTCATATCCACCACTATCGAATTTATGTTTACTTTCTTCATCTTATCTAATTTCTAACAGTTCTTCTTGGCAAGTTTCAGCCTCTTCAATATTTGCAGTAAAAGGATTTTTCATCCAGTCATACACCTTCAATTTCAAAATATCTTCAAATCATTTTTCCATGTCCAATTTAAGTTCGTTGAGGTGGCTACTGAATCTGTCAATATCCTCTGGAGTTACATCATCTTTTATGGATAATTCAGGAAACTGATGAAATTCTCTCTTCAATAGATTATAACAAAGTAGTTCAAGTTTGTCAATAAATAATGACACAATACTTTGGCAACCTATAAGAGTTTTATTAGCTCCTTGAAGCTGCAAATTGACATCATGAAATCTCTTGAAAATATCTGCCAAATAAAAGGCATCATTCTTTACTGTTTTTGTTGACACAGATTGGTCTCATTATTACTTTCAAAAAATTGTATGACACTATCATATAATGCTACAAAACGAGCCAAAGATGTACCCTTTGACAGCCATCGGACTTCTGTGTGCAAAAGTAACGTAATAAAATCTTCATTATTGTCCTGGCAAAGCTGTCGAAACATTCTATCATTTTTGCATTGGATTTGATCTTGTTTATGGCTTGAATTATTATAGTTAATGATGAATGGAGACTTGTACTTAGATATTTTCCTACAAGCTGTTGTCTGTGCATCACACAATGAATACATAAAACATTTGGCACTTCTTCCTTCAAATAAGCAACAAATCCACGATAGCGACCTACCATTAATGGTGCTCCATCAGTAGCGCATGCAACAATATTATTCAAAGGAATATTGTTTTTTGTAAAGTATGATTTCACAGTATTAAATATAGGTAATCCTCTTGTATCTGTAATGAGATTTATTGCGAATAGCATTTCTTCTCGTAATGTATTGTTTTCATCAAAATAACGTACATATGCCATCAATAAAGCATTATTATCTGCAATGCTAGACTCGTCCAATTGCATGGAAAATGAAGAGTTTTGGAGAATACTTATCAGTTTTTTTTCAACATTAACTGCCATTTCTTCAATTTGTCGCTTTAGTGTGCTATTGCTTAGGGGCAATGTTTTTAAAATTTCAGGTATATCCTGATGTATTACTGTTGAGATAAATTCTTTTATAGAGGGTATTATTACAGTTTCTCTAATATTATAGCTTTTACCACTTTTTGCAATTAATTGTGAAATGCGATAAGCGGCAATTAATCCATCTTCGTTCACTGCATGTTGTTTCTTAAATGATGCAATAATTGTTGAACGATTTTGAAATTTTTTATATATTTCCTGAAAATATTCAATGGGCTTGTCCTTATCATTTGGATGCTTTGTAGAAAGATGTTCTCGCAATCGACTTGGCTTCATTGCCGCATTGGATAATGTTTTATGACACAATAAACACATTGGATGTTGTTTATTTACAACAGATTCTATGAAACCCATCTTCGGATACTCTGGCAAATAGCCACGAGCGTATTTCTTTTTTTGAGACATGGACTCACAATATTTTGTTTGAAGCTGTAGGCACGTGCTCACTCTCACAAATCTAACTGCGTACTGACCAGTACGACCACAAACAAAAGAGCCTGTGCCATGTATCGTCATCTGTGCATGCCTCTCGTGCATCGTGGATTGGGTTTTGGGGGGGCGCTGGCTACCAGCTCTGCTTGTCTGTTACAGCTGGGTGGTGTGGGGGGAGATGCGCGAGCTATTCTGAGATGAGACTTTTTTGTTTGCGGTCACACTATAGCGCCATTTAGTTTCACTTATGTAACGTGAACTAAACTTACGCACGGGCGATACAAATAGTATATTTTCAGAAATTTAAATTTTCACGGGGAATTTTATGAAAACCTAATGAAAATATTTTTAAATAATGCTATGAATTTTTTTTAAAAAGTCAATTAAATTTAAAAAAAAGGAACCCCTACCGCCCACCATGAAAGCTGGAACGCCCACTAGTGGGTGGTAGGGACCAGGTTGACTACCACTGAATTAGGTGAATGTGTTAACATTTAAAGGCAACTTTGTTGCTGTATGTTCTATTTGAGAAGCGGAGAGGATGTTGAGGCAATTGCTCTACTTTGTGAGGAGTTAGACTTTTTAGCTGCAAGTCCCTCAGCCGAGGGAAAGATAGGGAGAGAACGAATGATTATTAAATCCTTTCGATGACAGAATAAATTATTTCTTTCTTGTATTGTAGGTTTGCACTTCAGGAAAAGTATCTCTGGTTTTGTCTATGATTTTCATCACTATTACTTGGTATAACTAAACAAACAAAAAGTAAGTAAAGAATAATTGCAAAATGGCTTTTATTTTATTTTATAATTTCTTTTCCTTTATCATATTTTATATTGAAAGTCTCATATCTTTACTGCTTGAAATTTATATATACATGTTTTCTACAGTTCCAAGGTATGGGATATATGCATATATGTAGCCTGTGCAGGTTGGCCATACATATATAGAGCCTGTTAAGGATTTTAGTCTAACTTCAATGGGAGCAAAAGAACAAAATGTGCATTCTGGAATCACAATGCAAACTCTGCCCTTTTGTGCTTGTCTTATGATGTCTCACAAAGTGTTCAAGTTTGAATTATGACATGGTTTGTATGTTTTATCACTTGCTGCATTGCCCCTTCTCCTTTCTCTACTGTTAAAGGATAAAGATTGATTTTGGGAAAATGTATCCATGTAGTTGTCTGGGCAACAAGACAGAACTTGCTTGCCATTGCTTTCTTCTGAAAATTTTCCCCCTGACTTCACATCTAGTCTATAGCCTCGGGCTGTCTGATGATTTCCTAGGCAAAGATTAGCCAGAACTGATTTTATTTAGTTTCTCAGGATCAGTCACATTCAGCTAAATGCTGTTGACCTTAGCCCACTTGAAAAAAATTGCAAAAACAAAATTTAATTTTCACAAATAGAGCCAACTGTCTAAGTCTTACTTATTCCTAAGAGTTATATAGCTATACTTAAAAGATACTTTAATATAAGAAATAAGACGCCCATTATGTCACTTTAATGCTGATGTATGCCTGTAATACCTGCTTGCCTTTGTTGCTTTCTATTAAACACAGACTTTTCTCTCTACCTTGAAGAGATCTGTACCTATTATTTTGACTGGGAACTATCTTTAAGCCTTGATCCAGTGGTGGCCCAATGTAATCAGAAATAATTTGCCCTTGATGTATTACTGCAGCTTGATTTATGCTGCTGTGCTGGAGACAGTTTTGGTAGGTGTCAAATGCTTTTTAAAGTATAATGAAAATAAAGGGCAAAAAAACTTCCCAAAGGCACCCCACCTTCTATATGTAATGTTTACTTTGCAAATAACCTTGAGGTAATCTCTTTCAGGATGGGAAAGAAAGGTGAACAATTCACTTCTATTTATTTATTAATTGATACCATAATTTGGTAGTTTTATCATTTCAATAACATTTGATCTCAAGATACAGTCCTTGATTGTATGGCATATAATTTGTCTAACATGTGCACAGTTGTTTCTTGCTCTAATTCAGTTGTACTTATTGCATTTTCTGTGTCTTAAGGGACAATTTACTAACAGCATATATGAAATCTGATTTGACGGTATATAAGATTATGGGTTGAGATTTAATTAAACTTCAGAGGATATAAGTCAGAATTCACAAGAACTTTTCTGGTCACCAAAAACGGTTTTTCCTATATTGCTAATTTACCACACTATAAATTAAATACTTAGATTCACATAATCAATTTTATAGTTCTTTATAGTTTATTATCTTACTCTAATATTTAGTTTTAGTCTGTAATAGTAGTATTAATAGAATACTGCATATTTCACCTATACCTAAATATGTTGCACTTCATGGCCAGTGATCAAAATCTATTTTTATTTGTCCCCAGAAAGTTATTTTGGGTTTGGAAAAACCCATTTACAAAAACAAGGAGGGCAAGTCCATCCTATCTGGGAATGTCTTTACCTCTGTTAAGAGTAAAATTATCAAGGTTCAAGGTTGAGATAAGAAGAGTTGAGTAAGATCACCCTAATCTATATAGGTATCTCACCAAAGACAGGGCAAAACAAAAATGTTCCAAATGGTCCTAAAATAAATGCATGCTTAATTCTGTTCTACATGTTGAACCATAAACTTGATGGGGACACTGACAGGCAATAATAATAAGAATGAACTTTTTTTAAAAAAACTTGGTTTTCCTTATGTCTGTGACAATTTCAAGAAACATTGCTAGGAATGATATACTGGTTTGGCTTTCATGTTTGTATCAATGAAACGATGATGAGCTTTAAGGCTGAATGACCGTGGTCTAGTTTTATTTTCTTCTGACATTTTGTCACAATAACTGTGATTGGCATGTTCAGGGGCAGAGTGAACTGCTTTTGGTATACTTCTTGGCAGCTCACAGGAAACTGAACTGGCTAATTGGACTTTTGCATTTGAACCTGGCAAGTTGCTCTTTCTTTGATTGATGAATGTCATACAGAAGCAGTTTGCTGATTGGTTTTTGTGTTTATGGATTCTGACTGGGTTTGTTTTAGGGACCTCCAGAAGAGATTTTCCCTTACTGGTCTATTTTTTAGCCAATATACTACACGACATGGACCAATCAGAGACTGTGCTATTGAATCCAAAATCTCATTTACTACTAGGAATGCATGTATTGTTCTAAATTGCTTTATAAAAATAAAGAAAAGGTTTATCAGGTTTGGTTGAAATAAAAGCTTTTGCTGTTGAACTCAATGTACCTGCATCATTTGAAATAGTTTCTTTTGAGTGGAGAATTCTCTCAAGAATTTGGTTGCTCTCTCTTCATACTGGGAATGCTTATATAAACAACATTTTTATATAGTAGGATTACAGTTTTCAAGACAAATCCCATACCAATTAATTCATAGCATAACATTTTTTCTTAGAAGAAAATTCTAGAAGAAACATATGGCATTTGGTGAAAATAGCAGCTTTCTTCATTTTCTCTATAATATGAAATACAGAACACCACCTGTCTTTCTGCTCTTCTGCTGTGCATTTTCCCACCTCTGCTTCTCGTTGCTGAATGCCACAGGCAAACTAAGAGAAATTAACAGTGTAATTATGGAAACATGTGAGATATTTCCTGAGGTCAATTGTTCTTCTCTATAATATTCTTTTTAAAAATAGGCCTGATCTTTTAAGCTTTTATAACTTAAATTTAGATTTTAAGTGATGTATCAGATCCAGATAACAGTTTTAGATATACTCAAGTCCTTGAGCATTGCCAGTGTGATCTTTGATTTTAATAGTAGGTTCTCATGCCATGTATCAGCAGTTTCTTTCAAAAGCTTTTATCTGTTGACTTTTAGGCTTATTCCATATTCCCTATAGGAATAAATGGAACTGTCGCACATTACAAAAATAGAAATAAATTTATCTGAGGGCCATTTGGAAAGCTCATATTGCCAAGGGTTAGTATTTTTTAATATTTGCTTTTTCCCCACTGTGTTCTCACTTCAGGCATGTTGTAAGCTTAAAACAAAAATGGTATTTTCTGAGGAAAGGCACTAAAAAATATTCTACTCAACCAAATAAGGAAGGAAGATCAAGAAATCACCACCAGGAGAAACAAACTATGTGTTTTCCAACTGAAACATCTGACTGGTCTACACCCACTCGTTAGGCCAACCAATTTAACAATACATTGGAAGGAGGTGAACTTGAAGATTGATTAACATCTGGAAAAACCTATCTGATAATGAAAGATCTAACAAAAGGAGTAGCACCAGGTAACCACAAGCTAATTAGATGCTTACCAACAACTTTCAAATTTTAACTGCTATGGTAGCTGAAAAATTACTGGTTGAAAACAAGCCTTTTCCATCAAACAGTAGAGGACAAAAAAATAACTCCTAATGACCAGATGATTTTAGAAAACTGTGGGCAGAGTTAGTCTGTAATACTGCATTCTAACCACTGTGCCACCATGGCTCAGACATGACATGCAAATAGAAGTAAAATGACTATGCAAAAGAAAGCAAAGGTAATACCAATAGTAATAGGAGCCTTGGGTACAGTCCCAAAATATCTGAAGCACACTTGAAAGCCATCAGCATTGAAAAAAAACTCACCACAAGTCAATTGCAAAAGGCAGCTTTACTTAGAACAGCTTACATTCTGCAATAATACCTTTAACTCCATCAAACAACATCTATCATATCTCAGCTTCTTGGGGAAGGCTTCAATAAGTGGATAAAAATGCCAGATCCAATCTAAATATCTAGCTGACTGTGTGATCAGCCATAATAATAATGCCATCAGTACTACTACTATCTCCACCGGCTTTCAGGAATTTTTCTCTTTCAGCTGTAAATGTCAATAAACTTTAGGATGAAAAATGTGAGAGATGACTACTTCTTATATGTTAACTATGATTTACTAAGTACATTTGTGTTGGATGATTTGTGGATCTGCTTTAGGCAAATTTTAACTATTCTATATTTTTGTTAAAGGTCATAAAACTAATAGAAAAGCATGGAAGGTTTATGAAGAGAACTAGTGAAAAAGTGTTATGTAGTTTAACAGCTGCATTACCCAAGCAAAAAAATTGACATTCTATTGGGATGAATCATTAGAGTTTCTATTTTTGTATGAACTGGCTTTGTAAAAAGAATTCAATTTTTCAGCACTGTCAAATTCATGTATCATGTTGAAGAAAGAACATGAGAGAACCTGTCACTCAGATATGCATGGGTAACATTGATTTATGCCCAAGTCACATTTTTGGTAAATCTTTTAAAAAACCAACCTTTGTGGCAAGATTTAAATCCATGACACAAAAGCCTGAGTGATTCTGCAGTTCACATGTTGAACCTAACATATGTGTTAAGTCTTTGGTGACCTAGAACAGGGGTGTCAAATTGCTGGCCTGTGGGCCAGTTTCATCATACCGAAGCCACGCCTACCCCATTGCCGGCAATGCAAAAAGAGTACATACATCGCGACACGTCACGTGACATGGCGAGTTTGACACCCGTGACCTAGAAGGTTGCAGAAATGTTGCCTGATCCAGTATACATAGATTGGCAGTGACTCTTTAGAATGTCAGAAAACCACTTTTCCAGCAATAAGTGGAATGCTGGACGTGGAGCAACTTTCTTCAAAGGCTTATGAAATAGAGCTGTTTCCTGAAGGCAGAAGATGGAGTTCTGGAAAGGAAAAGGATAGGATAAGGTAGCATGGAGAATTTATGTAAGGGAATGGGCTTTTTAAATGACTTGTGAATCTCTCAGGGTTAGATTTAGCCTTTAAGTCACTATGTTTAAGTTGGATGAAATGGTGCAATTCAGAAAGACTATAGTTCCTCTGTGCTTGAAAAAAGAAATTAAAAAACTGATCATTTTAGATCTATTTAGCAATATCTTCCACAAATTTCAGGACATCAGGAATATCACTGAGTACCCCTTGCCAAGAGATTGCTTAACCCTGAACTCAGCTTTGGCAGTAACCTATACTTATAAATCAGTGGTGGCAATCATGGCTCATGCATGCCTCCACAATATGTAAAATCTCCATGGATGAACTAGAGCATTGCTTTTTAAACCCTTATCCCCTGAAGCCATTCCATGATATGAGATTTACTGATGACATTTTCATTGTCTGACACATAGAAATGAATCTTTATCAAATTTCATCATGGCTTCAACAACTTACATTTCACCAACAACTTCATCTTCAACCTATCTACATAATAAGTTTGTTTGATTTCAAGGTAAAGCTATATAATTGATCAGTGGTGTGATTCAAACAGGGCTTTTTTGTCATAGAACACCCAGAATGGAGTTCCAGCATCTTTTTTGGATGGAACCTTGCAGGGTAGGCAAGGTGGGTTATATAACGTGTGTGAGTTCCCGCACTTTTCTTTTCTTTTTTCTTTTTATAAAAACAGCACTGGATTCACATATGTGAACAACTGATTCTCTGTGTGGATGCCACTTCCGGAAATCCATTCTGGGCCTGAGCAACAAAAAATTAGCTACCAGTTCTGTGGAAGTGGTGCAAACAGGCTGAATCCCACCACTGTAATGGATGCATAATAGCAACAGCAATAGCACTTAGAATTATATACTGCTTCATAGTGTTTTACAGTCGTCTCTAAGCAATTTACAGAGTCAGCATATTGCCCCCAACAAAACAGTTCTCATTTTACCAACCTCAGAAGGATGGAAGGCTGAGTCCACCATGAGGTAGTCAGGATCAAACTCCAAGCTGTGGGCAGAGTTAGCTGAATACTGCATTCTAACTACTGCACCACTGTGGCTCCTAAACTTGATAAACTTGATCTTATTCAGGAAACCTACAAATTGCCATATATGCTTACATACTTTCAGGTTTCATCCAAAACATACCACCAAATCTGTCATCTATAGATACATTTTTTTTGTTATAGCTGCATGGTTCTGACCCATTTGACAAATATATTAAATCAATAAAATTAAGCCAGACATTCAAGAAATTGAACTAACTACCAAACAAAATCAGTAGATAAATCAATAGAACCAAATTTATTCTCAGAGAAGACTTAAAATAAGATAGGCAATAAAAAGAGATCACCAGAATACCACTGAGTTGTCAGTCAAGAACATTATTAATAATACAGTTTATACCAGTGGTTCTCAACCTTTTTCAGGTTGAGACCCCACTTGCCCCGCCCATGTGTGGCGCGACCCCGGCGTGTGCGCGACAAAAAAAGCAAAAACAAAATGGCGGACCATGATGGGCCGATCCCGCATGCGCGGTGCACGCGATGGCCTGAATCGCGCATGCGCGGCGCACGCACGATGAAACAAAACAAAACAAAATGGCGAACCGCAATGGGCTGATCCGCGCATGCACGGCACGCGCGATGGCCCGAACTGCGCATGTGCGTCGTGTGCGCGACGAAAAAAAACAAACAAAAAAACCCGAAAAAACAAAAACAAAAAAACCCAAAATGGTGGACCACGGTGTCCGGCGACCCCCGTGAAACGGTCGTTCGACCCCAAATGGGGTCACGACCCATAGGTTGAGAACCGCTGGTTTATACAGAACAACACTGCACTTTCTCAGGTGCTAAGCAGCAGGCCCAAACATTCAGGCAGAAAACCCCAACCTGAAGCAGATTTCAAACAACAACAGGATACTAAAAACTAACATAGGAACCAGATATAAAAACAAACATATTTTTCTATTTTATCCCTATATTTACACAAACAGCATTATTACATAACCCCAACAATATTAGTGGTCCCTTCACATGCTTTTCTTCTAATATGACATGTGATAGCATATGGATTCTATTTTTGAAGTCCAAACTTTGGCAATATTTGGCAAAAGAATTAATGAAGATAAGTTTGAACTCAATGGACATAAGAACTCAAAACAAAAACAAAAACTAAAAACAACAACAAAGTAGTATCAGAATATTTCAACTTTTCAGAGTATTCCATTACAGATGACTAGAAGTGGCTATTGCATGGATAGCATGGGACCCTTTAACAGTATAACTCAGCGGTTCTCAACCTGTGGGTCGCGACCCCATTTGGGGTCAAACGACCATTTCACGTGGGTCGCCAAACAACGCAGTCTGCCATTTTCCCCCTTTTCCTTAGCTGTGCTACGCCATTTCCCCCCTTTTCCTTAGCTATGCTACTCCCTCTTATTCTATTGGCTTTTGAAAGCCAATAGAATTAGACTCTCTTGAATAGAGTCTAATTCTATTGGCTTTCAAAAGCCAATAGGAATTGTCCAGGCTGTCTCCGCCCTGCTGAGCCCGCCAAAAGTCCCAGTCTGCAAACGGTGCTGCAAGTTGTCTGCAACGAAGGCGAGCTCTCCAGAAGTTTCCACCCCTCCCTGCTGAGAACTACTAAAACTGTAAGTAAAAGAGGGCCAGGGGTGGGAGGCCGGTGGGCGCAGGGAAGGTTTTTGGCGCACGTGGGGCCCAGCAGGTGGCTTACCTCCCATCCAGGAGCGCCTGGGCCTGCCTGCTGCTGCCCCAAACGGGTGGCAGCGAAGGCAAGGCTAGCGGGGCAGCGACGGGTGCAGGGAGGGTTTTTGGTGCACGTGGGGCCCAGCAGGTGGCTTACCTCTCTTGGACTGGGCCAACTGGTATCCCAGCCCATGGTCGCCCTGCACCGTCACTGCCGCAGCTGCCCAGGAGCACCTGAGCACCTGGGCCTGCCTGCCGCCGCCCCAAACGGGTGGCGGCCTACGCCTCAGCCAGCGCAGGGGCAGCACCGTACATGTGCGCCACAGCACCACGCATGCGTGCCGCAGCACCACGCATGTGCGATGTGGGTCATCGCGCCGCGCATGCGCGGCGCAGGTCGGGGTCACAGCCTGAAAAAGGTTGAGAACCGCTGGTATAACTGATAGAGTGCTGAACTGATAAAAAGGTTTCAGGCTATCTCAGACGTTCTCAACAAACACAATAGATTTTTACTGATTACATTTGCTGATTGATAAGTACTTTTTATCTATTTCATATGTAATCCACATCTACATATCACCTGTCTTCTCCTTTTTCCCATCTCATCTTATCCTAATTTAAATCTAATAACATCTGATGAAGTTACATCTGATGAAGTTAGTTAGGGGTCATGAAAGCTTATACTTTTAAATAAAATTTATAAGACTAAAAAGACATTACCAGACTCTTTCTGATTTTTAGGTACCATTTGTTTCTTTTATTAACCAACCAAGCACTTCCACTTTCAGTTGTACTTTAGATTGGTATACCCATGCTTAAAAAGAAGACACTGATGTTGTATATCATCACATCATTAATTTCTGGGGTAATATGTTAAAGCCCTGCTTGCTGGGTCAGGATTAAAGGCAATCTACAGTCAAATTAATTAATGCTACCATGTATTTCAAGAATACCTTTCAAGTGGAGGTGGATTTTTTTTTTTAATGTCAAGCAGGTTTGTGCTATTTTTTTTCAGGTGCAAGTAAGCAGGAACAGGAGTTTAATTTAAAGCACTTCAAGTTTATTACATGCTACCAATACACAAAAATCTGATCTATTAACAGTCAAGGCACATTGGCACTAGATAAGAGTCAACGGAATTCATGGGGGGCTGGACTTAGGTCTCTTGTGGGAATTTAGCAACTCCAGACCGATGATGCATTTGACCCCATCTTCTGGCTCTGCCTGGTCACATCTCCTACAATTTTCAGTTTAAAATGGAATTCTTCCAAAATTGTCTAAAGCCTGCTCTTTGAAAAAATAATGATTATTGTAGGCTACAAACTGAAGACAGTAAACACTCATTATTGCCTGGAAAAGAGAAAAGGAGTTTGTTTATAAAACTAAAAATCCTGTTCTGAAATGGCCGTTATCAACAATGATGGAGAAAAAAAAGGTTTGACAGACTTTTAACACCAGAGGGCAGCATTGCACCATGATTCAATTTGTTCGTTTATTCATGTAATCCTGTTGCTGAAATGTAGGAAAATGACTTGAGCTTCCTTTCCTCATCCGTTCCTTCAAAGGGAAATCATTGACCAGGATAAAGAGAATGAAAGAAAAGCTTTGCTACATGGAGCAAGCTTAATATGCGATACATTGGTTTTATCATTAAATAATAGAATACCTCAGGGCATGCTATAGAGGTGCATCAAGTGCTCCCTTTGAGGGAGTTCTTGTTACAGATTCAGGTTTTTAGTCAAGATTTCCTGCTGTTTGTTTTTATTCCTTTCTGTCTTTTTGTAGAAATCAAACAGCTGGGCTAGTTTCCATAACATGTTTAAACTGCTAAAATAAACATGACTTGTGCTCTTAATTTATTTTTAACAGTTGCGGCAAGTGCAGTCTTACCGAATGTCAAGACATGCTAGAGAAATAGGGCAAGGCTGTAAAGAATTACTACTCAACTTTGTCTCATTTTATGCCAAACTCAGTGGTAGTCCTCCAAATCTCATTTCATGAGAAACTCAATGTTAGTCTTCAAGGAGAAATCAGCCATGCAAATGCTTTCATTTTTAATATTTTCCTTCTGTATCTTTGAAACAGCTTACATTGAATATTTGTCAGGCTTGTAATTATTGCTGGGCAATTTTTGCTATGCTTCTTTTCAAGGAGTCCACTTTTTTATACAAAATCAATAGTATGAACTGTGCAAACTTTATTACATTAAAAAGAATGTATTTATCTTTAGAGTAATTCGTTGAAGTGGGTTACAACTAATTCTGTTTCATAGGAAAAAATGAAGATTAGCTCTATTAGTTAGGTCTCGAAAATCACCGTATAGATCTCTCATGAAGGCATACATTGATTTCAGGTTTCTAAATGCAATTGTGTTTGCATATAGGCATTATCTGGCAAGCAAAGACCTAAAGGTGTTTGGAAATTTAGTTTAAACTGGAAATGGTAAAAACAATACTAGGCCCAACATAGATACTGTATGTCTATTCCAGGGAGCATGGTTATTTGTGCATAATGGGGATGTACTTTGTGCATAATTGTGGCAGCCAATTGTGGCTGGGCTTTTAGATGCGGTTAAACTGCAATCCAATCCAACACTGGATAAGACTGCTGGGAATTGTAGTTCAGACACATTCCTGCCTCCATCTATATCAGGCATGTCAAACTTTCGATGTCACATGACATCGCACGACATATCACAACTTTTTCCCCATTGCCGGCAATGGGGTGGGCGTGGTTTCGGCCTGACGCATCGGGCCTGCAGCCCAGCAGTTTAACATGCCTGATCTATATCAATGAAGCAAATATTCAGATTCAAATATTACAAGCAAACAATTTTACATCAGATAAATGAGTTATGCCATTCAACTTGGATACTTTAAAAATAACTTTATATGATAGAAATAAATCTTAATGACACTTCAGATTGCTTACATCCAGTGGTGAGATTGAGACACGCTGTAGTGTTGCCTCTGTCCATTCTTAATTAGAAATAGTGTTATAAATTTCTATGTTAGGAACTGTTTTAATTATAAATCATTAAAACTGGGAAAGAGCCTGCATTCTCTTCTGCTTTCTGTATATGCAGTGTTGGTATTGCCAGGTGTTCAGACAAGCAGATGCAAATTCTATTCATAAGATTTGTATCAGAAGTGCATCATTTGTTTCTTGACTGGCAGAATATATTGTAGTTAATTTTTAAGTACAAAATTAAGTAGGAAACTTTGGGGCTCACTTAAAATATTTTTCACTGTCTCTCATTTTCTGTCAAAGGCAGAAAATCTTTTTTTGCAGAAAAAAATGGTCAAGGTCAACACATAGTAACTTGTAATCAGACCAGAAACCAGATTTAAAGCTCTCCTAAATAGAGACAAATAAAAGCAGGAACAGAAAAGTACTGGAAACTGTGGCATCTTAGAGCCTCAGTTCTGATGGGACTATAGCCTTCTAAATTATTAAACAAGTTTACATGTTCTTGAAGTCCAAAAATGAAACTATAATAATGTATTAAATATTTGAGACCAATATTATCAATGAAAATCAAAACATTGTGAGGAATTTAGCCCCAAAACTATTTTGAGCTAATTCCGTATAATTATATATTATAGCAATTGTTGACAGAGGAGATATTGTCAAAAATAACTCAAAACAAAAAGCCTCATTGAAGTGATCAGGAGCAGTAGACATGATAAATCGAATACTAGAATGATTGATTATTGAGTATTTCAAGAAAGACTATCTCTTTCACATTTTTGTTGTTGTTGTTGTTAGTTGCGAAGTCGTGTCAGACCCATCGTGACCCCATAGACAAAGTTCCTCCAGGTCTTCCTATCCTCTACCATCTTCTGGAGTCCATTTAAGCTCACTCCTACTGCTTCAGTGACACCATCCAGCACCTCATTCTCTGTCGTTCCCTTCTTCTATTGCCCTCAATCTTTCCCAGCATTAGGCTCTTCTCCAGTGAGTCCTTCCTTCTCATTAGGTGGCCAAAGTATTTGAGTTTCAACTTCAGGATCTGGCCTTCTAAAGAGCAGTCGGGGTTGATCTCTTCTAGGACTGACCGGTTTGAACGCCTTGCAGTCCAAGGGACTCGCA
The DNA here is from genome assembly GCA_034064705.1 of Bothrops alternatus. Lineage (NCBI taxonomy): Eukaryota > Metazoa > Chordata > Lepidosauria > Squamata > Viperidae > Bothrops > Bothrops alternatus. The sequence continues at coordinate 7,312,656 of JARGCV010000081.1, read as the reverse complement.
GGAGTCTTCTCCAACACCATAGTTCAAAGGCCTCAATTCTTTGTCGCTCAGCCTTTCTTATGGTCCAACTTTCACATCCATACATTGCAACTGGGAAAACCATGGTCCTGAGTACACACACTTGTTGGCAGGGTGATGTCTCTGCTTTTTAGTATGTTGTCTAGATTTGCCATAGCTTTCCTCCCCAGGAGCAAATGTCTTTTAATTTCTTGGCTGCAGTCGCCATCTGTGGTGATCTTGGAGCCCAGGAAAATAAAATCTGTCACTACCTCCATTTCTTCCCCATCTATTTGCCAGGAATTGAGAGGGTAGGATGCCATGATCTTGGTTTTCTTAATGTTGAGTTTCAAGGCAACTTTTGCACTCTCCTTCTTCACCCGTATCAAGAGGCTCTTTAGTTCCTCTTCACTTTCTGCCATTAGAGTAGTATCATTTACATATCTTAGGTTGTTATTTCTCCCGGAAATCTTAATTCCAATTTTAGATTCATCTAGCCCTGCCTTTCTCATGATGTGTTCTGCATGTAAGTTAAATAGGCAGGGCGATAGAATACAGCCTTGCCGGACTCCTTTCCCAATTTTGAACCAATTAGTGGTTCCGTGTCCAATTCTCACTGTTGCTTCTTGACCCGCATATAGGTTTCTCAAGAGATAAATAAGATGGTCTGGTACTCCCATCTCTTTAAGAACTTGTCACAATTTGTTGTGATCCACAAATCAAAGGCTTTAGCATAGTCAATAAAACAGAAGTAGATGTTTTTCTGGAACTCCCTAGCTTTCTCCATGATCCAGCGTATTTTGGCAATTTGATCTCTAGTTCCTCTGCCTCTTTGAAATCCTGCCTGTACTTCTGGTAGTTCTCAATCCACATACTGCTTGTAGGAGTCTAGCTTGTAGGATTTTAAGCATAACTTTACTAGCATGTGAAATGAGTGCAATGGTGTGATAGTTTCAACATTCTTTGGCATTGCCTTTCTTTGGAATTGGAATGTAAACTGACCTTTTCCAATCCTGTGGCCATTGCTGAGTTTTCCAAATTTGCTGGCAAATTGAGTGTAGCACTTTTACTGCATCGTCTTTTAAGATTTTGAATCACTCAGCTGGAACACTGTCATCTCCATTAGCTTTGTTGTTGCTCAGATTTCCTAAAGCCCATTTCACTTCACATTCTAGGATGTCTGGCTCGAGGTCAGTGACCACTCCATCGTGGTTATCTGGGATGTTAAGCTCGTTCTTGTATAGTTCTTCTGTGTAGTTTTGCCACCTCTTATTAATCTCTTCTGCCTCTGCCTACCATTTTGGTCCTTTATCACACCCATCTTTGCATGAAACGTTCCCTTCATATCTCCAATTTTCTTGAAGAGATTTCTGGTCCTCCCTATTCTATTGTTTTCTTCTATTTCTTTACACTGTTCATTTAAGAACACATTCTTATCTCTTCTAGTTATTCTCTGGAATGCTGTATTCAATTGGGTGTATTTTTCTCTCTTGCCTTTTGCTTGCCTTCTTTCCTCAGCTATTTGCAAAGCTTCCTCAGACAGCCATTTTGCTTTCTTGCATTTTTTTTCTTTGGGATGGTTTTAGTTGCTACCTTTTGTACAATGTTGCGAACCTCTGTCCATAGTTCTTCAGGCACTCTGTCTATCAGATCTAATTCTTTAAATCTATTTGTCACCTCTACTGTATATTCATCAGGAATATGATTTAGTTCATACCTGAGTGGCCTAGTGCTTTCCCCTACTTTCTTCAATTTAAGCCTAAATTTTGCAATGAGAAGGTCATGATCTGAGCCATAGTTAGCTCCTGTTCTTGTTTTTACTGACTGTACAGAGCTTTTCCATCTTTGGCTGCAGAGCACATAGTCAATTTGATTTCTGTGTTGACCATCTGGTGATGTCCATGTGTAGAACCATCTCTTGGGTTGTTGGAAAAGAGTGTTTGTTATGACCATCGTATTCTCTTGACAAAATTCTATCAGCCTGTGCCCTGCTTCATTTTGTACTCCAAGGCCAAACTTGCCTGTTGTTCCGCTTATCTTTTGGCTTCCTACTTTAGCATTCCAATCCCCCATGATGATAAGGACATCATTTTTTGGTGTTAATTCTATAAGGTACTGTAGGGCTTCATAGAACCGGTCAATTTCATCCTCTTCAGCACCAGTGGTTGGAGCATAGACGTGGACTACTGTGATATTGAATGGCTTGCCTTGAATTTGAACTGAGATCATTCTGTCATTTTGGGGATTGTATCCCAGCATTGCTTTTCCTACTCTTTTATTGATTATGAAGGCTACTCCATTTCTTCTGAGGGATTCTTGCCCGCAGTAGTATACCTGATGGTCATCTGAGTTAAATTCACCCATTGCTGTCCATTTTAGTTCACTGCTTCCTAAGATGTCGATGTTCAGTCTTGTCATCTCTTGTCTGACCACATCTAGCTTGCCTTGATTCATGGATCTTACATTCCAGATTCCTATGGAGAAAAGATCTTTACAGCATTGGACTTTCCTTTCACTACTAGATGCATGCACAGCTTAGAGTCCTTTCGGCTTTGGCCCAGTTGCTTCACTCTTTCTGGCTCTTTCTGGTACTAGCCCTCTGCTCTTCCCCAGTAGCATATTGGATACCTTCCGACCTGAGGGGCTCATCTTCCAATGTTATATATCTTTTTGCCTTTTGGTACTGTTCATGGGGTTTTCATGGCAAAGATACTGGAGTGGGTTGCCATTTCCTTCTCCAGTGGATCACATTTTGTCAAAACTCTCTGCTATGACCTGTCTGTCTTGGGTGGCCCTGCACAGCATAGCTCATAGCTTCATTGAGTGATGCAAGCCCCTTCACCACAGCAAGGCAGTAATCCATGAAGGAGTTTCACACTTTAACATCAGAAAATTTTATGTTCCCTTTCTCTTGTTGTGCTAATGCATGTATCCATCCATCCATCTATCCACCCATCCATGCACTTTTACATCTCTGTGGCTCTTGCCTGTTAAAACGGCACCTGTTTTATACCCTACTTAGAGAATGTGATATATTAAGAGAGCTCATGGTGGCTGGGGATGCTTGCCAAATCTCACCTAAGTTTTGGAAGAGTCTTGCTTGATCTCTTTAGTGCTTTTCACTATCCTGGAATGGAGCCTCTTTCTACAGCTGGACAATATCTTTATATAAGTGCTTCTGGCAATTCCTTTTGTCATTTATCCAATAAACTAAAGCTCTCCCACTTCCTTCAATAATCACTTTTAATGCCAAATATTATTACAATAGAGTAAACTCTAATAAAGTAAATGAGGCTTCATCCAAGAAGCATATTTTGCCAAGAAGGGTCAGAATCTAGCTTAAATATGATTGATTCTTAAATATTGCTTCTAATGAATGGACAAGTTAGAAAACTGGACCCTCAGAGCTTGTCTGCCAGTTCTGCATGCCAGATGCAAGCTGCCAATTTAGATATTGAAATCAACATCTTGAAGAAGAGATGATTATCTTAGCATAGAGCAGGGGTTCTCAACCTTGGCAACTTTAAGACTTGTGGACTTCAACTTCCAGAATTCCTCAGCCAGCAAAGCTGGCTGAGGAATTCTGGGAGTTGAAGTCCACAAGTCTTAAAGTTGCCAAGGTTGAGAACCCCTGGCATAGAGCAAAAAGAGATTTTCCCAACTCTTTCTTTTACAGCTGGAAGAGATTTTGTTCCTCAGAACTCTGAAAGAAAAGAAGCAAAAGGTTCTATGCCAAGGTGGGCAGACAGAATGACAAAAGCTTCACTGAAACATCTTTTTTAAAAGTAAAACTTCCAAAGAAAAGGAATTCCTGGGATAACAGTGAGATTTAAAGAAAATTTGGTTCAAGACCTGATTTTCTAGATGAAGATGAAGTTAACTACCACTTCAGTTTTGACTGTTTATATTTCTCTTTAAATTTATTGTCTCTACTATTTATGTTTTTTGAACATGCTCAGTAAATTTTGTGTGCAGTTGGAATCCCTTTATCTTAGTGTTGTCTCTAACTAGAAGATGAGTATTAATACATGGTCTGCTTACAGGGGTTCTCAACCTTGGCAACTTTAAGACTTGTGGACTTCAACTCCCAGAATTCCTCAGCCAGCAAAGCTGGCTGAGGAATTCTGGGAGTTGAAGTCCACAAGTCTTAAAGTTGCCAAGGTTGAGAACCCTTGTGCTAGAACTTTATATTTTCCTTTATGGTTTGTTCTTATTGGATATTTTTTAAATGATGCTGTCTGTAATTTAACAGCTCTGTATTTTTATATTGTCCTGTTTGACATGGACTGAAAATATATTTCCCCCTTTTTCTTTTTAAAAATAAAGTTTGATTGTATTCATACCCATGAGATTGCTCCATCTCTCTTGATCTTCATTTTTATGTGCCTAGTACATAGACTCAGAGATGGTGCTAGATAATTTCTTTCCTTTTTTTCTTTGTATTTGGTAGTATATACGTATAGTTTATGTGATCCTTCCTTCCTGCCCAAGACCTGAGAGAATAGCCTGCTTTCCAACCATTTGTGGAACCCTCTCTTGATGGAATCCCTGATATACTCTGGGAAAGATTTTTTTGGATAGACACTGTGGCACAGATTCAGGATGACATTATCTCTCTGGAAAATAGATAGTAATAGCAGTAATTCATGAGCTACTAGGCCAAGATAGGAGCTATGCTAAAGTGAAGAAATAAAGGGCTTCTGGAAGAAGAATTTTAATACCCCTAGTCTATCATTCTATAGGTTCAACCATTCTGCTATATAAGTCAATTCCTAATTCTTTAAATTTAAGTAGCCTTTGCTGTCAAGAAAGATGAAGAAGAAAGATTTTTATACACAGCTGTATTTATATGTTGCAATTTGTTCAGGAACTCAAAGCAACATACACCGTCTTCCTTTTCCTGTTTTTCTTCATTTTAACAACCCCATGAACCAGGCTGGTTGACAGAGTATCTAGCACAATGAATTTGCAGGCTGTGCTGAGGATAAACCTGGGTTAGATAGAAAAAGATTCTAGTGTGAAACAGAATTATGAAAAGAATGAGGAAAATGAAAAAGTATGATCATACTATAGAACAGGGGTCCCCAATATCTGGTCAGCTGCCTGGTACCAATCCGTGGCCTGTTGGGAACTGGGCTATGCAAACAGTGCATGCACACAAAACCCCTCTCCTGCCTCACCCCTGACATGGATTGCCATGGGTGCACAGAGCTGGAAAGGCTGGGGACCACTGCTATAGAAGATGCAAGGATATAGATAATAGAGTTCAGTTTCTGCTTTAGTTAATGGATTTTCTTTTTCTTGACATTAACAAAAGATAGTGAGAGCATGTGGCCAAATGGAAAAAGAGTCTGGTGTCACCTTTTCTGACTAACACAGTTTATTTAAAGAATTTCGTGAGCTGCATCATCAGATACAGGAGTGGTTGAACCAATGTAGTATTTAAACTGGGTTGAAACAGGGAAGGCAGGGTTATACAGATACAAGTTACATGTGAAACAGATTATTTTATCAATTAACAATTGCAATATATTTAAACCCATAGAGATATTCTGAGATAATCTTTTGATGTAAGTTCACAATTGTTCATTAATGATGGCTTTAAAGTCCCCCCTCTTTTTTTAAACAGCCACTTTGAAGTCTGCCATAAAATGTCTTTTGGATACAAACCTTTCTAAATGGGGCATCTTCTTCAGCAACTCTTCTGATCCAGCTGATTCCAGATATATAAAATTGCAATATGGTACAATATGCCTTTACCTATTATAGATGACAGGTTAGGGTTAGGGTTAGTGTGGGTAAGTGGGTTCTTATAGAACTGGAGGTACATATTGGCTTGCAAGTATGGTAGCTGAGGAAGAGAAACAAAGATGGTAGATAGTTTTATGGATTTTTAAAATTACATATAATGATTTACAAGATTCTAATGCTTACTTGATGCCAATTTTCTTCCTAAGTCTATCGGAGATTATTCCCATCTAACTCTTCTCCTGTTTCATTTGCTACCCTTTCACACCATCTCCTTGCCCTGTTTCTGAGCTTATGAAAAGAGAGTAAAGAGAAAGGAGAATGCTGGATTAGTATGTTCAGCACTGTTCATTTTCTGTTTTGTTTCTGCTCAGCCAAACCATCTTTTCTTCCACTGGGGGAAAAACCTCTCTTGTGGCCTCCCACCCAGTCTTTCCACAGAGACCAAGGATTTGCTGAAGGCAACTGTTTATCTTATTATTGCATGATAATACCATCCATAACCAATCAGTTCTATCCTTCCTATCTTGGGTTTTGGCTGAAAATGTTGTCTCTTTCGAATTTTACTTATCTTCCTCCAGGGAAGCTGCCTGCAGATTTTCTTCTTCCTCCCCAAGTGGGGACTGACAATTGCTCTGCACACTCACATAATTTCACTCTCCAATTTTACTCTCCAGCCACTCTGTTTTAAACAGTCTTTTTCTCTCCTTGTTTTTTCTCCTTTTCTTCTCTCTCCCTCCCCCATGTCTCCAACTTTGGAGCAGACTAGCAGCAACCGAGGAGCAGAGTGTCCCCCAGGACTTTAATCTTGACACATATATACATGCTGGATGAATGGGAAAGCTGTTTACCTCTGCCCACAACAGATTTGGCTAGCAGCTAGGTCACCTTGTTAGCCCTCCTGACAGTGTGGGGGCATTTCAAGCCTAGAACGGAATTTCTTCTCCTCTTTACTCTCTCTCTGTTTCCTGATTTACGTTTGCATAACAGCTGCCCTGCCAGGCCATTAAAAATCACATGCTACAATAGAGATGAGCATAGCATGCTGTAATTTCTCTATATATTTTATACAAAACCATTAGTTACTCTGAATTAATTATTTTTACGAGCCCTGGGGATTAGAAATATATACCTAAACTGTTAGTCTTGTTGAGATTTTCTTGGTTTCAGTGTATGTTTTTCTATGATTATGGTGGTTGGTAAAAATAAATTTACCAGGTCTCTTCTCAATGGGCACTGTTTGGCTGTACAGTCCGTGTATTGTCTAAATAGGTGCTCTGAGCCAGTATATTTTAAAAACTGCCAAAGGGCAACTATTAACTGACAGCCTTCAGCCAAATGTTTCAATAGGTATAATACATGATCGATGAAAATGCTAATCTTTTTTCCCCCTGAAGGGAGGGGGGAGAAGGTAAGTGAGATCTTCATGAAATGTCAAAAGTCAGTCTATGAAAAAACATATTGTGCAGCAATCATCATGGCACCTGATATACAATACTAGGTATTAGTCACTGAAAACGTCTGAATTAGTAAGCCTTTTCCCCACCCCTCGTGTCTAGCCTCAACTATACTCCTGTTACACTTTGTTTGATTGGTGTTTCTCTTATCTGGTTCCATATTAATGTGGTCAACATTAAACCAAAGATCCTATTGCTAAACAATCATCCTAGAACATAGCATACAACATTAGGTATTAATCTTTGTAAACATCTGTTTTAGTAAATGTTCTTCCCTCCTCCCTTCCCTCTTCAAGTATACTCCGAGTACCTTTTGTTTGTTTGGTGTTTCTCTTATATATGGTCTATCTGCTGTATCTAGTTTATTAAAAAAAAAAGTCAGTCTATGATAAAATTGCTCTCAGAGAAACAGAGTTAATATTTGTTTCTGAAAGAAATCACATACTGTATATACTATGAGTTCTGAAAAACTGATTAACTGGAATCAGTCTGAATGTTAATGATGTGAACTTAAAATCTACCAATATATTTCCATAAACAAAGCTTATATTATTTAAAACCTGTCAAATGGAACCTTGAATCTTCTTAGGCAAACAGCAAAACCCATTGGTCAGAAGTGAACGTTTCCTAAGAAATACCTTGTTCATTTCTTTTTTTTTTTTTTTTCTTTGTCTTAATTTATTTCTTCTCCTTCATTTCTCCTATATTCTGAAGGATGGTCTCCACAAACGTTGCTTAAATATATAGACTTTTTTTTCCATATTTCAGCATGTTTGATTTTCAGGATAGTTCCACACTGTTTCCTTCTCAGCAGGTGGATTTTTTTTTTTTTTTAAATTCTTTTATTGAAACAATTAGCATTGAACATAAAAACATGTTATGCAACAATCATCATGATCCCTGGTATACAATACTAAGTATTAGTCTTTGAAAACGTCTGAGTTAGTAAGCCTTTTTCCCCACTCCTCGTGTCTAGCCTCAACTATACTCCTGTTACATTTTATTTTGATTGGTGTTTCCCTTATCCGTTTCAATATTAATGCGATCAACATTAAACATAAGATCCTATTGCTAAGCAATCATCCTAGAACATAGCATACAACATTAGGTATTAATCTTTGTAACCATCTGTTTTAGTAAACGTTCTTCCCTCCTCCCTTACATCTTCAAGTATACTCCGAATACATTTTGTTTGATTGGTGTTTCTCCTATGTATGGTCTATCTACTGTATCTAGTCTATCGCATATTGTGCTTTTGCGCTTCTGAGTTGATTTCATCCCATTACTAGTGCAATCTTTTATGGTCCCCAACCCGAGATCCTGAGGTAAAAGTTTCATATCCTGAGGTAGAGATTCAGTCTACTTTAACAATATTAAAGCAAACAACGTTAGTCATAAGGTTATGTTAAGAGGCATTAGTTATAGAACATATACATTCAACATTGGGTGTTAGTTTTTGTAAACCTTTGATTTGTTAACCCTTCATCCCTCCTCCCCTCGATCCTTAGCTGAACGCCAGCTGCATTCTGTTTGATTGGTGTCTCTCTTGGATATAGTCTATCCACTGTTTCCAGTCCGTCACAAATTGTTCATTTTAAATGCATATAAAAAAGCAACGTTTATAGCTGTTCACAGCTATTATTATTCAGAGCCGATGCTGCTTTATTCCATTCCATAATTTTTTCCTTGAGTGAATATACCTGGTCAAGGATCATGCAGAAACATTACAACAATAAGTGTGAGTTCAAGAGAAGATATTTTTTTCTGCATAGCTTGCATGGATAATCTCAGCTAATCAGAAGAATACTGTTTATCCTCTCAGTCTCAAAATACTATTAATTAGAGCATAAGGAGAGATTGCACTGAAGGAATATTTTCATTGATTTTTTTTTGTTGAAGGTGGAAGTGTTTGTGCTTGTGTTTAAGCATACTTCAGAGCAGAAATCTGACCTTAACAATGATTTGTGAATCATGTTTCCTAACAATTATAGAACAAGGATTTGTTAAAAAATACATTATAGAGATAGGCAAAACATAGCAGAAACTACATCATGTCACTATAGGTCTCACTGCTTTTTTTAGAATGTTAAAATCAATGTTGGTTTTTTTGCTGCAAGGTAAAAAAGATTTGGGCTTATACCACAATGCCATAACATTTCCCTTGTCAGTCTGCCCTCCTGCACACCCTGGTATCTATGAAAGTATGAAAACAAGTGCTGGGTTGTGTGCCAGGGACAAAGCAGTAGGAAGAGGCCTGAGATAAGCAACCTGAAGAGAAAAAGCAGGGAGAATGATAGACAAAGAAGGAACATAAATCCTTAACTCTCTATCTATATTACATTTTGTGATGCTAGACCACGAGCTGTTGAAATCAGTGCCCTTGAAGTCACACTTCCAACAGTCCCTACTTTATGGATCTTTTTACTTAGTGTACTTCTTGATATGGATTGTTCAAGAGTAGAGGTAAAGAAAGCATTTCAGGAACTGCTCCCTTCGCTCATATATTCCTCCTGTTCCTTAATGCCTTAATTCTCTTTAAGATTATAATTCAATGTAAATTTCACATACTCTCCCATTGGTCTGTCTATTATATCCATTCTTTTTGCCTGTTTTATCATACAGTCTTCAACTTGTTCATCCTCTGGTTCCATTTAGCGATAATATGATCAACATTTGTATACAGCTCCACATCAAATTCAGTCTTACCCTTTTCACACCTTTTCTCCTTAAGCTTAAATCTTTCCATTAACTGAACATAAGGAAATCAATGACATATAAAGCCTTCCAACTCCAGGTTGAAACACACATTTCCATGTTATGTCACCTGCCTATTTGGAGGAGACACTATTTTGTCAGTTTGTTGAGGCTAATCCCAGCAGTCCACTGGCTACTTTCCTGAGGGAACAATCCTTCTTCAAGTAATACATGCTTAGCAGATTTTTAAATATATTTTAGATGTACTATTATCATAATTGGTAAAGTTCCATAATATATCTCTTGCATTGTAAAAAGAATGCTGCTGTTTTAAAATCCAGCAAAATATGTAGTTGTTATGTTATTACTTTTATCTTAGCTCCCTTCTTTTGAAATCCAATGGTGTACTGTTTCATAGTTTTTCAAGTCATCTGAATAAAAGAGTTTTATTTTCTTTCCTCTTTGAAGGTGCACAGATTATTTTGGGCTATTTAAGAACTGGCAATGAAATGTTTCTACCTTGGGTAGAAACCTTCAAAAGATTATGAAATGCTATACTACCCTAAAAGAAATTTGAAAGAAGCAGGGCAGTAAGAAATAATTTTTTTAAGCAGCTTATTGTTCCTGCATGCATATGAATTTTGATGCTTTAATTTTGTGTGTGAATACACTTTGTAGGGGTATATGTCTTTATGTACATATAAAAATGTACATATAAAAAAGAATCACAGATAGCAAAGAAATTGACTGGCAATTGCTTTCTGTAATAGAAGGATGGAAAAGTGCAGCAGGCAAGATGTGGAAGGGAAAAAAAATTTGCCATTACAATTGTCTTATCGGGTTCAAAGGAAATGTATTTTTAATTATTAGTAAGGTTATGGCTGGAAAATATTTTTATTTGCTTTTCTTTTGTGTTGAAATATTGCCCTCAAACTTCCACAATTTATTTACCTTCAACATTCTACCTAGAGATTTTTAGCATTTCAGTGAATCTGATCAAACTGTATTCAACATGGGCTGCTGAGTCTTTTGTGAATTTTTAGGGTGGGAAAGATAAACTGAAATCCTATTATTCAACTCACTGTACTGTGATGGCAGTTTTCTTTGAGCCTCTTGGCAATATAGCATTTCTTTTAAACTGTGCATTCCTCAAAATCCATTGAGAACCATTAGTTGTCTGGCAGGATATTTATAAAGGCAGCTTTAGCTCCATTCTTGAGTCAATATGTTTTCTTCTTATTGATGTTTAACCAAGCCAGTCACAGTGAAATATTTTTATATAATATCACTCTTTAGTATCTCATTAGTATTTCTACCACTGAGATATATAGATATTGCACATAGCCATTAAGCTATTCCTTTTCTCTTAGAGAATTTTAATTTCTCTGTTGGTGAAAAATAAATCAGAAGCTCTCACAGTTGACTGCATTTAGCTGATTCAAAATAACTTCTTTATATTTATATCAAAATATTTACAACACCATACATTCTTCTTTACAGCAACATAGCTTAATGAAAACTTCTTACAGAGAGATACAGAGACAAACCTGAGACTGAAAATTCAGGTCCTAACTCAATACCTTTTGCACAGACTCAGTAGCACTTTCTTCACATTGGCTGACTGAGTTACCACATGACTCTCCCTGCTCATGAATATTCCAACATTTTCTATAGGAATAGGAGTAAAAATAGTAAGTAAATAAGTAAAAGCATGAGATAATAAAAAAATTCTCGTTCAACACTCATCTATTTTAACCCTATATATTTTGTTTTGTTTTTTTACATCTGATGCTTTTCCATTGCATTCAATTTACTTTTATGTTTTTTCTGATTTACACAATTTTCACTTCTGTGTAACAAATGGAGAAGAAGCCTACTCCTTATACACACATATTTTTTTTTTTTTTAACAAACATTAATTTATGGAGTCCTTGATGCTCTCTGAACTACATACATTCTCTTCTTTTAGAAACATAACAGGCTATAATCCATTGCCTTTCTACTGGCTTTCACATATCTTAAATATTTCTTCATTAATTTTCCCTTCTTTAGTGAATAGTCTAGCAAGGTAGACAAATTCATTGACTTAGTCCATTTTATTGCTATTTATATTCACCACATTTTTAAAGCAGATAATCATCAGTCATCATTACTAAGTAAGAGAATTTGATGAAAGGCAATGGAGTTGACAGAACAGATTATATAGAGGGTGCTGAGACAATGTGACATGGTTGTAAGGAAACACCACACAATGTTGCCACTGCTTCCAAATTACAGGAAATTATAGTCCACTCTATTCTATTCACAGTGTTCAATTTGGAGCAGCAAATTTGAAGTATTCATACGAAATTAAATTTATGCAAAGAAGGTTAACAAGTGTGAGTGGGGGATTAGAAAGCATGTCCTATTAGTATAATAGAAGAAACTTTGTTATGTTAAGTTGTAAATATAGAGCGATATGACACCATTCTTAAACAGCTGCAAGGATACCCTAGAACAGTGATGGTGAACCTTTTAGAAGCTGAGCCCAAACTGCAACCCAAAACCCACTTATATATCGTTGGGTGGGCGTGGCCCATTGGGTCATTGTGGTCAATTGGGTGGGCATGGCCCATTGGGTCATTGTGGCCAATTGGGTGGGCATGGCCTACTGGGTGAGCATGGCTGCAGTGGTAATGGCAGACTGGGTGGGACTTAAAACAATCAATTCCAACTTTGCGAGATTTTTGGGTGGGACTTAAAACAATCAATTCCAACTTTGCGAGATTTTTTTTCCTGCAAGAAGTTGAAATTGATTGATTGAACCTTTTTTTTTTGCACACGGCAGTGGAGGCCTGAAGCGAAAAGGTTTTATAAAACCCAGCTGAAGGCCTATGATGCGGCGATGGTGCATGTGCCCACAGAGAGGGCTCTGCTTGCCACCTGTGGCACACATGCCATAGGTTCGCCACTACAGCCCTAGAATATGGCAAGTTCAGCTATCATCCCAAAGTAAGTTTTATGTTTCAGTGGGCATATTCTGATTGACAGTCACCAAGGAAGATGGTGAATTCTTTTTCCTGGATGTGTTGGAACAAAGGCTGGATAACCATTTTTCCTGGTTAACCTAAATTGAGAGCAACTGTGCACAAAGTTTGAATTCAGCTATATGACTGTAAGTAAGAGGACCAGTAAAAGGTAGAAGAACATGTTCAAAATCTACAGAAGTATTCAATTTTTGTTTATGAGATGTTTTACTGCTAATTTGATTTACTCCCTGAAATATTACTGAAAAATAAAAATGCTGTATTGAAGCTTCATAGCAATTTTTAGCCATCAGGAAGGCCACAAAAATGAATTAGTAAATCAGTAACGTGAAATGTTCAACTTGGGGCCCAGTTTAGACATTCAGTATTTCCTTCTTTTGTTCTTTTTTCTTTTTTTAAAATCCAAGTATAATTTTATCAAGCTAAACGTGTGAGTAGAGAAAGAGCTGATAATTACAGGGTAACCCTTCTCACCCTCTGCAGCTTTTAAGGTTAAAATTTCTCTGTTCCAACAGGAATTATTTTCTTACCCAGGAGGGAAAGATACAAGGATCCAATCAGAATGCAACTGAACTCTGAGGACAAGTAGAAGTAGAGAAACAGCTGCATTTTATGAAATAAATGAATGCTCTCTCTTTGGTTTATTAGCTACAATAAAAAAGAAGCTTTATATCTGGCAATGAATCATGCTGGAATGTGTGTACACTGGCCTCCAAGGTAACAAAACAGGAATAAAATGGAGACGAAATGATATCTCAATAGTGCAGCTCTGAGTCAATATCCAGGCAGGATTTGACATGTTTTAAGAATAGTTCATAAAACTGAACAGCTAATTATTCCCACCTGTGTCATGAACCTGTAGAATGACTTTTGGGCATGTAAGTTTCTCTTATCATCCATGTTATTAAAATTGAAATGGCCGATCTATTATTTATCCTTCTGTAAAATGGAAATAGTGCATTAATTCACTGACTGCTATAAATTAGATTAGAACAAAGATTTTAGCCAGTTGGAAATTGAAAATACTACATATATAGCATGTAGGAACAAAATATATCTGTTAATTAATTCATTGCAAAATCCTCTTCAATCTATTGCTATTTGCACTTAGTTTTTAAAACCATAGAAATAATACTGAATAAATAAATTCTGAAATAAATAAAATCAATTTTTCACTTTTAATACTGTTATCATCATCATCATCCACATTAGTTTAATATAATTGTCTCTGTTGTAATAAAACAAGATTTAGTTAAATGCTAACTTTAAAGCAATAAGTCACATAAGAATATAACTTGGAGCCAGGCAAGTCATTTTTCATCAGTAAAAGTGACAGTCATTTGTTTTTTAATAATAATTTTATTAAGCATTATAGCAGGGGTGGACAATTAATGTTTCCAATGGGCCACATGAGAAACTAAGACTGCTGTTGGGGGGCCATTACCACTCCTGTACCTCCCCAGCACTGATGTCACCCCTTCCTGCCAGCTACACATATAAAAACTAATACAAACTATAAAAAATAAAATAATAAAGAGAAAAATTAGAAAGGTCAGGAAAATATATATAGAAGAGTAAAAAGAAAAGAAAAAGTAAAAATAATAAAAAATAGAAAATATACAAAGAAATGCATTCTTCCCTTCACAATGAGCATAAATAATTATAACAACTTATCACTTTCTCTTAAAATAGAACAAAATTCTTTTTTAATATATTTTATTAATTTTTTAACATGGTCACCTTAATATTTGGTAAACAGTGTGTTGTCTGGGTTTACATTTAAAAACATCCGCTAACAATTGGTTTTTGTGCTCTATAATCCACATAATAGCTTTACTTGATTTCCTCTTCTTCCCATAATGTTCTCTTTTACCAACCTTAAGTTAATACAATTCTTATTGTTTTGATCGATAACAATTGAATATAAATTTTTTTCTAATATTTCTGCAAATAATAATCACATCAATATAATATTTCTTTTCTATCTAGTCTTTCTGGTTGCCTCATCATAGATCCCATTTATAGTTCTTGTTTACATTTGTTTTTCCCACAATATTCAAGATATTCTTATTGGTTAAGATTTTCTCAAAGTTAGTTACATTTAGATATTTGATTTTATTTTTTCTCATGTAAACCATCCCATAACTTTTACCTTACTTAAGAAATAAATAAGACTAAAAAAAGAGGAAAAAAAGAACAAGAATAAAGAGGGATAAAAAGATAATATACTACTGAAAGTCCATGTTTCCCCTAAGCTAATACATATTTATTTCCAAAAATTTTCCATTCTTTTTTTACCATAATTAAGAATATATTTAATCTTTAAATATTCCATTTAATAAATCTAGTCATCTGGTCTTTTAAATATTATTCAAAACATTTTTTCAATCCATTGTAATTTTCTTAAAATCAATCACATTTAAATATCTAAAATATGTCCTTATATATAAGCCATTCTCTTTTATATTACTCATATCAAGAAATAAGATAAGAAAAGAGAAGAAAGAGAGAGTACTATGTTATTCGAGGGACTCCTCTCTCTTAAAGTAAAATTCATATCCAAAACCTTTCTATTACTTTAACCATATTCAAACAGGTATTTATTTTTAAAATATTCTCTCTGATAAGTCCCATCGTCTATTTTCTTAATTTTCACTTTGGCCTTCTTCTTTTGCCCAATATCTTTAATCAGTATATTCTGCTGAATCAAAGAGTCTTTCTATTCTGACTCTGAGTTATAAATGCCTTCTTTTAAATGAAGTCATATTAGATAACTCAATAGAAATGATTTCATAACAAAAATATATATTTCAATCAGAAAGATTACTTGTATTCATGCTGTGGTTGTTACTTCTGGAAAATACATCTTTTGTCCATTCCTATAGGTAAAAGAATGATGCTCTCATCCATACCATCTTTATAACGGTGCAGGCTCATCGGGTGACATCTGATGGCCCATGCTTCTTTCAGACAAAGACATTCCAATCTGGCTTGTGTCAGGAAGTCTCCCAAAGCCCTTTAGAAACTCCTCCCACTGACCCATCAACAAACCCAGCATTTAACCCAATAACTGCCAGATATTCTAACATATTGATACATGCTCTCTAGTTAGGGTTACATAGAGCTATACGAGGTTACATAGAGCTAAACGGTTCAGAACACTCCCTGCTCGGAAATTTATATTTCCACTACTAACTAACTGAAAGAGCAAAAAACATAGCATTAAGGCATACAGTACTCACTGTTAACTAACTTGTGACTAAAGAGGTAAAAACTTGGTATGGAACATGCATAACTATAAAGTAAATATAAAACATGCACAATTATGCAAAAAAACAAGCAAGTATTACATCAAACAATGCATAAGACAATACATAATTTGAGGTTTGATCTTCTGGTTCAGTCTTCATCAGCAACGGGACCAAATCGGTGATTGGCCTGGTACAAGTGTCTT
Organism: Bothrops alternatus; assembly: GCA_034064705.1. Lineage (NCBI taxonomy): Eukaryota > Metazoa > Chordata > Lepidosauria > Squamata > Viperidae > Bothrops > Bothrops alternatus. Next base: position 7,296,280 of record JARGCV010000081.1, on the reverse strand, counting down.
TGAGTCACGACCTGACTCACGTGGCTTCACGATCTGGACCTCAGCTGGGCAAACTAGTTCATCAATTGGGTGGGCCCAGTGCGTAAGTCCCATGGGCCAATAGTTCTGGTATGCCTACTTGTCTCTCAGCGAGACAAGGTCTTCTTTCTGTAAAAGAAACTGGAACCAAATCTGGAACAGAAAAACTGGAACCCAAAGTTTCTCAGGAACAAGGGAACTGGATTCACAGGATACTCAGGAACTGAAGAACCTGGAAACACAAGAACAGCTGGATCTGGAAACACAGGAACAGCTGGGGCTGAAGAATCAGGATCAGGAACATCTGGAAACTCAGGAACAGCTGGAAGTGAAGAAACAGGGGCAATAGCTGGGACTGAAGAATCAGGATCAGGAACATTAGCCAGAACTGAAGAATCAGGAACAACAGCTAGAACTGAAGAATCAGGAACAACTGCTGGAACTGAAGAATCAGGAACAACAGCAGCTGCAGGAAACTCAGGATACTCAAGAACCGACGGGTTTGGAACCACCGATGGACTATTGAAGAGGGCTGTTACTGTTGTCATCAGGGTAGTGAGAACTTCATGTGTGGGTGTGGGTGTCTTTAATGACAGAGAGTCCATGATTTTGCGGGGTGCACCAAACATGTGCTCCCACGCTTCACCTATGAGCGCTTCGTTTATGTGAGATGCATGGGTAAGGCAATTTTTGGCTTTCAGACATTTGTCAATCACTGGGTCATGGCAAATGTCTCCAATAGTCTGTAGGTCTTTGCAGGCTTCTGTAAGGTAAAGTTTTGGGGTACTAAGAAAAGTGATCAAGATGATCAAAACTATGCGTAATCTCAGGTGCTTCTGCTTAGACAGGCGTTTGAAGAGGATCGGTTGACGTTTACTGGGTGCTTGAAGTTGAATGTTGGCACATTGATCTGAAGCTGGAAGTGCATAGCGTTTTGGTATCTGAGGCATTTGTCTGTTTGGACAGACCAAGAACTCTGGACTTTTTAGCCAGGTCAATTCTATTAACTGTGTGGCAAGGTTGGGCCACTTCACTTGGTTCACAAAGTTCCTGTCTGTTGGCACATGTTGCCATTGTTCAGGGCTTAAAGATGTTTCAATCCTTTTCATTCTGTTGCCTACATAGATGTAGAAATGTCTGCTTTGCTTGCAGATGTAGCTTGACATCATCTTGTTGTCTGTGTAGAAGGTGGTAGACTGTAGTTCAAGGCACAACATCTTCACTGTCAAGTTGGTGAGCTTTACAGCCAAAGTGGTACCACCTAGTTCTAACTTTGATACGGTGTGGCCTTCTTTTATTGTTAGTCTCGCCTTTCCAAAGAAGACACCGAGACTACAGCTCTCCCCGCTGTAGACTCTAATGTATCTTATGGTTGCAAATAAGACGATGTAAGTGTGGCTCTCCCCTCTGTGGACTGTGACACATCTTAAGGCTGCATTTACCTTTGTAGACACATCTAAGGAAGCGTACAATTCTTTCTTCTGCACTGTGGCGGGTGAGCTGGAGACATACGTGCACTGCAGTTGCATGCTTTGGAGACATCTTGGGAGTACGCTCCATGACTCCCAGTCTTGGAGACGTTGTTTGTCTTGTTTGTCCTCTATGGACAAAGCTAAGTTGTTGTAATTCTTGCTTGTCTGGCACACTGTTGCTTCCAAAACAGGTTTGGTTGTCACAAGCATGAAGTGTCTAGGTGTGGTTTTAGGTGAGGTGCTGTTCCATTACTGGGAATAGAGATTTTTGAGATGCTCACCTGGATTGGGGTTTGCGATTGATCAACACAAACTGTCCCTCCTATGGCCCATCTGAGTTCTGTCTTAATGGCTACTGGGGTTACTGGTGGACCTTTGATTCTTTTATCAGAGCCAATGGACTCTGGGGTGTCTCTTCCCATCATGAGTAGGATTTCAGCTTCAGGATTTAGAGGAGGGATTAAATCGGCTATGTGTGCTAAATGAGGTATTTTTCTTGCTGCCTCTGGTGTTGAGATTTCGCTGCGAACATCTGGTAAGGTTTCCCATTCTAACACTGAAGGTAACCGGAAATGTGAACTTCCATCTAATGCTTCTATGCATAGACCAGTGATTTTCCTCCCCACCGTGCGCATTGGTACTGTGCACATATTTATTGCAAAATGCTTCAGTTCACTCAGGAGGTCGAAGAGGTCGAAAAAGGCGGGCTTAGCTATAGTAACTTTGCTGTGTGGGTCTAGTATGGAGTACATCTTTACGGCCCTTTAAGGTTGCCCATTGGGGTAGACTTTTGCAAGACAGATGGGTGAGCATGAAGGAGGGCATGGTGAATCGCCACATACATCTGTGTAGTACGTCCTGTACTGTTTTGGCTGCTCTTTGGAGTCAGTTTGAATCTCCATCATTGAAGTCACTTGTTGCGTCTCCTCAGAAGGCTTCTTAGTTTCTAGATGTAAGGCTGCTGGGTGCTTGTTACTGTCACACAGGTGGCATTTCACCCTAGCTTGAAGTTTTTGGCCGTGTGCTCCATAGAGTCACAGCATTTGTAACATATCCTATTCTCTTTGAGTAGGGTCTTTCGGTCATCTAGGGATTTTTTTCTAAATTCTTTCCAATCGTTTAGAGAGTGTGAGGACTTGCGAATTGGACAAGTCAGGCCTTTTTTAGTTGAACGAGGGTTCGAATGAACACTTTTCGGTATTTGTTCATCTGGAGACTTCTTTGGGCAAGGCGTGATGTCTGTTTTGTATATTGAAAAGGTGGTTCTGTCCTTCGTAGCTTGGATGGGTCCCTTGACTACATCAGAGTTTTGACTACTTCGCTTGGTCATTGGGAAGTGTGCTTCTCTGATGGAGAGGTATAGGGGGTCATTGTAGAGGTCAGCCTGGTCACTGATAAATTCAGCAAGAACCGCAAAGGGGGGAATTTTGTTTTGGTTGCTTTTCCTGTAAGATCGAGAAAGCTCGATCCATTGTTCACATATTAACCATGGTAGTTTTTGGATGATAGGATTTTGTGTCCTAAACAGGTCAAGGCAAGCTAATCCTGGCAAGGTAGGATCCTGTTGTGCTGTGTGTAGTTGAGTAATGAGCGACGAGAAAGTCTTCAGCTGTTGACATTCATTGATTCTTATGTCGGGGAAACTGAGAACGTGGTCCAGAAGCGAGGACTCTATCACTGTGGGTTCACCGTAGTCCTTGTCAAGTGTGGCCCAAGTCAGGATCGCCCAAATGGGATGCGAAGATGTTGTTCACAGTGATTACGGATTTTGGGCCTAGCCAGGCTGTCAGCTGGATGAGTTCCTCATCTGGTCCAGCCCTTTCTTTGTTGACGGTGTGCTTGAAGATGTGCTTCGACAATAAGTAGTCTTTTCCAGGTTTGTCGGAGAATCTTTGTACGCCTTCTTCCAATTACATTGGGGGATGCATCGATCCCGTGTGTGGGCTGTAGCTTGGTGGAGGTGGTACATCCCTTCCAGGAGCGGGACCATGCACCATGGCTGGCTGGTAACTTCCTTCGGCGTATTGTTGGCTGAGGGTATTTTGCCATGTCACGTGCAAGGGACCTTGTTGGCTTGGTCTGAACTCCTCTGCACTGGCGCTGAGCTGAGGGAACCCTTCTTTCTTACTTGTTGGAGGGTCTCTTGTCTTTCTGGAGGTGCGTAGCTGGCTCCCTGATAGGCTGGCACAGCTGATGTTCGAGACTGTCCTCTGTAGTCAGGTCTCATAGTGGTTCCTTGGGATGCTGCCTCCTGTTGGCACAGCAGGGACTCTAGTGTGGCTCGAGCTCTTTCAATCTCTTCCCTGAGCGATGACTGGTTCTGCTGTAGGGCCATTGGCGCTGCAGGTGGATCCATCCGAATGCCATCAGTGGTATGGTTCTGTGGGTTCCGTGGGGTGACAACGGTGGAAAGACCTTGTGACACTGCTTGCTGTGTAGCCATTGCCATTGCTGGTGGACCCATCTGGTTGCCATCAAGGGTGTGGTTCAGTGGGTTCAATGGGGCAGCAACGGTGGGAAGATCTCGTGACCTAGGTGTCGCGACATCAACTCTGTGGCTGACTGGCGCATCTGGTTATTGAGATTCTTCTGCTCATCTACTCGGTCTTGGGGGGGGGCTTGTGGCCGGCTGTGATGCTCTCACCTGCCCACTCTGAAACGCGCTTTGGTTGTCCACATAGGCCTGTATGTAGCTATGCTGCTCTTCATTTTCCAGTTCTTCCCTATTGGGCAGGAAAATGGTTTGCTGGAGTGTTTTCTGAAGGCCTTCCACTCTAGCCATTTTGTCTGCCATATCTCTTTGGCTTTGAACAAGTTCAAGCTCTTCTTGGGCATCTTTTCTTTTGGCCTTTGTTTGGCTTCCATTTGAGCTGCTTCATTTTCTCGATCGGCCTTCACTCTGGCAGCTTCAGCTTCTCAATCAGCCTTCACTCTGGCAGCTTTAGCTTCTCGATCATTCTTCATTTTGATCGCTTTGGCTTCTCGATTGTTCTTCATTTTGATCACTTCGGCTTCTCAATCATTCTTCATTTTGATTGCTTCGGCTTCTTGATCGTTCTTCATTTTGATCGCTTTGGCTTCTAGCTTGGCCTCTATTTTGGCTTCTTCAAGTTCTATAGTTCCTTCTTTTTCTGCTGCTTCTCTTGTGCTATGCTAAAGACTGCTTCAGCAACTTTAGCATCGATGATTATTTGCTCTGCTTGTGAAATTCTAGATGCTTGGCTATGACGGGAAGATGCTTTTAAAAGGTGGGAGGCGCCTGTGACATGAGATTGTTGTGACATGCTGGAATGCGCCTTGGAGATATGGCGAAAGGATGAGGCCTTTTCAGACATGTGAGATGGAGCCACATGTTCCCATTGTGATGGTGCATGTGAGGAGCGGGAAACTTCGGACTCGGCCCTGTTGACCGGTCTGCCTCTCTGGCAAGACTCGGGCTGTGGGGAACCCTGTGAGCTCTTTAGAAGGTGCTTATGTTCCTCCTTTAGTAGCTTGAGGCTTTGCATCTCGCTATTGATTCTTGAGTCTCTTAATTGTTCCTGAATGTCCTTGAATTGCCATTCAGAGTCCATCCATTGTGCATAGGTGTCTTCCTTATCTCCTTCCACTGCGTGCACATGTTCTGGGGAGAGTTCATCCTTCTGTTCTTGGTAGAGTTTGTATAATCTCTCCCAGCACCTTTCATGGCACTTGTGGACAGCATCCCATTTCTCCATCAGATGTGAGTGCATGGCTTCTGTGGGCTTTCTTTGTAGTCTCAGATCATAGTGACCCTGAGATGTCTTTGGCTTCACTGAGACTTGAGCTACAGCCTCTGTGTGCAGGTCAAGGTTGGCTGTTTGCAGCATTTTTCCTTGGCTGGCTGGTTGGGGTGTCTCAACTAGACTGGTTGGTTGAACCCCTTCTGCTAGATCAGTGGGACACTCTGCCATGGCTAGAGTAGGTTCAGTGTTCTTCTCAGCTATTTTGAAGTGAATTTGAAGAACTTCTCTCTTTGACCACTAGGGGTCACAACTTGCAGATCAGCTTCAGAGGTGCTGTCTGTGGGTGGAGGTATCACTGGGTGCGTTCTCCTGCATTTGTGGGTACTTCAGCACAATTCACCCCTTCACCACTGGGGGTCCCTTCCTGTGGGTCAGCTACCAGGATGCTCTTCCTTCGAGGTACACCCTTTGTCCACTACAGGGCTTTCTCTGGGCGTGATTAAAGGCTTGTGTGTAGTTCCTCCATTAACCATTAGGGGGCATATGAAGAAAGGCCAGCAAATTCTTCCTATTACCACGTTACTTCTAGTGGCCACTGAGAGAATGTAGAGCTACAAAACTCCCACCTGGCTGTTAAGTTGCAGGCTGGAACCCCTTGGTCATCAGCTTGTGATAATAAGCAAGGACAATTGGCTCTGCTTGTTCTTCTCCTTAATTTCCCTCAAACTGGAACAACTTGGAACAACAGCTTGAGTGAGTGAATACTTTGGTGAAGTTCACTCTGTGCCCTCTAGGGGGTGTTGGTAGCTTGGGATAAATTTAAGTAACTTGCTCTTTAACTAACAGATTCACTCTGCGTAGTTAGTAATACAAGCAGTGAAGTACCTTCTTCCCCTCTAGGGGGTGCTCTTAGCTTGGTTTGGTATAAGCTTGCTACGTGGTAAATTAATTATCAAGTTGTTGTAATCCAACATAATCAAATTCAAATTTAACAGGATGTCATGTGCATATTGGCCACCAGGGGGTGCTACTGCATTGCTATTGGGGTTGGTCCTGCCTCTGAAACCAGATGCCTTCTTATTCCATTGACATTGGCTGAAATTCCAAGCATTCCTAAGGTAGTTTAGCTTCTTTCACCAGTGCTGTGGCTGGTGAAGAGGTTAATTGCCTTAATTGCTTTGCTTAGTGATGAGGAATTTTTTGGCCTGGTTGCTAAGGCGACAACTGTTTTTATTGCTTGTGTTGGGGCCAGAAAAGAGGGGGGAATCACCCTTTCTGAACATCAAACAAAGCCAACAGAAATTTGGCAAGTTAGCAAGAAATCCTTTCCATGTCAGTTTCATGCATTCCCAGACATTCCAAACAAACTGAGTTGAATTCACAGACAATCCTTTGAAACCATCTCCTCATTGCCTCAAGATGAATTGCTGGCAAAGGAAAGGGGGAAGGGGGGTTGCTGCTCACAATTCCTTTGATCCTTTCAAATGTGAAAAGCCACAGAAAGAGTAGAGCTATAGAAATACACAACTGCTTTCTTCTCCTGAACGGAGATACATGAAAACAACATTAACAACTGTTTTGAAAGTGGCTGAAGAAGGCTAAACTTTTCCTGAGATAGACAGCACAATATCTCTTTGACTTAAACGTTGGCTTGTAAACAGATCCTAAGACAATTTAGCAGAAGCTTGCACAAAGCACTTTGTAACTTTTACTTTTCTTTAAAACGTTGGCTAGCATGCAGAGTTTGACTAGTAATGAATCCTTGCCAGCAGATGCTAATTGATACGCAGATAAACTTTGTCATGCAGTGGCTGCTTGCAGAGTTAACAGTGAATTAACAAAACAATGCATCTGAATCACACCTTTTTTGAAATGCTGTCTGCCAAACACACACACTGACTTTGCTTTGCAGGCATTTAGTGGGAGACTGGCCCCATCAATTACTATTGGAGGCGATTGAAGGAATTTAGCCACATCCAATTACTATTTGCCTTTATAAAGCTGATATGAGTTCTGAGCATTCTTTTACTATCCTGACTCTGAGTTAAAAACACCTTCTTTTAAATCAAGTCAGATAGATAACTCAATAGAAATGATTTCATAACAAAAATATATTTCAATCAGAAAGATTACTTGCATTCAGGCTGTGGTTGTTACTTCTGGAAAATACATCTTTTGTCCATTCCTATAAGTAAAAGAATGATGCTCTCTTCCATACCATCTTTATAATGGCTCAGGCTCATTGGATGACATCTGATGGCCCATGCTTCTTTCAGACAAAGACATTCCAAACTGGCTTGTGTCCAGAAAGTCTCCCAAAGCCCTTTAGAAACTCCTCCCACTGATGCATCAACAAACCCAGCATTTAACCCAATAACTGCCAGATATTCTAACATACTGATACATGCTCTCTAGTTAGGATTACATAGAGTTATACGAGGTTACATAGAGCTAAACGGTCCAGAACACTTTCCATATTCTTTTAGGTGTCACTATAGATGTAAGAAATAAGTCAAGTACCATATCTTTGTAAGAGGCATTTGCTCTTTCATGTTTGTTGAAAATATTTTTCTTTCTTTTTCTCTCTGTATCTCTTATCATTTTTTGTCTCTCCAGTTTGAATGATGTTCCTGATGTCTCTGCAATCCATTTTGACCAGTCTTTTTTCTTATCCTCAAATTTGTCTTGTGGTCTTAAAGTATAAGTTGCCTTTTCCAAAACCAATATTTCTTGTAAATGTTTTTTCCACTTGGGTTAAATCATACTTCTTTGTTGTGTTAAGTTCCATCTTTGAGTCTCTATCCTCGAATTTGTGTTCAGTTATCTATTTTATCTCCTCCTTCTCTATTGTTATTTCCTGGGATTTTTTTGTTGTAAAGTTAAATTGGTTTATGTTTTCAAAGTTATTTTGGATTTCTTTGTGGTTTGAAGGCATTGTTGTTTTAATTAGTTGCAGCATCTCATATGTCTCCTCTTGAAAGGTATTTATTTTTTCTTGATAAGTTCTTTTTGCAAATCTCTGATTTTCCATAGTGGTCAAAAATCGAGGTTTTCTTTTCTCTGCAAATAGCTTTAGAGTCACAGTTTAGTAGGTATTTATAATTCAAAAAGGTTCAAAAAGGTTTCCTGAAGTTTATAATCCTCTCTTTGTCTGCAACCCTTTTCTTGCCACAGCTGTTCTCTATTGTTATAGCTTTGAAGGTCACAAGCACAGATTAGTTTTTTCCAGATTTTGCCAAGTCCTGTATAAAAGCCATAGCTGTCATAGTCTTTATCCACCACTAGATCTCAGCACCAGTTTATTTTTCAAATATCAAAATAGAAAATTGCCTTTAAAATGAGAATCTTAACCATTCAATAATTCCAAACTTATCCAAATTTAGGTTTTATATTCATTTCATTTTATTTCTGTATGTTTTGGTCCTCCATAAAAGGTTTAATTCACTGCTTCCATTGTAAAAGGGTGGGGCAAAAATCCCCCTCCTTCACGTTTGGAGGTTTTTTGCTTCATGGGAATTTTTTCCCCAGGAAAGTTAATAAGTAGGATAGAGAAAATCAATGATCTTACCCAGATTCAAATGTGCTGTTTACAATCAGCTTAAAATAGTTCCTTTTGACTTCAGTTACTTGTAGCTTGGGCTAGATTCTGAAGTTAGGCTAGCCTTTCTCCTGTTGGTTTATGGAAGGCTTCTCCTGGACTGATCAGGTCGACCACTGTCTCTCCATGGTCCACGGGACTTCTTTCCTTTTTTGCTGCTTCTTTGGGGTGGCCTCTGGCCCATTTAGGGTCCCCTAATGGGAAGAAATTCATCCAAAGAGTATGGAGCTCCAAGCCGGTGCCCATTGGAGGCCAGTCGGCCAGGCCAGGAGGGGAGAAGTGGTGCCTTCCGAATGGGAGCTGGCGCTCCGGCCGTGCCCCTCTCGCATGCGACGAGTCGGGGAAGGGTTTGGCGGTGAAGGGATGTGCAGTGTGGAATGGGGCTCCTGTGACCCCGCTGCTGCAATGGCGCTTAGGAGGCTGGATGGGCAAGTAGGTCCTGGGGGGCGGCTGGGAGAGGGCAAGAATGCCGGGATGAGGATGGAGGGCTTCAGATTGGCAGGTGTGAGAGGGCGGCTGGTGGCTTCAAGGCACGCGGATCCTCCATGTGGCGTCCAAGGCCCCGGAGGTGATGCTGCTTGGCTCTCCGCCAGGCTCTCCGCCAGAGCCTCCCTCCCCTCCCCGGGCAATTGTGCGGAGCTGCTTGTGTGTCCTTGGCAGCACCTGCGGGCAAGGATGTGTGCCCAAGCTGAAACACCGTGCTTTTCCTACCGCTTCTCCTCCCATTGGACAAAGAGGTGGAAGCGATTTTCCTTTCCCTTGTTCTTTTCATCTGCACTGGAAAGGAGAATTTGGGCTATTTTATTACTGGTACCTGTTGCTTGTTTTATTACTTGTTGCCTTTGCTGCACCAGGGAAAATTGGTTAAAGTGATTTTCAGGAGCTGCAGAATGCCTCCAAGTAAAGCTGCAGCAATTACCCAGCCAATTTTCCCTGCTAGGGCATCTGTGTGTGTCTCCAGACCTTACTGGGCTACCATCTCCCACAGTCCTAAAGAGCACTGTGGAAGAGTGGGGAATGTTGGGAATTGCAGTTCATCACCATCTGGGAAAACATGACTCTCCAAAGATCAATCCTTCCTTCCTTCCTTCCTTCCTTCCTTCCTTCCTTCCTTCCTTCCTTCCTTCCTTCCTTCCATTTCCTTCCCTTCCCCTTCAATCTCTCCTTCCTTCCTTTTTTCCTTCCTTCCTTCCTTCCTTCCTTCCTTCCTTCCTTCCTTCCTTCCTTCCTTCCTTCCTTCCTTCCCCTTCAATCTCCTTGCTTCTCCATCTCCTTCCTTTCCCCTTCAAACTTCCTTCCTTCCATCTCCATCTCTTCCCCTTCAATCTCTCTCTCCTTCCTTCCTTCCCTCTTCAATCTCCTTCCTTCTCCATCTCCTTCCTTTCCCCTTCAATCTTTCTTTCTTTCTTTCTTTCTTTCTTTCTTTCTTTCTTTCTTTCTTTCTTTCTTTCTTTCTTTCTTTCTTTCTTTCTTCTTCCTTCCTTCCTTCCTTCCTTCCATCTCCATCCCTTCCCCTTCAATCTCTTTCTCCTTCCTTCCTTCCTTCCTTCCTTCCTTCCTTCCTTCCTTCCTTCCTTCCTTTCTCCTTCAATCTCCTTCCTTCTCCATCTCCTTCCTTTCCCCTTCAATCTTCCTTCCTTCCTTCCTTCCTTCCTTCCTTCCTTCCTTCCTTCCTTCCTTCCTTCCTTCCATCTCCATCCCTTCCCCTTCAATCTCTTCTTCCTTCCTTCCTTCCTTCCTTCCTTCCTTCCTTCCTTCCTTCCTTCCTTCCTTCCTTCCTTCCTTCCTTCCCTCCTTCCTTCCTTCCTTCCTTCCTTTCCCCTTCAATCTCCTTCCTTCTCCATCTCCTTCCTTTCCTTTTCAATCTTCCTTCCTTCCTTCCCCTTCCCTCCCTCCCAACATTTTTGAGCAAGGAAGAGTAAGCTTCTCCAGCGAGCATTGCTATATTGTTTTTGTGATTAATCACTATGCTTTAATTATGTTCAATTCGTAACAATGAAAATACACTCTGCATATCAGATATTTACATTACGATTCATAACAGTAGCAAAATTACAGTTATGAAGTAGCAATGAAAATAATGTTATGGTTGGGGGTCACAACAACATGAGGAACTGTATTAAAGGGTCGTGGCATTAGGAAGGTTGAGAACCACTGTTCTAGCCTGTCATTTTTAAATCCACTTTCAGATCAGTCTTAGTCTTGTCAGGAAAAATTTGTTCCACTTCCATATCTTTTAAACACACTATATCCATAAAGGCAAATACTATTAAAATAAACTTCCAGATCTTTTGTTCAAAATTTTCCTTCATATGTTAAATGTCCAATGTTAAAATATTTTGCTTCATTTTGCATTAATATTTATTTATTTATTTATTTATTTTATTTGGGTTTGTATGCCGCTCCTCTCTGGGGGACTCGGAGCGGCTAACAACATATACATAACAAAAAATACAATATAAAAAACCCAAACAGAATATCTAAAAACCAATAAACACACATTCAATACATCAATCAACCACAATCATCCCCAGGCTTGCCGGCAAAGATTAGTCTTTAGGTTTTTCCGGAAGGCCGGGAGAGTTGGAGAAACGCGGACTTCAGGAGGCAGTTGGTTCCAGAGGGTGGGCGCCACAACAGAGAAAGACCTCCCCCTAGGGCCCGCCAGATGACATTGTTTCGCTGACGGGACCCGGAGGAGGCCGACCCTGTGCGCTCTCACCGATCGTAGAGAAGTATGTGGCAGAAGGCGGTCCCGTAATATGTCAAACTTAAATGTACTTTTCCTTTAATTATAATCTATACTTATCTCTAGTTCCCTCCAGTGAATTTTTAAACTGTTATGTTATGTTTTTTCAAAATTTCAAAACAAAGGAAGGATTCTTTAATCAAATAATTAATCCTTAATTAATTCCAAAATCTTATTTCAAATTTATCTGAACTCTTGGTCCATTTGTAAATTTCTAAACTGAAAGTTTTATTAACTCTTTTGCTATTTATTAAAAGATTTTTTTTGAAGTTCATAAATTTGTAGTTAAGAGTATTTTCACTAAGCATTGAAGAAAACCCACTTGTTTCTACAATTTGCCAATGAAAAGGCTCCTAATAGCTGAAAAGCAGCTAACAAACAATTTCCAAAAGTGATTAGAAAAGGGAGCATGCAAACGGAGAGAACTTTGAAATGCACCAAGTAGATTTTGAGTAAAATGGCTATTCCCTCAGATCTCAAGGCTCTCAACCTGTTGGAGACTGCTGTCTTGCAATCTCCTTGCGAGGAGCAACTGTATGGAGCATGTATGGGCAATCTCAAGTTCTCTTCTCTTTATCTTGCTGCAATCATCAACTCACCTTCCATGGAGCCACTTTCAATCTGCTTCCCCCCACCCCGAAATCAGGGCTCAACTTCTCAATGCCCCACATATTATTGCAAGGAATGTTTTCAAGTAAACCTAAGAAAATATCTTGAGAAAAAAATTATAAAAATGGAAATGGAACGTTTATAATTAGCCTGTAGAACAGATAAGAAATTTTACTTATCTAGGATATTTATTCTATTTTCATTATCACGGTCTCTTTGTTAAGTCTCTTCTCTTAATTTTTGCATTGCAAAATGCTGAAGCCATCCTGTATGATTTATTTTTTTTAAATGCTCAGTGGGTAAAAAAACTTTCCCACTGGGAACTTTTGTACAGGGTCAAAATCTGTATTAAGTCAGCTTTCAAATATGCAGAGTGTTAACAGGCAAAGTTTTAGGTGTCCTTTAAAAAAAATTAAAACTTAATTCTTTCGCTGTTGCTCTGTTTAAGTTTGGACAATGTCCCCTGAAATCAAAATATGATAAGCCAACAGTAAAGCTGCCCTGTAAAATATATAGTGTTAAAGGACCAGTAGTTATTGCTCAAACATTTAAGTAATAGTTTCACTAACTCTAGATTATTAAAAAAAGGTTTGAACTGGATTAATTATTCCAAAGGGGCCATATACCTGCCTTGCTTCTAAGTAAATACAGATTGTGCGATTCTCTGGACAAGCACCTATTAAAGGTAAAGCTAAATTGTCTTGCTCACTATGGAATTAAGATGTCAACTATAACTGTTCTTTTCGGTTGGCTCCTTGTTTGCTTCAACTAACAGAAAATATTAGATTGCTTTTATCAAAGCTAAATTAGAAATTCTTCCTTCACACGTGATAAAATGAATATTTGAAGGCATATTTGAAGTCATTCCTTTTGTACCAAGACCATGACTTTGTAACAGTAAGGAATAAGTCATTGAAATAGATTCTTCTATTTGTCTTCCCATGTGGAATCATATTGAGACTGAACTGGATGCCAGGCAGATCCAAGAGCCCCTGATATAATTTACAATGTGCCAGACTTTCAGTTGGGATCTCATGGTGATGCAGACGCAGGAAGACGGGGTTCCTTCTTTCGCATCTGGTTTCACCCCGATGGGGGACCCTGAAAAGGGTCGAAAGTCGCCCTGTAGAGGCGGCAAGCAAGGAGAGAACTGTCATTGATCATGGGGTGGTGGTGGCAGCCCCCCATTTGATCCAAGGAAGCCCTCCAAACTGGCGGAGGAAAGGCTGGCTGCATTCGTGTAGCCAGTCCTAAGCTGTAGACAACAGAAGTCAACAAGCACTACTAAGCAATTTTACAGCAACGTGGATGAAACTGGATGAGACCTGAACTTTTCTTCATGATTTTAAGATCTCTTCCTGAAAATGCTATAGGGCAGGGGTAGGCAACCTTGGGTCTTTTATGACTTGTGAACTTCAACTCCCAGAATTCCTGAGTCAGCATGGCTGGTTCAGGAATTCTGGGTATTGAAGTCCACAAATCATAAAAGAGTCAAGGATGCCTATCCCTGGTATAGGGCTTCCTGCCTGAGCAGGGGTTGGACTTCCAAGGTCCCTTCCAACTTTATTATTATTATTAACTTTATTCCAACTCATTCTATTCTATTCTATTCTATTCTATTCTATTCTATTCTATTCTATTCTATTCTATTCTATTCTATTCTATGCTATGCTATGCTATGCTATGCTATGCTATTCTATTCTATTCTATTCTATTCTATTCTATTCTATTCTATTCTATTCTATTCTATTCTATTCTATTCTATTCTATTCTATTCTATTCTGTTCTGTTCTGTTCTGTACTATTCTATTCTACTATAAAGCTATAGAACTCTGTTCTACAGTGTTCAGGGGGTTGGACTAGATGACCTCCAAGGTACCTTCCAACATTATTATTATTATAATATAACAAAATTATAATGTGTCTCTTGCAGCAGCTAAATTTCTGTCAGTGGCTATCAAACTAAGAACATAATTATTAAATTAAAATGGAATGGCTGAAATAACCTGGCTGTACTTCTGATTGCTGATTATGACTGCACATTATATGATATTATAAGACACAGACTTGACCAATATCTCTACTAAATGTAGATTATAAAATCTTTGCTTCAATAATAGCAGAAAGTCTAAAGAGATTCTTGATTGAATTTATACAGTCAGACCAAAATGGATTTTTACCAAAGAAATAAAAAAAGAACAATTTAAGAATAATTCTAGACACATTGGAATATTATGAAATGCACCAAGGGAAACAAATTGCTTTGATTTTTTAAGATGCACAGAAAGCCTTTGACAATGTCAATTGGCAATTTATAGTTCAACAACTAAACCATACGGATTTTTTAATGAATATAATTCGAACAATTTAGCATAGACAAACAGCTAAAATAATTGTGAATGGAGACTGCACAGAAAGTTTCAATATTAAAAAAGGCACAAGATAAGGATGTCCATTATCCCCACTATTATTTATCTTAACTTTGGAAGTTTTGAACAGGAATGTTAGACAAGATCCAGAAATCAAAGGAATGGAGATAAAAGATGAAAAGTACAAACGACAAGCATTCGCAGATGACCTGGTATTTATATTGCACGATCTGTTAGAGACAAGTCCTAAATTATTAGCAATTATTTCCCTCTAACCCAGCGGTTCTCAACCTTTTCTGGAGCTCGACCCTGGCCCGCGCCGTGCTTGTGCGGTGCGACAGGTGCACTGCGCATGTGCGGCGCGACGAGCACATTGCGCATGCACGGCACGATGGGCGCATTGCGCATGCGCGGTGCAACGGGCGCATTGCGCATGCGTGGCACAACGGGCGCATTGCGCATGCGCGACGCGACGGGCATATCACAAAGGGGGGAAAAATGGCTGACCCCCCAAAAAATGGCCGACCAAAAAAAAATGGCGGGCCCGCATCGCGCATGCGCAGCGCGACAGCCCGCATCGCAAAGGAGAAAAAAAATGGCTGACCCAAAAAAAATGGCCGACAAAAAAAAATGGCCAACCCCCCAAAAAATGGCGGGCTCGCATCGCGCATGTGCAGCGCGATGGCCCGCATAGCAAAGGGGAAAAAATGGCGGATCCCCCCAAAAATGGCCAACCCCCCCAAAAAATGGCCGACCAAAAAAAAATGGCGGGCCCACATTGCGTATGCGTGGCGTGATGGCCCGCAACGCAAAGTGAAAAAAAATGGCGGACAAAAAAAATGGCCGACCCAAAAAAAATGGCCGACCCCCAAAAAAATGGCCGACCCAAAAAAATGGCGGACTGCGGCGTTTGGCGACCCCTGTGAAATGGTCATTCAACCCCAAATGGGGTCACGACCCACAGGTTGAGAACCGCTGCTCTAACCGAACAGGAGAAAGGCTGGCCTCATCCTGGTAACCAGCCCAAGCCACATGCAACCAAAGTCCACAAGTACTCACCAGAACATCGGTGAACAGCATGCTGAAACTGGGTGAGAAATTTGATCTTCTCTCTCCTATTCTATATCCTGAACTTTTGGAAAAGATACCCGAAGAAGAAAAAAGCCTCCGAAAGTGAAAAGGAGGGGGAACTTTGCCCCACCCTCCTACGGAAGGAAGTGGCAAATTAAACTATTAAGAGGCACAAAAAACATAATGTTGCCGACATCTAGTGGTGGAAGAGAATATATAACTTTAGCTGTTTTCTTATAAGTATTGGCAGGACGTCCAGAATGAGATACTCTACTTCTTTGATTTTTAAAAAGAGCTAAACAAAACATTCTGGGCCAGCCACAATAAGCAAAGATTATAATTGAAAAAACATAACTGTCCTTCTTGGATGATAAACACCTATTGACTGTGACTTTAAAGCTGTTTTCAGAGAAAGAATTTTTTTTGAATTCTAGGTATCATGGAATCTCAAGAGCTTGCAAAAAGAATTGTCAAGAAAAACCAAATACTTTCCAGGAGGAAATGCTCGCTATGTTGCAACTAATTCAAACAACAATGGCTCTAAACCACAATGAAATTAAGAACAACTTTGATGACATAAATGGACATGTCTTTACATTAACCTCACAACATAAGAATTTTCAGAAAATGAAAGAATCTACCAATGGAAGGAATTGTAATTTAATGCAGATGGAGGAAAACACTTTATTATTATTATTATTATTATTATTATTATTATTATTATTATTATTATTATTATTATTATTATTATTATTGTTGTTGTTGTTGTTGTTGTTGTTGTTGCCTTTTACAGAATAAAAGCTATACTCTGTGGCTGTGAGTTCAATTGTCCACTACTACATAATTCACTTACATAAATTGCTTCATTAGCATTTAATCTTGCCTAAATAGGTTGAAAATGAATCAGGGGGATGTTCCAAAGGCTAGGAAGCTTACTAATATAATGACACTGGCATTTTTTAAAGATTAGATTGTTCTGCTATCTAAATAGGACACCACTTTTGATTGAAATTATAAATCAATGAGCCAAAGAGAATCTGGGTGCTGATGTAGTTAGACTAAGAGTAAACACAACGGAGTCAAAGAGAAGCAAGAAAAAATAGAGAATGAAGATTATAATCTCTTTGAATAAAGTAATAGTGAAACTAAGTGGTAATTTATTGGAGACTTGCTGAGTCAAGAAAATCATTTTTATAAATCTGGCTTTAGCTCTTTCAATTTTGATTTAAATTATCTCCAGAATACCATTTTAACCTTTGACCCAATAATATCTGACATTAGATTTTGCCTCTACATTCCTAGAAAAATGACCAAAAGTTTTCTCTTTATCTTTACTGTCCATGTGTCTTTAAGTATTTTGTGGCAGCTAATACCCTACTCTTAATCATTATTTCCTTTATTAAATATCAGATGCCTGATTAGCAACATGTTCATGTACAACAACACTTCGTAAGAAAAATGAGACAAGAATAGATAGCCAATAATTACATGTCTAAAACAAACTGATTTATTGTTATTTCAAAAAATATGCCTCTGAAATAGATGACAGTTAAAGACAATTGTATATGTATTCATTCTGAAAGCAGGCTTGGTACTACTTTTCATAGACTGCAATATCCAACATAATATATAACTGTTAAAGGTCAATGACATTTCTTTCCCCTCAAGATATAATTCTTTTTGTTTTGTTTATGTTTAAAAATTGCTTCTGAATCTCTTTCCTTACATTTTGTAAGTAGAAATTATGACAGTTACTTCCCTTTGTTTTTAAGGAAAGGTTCCTTGAAGTGATAAACAATACAAATATTACAGAACCAAACAAGCAATATTTAAAAGACTGCTTCAGACCTGACAAGAAAGATGAAATTAAAAATTTCATATCTTTAAAAATTAAACCTAAAGTATTATAAAACCAGAATCTAAAAATAATCTGGTAAAAGCTTTTGTAAAATTAAAAATAATAAAGAACACACGCTTTAGGAACAGCTTCTTTTTAAATATGTAAACAGTGAATTTAGAACAAAGTATATTCTTATGTGCATATACAACATACTTAGTCTGGCTATGACAAAAGGCAAGTCTTTTGAGTACATGAATAAAAATGATGCAGAAGTGAAGCTGAGAAATACTGAAAGCATAAAACTGACAATTTAAATAAAGAATCAACATCAAAACAGATGGCAAGAGAAAGAGATCAAGAATTGAACAAAGGACCAAGATCCCCGTCTCTCTCAAAAATATCCCACACAGCTGACTTGATTACCATGATTTAATTTGGGACAAAATCAGCTGAATAAAGTTGTATATTCTCTGGATCCATAAAATTTGGTGGAGAATAAAGATGAGAAGATAAGCTAGGTAGATTTAAAGACAGTCTTTTTGAATTTTAAGATAAATGCAACTTAATTGTTACTTCAGCTGTTAAGGTAGAATGCCTTCATATGCATTAGGAGTGGTCATAGTGTAGTGATTAGAATGCAGTATTGCGGGCCAAGTCTGCCCATTGCCGGGAGTTTGATCCTGACTGGTTCAAGGTCGACTCAGCCTTCTATCCTTCCGAGGTCTGTAAAACTGAGGACACAGATTGTTGGGGGCAGTATGTAAACTGCTTAGATAGTGCTGTAAAGCACTATGAAGTGGTATATATCTAAGTGCTATCGCTATTGCTATTAAAATGAAAAGTTTGTTAAGATGGAACAACATTGATCTGTAATTATGCTGACATTTAAAAGAGTAAGTTTAAATGTTTAAACCAATGTTTCTAACACCAAAAGTCTTGATAAAATCAAAGCCAATTCAAGTCTTGGATACATGTTCACAGAAATATTCTCCCCCTTCCGTTGCATTCTGGAAGAAGTGGTAGCAATTTCCTTGTGTGGCTGGGTTGCAAAAGTCCACTGAATGGCATCAAAGAGATACAGCAGGATTTTGGTTGTTGTTTAGTGGTTTTCTGTAGCTTTGCAACCCAGATATATAGGTCTATTTTGTGTCTGATATAGTGGCAACATAAATCTTCCCTTGTACCCCTTGAGCATTTGATTCTAGAACAAGGGATCAGTTGATAATGTGGTTCTAATGCATCCCCTGATCATTATGTGTTCCAGTTATGCTATTCCTTGTTTTCCTTTCATAAAGTCAGAAGGAAACAATTGTAGATGTTTTTGCTGTAGCTGAGGGGGTATTTCTAAGAGCAAATCTAGACATCCAATTTAACATAGTTTGTTGCAGTCCACTCAAGTATGACTGCCTAAATTTGCTCTGTCTACCTTGCCGTTTTCTACTCTGCTTCAAAGAGGCCAGCAACCATGCTTTCCTTAACAGTTTATTACAGGATAAGGTGAGATGCAGTGACTGGTAGATTTGTCAGTAAGCAAAGAAAACATCTGCCAAATATTATCCCTAATGTGATCTAAGGCTTGAGGAAGAGGTATGTTTTAACAGATAGCTAGAGGGGTGGTTTTTGTCATCTGTCAGAACCTTAACAATTTACTTCAGAGAGGCTTTTTTCTCTAGGAATCTGGGTGTGATATTCCTGGCACTGATTGACCAAGTCATTTGTGAGCATTGAGAGTTGTATGAATCCTGTAAGTGCTTAGAGAAGCCCTGGTAGACTCTTCTAACAATGTTGCCACCAAGAATGGTAGAGAAAACACGTACAGAAGTCTGTTCTACTACTTTCTGTAGTGAAGTTGGTGTTGATGTTCCTTTTCTACTGTTGTGAAAATCCAGCAGGATAAACTGAAAGATCCATGAAAAGAAGTCAACAATGATCACAAAGGAGAGTGAATGCTGGGTATGGCTGAAAGCAATTGTTAAGAGCTGGGCAGATTCCAAAGCTGCACAAATTGTGCATTCAGGAAGGCATTTGTTGAGAGAGAAGGGAAAACAATATTTTCACCTGAAGTCAGGTGGCGTTAACTATGGAAAGAGGAGAGAAAGAGTTTGTGCTATGTGGAAGTGCCCTTTAAATGGCCATCCTTAATACAGGATTTAGATGTAATCTTTATTAGATTTTTCTCTTCAAATTAGAATATTATTTTCAACTGAGTAGGGCATCTGAAATATGCTATAATTTCCAGGATACTCTTTCAAGGATTATAGCTGAATTCATTTCACACAAAACTACAAAACTACTATTCCTCTCTGAAAACCCCCCTGAAAACAATGATTTTTACAAATATCATTGACTGTCTTCCTTCCTTCCTTCCTTCCTTCCTTCCTTCCTTCCTTCCTTCCTTCCTTCCTTCCTTCCTTCCTTCCTTCCTTCCTTCCTTCCTTCCTTCGTGTGATTCCAACCAACAGCTTATTTACATGATAAAAAAAATCACAACAACAACAAAGAGAAAAGTAATCATTCGAAAAAATTGTTCAAATTACACATTCACATAAACATTCTGTAAGCTTCTGAATGTTTATCTCATTCCATATTTTGGATTACAACTATAGTTCTGGACATCTTAATAATGTTTTTCCATCAAGTTTCATATTTTATTTTCAATAATACAGCCATGAAGTTTCCTTCATGTGATTTAGATTGGAAGTATATGAAATTCATTTTATTTTACTTTTAGAAATTTTTAGAGATTTTAAAAATCTTTTTATTTTTATTAAATCTAGGGGTTATTGAAGCAAATGTTGAATGTACACAGTAAAGTAATATCAAAGAAACCCTGTAGGGATAGAGGTCATGCAAAGTTCATGTGCAGCACACTGCCTCACCCCGTTCATATCGCCATGGTGATGTAGGAAACTACCCCAGGCTAGTACATGATTTCACCTGGTTCACATGATCTCGTCTCGTTCACACCAATAGGATGTAGCAGAAAACTGCCCCTGGTTGATGCCCCTGGCTGATATATTCTTAAGGATTGACAAGGAGAATCTACCAATAAAAATGCCGTTGCTATGCTGTTGCTATGTTATCTTTTGCTGCTTGGAAAACTGTATAAAACAATAAACGTTGCGAAAGGCAGGGAGATATATTGGCATCCTGCTATGACTGGTCTCTGATTCCGACAAAACCCAATATTTTTTGTCATCATTCTTTAATCAACAGCACCAATAGTTATCAATAGAAAAAGAAATTTGATCCTTATATCTTCTATTGGTTAAGTGTTGTTTCATAGAAAGAGAAGGAACTAGTTTATATCTTGGCATGCAGTTTGTTTTTAAAGGCTATAGCACTTTATTATGATTAGCTGTGATTTGCATACCATTGCTAATTTTGGATGTATCCAATGAAGAAACATTTCAAATTTCCATTTTTACCCTATAGAATTTATGTAGGATTTGGGGCTATGTATCTGAAGAATGCTGTTATCCAGTGTTGGCAGCTGAGGGCCCCACATATCTTTGGGAGCAATGAAATGGGTGGAGTTGGTAAGATGTATTTTTGGTTTTTCTTTCCTGGATTTTGCAGGGAACATTTTGTCTTACATGCAGTTTGGTAGAAATAGGTTGTGTACTAATGCGTATCCATTATTTTGGTAAATACTGCAGTTTCTAAGTTGTGTATGAATTGTGAAATTTTTCAAGACTTTGCTTTTGGCATTTCCAGTTTACATTACAGTAGAGGAATGCAATGTGGACAATTCCAGTTATGGTTTAATGAATAATACTTTATAGATTGGGCAACATATCTTTTTGTTGTTGGTGGTTTGGTTAACAAAGTGAAGAAAATGAACATGTACAGCCCAATATGCTGTGTACCACATATACCAAATTTAACATAAACAACAGCCTATCTATGTTACCAGTGATAACAAAGGTGTTAATGGTGTCATAAATTGTGATCAAATTTTCAGTATATTTTTCTTTGCAAAGGATTCACTTCTTTTAAAAGGCTGCTGTTATAAAGGTCATCAATTCCATTTTTTTCTTATTTGAGACTGTAATCCAACTTCTGCAAAAAGAAGAGAAACATAAATAGTTATTCTTTACACATCAATTAGATCAAGTTCAGTTACGTTCATGTTAGAAATGTTTATAGTTTTTTTTCCTTGTGTTAATTTGGCCTGCTCAGAAGAAGTTTAACAGTTTTTCTCTTTTTTTGTGTGAATCTTTTTGCAATTACATCTTTGAAAGAGATAGTGTAGCACCTGCCATTGGGGAATGGTTTTGAGTTTCTGTCAGCTGAATTTAAGAAATGTTCCAGAGGGGCTTGAGATGCTAAGTTTGTTTATATTTGTGGAAGCAGAAAATATTTTTCCTCCTAACTCTCTTTCCTAAATTGTTGTATCTTAGAGGAAATTTGAAGCAGAAGAAAAAAACATTTATTCTCAGAGCTTGAAGGGCTATGCATTATTTATACTTCAGAATCTTTCACTACTTTGGAGAAAAATAAAATCTGATTATAGATGTTCTTTTACTGCATGTTTACAAGAAACAACTTGAAACTGTCAGTTTAGATGTTTGCCATTCTGCAGATTTCGATCTATGAAAATGGACAGTATGACAAACATGTGAAATATCAAAGAACAGCCAAACATAACCAACTCAGGATAGCAGTCTTGTTAATAGGTTCTGCAAGAATGGCTAAAAAGGCCATTAATGAACTTTTCAAAACAACATTTCATAACAATTCATAGCATGTCACAAATTGGAAAGGGGTTTAGGATGGTTTTTTTTGTTGTTGCTTAGATATATTTGAAAATAATGACCTATTCATTTTTCACATTTTACTGTTATCTTACTTGATGGCATTCTATCTTTGGGTATATTATATTTATTCATAGAACAATATGAGGAGAAGAATCTGAAAGAGCCAATGATTTCATTAAAATGATGAAAGCAGCATCACAACAGCATGACGGAAGTTCCCTCTTATATGTACATCTATGTCACAGTGCACAGACAAAAGGAACAGAATTTGAATTACAATGATGTAATGTTGCCTTCATTATTTGCCCTTCCCTGAGGAAACAGCTTAAGTGCCTCGTGTTAATCCCTGATTATCTAGATTTGGCTGCTAGAGAATATGTGTTCTGGTCTTTTTGTTTCCTTCTTACCTTTTTATTGTCTCTTTTGATTGATGTAAAGCAATAGCAATAGTACTTAGACCAGTGTTTCTCAACCTTGACCATTTTAAGGCATGTGGACTTCAACTCCCAGAATTCCACAGCCAGCAATGCTGGCTGGGGCATTCTGGGAGTTGAAGTCCACATGCCTTAAAATGGTCAAGGTTGAGAAACACTGACTTAGACTTATATACCACTTCACCATGCTTCACAGACCTCTCTAAGCTGTTTACAGAGTCAGCATATTGCCTCCAACAATCTGGGTCCCCATTTTACCAACCTCGGAAGGATGGAAGGCTGAGTCAACTTTGAGTCAGGGAGACTCGAACTGCCAAACTGCTGGTAGTTGACAGTCAGCAGAATTAGCCTGCAATATTCCATTCTAACTACTGTGCCACCAAGACTCAATAAACCAATAAATATGGCTTATTACTATCTGCCTATTGATGGCTGATTTGTCTACATGTCAAGCTTCCAGGAATTCCCTACCATGTTTCAATTTAGCTTGATCTAGAGATAACAGTTTCCCAGTTTATTCACCAGGCAAACAATCAAGCAGAAAACAATACCCTAATCAAGAAAGAATACCACATCACCACTAACATTGGCAGGGCAAATTACTGCATATAAAAAGGGAACAAACCCCCACTTATACAGATGATGTTACCTAGTTGAATAATGAAATGGCTGCAAGCAAAAAATAAAAATAAAAAGAGCACCAAGGACTCCACACTTCAACCTTCAGTTACATACTGTATATTCTCTTCTATTGGAGATTATATTTTAACACTTCAAATCCAATTTGTTTGCTCACATTCTAGTACACAATTTAAGTGATTTTTTTAAAAAAAGAAAATACTTGCTTTTAAAACTCTTAAAATTTACACTTTCAAGGTTGTTTTCCTCTTGCTTGGCTCATATCTTACAACAGTGATGGCGAATCTTTTAGAGACCAAGTGCCCAAACTGTAACCCAAAACCAACTTATGCATCGTCGTGTGCCGGGCGGGTGTGGCCCATTGAGTGGGCGTGGCTGCGGTGGTAACAGCAGACTGGGTGGGACTAAAAAATTCAATCAATCAATTCCAACTTTGCAAGATCTTTTTTTTCCCATGAGAAGTTGAAATTGACTGATTGATTTAACCTTTTTTTTTGTACATGGCGGTGGAGGCCTAAAGTGAAAAGGTTTTATAAAACCCAGTTGAAGGCCTAGGACTGGGGCGACGGCCACAGAGAGGGCTCTGAGTGCCGCCTCTGGCACCCGTACCATAAGTTCGCCACCACTGTCTTACAAGAAGTGCAAGGTTTAGGCATAGCAAAAGCTAAATCAAATAACAGCACCCAAATTGATTACAAAATGGGTTATGTTAGCATTTTCTCAACTGTTTTTCTTTTTTGCTGAATAGGCTTAGCACTCTTGAAAAGAAATCTAACAAAAATCTGATTATAAGGTGTCTTCCTTGATATAAGAAGTGTAATCTGAAGTAGACAAACTATGAATTGATCATTGAGGTACATTTTCTCCATGTAGGAATTTTATATATTAATGAAAAAACTATCATCACTTATAGTAGCAATCTTAAAGTGTATGGGTAATGTTTCTTTCCCCAACCCTTTTGTTCTCTGCCTGTATAGGTGACTCAAGTGAAGAACATGGATTAATTGAAAATACTGGAAAATCAGGATTCTCATTCCTGCAGAGAATCTTCATCTGCTGCTTTCTACTACCGGCTTCTTTATATTGATGGAAGGAAAAAAATAGCACTGTCAACTGTTTCCCCTTTCTTGTATATTGTTTAAGAAGGTAGCCGTAAAATAGTTTATTTTCTGAATATGTTCAGTTCTATGCCCTTTTCTAATGTTTTTGCCTCATGGGTATTCTAGGAGATGGAGACAGGTTCAGAAAGCCAGACATGCTGCTTATTTAGATTTGTTTAGGACCTAATAAAATTCCTTCCCTTCTAGAAATGTCACAGTATTACTAAAAGATCTCCTACAATTGCCGGTCCCACATGGTTGCTCATCCCTCTTCAAATTCATGGAAGTTTTCTCCTCATACATAAAAGGAATCTACAGTATTTGTGTAATTTGACTTTTCTTCCACTTACAGTATGTTTATCACCAAAAACTCACTGATCTAATGCAAATGTGTCTGTGGAAACTCCAATACCAGTTAAACTCCTTTTTCCACCGGAATAAAAGAAAAAAAGATTTTAATTAAAATTAAGTAAATGAGAATATATTGTGTTGTGCAATTTGCAGCATACTTTTATTTCCAATTTTTCTGAACCTTATAGGAGTCCCCTAAGAAACATTTTTACAATAGGTAGTCCTTGACTTACAACAGTTCATTTAGTGACTGTTTATAGTTATAACAGCACTGGAAAAAGTGACGTATGGCAATTTTTCACACTTATGACCATTGCAGCATTTCTCTTTGTCACATGATCAACATTCAGACACTTGTCAACTGACTCGTATTTATAACAGTTGCAGTGTCATATGATCACCTTTTGTGATCTTCTGACAAGCAAAATCAATGGGGAAGACAGATTCACTTAATACCCATGTTACTGATTTAACAACTGCAATGATTCATTTAACAACTGTGGCAAGAAAGGTCGTAAAATGGGGCAAAACCCAGTTAACAAATGTCTCACTTATCAACATAAATTTTGGGTTCAATTTTGGTTGTAACTCGAGGACTACCTATATTGGTACTAATAGTAAGTGGCTGCAGTCTGATAGCTCCATTTGTAAGGTATTCATCCTCTCCCCAATAGTGAAGGGTTAACTTTTCCACCATTAAAATAAAGCATCAGAATCTCTTCAGTTATTTTTCTAATTTTTAATCACTCCAGTGTTCACAGTGTGGAAATACATTAATTTACCTCAAATGGAAGCTAGAATAGTGCTTAAATAATTTTTTATCATATTCTAGAATTTATGTTAACCCCAATTTTAAACCATATTAACAATGATGCTCTTCATTTTTCGTATAAGGCTTGGAATGTAAACAAAGAGAATCAATTTATTAGGGAGAAAAAATGTGAAAATTTGAAGCATGGAGATGTTTGAGAAAGGGAATAGAAAATAAAAAATGAGAGGGCAAAGAAAGTAGGAATAAGAAATCTGATAGTACAATTTGGGATAGGGTCAAGATAGAGAAGAAGAGGCTTATCTTTGTACTGTGATCTTCTGCAGGTGATTATATCTGTGAATAGCATTGAATTCTTCTCAAACTGTCACTCGCAGCAGCTGAAATTGATTTTAATATTATGCTAAAATTCTAAAATGAGAACACTTCAAACTTCCCTTCCGTCTTTAGTCCATAACCCACCATAAAATGTGGAAAGTTCAACTTGCCTTGAAGCCACATCTCATGACCCATAGTGTGAATCAAGCCAAAGAAAATTGTTTAACACTTTTAAACAGATGTTTTAAATTCAAAAGTGTCTTTGAAGTTTATAAAAACAGGCCCAATAGGCAGAAAAACAGCTGGTAGTGAGTGCAATCAGTGACTAATGATCAATGCCAAAAGTTTCACAACATGAATAAAGCCAAGGATAGTTCTATGTGGTAAGTTAAAAAAAGCTTTAACAAGAGAGAAAGCATCTGTGTGAGCGATTAGAGAATTGAGATGCATAAAATTTGCCAGAGCAGTAAGGTTTTGCAGGCAGTACTTGCAAAAACTTAATGGAAAATGTTGTACTCTTGACTTTTAATCCAAAATATACGCTAATAGTACAATTCTAACTCAAAAGTGCCTTGGCCAGTGGGAGAAAGAATAAGAAAGAACTCTCTTTTGGCAGAAATTCCTGTTCTTGCAGATAAATGCTTGCACAGAGCTATGCCAGCAGAACTGTTCTGCTATCAAGCTATGCCAGCAGAGGAGCTAAAAGAGTGGCTGGAGAAAAAGTAAGGCTGGGGGGAAATTAGTTACACTACATCCAAATCCCTCCAAACCAGAAGTAAGTTAAACAGAAACTGGTTATAAATAATTAATTTGACTGGACTCTAGCCATTTTGGTTCATTCATCTTTAAGCTGCTTGGCTTCAGTTTAGGAACTGTACATATTTTAGGAGCAGTGCTTTTTTTCTAAAAAAAAAAAAAAAAAAGGTGCCGGAACTCACACATGTCATACAACCTGCCTTGCCTACCCTATAAGGTTCCATCCAAAAACGGTGCCGGAAATCCTTTCTGGGCGTTCTATGAGAAAAAAAAAGCCCTGTTTAGGAGTAAATCTTTCTGAATATAGGTGGAGTTTTGTGGGGTAAACTTGTATGCCTCTAAGTATCAATTTTTGGAAACCAACACGAATGGCCAAGAATGTTATTGCTGCCCACATATTGTGTTAGGGGAATAACAGATGCATTATATTAGAACTGGAAAAAATAGGTAGTGTGTTTCCTTTTACACTATATAGCAGGGCTTTTCAACCAGTGATACGGGTACCACCTGTGGTACATTGGCACCTGGCAGGTGGTACATGACCATCCTAGAAAAGTGGTAGCGGGGGAGGGGAATGAACTGAACCGGTGGCAGCACCGCACAAGCCTGAGTGAGAGATGGCTGGAACTGCAGGGCTGTCAGGGCTCAGTGGAAGCGCCAGGATCAGTACTTCTTCGGGACTGTCAGGGCTCAGCGGAAGTGCCAGGATCAGCGCTTCTTCGGGACTGTCAGGGCTCAGTGGAAGCGCCAGGAACAGCACCAGGCTCCAGCTCGAGCTTGGTGCTGATCCTGGTACTTCCGCTGAGCCCAGAAGAAGCGCCGATCAGCTGGAATGTTGCAGCATCTCCAGGGTCTTGTGATTTACATTCAGATGCTTGGCAACTGATTCATATTTATGACAGTCACAGTGTCCCAGGGTCATGTGAAGTTACCAAAACCTGCTGCAACCACCCAGCAGATGGGGGGGGGAATAAAAACCAAAAATCACCCCACCCCACCCCCACTTCCAATCCTCAACAGAAATGCTCACAACAATGAAAACCTCGGACAGGAGGAAGAGTGCCACCAGGCGGGCAGGCAGGCATCTTGCTTGGCTATGCCTTGGGGGGCACTTTTTTCAGTCCATTGTAACTTCAAACAGTCACTAAGTGAACTGTTGTAAGTCGAGGACTACCTGTACTTTATCATTCCCCCCCCTTTTTTTTGGTCATCAAGTTTTTGACACCTTGCTAGGCGACTGATGGTACTCGGATATTGCCATATTCTAAAAGTGGTACAATGGGTGAAAAGGTTGAAAAGCCCTGCTATATAGTATCTACCTTTTCCAATAGTACTTAAAGAAATAAAGAGAAATAAGCCATACTTGATGTGACAGTGATGGATGGAAGGAAGGAAAAATTAGACTCTGGAAGTTTTCGCTTGAGAGCAGTCTACTTTTTCTCTTGTGTGGAATATATATATACACAGAGAGGAAGTCACTCTCTCCCTTTTATCTAAATGTTTGTTGGTGTAGTAATGTTTTCCGGTAGGACATTTAGTTTCACAAGGATACTGGCAACATTAAGATTCTCCATAATGCATTACAGTAAGTACCTCATGGTCTTCCAGAAATGTTGAATTATAGCTGCCAGGTCTCAGCTGGAGGTATAAATCAGTAATACCCAAAGAACACAGGTTACTTTGTTTTGAGTATGAACATTTACTTACTCATGTTCCTCCCATTTGTATGCAGTACAGATACAGAGCTACAGTATAGCTGCTGGGCATGGAAGAGTAATACTACAGGGGCCTATGACTAAAGATGAAGGGAGGATCAAACTGGATATGATGTCAATTGCATGAATGTAGCTTTTTTAAAGCACCTATATTTCACCCAAGGGTCATGATGGAAGTGTTCCCCATGCAAATAGCATGTATATTCAAAGCCTTTAAGGACACTTCCATAATACAAGGTAATTGCTACAAGAAAAATTAGAAACCTTCCCAATTATTTATGAGTTCTACATATAGGCAATCACCTCCAGACATTTGTGCTTAATAGCTAGACGTTAAATAGAGCTGGCCATTGGAGTACCTATCATTTGTGACAGAATTGCCAACTACAAAGAATATGTTCCTGTTTTCCATTTATTTCACAGAGATCTTTAATGCATGAAGAAGTAGTATTATGTTCATTCCCAACATAGAAATTTTCCTGCATTTTTCTAACCAATTCTTATTCAATTAGATTTTCTTTTGGAGAAACATTCCCAGGAAATCGCTATATGAACATGGAAAAGTTTGTGGAAATAGATACAAGGTGTTGTAACTAGCCTATTGTGATAGCCTGTTTTTCATTATCTCCCAAGTGGTCTTCAGCCTTTCTGCCCTCTCACAGTTCAATTAAATCTGAAGGAAAGGATTATGAAGGAACTTATTTTACTGGGCATTTTCGCTATTAATACTATTATCATTATCAAAACTGTTGGAGAATAGTGTCTGGAGAAATTTCATAAATACCCATTAGTTGATAAATATGAAAAGTGATCAGGACAATTTCTGGGACAAAAACCATTCAGAATTTGAAAATTCTGTCTGCCAAGCAAATTTAGAAGTTTAAACACTGACAAGTTTACAGTCCTTCAAAGTATAAAGTAAACTAAAGGTCATTGATGTCAACTGTTTTGCTATTTTATAATTATGACCCTTTTTGTTGCATTAAAATGATCCATTATGATAATCTAATCACACTTGGCCAAATAAAGTATTCAATCAACAGTGTCTAGTGGGAAATTCTTCTTGAGAGCATCTTTGTGTTTTCAACTATGGGCCAAGTATAATGATCCTGATTTTGAGATTTAGCACATTGGGAGGCATATATACATTTAACATTATTGTACAGACATTGTAAGATTTGTATCTTTCTGAAGAGGCCGTTTATTATGTTTTTGGTTGCATTGTTCCATGTTTCAGGTTTTACCTTTGTTCTTCTCCCCTTCTTTCAGGTTTGCCACTATCTCATAGATTTATCCCTCCTTTTCAGAGCTTTTAGGGTCAGGACAGGGTTGTATAGATGGTGACTGTACCTATTCATTAACCAACTTTTTAACATGGACAATTTAACCATGATACAATTTTGTTCCATAGGTGATAAATCATTAAAAATGTTTATAAGCTCATTTATTCATATAAGAAATCTTGTCTACTATTGAATTGTGTAAATTAGGTTTATCCAGAGGGATTAAAATTGTATATTTAATACATTTACTTCAAATCTTCTTGTCTGAGGAAATATTTTAATTGATAAACCATTTGTGCCACAGCAACAGAGTCAAAACTTACCAGTGCTCTTGCTGTCACACAGTTGTAATACTCCACCTTTAAAATATCATCTGAAAAAAGTCTAAGTAGGGTGAAAGTTCTTAGTTCTATCTGTAAGAGGAAGCCTCTCAGTTTTGGAAAGCTGATAAATACCAGCATAACATTCATTAGTTGCAAATATTACCTTCTGCATGGAATTGTTTTCCTCTGTAGAACAGAATTTGTTGAGTTATTTGTAGGATGATTTTGTTCAGCAATAGTCCTCAACAGGTATTGGACATTGCTGGATTATACCCGCATTGGTCTCTCCAACCTTATTAGAGGCCTGATATGTTTCATTAGGAACTGCATTTGCTTGCAGCTTCTTTCTGGGTGGCTTTTAGTTGGTCTGTTATTTCTTTCATCAGCTGTTCCCAGGAGTTTGAATAGATTATTATACTTAAGTTTTATTTTTATTTTTTATTTTAGTTATCAAATTTGTTTTCTACCCATCTCACTATGAGGTGAGTCATTTAAAAAGATGTTTATGAACAGCAGTGCTCTTTTCTTTATTAGCTTTTCTATTTGCATTTTATTTTTTCTTTTCTTAGTTTTCACTTGGAACTTTCTTTTGTTTTTTTCTCTCATTTATAAAAAGAAGCTGCATTTGGGACTGGTTGTGCATTAGTGAATTATTATCAAATACTATGTTTTTCTCAATCTCATTTGAGACTAATTTGAGAAGAGTCATCAGTAGATCATTTGAAATAGAGAGAAATTCTTTCAGTAGTAATACATCAGATGACCACTTCAAGGCATTCTTTTTAAAAAGCTCCATATTGTTCTTAAAAGGCTTCTATAACGACTTCCGGGTGGCTCCGCTGGCATCGCTATAGCCTCTTTGGAGGCTCCGTTCTTCTGGGTTTGTTAAGCCGCATAAACAGCGAACGCCAGCTGTTTTTTGCAGTGAAAAACCCCCCCTTCGGGCAAAGAAGGGGTGAAGAGCATCAGGCTAAGGTTGAGTTCCTCTGAAATCCCCCTGGTAAAGTTATCAGGGGGGAAGAGTGAGAACTCCCTAGGAAGAAGCTTGAAGAAGCTCCTACCCAGAGACGTTCCTGTTTGTAAACAGGCTCAGACGCCGCAACCAGCTCCTGCTTGAGGAAAATTTTTTTTAAAGAGACCTACATGCAGGCGGAGTGAATACAGGAGTCTAGTACTGCAAGTATTTCTTTATATTTTACTTCTGACCATGTATTTCTACAATCAACATAATGTATCCAAGATGGCGATTGCTTTTACTGTAAAGAGAAAGTTACTGGAAAGCGAAAGTGATTTTTTTCTCAAGCATTTAGAGCGATCGCTATGAGATGGCTCAGATTTACATTTTAAAATCTTATAAATTGTAATTTAAGAAGATAAGAGGAGGATATATTTTGGTAAAAATTTTGGTTTGAACAAAATGACTTCTAGACAAACTAAGTTAGTTTCCTCAAAGGTGGTATCTTCTCCAGCTCAGCCCTCTAAAGCAGTGACCAGCTCTTTTGCTCCCCCTCCTTCTTCAGCAACTATAGAATCTCACCCTTTGCCTATACAAGCTTCTTCAAAAATGCTTACTGTGAAAGATCTACAGGCTGCATTGTCAACAATGACTCTTAATTTGACTGAGGATTTGGAGAGAAGATTTGAAAAAAGGTTTGATAAAATGGAGAAAAAGTTGGAGAGTAAGATTGAGGATTTGGAGAATAAGATTGAGAACCAAGGCAAAGGTGTATTTGATGAACTGGAAAAAATTAAGGCAACAATCCAGACCCATAATATGGAAATAAGAGAGGATATTGTGGAAGCTGTTAAGGGGGTCTGGGAGGGTATTGAAGAAAAGGTTGAGGAGGTCGAGCAACAAATGAAAAGTGAATTA
Organism: Bothrops alternatus; assembly: GCA_034064705.1. Classification (NCBI taxonomy): domain Eukaryota; kingdom Metazoa; phylum Chordata; class Lepidosauria; order Squamata; family Viperidae; genus Bothrops; species Bothrops alternatus. The sequence goes on along the minus strand of JARGCV010000081.1, from coordinate 7,264,529 downwards.
TATGATCATGCTTTGATGGTGCAATACAATCAGATGATGTCTGCTATTAGAATTAGAGGCCTGAGGGAGGTACTAAATGAGACTCAGGATGATTTGAGAAGAATCTTTGAGGAAGCTTTGGAAAAATTTTTAAACGATGCCGTCAAGAATTTTTCCTGGCAAATTGATAGAATATACAGAATTAATTCACGGATTGCAAGACAAAGAAATTTACCTAGAGACGTTGTTATTTATTTTGTAACAAGGAGATTCAGAAATCATGTTCTTACAATATCTTATAATAAGATATTAAATGTTGCTGGTCAGGAAGTTGTGGTTCTGAAGGAGATTCCTCCAAAGATGTTGAGAGCTAGAAAGGACTATGCATTTTTGGTTGCTGAGCTTAAAATACGTGCTTTACAATATAGATGGGAGGTTCCAGCTGGACTTTCATTATCATATCAGGGTAAAAGATATTATTTGAATTCTGTTGCAAAAGCGAAAGATTTTGCTGAGAACGTGCTGAAGGCTGGTAAACCCCCATCCCCGATACCAAAAAATGCAGATTTGTCAAAAGAAGAAGGGATGGAACTATTACAACTACAATCTTCAGACTCACAGCCCCCCCCAGCAGCTGGAGGAGTTTTGATGGAGTTGCCCGTACAGAGTATTGACATTTTCCAATCCCTGGAAATAGACAAACCTAAAGATCAAAGGCAAACTAGATCAGCTACCAAGCATATGGAAGAACAAGAAAAAGAACAACAATTATGCACATCTGCAAGTTTGGAAGCCATGGGAGCCAGACCAAAGAAGAAAATGGCGAAAATTGATTTGGTCTTGCAAAAGCTTTCTCAATCTGGCCATGTCAAATAAATATTTGACATGGAATGTCAACGGTCTAAATTCTCCTCAGAAGAGGAAAAAGATATTTCACTATCTGACTCAATGTAAAAATGATGTAATCTGCCTACAAGAAACACACATTAGATCTAGTGATCAGAAATACTTGATAAATAATAAATTAGGTTCACATTTTGTGGCAGCGGCTAAAGAGAAGAAGAATGGAATTGCTATTTATGTTAAAAATCACATAAACGCTAAGTTAATAGAAGCAGATGTTGAAGGCAGATTTTTAGTAATTGAAATTTTAATAGATGGGAAGAAAGTTCTTCTGATGGGTATTTACGCACCAAATCAACACCAAGGAAAGTTTTATAAATTAATACATAAAAAATTAACACAATTTGATTATAGGTCTTGTATTCTAATGGGAGATTGGAATGGAGTTATGGATATTAGTTTAGACAAGAGGAAAACATCACCAATCCCTCAAACACGTTCTTTGCTGCCTAAATCTTTTTTTGATATTAAGGATGATTTTGATTTGTATATATATGGAGAGAAAGAAATGGTAAAGAGCAAGAATTTACTTTTTTTTCTGATAGACACCAATCATTTTCTAGAATTGATTTTATACTAACTACAAGTGACTTTATTTCTGGGGTAAGGAAGGTAAAAATTTTGCCTAAAGTTTTATCAGATCATAATCCGGTTTTGATGGAGTTAATGGTGGGCCAGACTCCTAGAAGATCTTGGAGACTCAATGAAAACTTGTTTCAATATGATTCAAACGTGCTTGAATGTAAAAGTGCCATGAAGGAATTTTTTATGTTAAATCTTCATAAGGGTATAACAATAGAAATGGTGTGGGATGCTAGTAAAGCTTTTATGCGTGGGGTTTTAATTGATATGAATAAAAGGTATAGACGTAAACGGGAGGAAAAAAGGAAGGAATTAGAGGAGGAAATAAGAAAGAAAGAGCAACTTTTAGTAAAGAGACCAGATGATAAAAATATTAAAGAGGGGATTAAGATTTTACAGAAACAATTTGATTTGTTGATGGCTGACCAAGTTGCTAGGAATATGCAATACGCTAAACATAACACATTTTTTAATTCTAATAAACCTGGCAGATGGTTGGCCTATATACTAAGGAAAAAACAAAAATCCCGCATTATTGATAAAATAGAATATAGAGGGAAGGTGGTATTTCAACAAGAAACTATTAAAAAAGCCTTTTTAGAATTTTACTCCAAGTTATATGCTGAAGATAAGATACAAGGGAACGAGATAGATGTATTTTTGCAAAATGAGAATGTATTGACAATTACTAGTGAACAAAGAGATAGACTAAATAGATTAATTACATCAGATGAAATAATTTCGGTGATTAAACAATTGAAAATGGGAAAATCTCCTGGGACGGATGGTTTAACGGCAGTTTATTATAAGCATCTTCAAATGGAAATGGTGGAACCTCTTAGAGAGTTGTTTGTCAATATACAAGAGGGTGGTCAGGTTCCACCTTCGTGGAAAACGGCTTATGTTTCTTTAATTCCCAAAGAGGGAAGAGATAATGCTAAACCAGAAAACTTTAGACCTATTTCATTGTTGAATATGGATTATAAGATTTTTGCTAAAATTTTGGCTAACAGACTAATGAAAGTTCTACAAACAATAATTCATTCAGATCAAACTGGCTTTTTGCAAGGGAGACAGATGAAAACTAATGTTAGACAATTTATTAATATATTAGAATATTTGGACAAGCATATCCAGGTACCTGCAGTTCTTATGTTTTTGGACGCGGAAAAAGCTTTTGATAGACTGAACTGGCTGTTTTTGAAAAAGTTAATAGTTAGGATGGGAATGGGGGATCAGTTTATTAATTCCATATTGGCTGTTTATCAGAAACAAACAGGTCAGATTATTGTGAATGGGCATTTAACAGATTCATTTAAGATAGAGAAAGGTACTAGACAGGGATGTCCTTTATCTCCATTGTTGTTTATTTTAACGCTAGAGGTCTTATTGAATAAGATAAGAGCAGTAGATGATTTAAAAGGTATACAGATTAGACAACATGATTATAAATTATGTGCTTTTGCTGATGACCTGCTTGTGACATTGTCTCAACCAAAGCAGTCAGTACAGATTTTGATGGAGTTAATTAAAAATTATGGTAGGGTATCGGGTTTTAAACTAAACATATCTAAGACAAAGATGTTAGCAAAAAATTTGGATGGTAGCTTAAAACAAGATTTGGAAAGAATAACGGGTTGTGAAATAGTTAAGAAAGTTAAATATTTAGGGATTGATATTGAAGCTTCTAATGGGAAGTTATATAAAAACAATTACCAAGTTTTGTGGAATAAGATACAAATAGAATTGGATAAATGGGCTAAATTACAATTATCTTTGTTGGGTAGGATAGCAGCAGTTAAAATGAATGTATTGCCAAAATTTTTATTTCTTTTTCAAATGCTACCTATACTTAAAAAAGATGCGAATTTGGAGGAGTGGCAGAAGGGTATTAATAGATTTGTCTGGAATGGCAAGAAACCGAGGATTAAATTAAAAATTATTCAGGATATAAGGGAAAGAGGTGGTTTGAAAATGCCCAATTTTAAGTTGTACTATCATGCTGCTGCTTTAGTAGCGATAAGTGATTGGATTAATTTAACCAATGACAGAATATTGAATATTGAAGGGTACGGTTTACTATATGGTTGGCATGCATATTTGGTTTATGATAAAAAGGTGGATAGGAGCTTCAAAGAGCACATATTGAGAAGCGCTCTGCTGCATGTCTGGAAAAAGTATCAGTATAAATTAAATGCAAAGATTCCTTTTTGGACAGTTCCCAGGCACGCAGTAGAGAATATAAATAGATCACAAGTTTTAGATGTGGTGCCTTATGAGAAACTCCTAATTAAAGAAGGGAATTTGCTAGTACTGAAGTCTTTGAATATGTTAAGGGACGAAGGAATTGTTTATACTTGGTTTCCATATGCACAATTGGAGTCTAGATGGAAAAAAGACTTTAAGATGGGCCTATCTTCTACAGATGAAAATTTAATTAAACAAGTTATAGATCAAAGGCCCATGCATATTAAAAGATTGTATAATGTATTGATAGAAATTGATTCTGAAACAGAGTTGGTTAAGGATTGTATGATAAAATGGGGACAAAATTTTGGACAACAAATCATGATGGATACTTGGGAAAGGATCTGGGTGAAAAATGTAAAATTTACACGAGCGACTTATTTAAGAGAAAATTTTTATAAAATGTTCTACAGGTGGCATCTGGATCCAAAAAAATTATCATGTATGTATCCTAATTTACAAGCTAAGTGTTGGAGGTGTGATAGTATGGACGCTACTTATTTTCATGTATGGTGGACTTGTAAAAAAATTAAGGCTTTTTGGATAAAAATATGGTGGATTCTTCAAAATATCTAGAAAAAACGTATTGAATTTTTACCACAGATGTTTTTGCTTGGTATTATAAAAGACTGTACCACCAGAGAGACAAACTTAATCTTGAATTTGATTACAGCAGCAAGATTGTTGGTGGGACAATATTGGAAGAAGCCGGAATTACCATCTATTGAAGAATGGATTTTGAAAGTAACAAATATGGCAGAAATGGCCAAAATCTCTGCATATTTGAAGGACCATTCAAATGAGAAATATATGATGGATTGGAAAAGATGGATAGACTATATACAAGGGAGATATTATTTTAAGAAATTGTATTTAGCATATAATTAAATATTTATCTGTTAGGTTGTAAAACAGTATTTTCAATAGGTTTTAAATAATATTTTGGTGTAATTTAGTGGGTTTTCTTGTGTTCTTACCCTGTATTCACTCTGGGAAGTCGGGGGGGAGGTGGTTGGGGGGATTCATAATTTTATTATTTGTAATATCTAATATTTAATTGTGTTATATAAGTTTAGATATGGATTGTTTTAGTGGCACCTCAGAACCACATTTGAGGAGGAGGAGTAGTTTGAGGAGTGAAGGAGAAGGGAAGTAGGGAGTTGTAGGAGGAATGAGGAGAGTGAGGGAGGTAGAGAAAGTGGGGGGATAGAAGTTGAAAGGGAGGAGGTAGAGGGGGATGTGGTTGGTGAGGTGCCTTATGATATATGTATACTATACACAATTATATTGTAGTAACTATTTTTTGTTCTATTATAACTATAAAACTAATAAAAATATTATTAAAAAAAGGCTTCTATAACATTTTAGAAACAGGAATCATATGATTCCCCTCAAATAATTTGCCTCATTTGTTAGTAAGGATTCCCAAGCCATGTGGCCGGAAGGGGTTGAGGTTTCCTTTGTTGGTACATATTGAATTCTTTTGTATACAGTTGTACTGTGAATATGCTGTTGTCCATATATTTTCCATGGTTCTCTGGAATAGCTATTTCTTCAAAAATATTTGGAATATCAGAAGCCCCTTATCTATGATATTAGTAATATCTGCCCAAGAGTCATAAAGGCCAAAAAGTCATTCACATGTCATTTTGCTTTCCATTTTCTCTCATGACATTGCTTTAGTCATGAGAGTTTATTAGGGTTATACCCTGGAGATAAAGTCATCAATTCTTGAGATTTAATGTATACATCAACAGCTTCAGTTATGGGCATAATCCCATTTGTTTATAGCCTTCTCTAGTGAGGACTATTATTTTCATATCTGGGCCTTTTCTTTATCAGTTCAGTTTGCAAACAGCTTTCAATAAGTGCTTATAGAAGCCCTACAAAGAGGGAGCTACAGCATTACTTTAAAAGCATAGTTTGAAATTGCAAATTCTTTCTTCATAATATTCCTGCAACATTGCCTGGTTTAGATAGCAAGTTTCACATTTTTTCCATTTCTTTATGTTCAGTTGTAATCTTCAAACGGAGTATTAAACCCCACACATTTTGGTAGACCCTTTAGATACACCAATACAGTACTATAACTAGGTTTATTTCTAGACATTTAAAACAATTTGCAAGGCTTTTGATTTCTTTTACTCTGCCCTCTCTTGGAGCACACCAAGATTAATAATAATAATAATAATAATAATAATAATAATAATAATAATAATAATAATAATAATAAAGTTGGAAGGGACCTTGGAGGTCATTTAGTCCAACCCCCCACTCAGGCAGGAAACCCTATACCATTTCTGACAAATGGCTGTCCAGTTTCTTCTTAAAAACTTCCAGTGTTGGCGCATTCACCGCTTCTGGAGGCAGGTTGTTCCACTGGTTAATTGTTCTAACTGTCAGGAAGTTTCTCCTTAGTTCTAGGCTGTTTCTCTCTTTGGTTAGTTCCCACCCATTGCTTCTTGTCCTGCCTTCAGGCGTTTTGGATAATAGCTTGACTCCTTCTTCTTTGTGGCAGCCCCTGAGATATTGGAACATATCATAAGTAATTGCTTTAGAGTTTGTGCTCCAAAAAAGAGTAAATAAAATAAAATAAAATTTAAGACTTGAAAGCTCACATAAGCTCTGGCTGGCTCATCCTCCACATCCTGTGGGAGTCCATTTCAAAATAAGATCAGCTATGTAGATCTGATGAATCCTAATAAGGAGGGAATTGGTTACAATAAGTACAGACTCCTTGTGATCAGTATAACTGAAAAGCCCAAATAGGACATACTCTGTAAAATACATACATCTCTTACTCCTGACTAAAACAGGTTTTGGAAATCATGTAAAACCTCATAATTAGAAGAACATAATGTAGGTTCTGTATTTCTATTTCTCTAAGAGCTTAAGGAAAGGATTATAACTTTAATTAATTCTTAACTTTCTATCTCAGCATATTGCCATTGAGCAAGTGTATGTATGTATTCTTTCCTATATGACTATATGTTTATATTCGCTTTGTCAATTTGTGTGTTGCCTCATTGTTGCAGAGTCTCATATAATACTTTGGTTAAGGATCAATGAACTCCAATAGTCAGTTTTGCTACCAATCTGAGCGACAGAGGACCCTTCATAGTAAAGCAATAAGGAAGATAGAGAAAATAATGATAATGTGATGTGATTATACAGTATATGAGATCAGCATGTCCTGTAAAACAACTTTATACCAACAGCATTCCTAATACAATAAATTGTTGTCCTCTTTTGAAAATACAGTAGAAAACACAATAAAATAATCAATTTTGATTGATTTTAGATGTACTTATTACTTGCTCTGCTGGTGTTCTGTCACTTGTAATATGAACCGGACTTCTACTGAAAAATATTCTGTAGAGAACAAATTGTTCAGGCTCAGAAACCTTTGTTACCCATTCTATGCAGATTTGCTGACTTCTCCATATTTGATCTTTTCTTTTCTTTTTTGGCTGTCTCTCAATGGATTTTTTTTTAAAAAAATGTAAAGTACCCTCTCATATTGGAAAGGTTATTTCATAGCACAGAACATTAAAAATAACCTTTCCATATCCTAGAATTAAATGCCAGTGTTAGATATTATACACAGTCTTTTGAAAATGGTTTTGCTGATAATTTGGAACAGTCTTCCTCAATCTGGTGCCTTTGTGAAATACTGGATTTCAGTGTTCAAAACATTCAGCCACTGCTGCCAAAGACCAAGCTGGCTGGAATTCTTGGAGTTAGCTACCTACAAGCTTGTGGGATCAAAATGCCTTCCTTCCACAGCCAGAGACTATTTAGTGATTCTCTCCCCTTATCTAATGTTTTAAGGAAAAGGACTGCAAGGTCTTTGTGAGAGACAGCATCTATATCTCTCCCTCCTTTGATACTGGCCCTCTCTTGTCAGGGAAAATGATTCAATATATTTTGCTGCCACTTGAAAATCCTCCCAGGGAGCACAGATCAATTTTTCAATTTAATAGAATTCTATGTACTTTATATGTATTTTTTATTTTTAATAATGTAACCATACATTTAATAGTTTCATATTAAAATATGTATTTAATAATAACAACAACAACAACAACAACAACAACAACAACAACAAAGTTGGAAGGGACCTTGGAGGTCATCTAGTCCAACCCCTTGCTCAGGCAGGAAACCCTACACCATTTCGGACAAATGGCTGTCCAGTCTCTTCTTAAAAACTTCCAGTGCTGGAGCATTCACCTCCTCTGGAGGCAGGTTATTCCATTGGTTAATTGTTCTGACTGTCAAGAAGTTTCTCCTTAGTTCTAGGTTGCTTCTCTCCTTGATTAGTTTTCACCTGTTGCTTCTTGTCCTGCCTTCAGGCGCTTTGGAGAATAGCTTGACTCCCTCTTCTTTGTGGCAGCCCCTGAGATATTGGAACACTGCTATCATGTTACCCCTTGTCCATGATTTGAATTGCAACATATGCAAGCAGCAAATGAGGATGGCACAGTCCAGCTCCTGACAATGAAGCTTAGTTGATACTTTTTTTGGATCCTGGACACTATTATCATTGCCTGACTCATCTTGGCTGCTGTGAGCCCTTTATTTCAGCTTTTCTCTTTCTGCTGTACTGTTAATGCCATAGCTTATGGCATGCTGGAGGAAGGATTCTTCCTTTATCAAACACCGCCCAGGCTTACTATCTGCCTGCTTCTCTACTATTTTGCCTTGTCACTGGTTGTTCTAAAGGTACAGGATGGTTAATGTGTTTGTATTTTTGCTTATTCCATCTGATGGCACTACCTTCACTGGGGCTGGGCTTTTTGATGTGCTTGTTCAGCCAAATTCTTTTCAAGCCAAAGAGCTTGCTTTCTTCTTTTCCCCCTTCCATATTAAAAGCCCATATCTTCATTTCTGGGCAGAAGAAGTCCTAATAACACAAAGTTCAGAGGAAAGATGCAGGTGTCCTTTTTCTCTGCATCTATCCCTGTACAATACTGCACTTTGATCCTGGGTTATGATCACAAATGTGCCAAGATCTGAAGTGCAGCACAGTTAGAACTGACTGCATGAGCCAACCTTTGTCTAATGTTTCTCAATAGCAGGTGACAAAACAATATAACAAAGTACAGTTGAATCTAAGTAAGAGAATGAATTCCATCTAAAACTCTGTCTCCAACCTTCCAAAAATCTGAGAGTGGAAAATAATGCATGGACCTTCAACAACATCAGGGAAATGCATTACAGGCCATATCATTTATGTTGATTTCAGTTGGCTTTAGCATTTTGGTGAGGCAATCTGTTCTACTGTTCTAAACAGAATATTTTAGCAGGTACTAGTTATTTGGAGCTATCCAAGGTCCTGTTTATTTGAGGGTTTTGTTGCTGTTGTTGCCTTCTTTTATTGTTGTTGTCTTCTGAAGATTCTTTGCCACACATAATTTATTTATTTATTTGTACAATTCAGATTTCACTTATTTATTTTATTTATTATTTATTGATTTGATTTGACTTCTATGCCGCCCTATTCCGGAGAACTCAGGGCGGCTCACAACATAAATAGAAATCACAAGTTAAATTACATATATAAAAACCCCTAAGTTAAGAGAAAACCAATCATTCAACAAACATACACACAAACATACACTGGCTAGGGGCAAGATGTTAACTGCCCCAGGCCTGCCGGCAGAGGTGTGTTTTAAGCAGTTTACGAAAGGCGGAGAGGGTGGGGGCGACACGGATCTCCGGGGGGAGTTGGTTCCAGAGGGCCGGGGCCGCAACAGAGAAGGCTCTTCCCCTAGGCCCCGCCAGGCGACACTGTCTGGCTGACAGGACCTGGAGAAGGCCGACTCTGTGGGCCCTAACCGGCCGCTGGGATTCATTCTGTGACACAGATAGCATTCTGTGACACCTTTTATTTGCCTCAAAGAACTCTGTTCTCCATAGACTAAAATAAGCAATCTGAATGCAAATTGTCTAGTTAGAATTAAGTTTTGGAGTGCTACTAAAGTGTTCTTAAGCCAATACCTCCAGTCTTAAAACAGATGTCTATCTTCATGAATGTTTCTCTTATAATTGATTCTATATGTTTCTCTTATAAAATGTTTCTAGATCAGGTTAAAATTTTAATGGCATTTCGTTTATTTCCTTATATAGATTTATGCTCATCTCATCAGGTCACTCTTCCCAATGAAAAATAAGATGTCAATCAACCAATGTATATTAAAAAAACATATTGACAAGCTCACTCAAGAAATAAATCCTCTTCCTGTTGGGAATAATTACAGAGAAATACAATAAGGGAACAATCTATTTGCTGTTACATATCTTGACTGCAGCTAGGCTAGCGTTCGTGCAAAAATGGAAGAGCAAAGAAATTTCCACAGAGGAAGAGACACTATATAAAATATTATCATGTGTGGAAATGGACAAATGTAGATCAGTTTATTTCGAAACTGATCAGTTTATTTCGAAACCTGGGATAAATTTTACTGCTGGAGGGATTTGAGGAGGACAGTTGGGATTATAGGCTAGCGTTAAGATAGAAATATATGTAATTTTAGATTAGTAAATAGAGAGATAGATTAAGTATTGTATATAAAATTTAGATGTATATTCAGAGATGAAGAATTGATTATAAAATGTGGAATAATTTGATAAGAATGTATATACTGGAATGTCACATTATAGCCAATGTGTCTTTTAATTGTATTATAAATAAAATTTTGAAAAAAAAGAAAAGAAATAAATCCTCTATCTGATGGAACATCCAGGATTTCAATAATTAATGAAATTAGGGTCAGGGCTATGTGAATCTCAGGGAATTGGTGTTCCAAAGGACTGGATCCAACTTAATAAATAGGACCTCAAATTGCAGACCATTATGTGTGCGGCAGTGCAACAACAAAAAGAAGGATGGAAAATCTCCAGAAATGGGGGCTAAAGATAAAAGTCAAAACTTTTCAGTCTTTTTAGATTGTTCTGCAATATATTCTTCTCCATGCAGACTCCCACAGCCTCTGAGGAAGAATCTCAGTAGCTCACTTGATTGACCCATTACAGAGATTATGGATAAGTAATATCAGCATATCCCATTCCAACTGATAACCTCACCTAGAAGCTTCATGTATTATAAGATGTTAAACAGGAATTAGGATATAACTGAGACTTGAGGATCCCACACAGAAGGGGACTTGGACTAGATCTCTCACATCTTATCAGCTTCAACCTATTACCTCTGAAGATTCTTTTGGCTATATGTTGACTGGAACTGAGCATAGAAGAAAGATAAGAACCTCTGCAGTACTGTGTTGTCACTCCTAGCCTCTAAGCTAGGCCAGAATCATGATTGTTGATATCAAAACCTACTTAAAGAAGAAGGGGAGCAAGGAAAAATGCATTACCCCCATCCTGTTCCTGCCAGAGGTCATCCATAAGTGTGATCAGTACTATCCTAGCTCCATAACTTGGTCTAAAACTTGACCAGAAGTGATCCAGATAAGCCACTTCCTCTAGGAATCTTTGAATTTTTAGCAAAGCCACCTTCTGAAGCACCTTCCTCTAACAACTCCATAGTAGTTGGAATAAATCTGAGTGATTATATCCGACAGATGCCTAGCACAGCCCTCACAATGGCCTTGCAGTGACATATCCATCTCCTCCTACCAAAGAGGGTCTGAATCTACATGAATAGGGCCATTGAACATCAGTTTAGAGATAAAATAAGGGTGAAAAAAATGCACATATTCAATTACTTTTTAAAAATACATACATTCAATTGCATTTTAAATGGCTTATCTCATTTTATCTCCCTTTGAGAATTAATGGCTATACAAGGTGCAAGAGACAAAGATATATTTACACTTTCAGGTTGTGTCAATAGAGTATGGATCACCGAAGGCTGTGGAGGTCAGGAATAGATAACAACATCTTGTACATACCTCCAGCCATTTGCAAATGTGACCTCAATCCCCGCTTTCTTGCTCCAAGTTTAAAATAGTGTTTTCTGACTTGTGTCAGCTCAGGTTTTATTGTCTAGTTTGTCTGCTGCTTACTTTGTTCTAGGCAAAACCCAGTGACAATGGTAGCTTATTTTCCCAGGTTTTTCTCAAAAAGGTCTGATGCAATTTCTAGTACTGGTCTTTCTCAGTGGTGTAGTAATTCTACCACTTACTTGACATGCAGAGCTTGCCAATTTAAAACTCAGCAGAGACTTTTGAAAGTTGCTTTCTTTGAGCTACTTCACTCTTTTTAAATAGTGCACTGGTGCACTATTTCATGATTTTTCAAGTCCCTTGTGGCAGAAAAATTTCATTTCCAGCTCCCAAATAGTGCACTTAATTCACCTTTGCTGTCTCAATATTCTAAGCAAGTTCATACCTGAATCAGATATCACCTATAAATCTGAGATCATATTGTAACTAGAGGTCATACTCAGTTTGAGATAATGTCTACCTGTTAATATGCATCATTTTGAATCCACAATGATTCATTGTATTAAAAAAGATCTGTGAGAAATGCTTAATCTATATCAATTTCTTTATTCCTTTTTTATATAAAAAGTTTTATTGTTTTTTTCCATTTTTTTTCTAGCTTAGGACACAACGTGGTGGTCAGGTGTCAAATCATTCAAAAACAAAATCATATAAGTATAGCTCAGATTAATTATCAAAATTTTCCTCTCTGTTTCCTAAATATAATATTGCCTTTAAAATTAATACAGTTTTAGATAAAGTTCAATCAAACAAAAATCATCAATCATATGCGATTATAATAATCTATATCCTGTTTTTAAGCTTTACTAATTACAGTTGTCATACTCCAATTACGTTTTAATAAACATATAGTTGGGATTTCAGGTATCCTTAATAATAGGTCATTCATTGAGACTGATTTTTTCCCTATCACAAATAGCTCTTCCTCTCTCTCTATTACAACATAGTTATCATATTTAAAATAATAATATAAGTCCAACAGATACAGTTCTAGTTTTAAAAATATATTCTATAATTTCATCAATCTACATCTATAGAAAATCTTTTTAAGCCCTTGAAAAAGTTTACACCTTCAAATACTTACCGACTATAATATCAGGAAATTCCCATCCTTTATTCATAATTAAATCAAACAAACTCTATCTATTACAACGTAATTATCATATTTAAAATAATAATGTAAGTCCAAAAATACATTTCTATTTTTAAAAATATATTCTATCATTTCATCAATCTACATCTATAAAGTCTTTTTACCCCCTGAAAAGGTCTACTCCCTCAAATAATTATCAACTATAATAACAGTAAGTTCACATCCTTCATTCGTTACTAAATCAGACAAAATCTCTAAAGCCTTTTTAACCCATCAAGTAACATTTTATGTCACATTTAAACCTGACTCTAGCTTTCTTTCTATGCCAAGTTGGTTCCCATATTAAAGCTTTTCGGTTATCAAACCTCAAGATTTGATTACAAAAATTTCTAACCAATTCGAACTGAACAAAATTTCCTTCCCTTTCTGCCAATATCATCTGATATTATATTGACTTTTACTCGATGTTATGGTTATAAGTAAATTGTCTGCTTTATTGTATTTTCCAGAGGGTTGTGTCTGAATATCAATCTTTGTTATTTTTGGTAGTTGAACTAAATCAATTACAGTTACTTCTTGGTCATCAAAGTTATCCATCAGTTGTAGGTAATGTTGTGTAGAATTAGTTGGCTCAATGGTTTTCACATTTTCTCCCAGTATAGATTCACAATTGGGTTGTAAGCATAGTGTCTCTGTCTCTTTGAATTGTATGTCTTGATGTGTAGAGGCCTGTTCAGGATTACTCTGTTCATCTTCTATTATTCCCTGCTCCATAACTTGATTCATTATTGGAGGGTCAATGTGAGGTTCCAAGGTAACATCTTTAGGTTTTCCCCCAAGGTTTCCAGTAAGTTTTGAAGTCTTCTGTAAGTTCTAATATTTTTTCCAGTATTAAATCATAGTCAAGATGTGGATAACTTTCATCCATTTTTGTGGTAGATTAGCCTATTCCTTTATTTAGAGACTGTATTTGAAAAAGATTCACAAATGTCCACCTCCAAAGGTCTAATAGCCAGCCTCATCACCCAGCTGTCAAATTATCTTTTCTCTTTTATTATCATATGAAAATCCAATCCCTCTTCAAATAACAGAGAAAAGTACAGTTACAATTTCGCTTTTCGCCACCAGATGTCCCCAGTGGACTATAAAGTCTTTTTTCCAAATTAATAAAGTTAAAGAAAAAAAGTTTTCTCTCTTTTTTTTAAGAAGTTAACAAGAGATGTATCTCCAGCATTATCAAATTGAAAAACAAAGTAACTATGTCCCTTTCTTCTTCTTTTCCCTTAAAATCCCCCCCAAAGTCCAATGGTAGAAAAAACTACCATGATAAATATTAATCTTTTTCTTTTTAGCTCTTTTTCCCGTAAAGGCAGCCGCCGCTTTCTTAGAAAAGGGAAATAGTCAGGAACTCTTTACAGGAAAAGTCAGGACAGCAAGAGAAGGAAAGGTCTCACCCGGAATCACCATGGTGGTTCTTCATGCTTAGTTGTTCTTTTGACTTGCAGTTGGTGCAGCTGAGTGATCGGCCATTTTACTGGCCGATCTTCTTCTCTGTCAGCCCTCAGAGATAGCTCAGACAGCTGGAGGAGCCGCCGCTCCTCCGCAGCTGAGCACAGCCTCCTCAGCGGTAGTCGCGCCCTCCAGAATAATGGAAAATCAAAGCTGTTGTTGAATATGACCTACACATATGATCTTAAATCTATTTGCCATTTACAGCCAACATTTCATATGCATTGTAATTAGAGACAGCTTTCAGATTGTCCCAAATATACAGAAAGTCCTGTTCTGCGTTTGTACTCTCTTGGCCTATGGGTGACTAGAACTGTATAGATAAGAACCAACAACTCAAACTATACTCTGTCAATCCAGTTGATACACAGAGATTGTATTATGATCAACAAAATACATATCAGAAAACAAAATACATATCGGAAAGCAATTTGAAAGGTACATTTTGCACTAGCTGCAATTGTTATATTAATATATGCTGCAGTTAATAAAAATGGGATTTTTAAAAGAAAGAGACAGAACTAGTTCATTATTGAAAACCAGCTTAGATCCTGACCTTCCAATAGCAATGAAAAATTCAGAAGTATATCACAAATATAAAGATATTTTTAAGACTAATGGATCTTAATTCAGAACAGACTACTGTATACCCTTAGTTATGGTTTGATTCTTTTATTGAAGAGTATATCTCAATCAATTTTTCATTTGTTAGCTTATATCCAGTTCTTTAGTTTCTTGTCTATGGCATCCTTTGCACCAGTTGATCAAAAGAGAATCAGGCTCAAATTCCAAATGAACTTTCATTGAAGCATCACAAGGGTGTTTAAAAAGATAAATAGTAGAGAAAGTTGGTAGGATTGACCTGTCTTAACACAAATTCCCCCCAAAACACTTGCAGAATCTGCTCACACAATTACAATTAAAATCATGCAAATCAATATTCCCAAATCCCACACAAGCTAAATTGTGCTGTAGCAATTCTACATTTATATATTCCCCCCCCAAAAAATATCTGATTAAAGCTGACCATGGATTTAAAGCATCTGTTACAATCCGTCAGAATGAATCTCTATGTCTATTAAAAAAGATAAAATCTCCTTTGACCAAGAAAAAAACTTTCACCAATAGCTCTAATGGCAAGCAGTGCTGGATCATTTAAAACTATTGTGTCCCATCTGTATGAAAGCAATTATTCTACATTCAGCATGCTGAGTTCACATACATTGCAGTTAGCATCTTTATGAGATTTGTGTTGACCTCAACAATGTAGCTGTTTGACCTTTTCATCTACAGCTGCCTCCTTCAAAGCTGGGGCTCTGCCATTTGGCAAGCTTTTCTGTCCTATTTTGTTATCTCTCCTTTGCTGGAAATGCTGAATTGCACAGCAGTCTTCTTTCTCTCTTAAAAAAAAGTATTACCCACAGTTTTATATCAGATAAATAAGAAAGAAAATTAATCTGGTGAATGGTTCAATTTTAGACCCATTTAAGACAGTAAACTAGTCAAAAACAATGTTCATACTGTGGAAGAATAGGAGTATGCCTATTGCCACAACCATGTATATAATGAGCTAAACCGTGTAAATGATGCAGTACAATTCACGTAAACATGCTCACTGCAATTGTATAATTTGTGTACATTGTCCATCTCATGAAAAGGCAGGCAAGATTGTTCATATTAGGAATGTAAAAATAATAAATGGTCAATAAGCAAACAATCTAATGTGGACCTCAATATGAATAATAATAATAATAATAAACTTTATTACGGTCATAGACCAGCAATAGCCATCACTTTTTACAATATATTAAATAATAATAATAATAATAATAATAATAAAAATAGTACTAACATTAATAGTAAATAATAACATCCCTGTTAAGAAAATACATGTTCTCAAAATGTTAGGGTCACTCCCTAATTTACATGAATGGATAGCCGATTAATGTGTGAGTAAATATAATGTTCCAAACATAATTAGAGATATCTCCAAAAAATTGGCACAAGTTGACGACTATAAATCTGTAACCAATTTTTTTCTTGTGGACATTGCCGCAACACAGTATTTTGCCCCTGCATGCATGATAGAAGGGTTTGAGTCTTGGAGGAGAAAGCCTACATAAAAATTGTCTGCCCTCCCTGGCAATCTCTCTAATAAAGGGAGAATATACACTGTCCTATAAACTTGGTATAACTCACAGTACAATAAAACATGTGAGATATCTTCGACTTCTCCTTTACCACATATACATACCCGTTCTGCTATTGGTGTTCTCTTATACCTGCCCTGGAGGAGTGCTGAGGGAAGAATGTTAAATCTGGCTCTGAAAAAAGCTATTCTTTGTTTTGGGAAGGTCAGATTATTCAAATATCTTGCCGATTCCCACACACCCTGTTTGATTCTATCCCTACTGTGGCAAGGCAACCTATTTAGTTCTTCTTGGAACTCCATGTCCTTTATTCTATTGGATATCACTTGCTTTGCCTAGGGACATTAAGAATATTGAAGAGAGCCCATAAGAGCCCAGTTTATGATCTATCGCCTGCTTCCAGGGGGCAGGAAAGTTATCAGTCAGCACTAATGGGGACAATCCCTCTGAAAATAAATGCATTTTAAGCCAGTGAATGATCATCATCTTCCAGGCTCTTACCTGGATTTGGGGCATGCCTGTCTCAATTCTTAATTGGGCATTTGGGGTTCCTTTGGGTGCAGCTAAGATGGGTCGCAGGAATTTGGTTTGTATGGTTTCCAGCAAGTTTTTCTTTGCAAGGATTCCTGTTTGTGCCCCATATAGAATTTGCACCAATGTTTTGGCCTCAAAAAGTTTTAAGGTAGCAGGTACTAATTGACCTCCGTCTGTGTAAAAATAATGTTTGATTGCATTTAAGGACCTATTGGCTGCTTGCAATGTGTGATCCAGGTGTGCCTTCCATGTCCCTTGTGAGTGGAAAGCCACCCCAAGGTATCTATATGTTCTAACCTGTTCCAAACTATGTCCTTCTATTTTCCAGGTGTATTGGCTGGGTCTTTTAGCAAAAACTTAAATTTTTGATTTATCAAAGTTAAGGACCAACTTGTTCTGTCTGCAGTAGCCAAGTGTTGCCCTAATTGCTCTCTTCAGTCCTACAGGAGTTTGCGAAATAATGACCGCATCGTCAGCATATAGAAGAATCGGGATTTTGCGATGTGCTAGGTTGGGCGGATGCAGATCAGGGTTCTGTAAGAGATCAATCAGGGGGTTGATATAGAAATTAAAAAGGGAGGGAAGGACCTCAATATGAATGAATTTACAACAGCCACTAAGATTGAATCTGTTACAACATAACAAATAATATCAAATGGAGCCTTTCTTGCTCTGGTGAAAATTCCCCCAAAATTACTATATATGAGAGTTGCATTTGAAAAAGATAAATCTATTGTATTTTTAATTAGTGAATATTATGGGAAATACTTTTAATAATTGCATCAGTAAAAATTACATTTAAAAAACCCTGAATCAGAGAGCTATATTTTACATAAAAGGATACTGGAAAAATATGTATAAAAATATAAGTCAACCAAATTTATTTTGCAAAAAGTGTGTTAGGAAAAGTTATATCCAGAAATTTTACATGTTGGAAAAATGCCAATCTGACATCACATCATATTTTTAAATCACATCTTTTAAAAAATAGAAAAAAATTCTGGACCAAATTAACACCTATAAGAGACATTGTTCAGTGTCACATTTATATTGATTAGCACACCAAGCTTTAAATTAAATTTTCAGAATGATGGATTTCCATAAGGATAGGATTAAAACTGGAACTTTTATTACTGTTCATATTATCATTGATGTGTAAGCAAATGATGCAAACCATATTAATGCAAGCACCAAACATGAGATGATGTATGATTGTTTTGCTTATTGTAAAAAATGTTGGTTAGATGTTTTAGGAAATTATTAGAGATTGTACAGCATAATCTTTACTGTAATCTATCTTTTTTATTGTTGTCATAGTATGGAAACTCCCAGATGAGCATAATTCTAAAATGAATGTTTTCAGCAAGAAGCTCAACTACAATTATTAATAAACATGTCATTATGCAATAATCTTAGTGCAGAATGAGATGCCATCCAATGCATTAAGAATAAAAATTATACAATAACCAAACAATCTGAAAAGGAAAGGCAATTACTATGAATAAAGTTGATCATGTTAAGGAAATTGAAAATAACTTTGTACTACAAAAACAGAACAACAGGACAAGCATCTCAAACACATTTATTAATAAGCTACAACTCTTACTAGACTATAATACATATTTTCAGATGTTTAGGTATCAGACTCATATTGCAACAAGCCCCACCATCAACTTACACCCATATTTGCATGAGCAATATTATCATGGAGCTTCAGTAACTTCACATGCAACTTAGTAAAGCGTTCACATGCTCTTCCTTTAATGCATGGGTGTCAAACTTGATCACGTCACGTGATATATCATGACATATCACAACATTTTTTGCCTTTGCAGACCTGGAGTGGGCATGGCCTGTGTGTGATGTATCTGGCCTGCGAGCCACCAACTTGACACCCATGCTTTAATGTAATATATGCCATTATCTCCCCTCATGTTTTTCTGGATTCTAGGCAGGATAACCAGACTAGATCTTGTGAAAAACAATGAACAGACATCAAATATCATAACAAGGAGAAAGTAATAACAGAACATTTTAATCTACCAGGACATTCCATTACACACCTCAGTTTTTGAATAAAAAGACTATGCTAGCAGAACTGAACTTGAAATAGCCGAGTTTACATGTATTTTGAGGTCCGGCTATTTCAAAACATCTGAACAATCAAAATGGGTTTTTAACCCATTGCATATATTAATTCATAACCTGTCCCACATGAACTTTCAAACTCCTGTCTTGCTCTGTCTTTCCTTCTCCCACTGCCTCATCCCAATGTATTTAAAATTAACTTCTTTCTCTGATATTTCATCTGCTATTACATGCACTAATGAACATGCTGTCATCATATAAAATAGTCGTGAGATGCTTGGCCTCTACTTAAGACAACTACTGTTAATCAGAGGGCAATGTGGAATGAAGTCACGAAGCTCTGCAGGTTGTGGAAAATCAGATGGGCTCACTTAATCTACAAATGCATATAAATCTATATATAAATGTATCAAGTAAAGAACAATTCTATGCTCCCAGTGTATGTGCAAATCTTGCAAGCTTGTTGTTTGTTTGGGTCCTATTGCAAGTAAGAAGTCCCATTACAATCTGGTATTGCTCTAACAGTTTTATGTTGTCAAATATTTATCTGAGCCAAAGCAGTTCACTCTGATGCTCAGGAGGGAAACTTATTTGATTCTTCCAAAGAAAAACACTGGGTTGCGTGTAACTCAGCTTGAGACACCATAAAGCACTTCCAAAAGTTACAATAGATAGGTAGAAATGGATCAGCTTGCTGTGATGAATGGGAAGTGAGCAACAGCATTGGAACAGGATGAAAATGCTGTGTAGTTTGTGCAGCTGTGAAGATGAAAAATACACACTTGGCACTGAAGCAATTTGTTTTGTACAAAACATATACATAGTAAATTAGCTTACTTGCAGTTTATGGGAAGGCTGCCTGCTGAGGATTCCTATCTGTCTGGATTCTTTCCACAATTACTGATTCTTGTTTTTATATTATAAAATGAAAAACTATTTTAGTGATGAAATAGAATCAAGAAGATCCATGTTTGGTTTCCCACACAATCCTGAAGCAAACCAGATGTCCTGCTCTGAGCTTTTTAAAGACAAGGGAAAATGGATACATTTAGAGGTAGCCACTAACAAGGATGCTGCTAAAATAATATGCTTTAATATGGGTCTTTATATTTTGTGATTTTCCCCAATTCTTTCTATCCTTGCTCTCGTTCTTGCTCATCTTGTTTTAAATTGGTTGTGTTAAATCAGTGAAAGACTACTGAAAAATGATTGATGTAGGACAAATAGAACACAAAACACTTATCACACAATGGTTAGAATGCAGTATTGCAGGCTGACTCTGTCCATAGCCAGGAGTTTGATTTTGACCAGCTCAAGGTTGACTCAGCCTTCCATCTTTCCAGGCTTCATAAAATAAAGACCCAGATTATTGGGGGCATTATGCTGACTCTGTAAACTGCTCAGAGAATGCTGTAAAGCACTATGGAATGATATATATGTCTAGGTTCTATTGCTATCCCTTATCTGTGGAATAGATATTTGGGAAAGGCAGAAATGTGTTAAGGTGTAGTTATCCCTTCTTTGACTTTTATTAACATTTACAATAAAATCCCCAAATTTGTGTCCTTGAAGCAAAAAATATTGCTAGAGCACAGTGGTGGGATTCAGCTGGTTTGCACCAATTTTTTGTTGCCCAGGCCCAGAATGGACTTCTGGAAGTGGCATTCACACAGAGAATTGATTGTTCACATATCTGAATCCCACCACTGCTAGAATATAATATAGTCCTAATCCCACCCAAACCAGATAGTGTAAATAAAGGCAAAATGCTATTTTCCAAAAAGATATTGTAATATTATATTAATTCTGCTGAAATAAATGTACAGTATGGCCAACTTATCTCAACCAAGTGGCTTCAGAGGCTAGGGGAACTGGTATGGATAAATTATTTTTTTACATTTAATTTTTCTACATGCACTGCAATTGAGATTGCAATGTTGTTGAGCAAAATGCTAGAATGAAGAATTAAATATCATAATCTTATTGGTACTTTCTGCAACAATTCCCTAAATATTACTTTGTCCATTAAACAAAGTGGTAAATAACAGAACCATCATGTTTCAGCATCTGAGCAAAGTACTTCTGCCTCCTACTAGCAGATGGATTACAGCACAAAGAAAAGTAAGAAAACATTAACTGAAGAATGAGGCATTGTTTCACTGTCATTAAATTAGTCCAAGACTTTGCTTTGGATTTTTGTATATTGCCCTGGTTTGGTAATTTATGTTAAGTTTATACAAAATGAGTGAGAAGTTATATTTACTGCAGTAATTTTTATTTAATTTGATATCATTTACTGTGTGAGATGATTTGATATATGATATCATGCTGATATGATACCAGCTGCCCCCATTTGGCACCCTGCCCATGCATTTATCTAATATATCTGAAGGTGAATAGGAAGTTTAATTAAAATACCCAACAAAACAATAGCAACCAGATTGATAATGACATATTTTCTACGATGGAAAAAACAAATGGTACAGACTTCAAGGTTCGAAGAAGATAATGAATATAAGTCATTCATCTACGATAAAAATTTAAAGTATGCTTTCCTTTTTTCAAAGAAATTTTTTGCTGAGGACTTGGTTTAGAGTATTTGTCAACATGGTAGATGGTACAGTTGGGTGAGATCTAGTCATTTCTTATTGGCCATTAAACTCTATTGGAAGCGCTTTATTCGGTTGTTAATGCTATCTTCCGTGGCTGTTTTCTCTTCAGTTGCTGGGAAACCATAAATCTACTTTCTAAAGGCACATCTGCCCAGAAATATTGACTGGCACTGGGAAATTAGCTAATTATAAATATAGGTTTAATGTTCATTTGAAAAAGTGTGAGACTTGTTTCTTAAAAAGACTGATACTCTTAGGAAATCCTGTGCTGAACAGATGGTCTGTATGAATCCAGAAAGAGTGCTAGGTTTTGCCAGATATGTGTCATTGACACTGTGACCAATGAGTGGATTTCAAGGTTCTGCAAATAATGGTTGTACTAGTGATTGTTTTGTTTTACTTTGGTGAGAAGTGGTGGATATCTTCCATCTGGTAGTTTATTTCTGCGTGCTGTCAATCATAGCTTTCACTGCCACTGCCATTTCCTTGCAATACTTATTTGATTCCTCCTTTATCTTTCACTCTTTGACTCTCTTTAATGTTTATTAAGTGAATTGCAGGCACATAGGCAGGTATTGGATGAAATGGACATAAGGTCTCTCAAAGTGTTGTTCACAACAGAGACCCAGGTTTTAGTTCATCTGCAATCACAGAAATTACTGTCCCTCAACAAAACATACTTTGTTGTGGAGAAAGAAAAGGAGAAGGGAGGGTATTTAAATTATATTGAACTATTGTGTAAAGGGCAGGATATACAGGTTATCAAACAAATGAATGAATCACTTATTTTTTTTTGTGCCTGGAACCTGCTAGGCTGCTTCTAAACACTCTTTCAAAATAGCATTAGCTTACATTCAAAAATAGCCCTTTGTGCCTCTGAGCTGTCATTTGGCCAACTTGAAAGAGAATTAAATCCTCTGTCCTAGGCACCTACCTATACTTTTGCAATCCAACCTCCCTCCCCTCCATGCCTTAAGGAAACTGATTGGTAGATGCTTTTTATGCCAGCAGATGTCACTCAATGGAAAACCAAACAATCTATGAATTATTTTCTTAACTGGTCTTGCATAAATCCGTAAAGACAGCACTATTTTGCTGTCAGAAAAAAAAGTTTGCCTGTTGGAGAAAACAATTTACACTGATTTTCTTTCTGCTAACTCAAAGTTGAAGGATATCACCTTAACACAACTATCAAGGAAATCCTAATAATAATAATAATAATAATAATAATAATAATAATAATAGTAGTAGTAGTAGTAGTAGTAGTAGTAGTAGTAATAGTAGTAGTAGTAGTAGTAGTAGTAGTAAAGTTGGAAGGGACCTTGGAGGTAATCTAGTCCAACCCCCTGCTCAGGCAGGAAACCCTATACCATTTCGGACAAATGGCTGTCCAGTCTCTTCTTAAAAACTTCCAGTGTTGGAGCATTTACCGCTTCTGGAGGCAGGTTGTTCCACTGATCAATTGTTTTCACTGTCAGGAAGTTTCTCCTTAGTTCTAGGTTGCTTCTCTCCTTAATTAGTTTCCACCCGTTGCTTCTTGTCCTGCCTTCAGGTGCTTTGGAAAATAGCAGCCCCTGAGATATTGGAATACTGCTATCATGTCCCCCCTCGTCCTTCTCATCATTAAACTAGATGTACCCAATTCCAGCAACCGTTCCTTATATGTTTTAGCCTCCAGTCCCCTAATCATCTTTGTTGCTCTTCTCTGTACTCTTTCTAGAGTCTCAACATCTTTTTTACATCGTGGTGACCAAAACTGGATGCAGTATTCCAAGTGTGGCCTTACCAAGGCATTGTAAAGTGGTATTAATACTTCACGTGATCTTGATTCTATCCCTCTGTTAATGCAGCCTAGCACTGTGTTGGCCTTTTTGGCAGCTGCAGCACACTGCTGGCTCATATTTAGGTCTACTAGGACTCTGAGGTCCCTCTCACAGTTACTATTATTGAGCAAGGTGCCACCTATGCTGTACTTGTGCATTTGGTTTTTCTTGCCTAAATGTAGAACCTTACTTTTTTCACCATTGAATTTCATTTTGTTAGATAGTGCCCAGTGTTCAAGTCTGTCCAGATCCTCCTGTATCCTAAGCCTGTCTTCTGGAGTGTTGGCTATTCCTGCCAGCTTGGTGTTGTTTGCAAATTTGATGAGTTCCCCATCTATCCCTTCGTCCAAATTGTTGATGAAGATGTTGAAGAGCACTCGGCCCAGAACACTACACACTTCCCTCCATGTAGATGCAGTTCCATTGAGGACCACTTGCTGAGTACGGCTGGTCAGCCAGTTACGGATCCATCTGGTGGTGATTCTGTCTACCCCACGTTTTTCTATCTTATCAAGTAGTAGGTTGCGATCTACTTTATCAAATGCCTTACTGAAGTCCAAGTAAATTATGTCCACAGCATTCCTCTGATCCACTAATTTTGTCACATGGTCAAAGAATGCAATAAGATTTGTCTGGCATGATCTATTTTTGACAAACCCATGTTGGCTTTTAGTAATGACTTTGTTTGCCTCTAGCTGTTCGTTGATTTGTTGTTTGATTATCTTTTCAGGATCTTCCCAGGTATTGAGGTCAGGCTGATAGGTCTGTAATTTCCTGGATCCATTTTTTCCCTTTTTTTGAGGATGGGAACTACATCAGCTCTTTTCCAGTCCTCTGGTAGTTCCCCGGTGCTCCAGGATCTTTGAAAAATATAGTTCAGTCGTTCTGAGATCACATCTGCCAGTTCCTTGAGAACCTTGGGGTGTAATCCATCTGGCCCTGGCGATTTGAACTCGTCTAGGCTGGACAGGTGCTCACTTACCATTTTCTTGCCTATCTTAACTTGTGTTTCTATTCTGTTTTTTATGGCAGTATTTTTGATAGGTTGGTATGTTTTTTCCCTTTGTGTAAAGACAGATGCAAAAAACGAGTTAAATAGTTCTGCTTTCTCCCTGTTGCTTGTCACTTTCTTGCCACTTTCACCCACTAATGGACCAATCATTTCTTTCACTTTTTTCTTGTTTTTTACATGTTGAAAGAAGCTTTTTTTTTGTTATTTTTGACTTTGGTCGCAAGCCTTAGTTCATTTTGAGCCTTGGCTTTCCTCACTTCATCTTTGCAGGCTTGGGCTATTTGCTGATATTCTGACTTAGTTATGTGTCCCTCTTTACAATTTCTATACTTGTCCTTTTTATCTTTCAATTTGTCAGAGAATTCTTTATGCAGCCATGCTGGTTTCTTTTGAGAGCTGTTGTTTTTTCTCTTTGTTGGTATTGTGCTAGACTATGCTTTTATTATCTCATTTTTCAAAATTTCCCAAGCTTCTTGAGTTCTTTTCCCCTTGAGGATTCTTATCCATGGAATCCTTCCCAAGCCCTCTCTATGTTTATTGAAATTAGCTCTCTTGAAGTCCAATACTCTAGTTTAACTGTGTTTTATTGCTTGTGCTTCCATAATGTTGAATTCTAATATTGCATGATCACTTCCTCCCAAGGTTCCTATGGCTTCAACACCTTCTATCATTTCATCTCTGTTAGTGAGAATTAGATCCAAAATGGCTAATCCCCTAGTTCCCTTCTCTACTTTTTGGGAGACAAAGTTGTCTGCTAGGTTTGCCAGGAACCTGTTTGATCTTCCACTTGGTGCAGAGTTTGTCTCCCAGTTGATGTCAGGGTAGTTAAAGTCCCCCATTACTATTGTGATGTGCTTCCTACATACCTTAGTTAGCTGATTAGCAAAAGGTTCATCTATTTCCTGTTTGGTTGGGTGGTCTGTAGTATACACCTATGGCAATGTCATTTCCGCCCCCTTTTATATTGACCCAAATGCATTCAAGAAAGTTTTTATCATTGTTGTGCTCTATTTCTGTAGAGATGTAGTTATTTCTTATATAGAGAGCAACTCCACCTCCTCTTTTATTTGGTCTGTTTCTTTTAAATAATTTAAATCCCTCTAGCTGTGTGTTCCCTGTGTGGGTTTCATCCCACCATGTTTCCATAATGGCAACAATATGATATCTGCCCTCATTAACCTGAATTTCTAGTTCACCCTGTTTGCTGTTCATACTCTGTGCATTGGTGTATAAACATCTGAGTCCTTTGTGAGTGGCCTTGTGTTTACTTTCTACATAACCTGTGTGGTGCCTGAGTTCCCCTATTGTCTTACCACCTATTTGGTTAGTGCACTTTGTGTGGCACTCGCTATTAGAGGCTTCATTTTGCTTGATAGCAAGGTTGGTATTCTTGTTCACACACATATCTATGTTACATGCACTGATAGCCTATAATTTTTAGATTGCTGGGGACAGGGTTGTTCCGTAACAATTAACTCACTGTCCCCACTGTTTAGTTTAAATTTTCCTCCAGAAAATCTGTGAATTTATAGCCGAATAACTCAGTCCCTTTTTTTGATGGATGCAAACCATCTCTTTTGTACATCTTTTGATTGGACCAGCTACAGACATCGTGACTAATATATCAAAAGCTTTCCCCTTTACACCACTCCTTTAGCCACATACTGAATTGTGCTATGCACTGGCCTTTTCCATTTTGCTCCTAATACACTGGTAAAACCTCTGAGAAAGTAAGCCTACAGCCTATTCTGCTAAGTTCCTTCCCCAAACTCTAGAAATCGTTCTGCACAAAGAGTACATCTTTTTGGGACAGATCGTTAGTGCTGAGATGTACAATAGCCTCCACATCATAGTCCTTGCTGCCATTCTTGATTATTTTAGAAATACGCTTCTTGTCCCTACTGGCAGTAGCACCTGGAAGACACCTGACCTCTTTTGAAGCCTCTGGGTCATTTCCTAAATTTACATCCCTTATAATTGAATCACCCACCAGAAGGTAGCTTCTCTTTTTGGGTGCCTTTCTGTTCTTGCATGACTGATGTGTAATACCTGATTCACACTTCTCCCTGTCAAAATCTAGTTCTTCATCTTGGACCACAATCCCCTGCTTATTTGAGTTATCTTCACAAATACCTTTACCTGTCTCCTTAATGTCTCTATTAAGGTCAGCAAGGCCACTGTAACTGTTGTGCAGGGATATATCGAAAGCTTTGTGTTTATGGTTCACAGCTCTCAGCCTGCCAGATCCCACGGTTGTCCACACTGCCCTTCTCCTGCAGGATCTTTGTGGGAAAGGGGGCTGATAGCACGGTGGCTTACTAGAGTAGAGGGGCTGAACTGGATGCCTAATTTCTGCCCGAAGAGCACGGATTACAGACCCTAGGTAAATGATCTGTCCTTGTAGACTAGTGATTTGTTTACAGATAGGACAGTTTCCAAGTTTGAAAAGGGTACTGCAAAAGACAGCTGCAAAGCAAGTGTTGCACTGAACTAAGCCAGACAAGCTGTTCCCCCTCGCTGCGAGGGGGAACAGCTTGGCAGCTGGCCTCCCCCTCCCCCCTTCTACCATCATTATGCTCAGGTAGGCAGTCGAGAGGCGTTGGTGCTGGGAGGCTGCCGCAAAAGGGAAGATCAGCGGCGCCCCCCCCCCTACCATCATGTGAGCTAGTGGTTCGGGGAGACAGCTGAGAATTGCAGGGGATAGAGGGGGCAGCATGGACCTGGCAGTGAGGGAAACAACGTGGTCATGCTTCCCCCCCTATGAACTGGTGAACGAGCGTCCAACGGTGAGGCCAAATGGGAGAACTGCAGTGGCCTCCCCCACCCCATGAGCTTTGTGTGGGAAGGAAAGTTGAACTGAGCACTATCAGGAGGGGCAGTAAGACAGCCCTGAAGAAAGAATCCCGGATTATGACTCTGGTGCTGCCCTTATGGACCCCTTTTCAGAGACCTGGTCCTTGCCCCTGGCAGCACATATGCGAATCTGTGGATCGTGGATTAAACGAAGCAGGATGGAACAACATAGGGGCTTTTCCTGCTCGGACCACTCAAAATCTACCTTCATTATTGTTATTATTATTATTATTATTTTTACCATCACCCTGATAGAAACTTGGTACTTGGACCTTAATTCAGACTTGACTGCCTGGTTTCTTGCCGGACCCTATCGATTCATCTTACTTGACTGGCTGCTTACTCGAAGTGGACGCTTCTTGCATTGCGAGACTCCCCCCTCTCGCAATTATGGCCCTCTGTTCTATCAAGGGCCCAGACAGAGAGAGATGGCATGCATCAAAAAAGGGGCTTTGGGGTTTTTTAAATAGGTACTTAGTCAAAGTTTTAAGGGTGGGGAGGGGTGGGGAAGGAGTGTTTAGGGCAGGGGAAGAAATTGTCAGAAGGGAACAAGAAGACAGGCCAGGCGACGGAAGGGGACGGAGTCCTGAGGGTGCGGACGGGGGGCTGATTAAGACTAACTCAGTTCCAATAAGTTCCGTTAGCGGGAGGGGCAGGTATGGTGGGAGCAGGGGGCCGTATCATAATAAGGGAGCGCGCACCCGCTGCTTACGAGCGGTCGTGCGCTCCGACCCCCAAGGCTCAACCTGTTCTCGGGGTTGTTCAGAACCACAGGGCCCTGGCTGTAGGCTGATGCTGTGCAATGCCAGGTCTGTGGTAAATAAGGCCCCCCTCATTCAAGATTTAATCTCAGAGGGGGGAGCAGACCTGGCGGGTATAACGGAGACCTGGTTGGGACCAGAGGGCGGTGTCCCTCTGGTGGAAATGTGCCCACCGGGTTTCCTTGCATTCCACCAGCCGAGAGCTCAAGGCAGGGGTGGGGGAGTGGCGGTCGTGATCAGGGAAAGTTTCAGGCCAAGGGAGGTCACTGTTCCTCAGACGGCAGGCTGTGAATCCCTTCTGGTGAAGTGGGACCTAGGGGGTCCGAGGGCGGTGTTGATTACGTACCTGGCGCCCTGCCACGTATCAACCTCCCTGCCCGAGCTCCTGAGCGTTGTCGCCGCGGTGGTGGTTGAAGTCCCCAGGCTAATAGTCATGGGTGACTTCAACCTGCCATCCGGGGGCGGGGCGTCCGGGGAGGCTCGGGAGTTCATGGCTTCCATGACAGCCATGGACCTGACCCAGGTAATTCAAGGCCCCACACACACAGGGGGGAACACGCTTGACCTGGTTTTTGTCTCTGGACAGTGGCTGAGTGGTCAGAGTGTAGGGGATATAGTCATTGAACCCCTGTCTGATCACTCTCTCCTATGCTTGGACTTTCGGACCGTTGCACCCCACCGCAGGGTGGCGGAACCGGTGAGATGGTACCGCCCCAGGCGGCTGATGGAACCCGAGCGGTTCCAGGCAGAGCTTGGGCCAATTCCTGAGGTTCTGACACACGACTCGGTTGGAGAGGTGGTGGCGGCCTGGGACAGGGCGGCTGCCGGTGCCCTGGATCGAGTTGTGCCTTTGCGGCCTCTGATTCGGCGTGGGTCTCGAACGGCCCCGTGGTATAACGAGGGGTTGAGAGAGATGAAACGCCGGAAAAGACGCCTAGAGAGCAGTTGGAGATCGAGCCGTGCCGAATCTGACCGAACATTGGTAAGAGACCATATTAGGTCCTACCTAATGGCGATAAGAGCAGAGAAGTGTTCCTACCTCACTGCTCTTATTGCGTCATCAGATAACCGCCCAGCCTCCTTGTTTAGGGTGACCCGCTCCATCCTTCATCAGGAGGTGAGGGGAGACCCCTTAGAGGGTAGAGCTGAGGATTTCGGAAAATATCTGTATGATAAAATCGCTCAGATACGGGAAGGCTTCGACTTCAACTGGGTATGTCCAATGGGAGAGGCGGAGGCTGGTCTTGAGACTGTTACCTGGGTTGAGTTTGACCCCGTGACCCCCGAGGACGTGGACAGGTTGCTGGGGGGACTTAGGGCGACCACATGTTTACTGGACCCGTGCCCCTCCTGGTTGGTGCTGGCCTCCCGGGAGGTGGTACGAGGCTGGTTCCGAGCAATTATCAACGCTTCCTTGAGTGAGGGTGTCTTTCCCGCTGCCTTGAAAGAGGCAGTGGTGAGACCCCTCCTCAAGAAGCCTGCCCTGGATCCAGCTGTTTTATCAAACTACCGTCTTGCGAAGGTTGTTGAGAGTGTGGTTGCCCGACAGTTCCCGCAGCACCTGGAGGAATCGTCATATCTCGATCCGTTCCAGTCGGGCTTCAGGCCTGGCTACAGCACGGAAACAGCATTGGTCGCGTTGGTGGATGATCTCTGGCGGGCCCAAGACAGGGGTTGCTCCTCTGTTCTGGTGCTATTGGACCTCTCGGCGGCTTTTGATACCATCGATCATGGTATCATGCTGCAACGGTTGGAGGGGCTGGGCATAGGAGGCACTGTCTTGCAGTGGTTCTCCTCCTTCCTCTCTGGCCGGATGCAGTCTGTGTTGACAGGGGGCCAGAGGTCGACCCCGAGACCCCTCGTATGTGGGGTACCTCAGGGGTCGGTCCTCTCGCCTCTACTGTTCAACATTTATGTAAAGCCGCTGGGTGAGATCATCCGTGGTTTTGGCGTGGAGTACCACCAGTACGCTGATGATACCCAGCTGTACATTTCCACGCCAAACCACCCCAACGATTCCCTTGCCGTGCTGACCCAGTGCCTGGAGGCCGTGCGGGTATGGATGGGGAGAAACGGACTCAAGCTCAACCCCTCCAAGACCGAGTGGCTGTGGTTACCGTCGTCCCGGTACAGCCAGCTGATTCCATCGCTGTGTATTGGGGGCGAAACAGTGGCTCCCACAGGAAGGGTTCGCAACTTGGGAATCCTCCTGGACTCACGGCTGTCCTTAGAGGACCATCTGACGGCCGTGGCCGGGAGGATGTTCCACCAGGTTCGCCTGGTGCGCCAGTTGCGTCCCTTCCTAGACCGGGACTCGCTACGCACAGTCACTCATGCCCTCGTGACCTCCAGGCTGGACTACTGTAATGCTCTCTACATGGGGCTCCCCTTGAGGTGCATCCGGAAGCTCCAACTTGCCCAGAATGCGGCCGCGCGGGTAGTGATGGGAGCGTCGTGGCGCTCCCACGTAACACCGCTCCTGCGTGAGTTGCACTGGTTGCCGGTGGTCTTTCGGGTGCGGTTCAAGGTGTTAGTGACCACTTTTAAAGCGCTCCATGGCATCGGACCCGGATACTTACAGGACCGTCTACTGCCAGCAAATACCTCCCGCCGTCCGGTACGCTCCCACAGAGAGGGCCTCCTCAGGGAGCCGTCGGCCAGACAGTGCCGGCTGGCGACCCCCAGGGGGAGAGCCTTCTCTGTGGGAGCTCCCACGTTATGGAACGAGCTCCCCCCCGAACTCCGTATAATAACAGATTTACGCACCTTCCGTCGGGAACTAAAAACATTTCTTTTCCGACAGGCCGGCCTGGCATAGAAGCTTCGGTTCCAATAGGGTCAAAATGTTTTAAGGGGACTGAGTATTTTTTAAGATTTTAAATTTTGTATGTTTTGGGTTTTAGGATTTTGGCCAAATGATTTAATTTATTTTTAATTATTTTAAATTTTGTATATTTATATGTTTTTTAAATTTTAGGCTGTACACCGCCCCGAGTCCTTCGGGAGAGGGGCGGTATAGAAATTTAATAAAATAAATAAATAAATAAATAAAAATTCTTAGATACAGGGAATCTCAGACACACTTGCCCTGAATGTACTGCTGCTGTTTATGATTTTTAGTTACTTTCCTGGTGTGCCTTGTTATTCCTGCAGAGGCCCTGATGTAATGTAATCTACATAAGAAGTAAAATAAATATATATTGAATCCTTCTTGCTGAAACCAATAAAGAAGGTTTTTAGAAACAACTTGGCATCCTCTGTGTGTACCTTTCTATAAATCTGATTTATAGCTATTGAGAAACATTTCATAATCTTTCATTGAAGAAGCATTGAAGAAGCATTAATAATGACATTGGTTTTATTCAAGGAAGTGTTGATAAAATGCCTTTTAATGTCTTAAGTTTTATATATTTACATGCATTTGGTGGAATTACTGATCAATAAAAAAACCAGAATATTTTCAAATTAAAATTATTTCTACCTATATAATATACAGTAGCAAACCTTGGCCTTTGCTAGTGATAAAGGATAGGGTGGGTGGAGGGGAGAGATCAAAGAAAGTCAAGTTAGCAATCATAGCACTGTGATGGAAGACCTGCTTTTTGTGTATATATATATGTAATATTGATGAATATACAAAATGGGACAGACTTGCAGTGAGCGCTATAAACTCAATGGAAGCAAATTGGCATTAAAAACAGCATCTGGGTGATAGATCCAGACCACCAAACTCTTTCTATAAAATGGAGAGATTTCAAGATTACCCACATATACTCTTTTTTTAAATAAATGTTTTATTAATTTTCTATTTTTACAAACAAGTGCTCAATAGACAATGTGATAACTGAGTCCATTAGTGATTCTGTGGTACATATAAGCTTCTTCCAGCTAAGTTCAATATTACATCTGCCAGTACATCCTCTCTTTTTTTGGTAATAACCATTTTTCCGCACTAAGCAAATACAATTCTTATTATTGTTAGTAAACATACAATTGCATATCAACATTTGTTACATTTTTCTAATGATATCAATAATATCAGTTTAAAATATCTTTTCTAGCCAAAGCGAATCTTAATTGCATTTGCACTCAATTTCCACTTATTTAATCTATATTCTATTTTTGCTTTTTTTCAATTTTAATTTCCCATCTATGTTCAAAGTATCCCAAATTTCAAAACAAGTTATATTTGGGCAACCAAAAGCATCCCTTATTCAAAGTTCTTAATATATTCTTATTTCCCTTTTCATACCAAGATATAATATTCTGATTACAAATCCTAACTATCTAGTTATAATAATACTTCTAACAATCTATTCCTAAACATATTCAAGCCTCTAATTAATAATATAGCATTTCCTCTAATAGGTCAAAGCTTCTGTTTCTTTAAGTCTTATTCTAGCTTTCTTTCTTTGCCAATTAACTTTCCAAGTCAGTATTTGGATCATCAAATAATTCTTCCTTTATTTTTGTATATATTATTTGAAACAAGAGAAACAGTTAAAGTGTTTTAGGAACAGCTAGCCAGTTGACATTCATTAAACTGCTTCCCTCTTTCTCCAGTTCTCCACAGTTCTGTTAACGACTTTATCTTCCATTCCATCAGCTCTCCTTCATGTCATCCAGGATGTTCTGAAACCTTGGTTTATAAAATGTCTTTTCGATTTCCAATATTATTGTTGTGTCTTCTGAGTTTTCATTTATCTGAGTCTGGTCATTATTTTCTTCCTTTAGATGGTTTGTTTCAGCATTCTCTAGTTTTCTTTCTATTTTCTGGGCTGCTGGTTCCTTCTCTGTAATTGTTTTCTAAGTTTGTAGATTTAAATTAGAAAATTGTTCTTTTATCTCCTTTGTGTTATTATTAACATGCTCACAAACTAAAGTAATTGTTTTTTGTATTAATTTGAATATGGAGATAATTTTTTTCTGTGTTTCATCAGTATTTCCTTGGTGATATGGAAAATTAAGGCTACTAGGAACAGATGTTAAAGATGGCGTTTTACTATTTAACATTGAATATGAAACATCCATTTTATTTTTTTTTATAAGTAGCCTTTATAGATTTATCCAACCAACTGAATCTCTCCTAAGCAGATATAAATAAAATTCAAATTTTTCTGTCCAGTAAGAAATATATCCTTTCTGTCCAGGGAGAAAAAAAAACCCCACTGAAGATTGTTTAAGAATCAAGATTTATAATCCGAAGTGTTCCATATGTTTCTTCTACAAGAAAATAAATCCACAATGCAGTTCTGAAAGTCAGTATTTATGTTCAAAATTCAGACAGGCCAAATTTAAAATGTTTATCATCTCTGCCACACAGATAAGCAGCCCCCAAGCCTGTTCCTTTTTTCTCAGCTGCAATTTCTCAATAGTAAAAGCTTCCAAGGCCAGCCAAAGTCTAATCTAGTTCTGGGCTTCAAGTCAGGTTTCTTTTAGGCATAAATAAATTGTAGTGCCGTAATTCATCACTAGATGTCATCAACGCTGCTTTCCAGTTTTTAGATCCAAAACTTATATTGTAAACTTTTCAAGTCTTTTTTTTAAAAAGGTCTTAAAAACACTTTTAGTCCCCAAATTTTCAAGCTATATGTATATATTAATTCCAGATAAGTCTTATAGGTTTTGCCATTTTTTCCAAGTAATTAATTCACCGCTTTTCTTTTCTGAGGGAATAGGGTGGAAATTCCCTTTCCCTCTTTCATCTGGAGGAGTGCTTTGGGCAGATTTTCAGGAAGAAGTCTTAAAATCATAAAGAAAGGATCAGGTCTCACCCAGTTTCATTTACGTTGCTGTAAAGTTGTTTGGTAGTGCTTGTTGACTTTGGTTGTCAGCAGCTTCGTACTGGCTACATGAATGCAGCCAGTCTTTCCCCTGCCAGTTTGGAGGGCTTCCTCAAATCAAAAAGGAGGACTGCCACCCCCACCCCCCCCGCGATCATCAAGAATCCCCTCCTTGCTTGCTGCCTCTACAGGGTGACTTTTGACCCTTTCCAGGGTCCCCCAGCCGGGCAAAACTAAACGTGAAAGATGGAGCCCTATCTTCCTGTGTCTGTATCTCTGCAATGTCAAAACTGGAAGTCAGATTACCCACATATACTCTTGACAATTTTTTTTTGTAAGCAAAAGCAGGAACAGGCTTTTTGCAATTGAATTGCAATGAATTGGGAATCACAAGATTCTGTTGATTTTATAGCTGTTAATGGAGCCTATATGAACTTGAGGTTCACTTCTTAAACACTTTGAATATAATACTTGTTAAAACAGCTTCTTAAAGACTGAAAACCATCAGAATGGCAAGCTTTATTTAATTCACTGGATAAGTTTTCTTCAATCCTTTAAAAAAAGTTTTAACTATGAGTTGAAAGATTTATAAAAAAATAATGGGAGTTTGCATAATACAGCAGTTAATAATTTAATACAAAATTATTAAATAATATTTTTATACGTATAATATCTTTTTCAATAAAGTTATTGCAAAAAAAATGAAAGCATTCATATAAGGGGGGAGAATTTGATTTCATTGCTGGAACCACCATCTTGACTTAACCAACCAGCAGTGGATGCTGTTACTCTGGCCTTATCTTCTAGCTTTAGGTGATCATTAAGTGTGGTACTTAGAGAAAAATGCTAAGGTGAGCTCTTTAATAGCATCAAGGAAGGTTTTGAAAATTATCAAAATAATTGTTTTGCTTTTAACTGTCAGAAAAATTCTTAGAGGTTTTCCCAGCTGAGTTTGTAAGTATTTCTAAGGGCACCCTGTAATGCCTGGTATTTGAATCATCAAAGGGGTTTTTCTTTTTAGTGGATCCAGTCCTAGTTTATGTGCGTTGTATGTCTATCATGGTTATGTGAGAGGGATAACACTTCATGAATTTTCATTCTGACATACGGACTTTTATCTGCAGAAGTTAGAATCACAGTAACTAATCTTTAAAATGACTCAGCCCCTTGTCTTCACTGCAGTCTGTGCTGCTTTATTATATATTTGCTTTTGTCTAAATCCAATCAGTTTTGAAAATTTGATTCTTGGGAGGAAAGACCCCCATTGGCCTTTTCCTGTTTTTTGTTTGTTTGTTTATTCCCTTCTCTGTACAGTCAAGGAACAGGAATGTAGGTGGAAGTAATGTTTATAAAGAAGTACAGGACAGATTGAATCTGTTCAGTGCCTGGGTATCCTTGATAAGGCCATTATTTGTTTCTCTTGCAGAGACAACCTGTCAGTTGCTTGATACAAAACTTGCTCAAGGCCTGTTTTTTGCCACCAATGGAGAATATACACAATTACCAGGTAAATGCTAAGCAATCTTTTGATGCTTCCAGGGCTGAGAAAAGCATCAGCAAACTCTGTTATTTTTTGCATCCTTCTTATTTGGCACTTTTCCGTCTTATAGATTTAACTATATCATGTAACAAAGAGTGAATTGCCTTTTTTTCTAATAAACAGTTCAATTGAACTATTCCCATAAATTCTATCACATTTGAAGATGATTTGATTAATAACACAAACATTTCTTAGCCAGTCTTTTCTTTTTCCTACAGGCCAGATGAGAGAAAGTTAATTTTCACTTGAATGATTCCAGTTTCCGACTTGATGGAGCATGTAGCAGCATTCTCTAACTCCAAAGCTATCACTTATCTTTCTCAGATTTCCTTCAATCACTCCAGTACACTGTTAAAAATTTAGCAATGGCTGGTGCAGATTTCATTTTAGTTTAGTCCAGATGGAGGTCTGATGTGAATAGTCAGCAGCATTTGAATGAGAACCAAAGCTGCCCTTCCCTTCCTGTGGAACTTATGAAATCCTGCCAGGTGAACCAGTCTTCTGCCCTATTATTCTCCCTCCTGCTCTCTCCTTACGTTTCCTCCCCTAGAACAATGAGTCAAATTAGTTTACACAGATGTCTGTTTGCAGAGCAAACAAGAGGTGACTCTTTTGTGTCCTGTCACATTTGCTTCATGTAGTTTAAAGATTTCAGCTTTCTAAAACTGTGTTTTTGATGGAGAGAGGGGCATTTATTAGGATGAAAGGCAACACAGAAGACAGAAATGACACAGGGCATTTATTAGCACTTTTCTACTTAGATGCATGTTTGTGTTTGAAGTTGACATAAATATTTGATTTCCAGCATTTTAAAATATTCATCATACTACCTAACAATGGTGAATACCATTAACAAACTAGCCAAGTTGTGAGGAATAAGGTTT
The DNA here is from genome assembly GCA_034064705.1 of Bothrops alternatus. NCBI lineage: Eukaryota > Metazoa > Chordata > Lepidosauria > Squamata > Viperidae > Bothrops > Bothrops alternatus. Next base: position 7,228,209 of record JARGCV010000081.1, on the reverse strand, counting down.
GGCATTGTCAATATTTCAATGTTTTTGGTGAACGATTTCTAAAATTTGTTCAACAGTGAAAATGATTTAGCTGTTTAATGATTTTCTAATAACTCTTATTTTGATTCTGATTTATGTGTCATGCAGTAGAAGCATTTTGTTGCATTATTGGGATCTAAAAATGTGAAGAGATATGTTACACCTTGTCAGGTGACTGTAAACCTGAATTCTATGAGGGACAGAATAAAATTCTATCTGTCTGCACTTCATCAAGTTGCCATGAACCTTTTCCTGTCAAATTTGTTATAACTTTTCAAAATTACTTTTCTAATATAATTTCCACATAAGCTTTCTTTAGGTGTAATATAAATTAGTGATTTTATAATTTTGTTTAGAGTAGTCAACCCTATGTCCTGCTGGGTCATTTTTTGAAAGAAAAGTAGTATAATCTGAAGTGATGAACATAAATTTTAGGCTGCCCACATTTATTTTACTCTAATGCTGGATGATCCGGTGATTATCTATAAAGAGTAAATAGCATAAATAGAAAAATAATAGTAATGACAAACTTTAATAATAAAGTCAATATTTATTTAAACAGATAAACAGAATAACAATGGGTAGGCAATAAAGCAGAAGAGGAGGTGCAACCTCTAACTTCCAGCAGGCTTTTCCATTGATTTTACCTGTGGAAAGCTGGCAGGGAATGATGAAAATCATGATCACATGATCCTAGGGATACTGCAATGGAGCCAAGTTTGCAAATAAAACTGGTCTGAACATAATAGAAATTCAATTCTAGAGGAGTAATGGATCCTGGATTTTTTTATACATTCTTTAAGTTAGTGGGTTTTAGGTAGCTCAGTTCAAAAATTATTGTGATATAATGCACTGATGGTACAAAGAGAAAAACAGATGAACACAATGAGAATTTTAGTAGTATATAGATAATAAGGTAAGCACAAAGCCTTATTTACTTATATGATTACACTCTTTAAAAAAAAGTTTTTTTAATTACATTCTGAACCTCCACAGAAAATACTAGGAGACCATGGCTAAAATTTTAATCCCTGCTCACAGATCAGGTTTCATGAGGGTCTAGCCTGCAGAGTTGCTCATGACTCTATATCAGTGGTGGCGAACCTATGCCATGCGTGCCAGAGGTGGCACTCAGAGCCCTCTCTGTTGGCACGCGCACCACCAGCAGCAGGTCCATCAGGTTAACACCGCCGCCCAGAGCAGGAGCCCCGCCCAGCACAAAGGAGACAAAGCAGCCAACTAGCAAGCTCAAGTAGAGGTGGTAGAGCAGAGGTCACCAACCATTGTTGATTGGTGGACTGGAAGAAAAGGGAGGGGGAAACATTTTACATGCATGCATGCGTGCATGGGGCCACGAGCACACACGCACTGCAAATGGGGCAGGGCTAGTACCTGCGTGATACTCACTAGCCCTGCCCCATTCTTGCATGATACAGTGCCTTGTATCTGTACCCTGCGGCATGGTGGCGGCTGTTTTTGCGCCTTGCAACACGGTGGCCCATTTTTGCACCCCCGGTTTTTGCGTGCCAGAGGCAGCATTCAGAGGCACCTCCCTGCCCCCCGAGAACACCACAATGCTGATGTGGTCCTGGTGATAAATAAGTTGGTTTTGGGTTGCGGTTTGGGCATTCGGTCTCTAAAAGGTTCGCCATCACTGCTCTATATAAAGAAAATAACTATGCTTCTAGCAATGGAGTTTGAATCATTCCATTTAATGCAGCAGGATCCAATCTGAGTCAGTCACTGGGACCAAAGGTTTTGTCTTCTAAGCTTTTGGACCCATGCTGGATTCCATTTCATCTTTGGCATCCATGATTTAAAAATTTATCTCCATGAAATATTTGTACGTGACACTGTGAAATACTAGATTGATATTTAATCAATTTTCTATGTCTCTTATAACATGAAAATATATGTCTGTAGTCACAAAATATATGTCGAGTCCTTCGGGAGAGGGGCGATATAGAAATTTAATAATAAATAAATAAATAAATAAAAAACTCTGTAAATAACCCTTGTTCAACTTCATTTTTCCTGGCCTAGTTTCTATTCATATATTGTACATGACTATTTTTTCCTGTTGCATTATTAACAGCTAGTGTTAGCATTGACATGATGTTACCCTCTGTGTAACCTTTATTCCCTGAGCTTTGCCTTGTTAGTCAGTCATGATTTTGACCTCTTGCTCTGGTTCTCCAAAAAGAAAATGTCAATGGACAAACTTATAATCTGTTTCAGTGAACCTTAAAAATGTTGTTGATTATTTCCCCCCTCCTGATAATTTATAGCTACTGTCACTTGGCAAAGTATGGAATGCACAAAGTTGGTATAATTATGCCTAGAGGCAGGTCATTGAGTTATTGAGCAGAGTTGGAACTTTGACTTAAAATAGAATTTCAAATAAGGAAAATCCAGTAGTACATGGAACATTTATAAAATGTGTGTAGGCATGTGTGCTTAGAAGATACTTATAAATAAAAGAGTACCATATTAACTTTTCTTTTCTTCAGGAAACAGTTCTGATTTGATAACTGCTATGTATGTGCTTCATAACATTTTTGTTATTAATATATTTTTAAAAGCCTGATTATTGTTAAGGATTTTTTTTTTAGAGATTTGTCAGTTTGCTTGGAAACAGCATCAGAATAATAACCTCAGAATTCTGATTGACTTGTTTTTCTCAGTGTTTCCCCTGAGTCTACTCTGAAATCTTTCATGAGTTTTTCATAGCTGGAAAAAATGAGATACATGCTTATGTCTTAGTATAAGTAATCCTTCAACCAAATGTGACACTTTACTTACACATTTCCACATGTCAGGATCTGAAAATATCGTATCCTCAAGAAGTTCTCCTATCAGCTCCCCTTTCCCCAAAGTCATAAATGTTGAATATTATGTTTCATTATGGATGAAAGGAAGTACAAATGAATCAGTGTTACTAATGGAGCTAGAATCCGGAAGCCCTTATTTTTAGAATAATTTTGAACATATTTAAGTTTGGATCACAGCTGTTTCCATGCATTAACCAGGTCACTATATTATAAAAGTCATTCCTACTGCACATGATTACCCTCATATGCTTTTAGATATAACACTTATATGCTACCTAGGTTTCCTTGTTGACAGGTATACAAAAGCATTACAGATCTTGGGTAAAATATAGCCACTCAAGTCCATTGGAGTTGGGTGACTAATAAATCTAAACAAATAAATAATATTTACTCGATTTTTCAGTGGAAAATGGCTATGAAATAGCGGATATCATAGATTTCTCTATTGTTAAGAAGCCTGTCAAATTGCAGAGTGGCATATGGTTTTGGAAATATGCAGTTTTAAATTATGACTGTAAAAAGAAACAGTTGGAAAGTGCTGGTAACATTGAGGGTAGAATTGGATTGGGAAGTAAATTATATTAATTGTAGGCAGAATATGGTGATTGGAGAACAACTAATGAACCTTTTAGACCTGACAAATTGCTCTTACTCCATTCAAGTGTTTCATGGAGGAATAAAATCTAAATATAGATCTACATTTAGTGTTTATCCGCACTGCTTCATTACCAGAAGAAGCAAGCACCATTTCTAAAAGGCAGAAAGAAATGACTGTTGTTGCCCTCTATTAATCTTCTGCTCACTATGAAAATGACTTCCAAGTGAGCTTTTCTGCTCCACTTTTGAAGTACAGTTGAGTATTTCTCTGGTGAGATGGACTGCAGATTAACACCAACAACTCACTTAATATTTTGCAGAAAAAAGAACACTCTTCAAAGGAGTCATTGCTTAGTATGCACTTTAATCACTTCTGTATCTCCCTTTACCAGCAGTGCTGAAGAAACACAGTGGCTATGATCTTTTCATAGCATATTGAAAGCTCACATAGCATATTATTCAATACTGTCAGAAATATGGTTTTAATAGCTATTTTCTTTTCCTGAAGTACCTAGTTTTTCCCACTGAACTTTTATTTAAAAATATAGTTTATTATCATTTTTTGCCAAGAAAGGTAGGAGTGTAAGAGTGGATTTTTATTTTAGTGCAGTACTTGCACCTGTATATATTTGTATTGTGATCAGTGGTGGGATTCAAATATGTGAACAACCAGTTCTCTGGGTGGATGCTGCTTCCGGAAGTCCGTTCTGGCCTGAGCAATAAAAAATTACCTACCGATTCTGCTGAACTGGGGCGAACTGGCTGAATCCCACCACTGATTGTGATGATTTAATTTTTGTTGGAGCTGTGGTGGCACAGTGGTTAGAATGGTTAGTATAGTCAGGAATTCGATCTTGACTGGCTCAAGGTTGACTCAGCCTTCCATCCTTTCAAGGTCAGTAAAATAAGAACCCAGATTGTTGGGGGCAATATACTGACACTGTAAAATGCTCAGAAAGTACTGTAAACCACTATGGAGTGGTATATAATTCTAAGTGCCATTGCTATTGTATATATTTTTTATTTTTTTATTGGCTTTACTGCTTTATAAGTAATTCATGGCAGAGAACATTTGTAATACTCCTTTCTCCTTCAGTTTTGCTCACAACTATGATCCTGTGAGGTGATTTGGACTGAGAGAGAGGACTGGTCCAAGATCAACTAATCAGCTTTCGTGCCTAAGGTGGGATTAGAACTCATAATGTTCTGATTTCTAGGCCAGCACCTTAATCATTACACCAAATTGGGTCTGTAATATCAATGTTAATTAACATTTTATATTAAAGAATGAAGAAATTTGTTGATAATACCTTGGATCACAAAATAATAAATAATTCAATATTGTATAAAGTAAAACCAAACTATTCAATTAAAACAGTAATAATGAAGCTAAAATTTAAATATTTGGGTCATATAATATGAATGCAAACAACACTGCGTGATATCCAGATTTCTGGAAAAACCAAAGGTAATTGAAAAAGAGGCCAACTGAAATCAAAGTGCCTAGATAATTGTCACTGAAGACAGAAGCAGGAGCTTGTAAGAAATCAAAGAAGCAGATATTGATATTCCTAATATAAATGCCCTTCAGGTCACAAAAATAAAAAATAATTGAGTACATGAAAAATAGCAATTAAAATTGATCAGCTGGCATGAGTTTAATTTGTACAATAGAATGTTATGACTGCCTAATTTGAAGGTATGTTTTTAGAATGGAACTATATATTTCATATAATGGGAAACAATTAAAAATAACATTGCTTTTTCTAGATTTTTTTTCATGTTACATAGCAAATAGAAAAGGCTTTTTATGTTGTCATGCATTTTTCTATACCCAGTACATATCAGTAGTTAACATTTGTCTAGGCCCAATAGAAAGTTCACTGCTAATTCTGGAAGATTCTGATTAAGTTACTTCTCTTTGGTAAATATACTTTTGGGGGATATGCATTGTCCAGCGCTCTCTAAATTCTGGGTTAACTACAATTATGGCTAATGGGACACGTGCATGTGGGATTTGGGAGGTAGCTATTTATTTATTTGCCACTCATATTTCAAGGTTCCAGATAGTTTGTAAACTTAAACAAGGTTTCTAGATTACTATATTAAAAAAGTAAAAATGGTCATACCAAATTCTATTGGCAAAACAATTTGTTTATTGGGATTTTAAGAAACACTTATATATAAAACCAACATTTCCCAAACTTTACAGAGTAGAAAAATAAAAACCTTTCTTTTTAGATTGATTTTATTAATCAAACAGTAGTGAAGCTTTCAGTTTTTCTATCCTAAAAAATACGTAGTTTTAAAAATATGTCAATGGTGTGACTTTCATACTTTTTTTTTCATGTTCTTGGCTTGCCCGCTGAATTAATTTTAAAACAAACAAAAGAGATCACCAACCTCCCAAGGTTTGCTTAAGGAAAGCTTTAAAGTAGGTCAATAAAGCATGTTGAGGCAATTATATTATAATCTAAATCCTTAAATTCCTGGAAGCAAACCACCAATAGGCATTTACAACACACTCATAGTCTTTTAAGTTTTGTTGGTTAAAATTATGCCCTCACTCTGTGTTTGGTCATTCATTCTCCAGACACATGGCTATATGCTGGTGCCTGGAGTAGTAAGCTTATGTGAAAACATTTCCCAGACATTTTCTTTCTAAAATTAGTTTGAAAACCTTAACATGATTTTCTCCTTGGTTTAGATTTATAAGAAGTTTCACCCAGTAAAATTTAAAACAAAATTCATTAATGATAAATAATAAAACCCTTCAAACATTAAGATTAGAGTCTTACTGATATTTACATTTACTTAATAATAATTAATACAGTAGGAAAAAGGTATCAAAACAGTTCTGCCACAGATTTTGTTGAAGTTAAATCTGAGGGGTCTAGTCCCTAGTGAATAAGATGAATATTATGAGGAACTAATTGCTCATCAACATGTGTGATATGAATATTGCCAATAACTGTTGTTTTGGATTACATCTTTATTATGTTTTTTTGTTTCATCCAAAGATGATATTGTGGCAGCCTAAAATGTTTGTCATCAGTTCAAGTTTTAACACAATGTTTTCCATTTTCTTCCAAAAGTTTTTGCTATAGTTAAACTCTATCAGGTCTCATTAAAGATATGGTTGCTGATATGGCCAGGATAAGATCTGCTCATCTCCTATTGAATAGTTGTCCTTCTCTTTGGTTAGTTGTATTGGATTGCCTCAAAGACCAGTTTGTGAGGCCTGTAATAGGCCTGTTTTTTTCTTTTAAAAAGATCAAATAACAAAACAGATCTAACACATGCTTCCTCTCAAGAATGAGAAAGATAATAGAGTTAAGAGTGGAAAATAGAGGGTAGAGAGGCTGTGATGTGGAGGAGCAGAAACTGGGCTTTCATGAGCATTCAGTCCCAGGGCTTCAAAGGCTTTTAAAATAATATATAATTGTATTTATTTTCCAAAAAAACATTCCCAAAGCCTCAAATGGAATGATAATTATTTTATTTTAAAAATGGCCACTTTTGCTTCTGGATTACAGGAACAAACATTTTGGATGTTCCAGAGATGGAATTGAGGCTGATTTTTGACTTGTAGTGATCATACCACCTATTAAATAATAGTTGGTAAAACTATTTGCTAGACTGGAATATGACCCAGCATCAGTTAAATAAATAAAATGGATCTACCATGATTTACTGATTCCTATATGTATTAATTTTCTACTCTAATTGCTTCCTCGGACAATTTCAATTTCAATAGCTGACAGAAGCTTCTGTCTCAATAAGGAGAATGGTGTCAGCCACATGGCATGAGTGTCTCATTGGGTTAAAACCAATCTATTAATACCTATGCAAATTAGGTAAAGTCTAATTTATAATTGTGAATTGATAACTTAGTTCAAATTTATGCCAAAAATTATAATATAAAGAAATATTTTATAAATAAATAGGGAATAACAAGGAGTGTGTGAGCCTGTTGATTCCGGAGACAGCAAAGCATTAGTGTCCCAAAAGCATAATCTCTGTAGAGCTGAGTTTTCTTTTAACTGGATATGAACTTAAATGTACTGTACATGTAACTGGTCTTGTTCTTAATTTTAATATTTTGACATAAGAAATGAATTTCTGTTATAGATTTTTATATGTAGAATCTCCTCCATAAAACACATTACTGAAAGGTTTTAATTACTGATAAATTCAGAACTATAATTAAAAATGTTATAACATAAAGAAATCAAATTACTCTGATATTAATACCAAGAAGTTAAAATGAGATAATGAGCTTCAGTCCTCACTACTTTTTCAAGCTTCAATACAATCTGAATTCAGAAATTGTGGCAGAATGACATATAATTTGCATATAATTGTTATCTAAGGTCAGATATTTGCTCTGATTCAGCTAATGTCCTTCAAGCAAATATTCAAAGCAACAAAGAATTATTGCTAAAATAAATTAAAATTGAAAAAGTCACTAGATCATTTTTTACTTCTTTTAGAATTTATTATGGCTTTATTGGAGGTTAGGTTTAATCTGAACTTCTATATGTTTGGTTAAAGTTTGATATGACTTCTTAAACAAAATAGTTTGGGGTGGAAAGGTTAAAAATAATTTTTCTTAGCTGTTTTCTGTTTCGATACCACATTGGAACTTTTTATTTTTATTTTGTTCAATTTGTGACCATAAAATAAACATGAAACTAGATACTCTTAAACTATTGATATAATTAGCTGAAATGTGTCTACTTGTACACTAGTTATAGATTTTGAATGCATTTTTGTATTCTGGGCTTAGTTCATGGTTTTGCAAAACATGCATTGAATTTAGATAGGCAGGTATAATTATTTAGCTTTGATGAAATTGCTGCTGGGATCAGTTGTCTATGTTACATCTGCATTCCATATTCAGGCACATTGGAGCTTTTTAGAGCTATGAAATATACTTCTGAGAATAGAAGCTAGTAAGAAAAGGATGCCTGAAGAAAGCAAAGTGCTTTTTAGTCAAAAAGATGGCATGCCAACATTTGCTGCAGGAACTGTCTGCTCAAGAAAAAAAATGATTGACTACAGGGTCACACTGGATTTCTCTGAATTGTTACTGAGCAGTAACTGTCACTGGTTTATTTTTCAATAAATGCCAATAGAATTGCAGGTGGAATGTGGAATAATTATGCATCTTTTCTTGTTTATATTATGTCCTGATGCAATTGATGTGGAGAACAGTGGTGCTCTGTTCACACTGATATACTTGCAATTCTTAAATTATATATGGATAATGAAAAATGGAACAATTCATATGATTGTGTGTATCTGGAGATCCAGTTAAAAGATCCTTAAAAATGGATATGGAGACTTGGCTGTATAAGAAAAGGAGAGTACTTAATTAAGATTCCCAATAGTACTCATCCTGAGATAATGGGTCATTAATTAAAAAAAAACATAGCCAAAACTAGTATACTGGAAGAATTCAACTAAAAGGAATCTACTGAAAAAAAAAAGCTGTACATAACCATAAAACTGCAACTTTTATTTTTGGGAAACTGAAGTATGAGACAATTTGTTAGCTCTCCTGTGAAAGGATCTTAGAAAATGTCTCAGTAAGTGAAAAGTCCCAACCTAACACTCACCAATTCCAGGTTGGATCAAATAAATGGGAGTGGAAGGAGCTGCTTTTGATACAAGCAATAGAACCAGTTGCCCCATGAAGAGCTCATTTTTGTGCTGCCTGCCTCTGCTCTCTAGTCTTACTATTTACCTGTCCAAACATGGTTGTAATTTAATTGTGTGAGGTTGTGCTGAGTCCTTGTATCATCAGTTCTTGATAATACTGTCCAGATTCCGGACAGTTGCTATTTTTAATCTCTGCTTTTCCATTTTGCTTCTACTCAGATAGAAATTTTCCTCTCAAGTAGAAAATTAGCCCTAAATTATAGATCTTTCTTACCTATACTCCAATATTTTAAGTCAATGTTTTATCATTTTGAAATATTTGATTGTCAACTGAAAGTTTATTTTTACTTATTAAATTTATATGCCACCCATCTCCTTAATAAGGCAAATCTTTATTGAATAAGCTTGTTGCCTTTCACTGTCACTGTATGCCACACCTAGTAAATTAAAAACTGGAATTAAGTATTACCTCAGCAGCCTTTTAAAAAACTTTTAAAATTTTTGCACAGACACACATTCAGCCTGTGTCACGCATATCCATAACACTGGTTTTCTCTCATATGGTAATGAAGGTTATAAGAGTTATTACATCGCTACAGACTTGTCTTCTTAGAGAGGCCACATCTCATTGCTATAATGGGATCTGCCAGAATTGCAATTTGGGCTGCATCTAGTGAGAATTAGAAGAAAGACCCTGGCTGTCCTGGTTCAAAAATTCAATTTATACATGTGATATATTTTTGCCCCATCACAATTTATAGTATATATTGAGGAAGGATCATGACAAATTACTTGTGTAGTTTATATCTGCTGCTTGTTCCCACTTAATTTTGCTTATATAGACTTTTATTGCCCCTATTTTTTCTCCTTTTTTATGGGTTCATAGATCCATGGGGATCTTTTCTTATAATCCACACTGGTTTTGAGAAACAAGCAAATTATGCTAGTGGAATTTGAATAAAAGGGCCCTTTTAAAAATCATTATTAAAGTGTGTGAACAATGCTGCTTATGTTATGTCCCCCTTGGGAAGAATTACTGCTTAGTATTGTCTTTGCTTCAAATTGGTCTCTTGTTTTAAACCTGAAATAGGACTTCATCTCTTTCCACCAGATTCCCAAGGCTCTTTAAATGGCTGACATACAGTGGTTTATATAAGGGCATGAAAATTTAAATTAACCTTATACAGTAGTGTTCATTCCCCCTGGGAAGCATTAATTTAATACCAGGAAATGCTAGAGAGAAGTATTGCCTTTACATAGCATCCATTTTCTAATACTTAGAACTATAAATTGGTAGATGTATTTTGAAGATCATATACTTAATATTTTGTATTAATTAATATTAATAGTATTAATTACAGTAAACTTTGAAAAATCTTCCATTCTTTTAGCTGGATGCATTTCTCTTTTTCACTGATGAGCATGGTCACTCCCTGACCTATTTGACCTTCCAAAACTTTTGTTTCAATTTGGAAATAAAAAATTATTTAGGCAATGCCTTATTAACAATCCACAGTGGCATTATTATATGTACAGTCTGGTTTTCACCGATCCTCTCTTTGTATAACTATAAAGGAAAAGCTCTTCTGGAAAACAAAACCTGAATTTCCTCTTTTGACACACCTCAATATTGAATCAATTTATCAGATCCTTTAGATGGTGCTCTGGTGCCAGACCAAAATTAGGGACTTGCCATATTTCCTTTTTTAGAAGAGATATGAAAAACTGATTTACTATGAAAACTGTCACTAGTGCTGGGTAAAGGCTGGAGTTAGCGAAAATAGACCCAATCTGTTGATATGACCCTCAAATTGTTAAGTTAATTCCATCCTAATTTCTCCTTCACTTTTGGATCATTTACCATTCCAAAGCCTACGTATAGAGAAAAAGAAAAGATAGACCCACTTGGAAATTCAATCTATAACACTTCTGAAATCTTGGCAAATTTTGTGGCCCAGCTGTAATTTAAAAATGATTTCATAGAAAATATGATTTTGTGTTTTACGGAGTTCTCATAAAAAGGGATGAATATTAGATTTTTTAGGTTGAGAGTATAAGAATTTGAAGTCCCTTAACTCAAATGATCCGGTCTTGTTTGGCTATAGCCTTGATTTGATTTGAAATCAATATATATGTTAATATGATTTTGGAGAAACAAGAATTTGATGTTGAACATAAGAAGAAATCCACAACAAACCGCTTCTGAAATCCAGGCAGTCAGCAGGAGCCAAACACTGACAGCCAAAGACAGGCAGGACAAAACAAAACAAAACAAAAAAACAGCTGCCAAAAAAGCCAACACTGTCCTACACTGCGTTAACACAGGGTTAGAATCAAGGGTTAGTATCACTTCATAATGGTCACCACAATATAAAAAGATATTGAGACTCTAGAAAGAATGCAGGGACTAGAGGCTAAAAACATATGAAGAATGGTTGCAGGAATTGAATGTGTTTAGTTTAATGAAAAGAAGGACTAGACTAGCAGAATAGCAGTATTCCAATATCTAAATGGCTGCCACAAAGAAGAGGGGATCAGCCTATTCTCCAAAGCACCTCAAGGTAGGACAAGGAGCAATGGATGGAAACTAATCAAGGAGAGAACCAACCTAACACTAAGGAGAATTTTCTGACAGTTAAAACAATTAATCAATGGAACGACTTGCCTCAAGAGATTGTGGGTGTTCCAACACTGGAGGTTTTTAAGAAGAGATTGTCTCAAATGGTACAGGGTTTCCTGCTTGAGCAGGGGGTTGGACTAGAAGACCTCCAAGGTCCCTTCCAATTCTGTTATTCTGTTAAAACAAAACAAAACATATTTAAATAATTTGATTTGCCTTCCTCCTTTGACAATAAATTTCATTGTCACAACTGCCTCTGCAAAAAAATCTCATGTAGACAGTTTTCTGGCTATATGATTCCTTCTTCTGGATCAGTTCTCCACCAGCTTTCTTTCTTCTCAGTTCTGTAAGCCCAATGTTCCCCAACTATCCTCTTAAGGAATTTCTAGCTGGTAAAATTGGCCAGCATCTTCCACCTCCACATGTTGGCCAAGCATATCAATCAACCTTCTAAGCCTTTGCATTTCCCCAGCTGTTAGCTACAGGGAGTGAAATCTCAGCTGAGCAAAGTGATGCAAGCAGAAAAGCCAAGTTTTTCCCTTGTTAAATGAACAAATGAATGGATGTCTTTTCCTTTTATTTTCTACTTTACCTCTTTAATTTCCATAGACTGCTTTTATGGTCAAAGTTTTTCCTTGTTCCTGTTTTTCTTTACCATTGTTCTGAAGGTTAAACTTGTTTTGCTCTATTCCTTCTTCTCTCCCCATATATGTGTGCTCCTGTTTCTGTGTGACTATGTAGCCAAAGCTGCACACTTTTTTATATCTTTTCTAACTTCAACTCATATTTCTTGCTTTACTGCAATGACCCAGACTCCAATTCTGATTTCCTTATTGGCTCCAAGTAGCTTAAAAAATAAGCTTCTTATCATTATCTTACATCTCCACCTTCACTTCTTTTAGCATCTCTGACTATCTGATTTTATTTGCTTCTGACTTTGTTCAATTATGGACCAATGAAACCAGATTGTTAGCACCAGGATATCTTCCTTCTTTAGGCAACTTCTGGCAATTTGCACCATACTTTCTTATTTTACAGCTTTACCACAACATTTTATCTATCTATCCAGGGCTTTTTTTGTCATAGAACACCCAGAACGGAGTTCCGGTACCTTCTGGGTAGGCAAGGCGGGTTGTATGACATGTGTGAGTTCCGGCACCTTTTTTTATTTTTTATTTTTTACAAAAAAAGCACTCTATCCATTTTATCTATCTATCTATCTATCTATCTATCTATCTATCTATCTATCTATCTATCTATCTATCTATCTATCTATCTATCTATCTATCTATCTATCTATCATTATTACATTATTTGTTAATTTTAAATACATTCCTTTAAAATGAACTTGTGGATATTCCAGTATTTTATATGTACAATATATGCATAAGTTATTTTGGCAGGAAGTGTAGGTACTGTTCAGATATGGTAGAAGATGCAAGTAGCAAATAAAAAAATCTGATTATTTCTCATTTTGGAGATAATGCTGTTTAAGAGAGATTTTAAATATTAATATTTAAATGTTTAATTTTTCTAAGAGCTGTCCAACTGGTTTTTTTTTGCATTTATAATAGTAGTTATAAGCAATTAGTTAGAATGTTTTATAAAAAAAAAAAAGAAGTTGCAACAAGTCAGTTAATTAGACCTGGCAGAATCTATCCTGCCATTTGAACTGTGCTAGAAAAATTTGCTAAAAAATAATCAATAACTTACAATGGCCTTTTAACTCTTCATCTGCCTGTGACCTATGGTTGTGTGAATCTTGCTAAGTAAAGGAACTCCTTACTTTTTTCTTGTTAAAGTGTTTTAGAGCCTAGAAGGAATATGGAGAGATACCCTTAAAAATTGTGAACAAAAAGAGCAGAAGGCCAAACAAGACAAGAAATAGTTGATGATAGATTGTCTTAATTATTATGTCAATATGTCTTAAATAAATTCCTATTATCAGATCTCTAAGGCAAACTTTTTGATTTTTTTTCACTCACTAGCTTTGAATGTAAATATGAGAGAAGTATTGAGACTCAAGTACACAGGTGGTTATTTAAAAGTGTTATTACCTGTCCATTTTTTGTTCTGTTTACTTATTTTTACAGTCTGTTTTGATGTGATTTGATGTTGTTAGTCAACCAATAGCTTCCTGATCCTAATATTCATATGTCTTAAAAATGCAAAAACTCATTCATTTCTTTTGATTCAGTTATTTTATTTAGAGGCATATATTATGCATTGCTTAATATTAATACTGCCATTTTAAATCTTTGTGTTTTTTTTTACTATTCAAGACCAAATCACAAATTTTAAAAAATGTAGCATAACATTATTATATGCATAAGTAACTACACATAATATTAAAGAAACCCAACAAAATTAACATTCCTAAAAGGGACTAAATGGTTTCTATAAATTAAGGCCAATTAGTTTCTATAAATTAAGGTTACGAATAAAAAAAATCACTACTGCTTTTGAAACACCTGGGTACTGGCCATTTAATAAGAATGCCTCAAACTCCTTGATGAGTGGAATTTATCAAACTAAAGAGTGGGTATATTAGTTCTGATCACCTATGTGCATACAATGTGGAAGGATATGTGAAACAAACTCTATATTCAAACAGATACATTATCTTCATATGGAAATTTGACTTAACAATCAGCTGTCACATTAATAAGGAAAGCATCTATACAGGCTAGGGTGAAGAGCCTTTTGTGTGAGGCAAGCAAAATCTTATAGAATACGGCATGTGCAGAAGGAGAGACAAATTACAATATATGATAAATGTGAAAGTTTGGATCTGTCAGCCTGATCATCTAAGTCCCATAATTTCTGCTTAAGTTCTACCATAATTTTTCTCAGACCTAAAGCAAATAGTATTGATATTGATGGTCCATACTCTCTCAGATTTTGGTTAAATTGTTTTTTTTTCAGAGTAGATTGGTATATGTTATATAGAATGAGATGTATCTCAAATGATACATTTTGTTAAGAATCTTCTTAAGACAGTCCTATTCATTTTAAGTAATTACAAGGAAACTTTCAAAGTTTTACTAATGTTGCCCCAAATTATATCCAGCTTATAGCTCCATTGTCTATGATCCAACCAATTAGGAATTCTGAACCATGATTTAATAAAGACTGTGCTTTAGTTAAAATTCAGTTAATATAGGCATACAAGTGGAGACAATTTAGCTAATGATCTCCATTTCTACAAATTTGTTTATGAATATAAAAGGAGATATAAGCAAGATGTGAACCTTATATGTTCTGTAGAACTATAGTGTCATTCAACTGAATGATATGTAAATACAACGTTCATGATTGAAAGATGGTTTATCAAATAATTTACAGATGTTATACGCACAGTTTGTTATACTCTGTCCTGTTATAGAATGTATTTTAAGTTTCTGTTTTTCTTTCTGTAACATAAGGTAATAATAATAGCACTGTTGAAACCAGGGAAGTTGAATCATGTCCACTTTTATTTTTAAAATGTACATTTAATAAAATTTGTAAAAAAAAAGAACTATAGTGTCATTACATTTCTTAAATATATCTTAAATAAATAAATACATCTACTTTTAGTGTAGTTATTTGCCTTCAACTCCTTCCCCCCCCAAATAATCATGTAATTTAACCTGGGGAGAAGAAGAAATCACTAAACTTGTTCTACACTACAACTCTGTTGATTTGATTGATAACTTCATCTCACAGTTAATCCAATCTCTTGTTATCAGTAAAACAAGTTTCAGTTGTTAATATTGCAAGTTTATCAGTTGTGCCAATGGATTTGATGATATGATTACCTAGTTCATGGGTGTCAAACTCGCCATGTCATGTGATGTGTCATGACACATCGTGACTTTTTTTGCATTGCTGGAGCTGGGGTGGGCGTGGCCTCCATATGATGCAACTGGCCCATGGGCTGGCAGTTTGATACCCCTTACCTAGTTGGTACCCTTGGTGGTGCAATAATGTGGCTAGTACCACATTGATGACCCACTTAGATGTTTATGTTTTTTATAACTGGTAGTGTTTTCCAAGACAATTAAATAGTTTTTTTATGATATAAGGCTTGATGGATCATTAAACATATGAATAGAATAATCTTGAATTGTAGAGAACCAGTTTTGTCTAATGTTAAAGACCTGTCTAGAAACTGGGAGACTGTGAGTTCTGGTCCTGCCTTAGACACAAAGCCTTAGACACTCTCGTTCAGCCCTAAGAAGCAGGAAATTAAAATTCTGAAAATCTTGCAAAGAAAATGGCAAGGACTAGTAAAAGCAGTCGCCAGAAGTCAAAAAGTGATTCAAAGGCTCATGCCCACATCCCCTACCCAGAACGAAAACCAACCAACTCTTGAATTAAGAAACATTAATAGGAGAAATAGGTACCATTTCAGGGTTGAAAAATAATGTGAATGGCAAGTTAAAAAATTTGTGTATCTGGAATATTGAAGCTTGGATTTAAGTAACTCTAGAAAAGGGATGATGAGAATAGGTATGAATGCTTAGGGAGCAGGAAAATCTTACTTTTCTTAAATAAAGCAATAATGTTGAAAAAGTTAATGTTGCCATCCTTTTGGGAACATAAAATATGTTTCTACTAAGTCACAAGGAACTAGGAAAAAAATACATGTTTTCTCAACACTAAAGTGCAAAACATATCAAAAATAAATATATAGTCTCCATTCTGTCAAATGAATGTATATTTCACTTAAATTAATAGGATTTATATCAGAGCACTTCTCTACAATATTAAATTTAAAATTTTTAAGTAAGAAAAGAGTAAATCCAAATTTATAGATTATGTATCCATATTTTAACAAGTTCTTTCCATCTAACATTCACATATTTTCTCAGCATTATGGATGCTGACTTCTTATGATGCATTGCTAAGCTTGAATGGAATTTATATAAATAATGCAGCTATCAAGTTAGGACTATTCAGTTAATTTTATGTTGGGTCTTTGTCACAATCGAATTACAAGGGTGCAATATTTCAATATTTTATATGTATTTATTGATTAATATTTTCTATAGGTATTTATAGCTAATATATTTTACCCACAGGGAAAAGATTCAGAAGTTTTTCTCAAATTTCCACAGTATTTTTTTGTGACAATAACCTTATGTCTTTTTCATTTAAGTAAATTGAGAGAAAAAGAACACTACAATATTTTATTTCTTGTTTTTGTGCTTCTGTTTTTTTATTATATTATTTTTTAATTTATCTACCTATTTACAAATTTATATGGTCACCCATTTCACTGGAAGTAATTCTGGGCATTCTTAATCCTAAAACAACAGTTTCTTGTGACATGTGCTTGAATTTATTTCTATTTCCCTTTTTTTATCCAATTCTTACAATAGTTCCTAAGAAAACAGACAGAAGCAAGTGACAATGGCATATAATTCTTCTTGAATTCTTTTATCATGAATATTTTTTAATAAGCCCATAAAATTAGATATTTAAATTACTATTATACTAAAATTTCTTGCTTAAATTCCAAATACTTATAATGGCAATGATAGCAGCCTGATTTTCTACTTTATTATTTGCAATTAGTTATATGTAATTTAACAGTTACATTCCCATAGACAAAATCTATTTTATTTATCAATACAGAATTAAACAGCTAAAGACATCTGTGTAGGAAATTATCACAAACTAATGTTTACAAATAAGTTGGATTTTAATGTTCAGAATTCCCAGCCATATTAGCTGGATGTTATGGAAATTGAAATCCAAAGTCATATTAGAAGTATTACATTGGGAAACGATAACTTATACAATACCTTTTGCCTAGATATTATCCAAATATTTTCTGGGTGTAATTGGTCAGTACTATTCTTACATTCACCACTTAATGATTAATGCCCTAATATTTTAAAGACTATGGTTCTTGTTCGAATTGATATTATTAATCTCTGTGTAATTAATTGTGCCTATATTAAATTACATTATATCTCATTTTAAGGAATTGACATTTTCAAAATCACATAATACTAAGTCATTGGTTTATTTTTCTGTTCATTAACTATACGTATTGATAAAACCCAATGCTACCATGTAGCCTGTTTTGAATTGTCCTGACATATAAATGTGCCTGTCAATGTTGTTATTTATATATCACTGAGCTGGTTTGAAAAGTTCAGTATTATTGATTTGCTGAGCTTGCATTTCCTTCATAGGCTGACAGATGCATTTTCTAGCAAAGGGTTTAATTTCCTTGGAAATTGGAATTCCATCTGGATTACTCATTAATTTTAGAAACATATGACTCAATGAATGACTGCAAGGGAATTAGTCAAGCTTTTGTCCTATAATTAAATTTGAATAGCTAGGCTAACAAGATTGTGTGTGGTTGAAAGCAAACAGTAGAGTAAAATTACATGATCCTTTGCATTGGAGGGACTCATGACTAAATATTAGTTTAAGTTTAAACTAATATTTAATATTTAAACTGGTTTAAATATTAAATTACTATTTTATTCTGAAAATATATTTTAGAAAAGTTATGTTTATTATTAATACTTTTACTAATCCTTACATTGTAGAGTTTAATAACAAAAGATCTTGCAAGGTGAATAAAAATATAGCTAAATAGGGCAAGGAGAAAAATAATAAAGTAGGCAAGGAGAGAAATAATAAATAAATAGCTAGAAAGTATGCCTGTTTTGCCATCTCTAGATTCCTCATATAGCAAAGTGCTACAAAAAAGCAGAAAATGTGGAAGAAGCAGATAATGTTTGAAAATGAGGTTAGCTATTGTTGCAACCTAAGGTCATCAAATTAGTGACAATCTCAAGATTATTGTTGATTGAATGTTTTAGGCACTGGTAATTTTTGCAAGCAACAGATAATCTGCATCTTTTTGAAAGAGAGCAAGGATGACTTTGTGACTGGTGTGCTACCTCGCAATTCTGAAAAATAGAAATTGACCAAGCCTCATATCTGTTTTCTGCCATCATTATTAGGAAAGTGTGTTTTTATGGTCAGGAAGATATACTTTTTGATAAAGGAGTAATGTTGTGCTATATTGGGAAAAATTTGGATTCTTCAGTTAAGATCTGTTTTTTTCCCCCAATTCCATCCCATTGAAATGAAATACCCTGGAGCTTGAGCAATACACTCTGATGCTTCCAAAATATAGAAATTTGAACGAAGAGTTCATTTTGTTGGCTTTACAGTTGAATCAGAACTTTGGTGTTTTGTTGGTGATTAGACTAAACCTTGTGTGTTTGTTATTTGACAGGATAGAACAGGGGTGTCAAACTGCTGGCCTGCGGGCCGGATGCATCATGCCAAAACTGCGCCCATCCCATTGCCGGCAATGGAGAAAAAAATCACAGTATGTCACAACATGTCACGTGATGTTGCGAGTTTGATACCCCTGGGATAGAAAATTTATAGATTCATGGAGACATATAAAGTGATGCATAAAATATATATTTCTTTTTAAGAAAGACACATTTTACAATTTGGCTACTGCCAAAGATTTTTTTTCATTGATCAATTCAATGTTAAAAAGAAAACCAGCTCTTCCAGATGAAGATTAAGTGAAGCATAGATGCAGAAACAAGCAGTGATGGAAGAGTGTGGAAAAAAGTTAGAATAAATTTTTGATAACAATCTTAATAAGGGTACCGATATAACAATGCCTTGGGATGCAACTACGCTGTGTGTTAAAAATAGATGGCAGTACTGGCAATATGCCCAGACTTTCTATCTTAAATGAACCATAATACAAACAAAAAAAAAATTCAGGAAAAATGCAAGCATAGATAATGCTTTTACAGAGTAGCTGTAAGCAAACTCAAACTTTCCTGCAACAGATCCCATGGAATGAAACATAATCAGGCTTGTTTATCAGCAGATTTTAAATGTAAAATAAAGGTCTCTTCATTCAAAGGACAATTGAACTTGTGAAACTGGTAGTTGGGAAACACAGGAAGTTGTATTGATCTGGTAAGACTTCATGCTTTTGTAAACAGCTTTCACTCTTTTGGAAACTTCTTTAGTAAAAATCAGGAAAAATTGATATCTTACTTTGACTAGAACGTCTCTCTCTCTCTCTCTCTCTCTCTCTCTCTCTCTCTCTCTCTCTCTCTCTCTCTCTCTCTCTCTCTCTCTCTCTCTCTCTCTCTCTCTCTCTCTCCATATATCTATCTATCTATCTTGTGATAATAGGAAGTAATGTTCAATCTTGACAGGAAAATCTGTTCCAAAAGGACGGGGTTTTCTGAAAAAGTGCTCCATGAATTCAGCTAGGTTTGATTGACTTGGAAGGTTTTTAATGCCCATTATATGTAGATTTTCCTATACAATTATGACTTTTCATATACAATTGTGTATAATTTGTTTATCCAAAATATTACTATTAGCTTGAACAATTGACCCAAGTCTATTTAGCTGATTCTCAAAATGAGCCATTTTTTCTTGAATCAGTTTTAAATCACAGATTGGTTTTAAATCAGTATTAAATCACAGATCGGCCAGATCTTGTTGGATTACTTTAATATTTGTACTCAAGCCAGGATCTCTTTTAACAAATTAGTAGAAGAATCTTTCTCTGCTTTCCTTTCATGCAGCTAAAATTAAAGCAGTTATTGAATGCTTGGATATAATCCAATATTTTAGAAGTTTGAAAGCACTTTATGAGAGAGAGAGAGAGAGAGAGAGAGAGAGAGAGAGAGAGAGAGAGAGAGAGAGAGAGAGAGAGAGAGAGAGAGAGAGAGAGAGAGGTGTGTGTGAAAGATGTGTATTCACAGTGCCATCCTAAACTGGAAACCATTTTTTATTTTTTTAAAAGTAATTATCTTTAATAAATGTAATTGGTTTTGTTTGTATTTTGTTAAGCTCCTTGCTGGCTTTTTTCTTTTTGTTTTATTCACTCTTTCTCTCTTTGTTTTCTTATTCTTTTGTACTTCTTTATGTAAAACTTAAAATAAATAAATAAATAAATTTTATTATGTGTACATCATGTGAAAGAAATCATATTGAATAAAATGTCTTACATCTAAGTTTCATTTTAGATTTAGATTTAGATTTAAATCAGTATTTTTGTTACCTGAAAGTTTTTTTCCCCACCCTGATTCATTTTGCATAAATTTTGCATAAATAATATGACATTAGAAGAATATTGAGTATCTGAATAGACTTATATCCCTTGGTCTAAATGGGATAGAGGTATCACTAAAATGGCATAGATATATTGTCCTACCAAGTTGCAAATCATATTTATGCATTGCTTTCATAAATACAACAAAGAAGAATCTGAGGGTGAAATGAGTGCATAGATTAGAAACAGATTTTCTGTTAGAAACAACTTTGTAAAATATAAAGCAAGTTCAAAGCCCAACTAGACCATAATGCTCATTCACTGGTTGACTGAATGCTCCATTACAATTTCTCAATGAAATTTGCTTCATGAGTTTGTTGTCAGAGTAAAATAGAGATTCTCAGAATGACTATTTTTCCTCCAATTGTTTGGAACAAAAGCAAAATTTAAAGTTTTAGAGACCAGCAGTGCTGTATTTGTTTGCCATGAAATGTTTAGCCACTCTTCTGGCTAACATTTATGGCTTACTATGCTACTGTTTAAACAACACTATCATGAAAAGTATTGTTAAACAACTTTCCTTAAATCTTAATTCTCCCCTGAAAATAAAAAAATATATTCTCCCTAAAACCTACAGTTCAGCTGCTCTGCATTTTAATTTATTTTAATTTGAGTTTCTTTGCATAATATAAAACAGCAGAAATTCTGATAAATCACTAAAAATAACGATTATATTCTAATGCTGGCACACCAATTAATTAGAAACTTTTAAATTACCACATTTATAAAATTTGTTTCATTGAACCAAGCCTACGTATTTACTGTATCTGATTCATACTATTCTGCCCACTTATCAACCTAGGAAACTCCTTATAGTTTTTAATGAGATGGTTTCTCCGATAGTTTCAAAGGCCAATATCAAATAAATCTGTTGATCCAAACATGTTAAAATTACACAGCCACATATTATGTGCCAGTTAGATGGCTGATAGTATATTTCAGGATACATTATTTTACAAGAAACTCTGCCTGTTTTCACTATCAGTTATCAGAAAGTTCTATCTCCAGTTTTGGACAATGATGAATATTCTCACAAATTCCTATTGAAAAATCAACATTCCCCCGCATAGTTTAGTAAAATGCTTTTAAGCTAAAATATAAGGAAAATATATTAATTTTCTTAAATATGAATCTGTAAGAATGTTTAATATTTGGCATTCATCAGGAGTTGAACCTTACTGGAAGGATTTTTATAAGTAACATCATATTTGCATCATTTATTCTCAAGGGGTTTTTATGGTTCATTTATAAGTAGGTGCATTAAACTCTATTTTCCTTTTTGTTTTTAATACAACTGTTTGAATTTTCATTGACTGTATTTAAATTGTGGTGGTTTTTCTGAGCTGCTTAAACTTTACTTTTTTATTTGTAAAAAATAATTTCACACTTAAAGAAAAAAATAACTGACAGAGAAAAAGGCAAAAAGTGAATATAATTCTGAATCCTTTGAAGAAATCCACTGGGTCTATGGATAGTGGGGCTTATTTGAAAAAATTCTGAAATATAGTTGATTTATACTTTTTCTATTGTGGTTTACTGCTTGTAGTTTTTTTTCCAAAGTTACTTCATAACTGGTATAACAACTTGAAATCATTTTTCCCATATCACTGCATCTGGATAAAGTTTTTACTTTCCATTGCTTTTTCTCATGCATGAAATACAGGTTTTTTTTCGCTTTCATTCATACTTCTTGATATTTCCTTTGTGGAAAAAAAATCTATTACAAATTTTTCTTCAAACGAACCCACTCCTTATATTGGATTTACTGTTCTGCCAATTCCTATTTGACCTTGCTCAAATGAATGGTACCTAGCCAAATTTTATAGTGGCAGTCATTTTATTTTGCATGGAAATACATATGTAAGACAGCATGGACATAGTTGTGATAGTTTTTCAGACAGTGATTTTGACATAGATTATCTAATTTAAGATTCCTACAACCCTAGAACTACTTCTGGTAAGAACAGTTATGGAAGACAGGTGATGAAATCTGACTTCAGTTATATAAGTAGTATTTTGCCAATAACAATAATCACATAATCCCAGAATAAGCATCAAATCCAGGCACATCAGGTTGGAAAATTGCAGAAAAGTAAGTTTAACCTTTGATGCAAAAACATTTATCCACTAACTTTATCTATCACAGTTCCCTCTACATAAAATGCTCATTCTTTCTATCCAGGTTTTTCTCTCTCAGTGGTATAGTCTATCAAAGTAAAGATACATTTCTTTACAGCTGATTACTAAGACTAATTAAACAATTTGCTTAATTAATAGTCATAATAATCATTTCAAGTCTGTCAGTTTTTTCCTAGTATTAAGATAGTTTTATAAAAGGAGAAGTACTAAGTAATAACTTTTGTCAACACTCAGTAGGAAAAGCATTTGCTTTTTCTTTAATGATTAATAGATAGTGTGCCAGGTTGATCCTGACAGGCAAGTTAAGTACTGTACTTATGAGGAAGACTCAGTGCATGCTCCTAAACAGCATTAGCATGGACGTCACCACCTCAAAGCACTGAATATCTGCAAAATCTGATTTCATTCCACAGGTGTCTGATTTAGGATTACATTGCAAAAGAAATTCTAATTCTTTTGTTCCTCAAAGAGACCCACCATACTCTTTTATGCTCTAGATGAATATATTATGGGAATGATTGTTTTCAATACAATATCTGTTAAAGGGTTCATTTACATAATGTTTATCTGTTTGTTTATTCTAAGCTAGAGATAGATTACTGGAAATTTGTGTGGTGGGAAAGAAAACTGGAATCTCTAAACTTGGAAGCTGTAAAAGAACATAACTAATAACATCAATGAAAAATTCAGTGCTAATTTAAAGCATTCATTTCATTGCTTCATACTGAACTGCATAACAGTCTTTCCCAGATTGGTACTTTCTGATGTGTAGAAACAATTTCCAGACTCTTCCAACAGAATTTGTCTTACATTACCTGGGAACTTAGTGTTAGTCCAAACATTGCATTCTGTTGTCAAAGACTGCACTGCACTATTCAAAATTAAGTGGTGTAAAATCTATGGCATTTTTGATGTCAGTGAGTTGCAACTCTCAGCATGGTTGATGGTGGGAATTTATACAGTTTGATGACAACTAGAGGCCATAGTACGCTACCTCTAAAATACCGAACTGGGTAATTGCTACAGATTTTTCATTTGACCAGAACTCAAACAAATTATACAGAATTCTGGATCATGTTGAAAAACTTGTAACACTTTTTTTATAATATCTACTACAGTCATAGATATCAGATTCAGGATGATCCACCATGATCTTACCACCTTTCAATGTATTTAGGATTTATGAGGTGCATGAAAAACATACAAGACAGGAAACAAAAGCAAATTTAAATTTAAAAGAAGATGACAACAACATGACCTTTGTTGAGCATTCTGTAATATGTATCTTTGGAAATCAAGGCTTTAGCTTCCAATAAATCTATTGCTCTGGTTGAATGTTTTCATTGTGGAGTAATCAAGTAAACAACAACATTCAAACAGTATGGATTGTCTGAGTTGATAGGCAACCCAAGGAAGAAAAGAGGTGGACGTAGATTTTTTTTCTATAAATGTATAAAATGTTTAAGGAAAACTCTCACAGTCTGTATAAACCATATAAAAACCTAGAATCTTTTTTTATAATGTAGGAAAAGCTAGTTATAGTAGTAATAAGACATCACACCTTATATTTGATTTGCTTTTTCCTACTTGTTAGCTTCAGGATTTTGTTCTTTGAAACAGATGTGTTTCACATTAGGAGTCCATTTAAATATTTGGAAATATGCCAGTAATACAATCTTTTAACTAATATTTAGTTGGCCCTGGGGATTGTGTGTTTGTATATGTGGGTATTTTCTGCAAGAGTTTGAGTTAGTTGTGCAACATCCTGCTACTCTGAAAAAAAAAGGCAGAAAAAGTGCTGAGTAATGCTGGAACTAGTTTATATGGCTGATGCAAACCTGTGGAATTTGCATCATCATTCAGCAAAGCTAACTTGGTATGACAAGGAAGCTTAAACACAATACCATACTGAAGTGGAGCTGGCTTCCAATGACAGAACAGCACCAAAGCTGAGGCAAAAGGCAGGTGTTTTTCAGTAGCATTTTGATATTACTGAAAAGTTAAAAGACACCTGAGGAGCTTTGTACCTGTTGACACAAGCAGTTTTAAAGGTTAGAGGCAGAAAGGGAGTGTGTGCAATAGCTGTTAGCTAGGAAAAGACGAAGAAAAAAAAAGAAGAGAGAAGGTTTTTGTTTTAATCTTTGTTAATTGTGTGAGCTGCTCTAAAGCATGTTTAGGAAGTCTCCGGTGTCGTCAGTTTCCAATGGAAGCTATCCTCAAGGACAACCTAACTTGCCTTCAACATATGACATCAAGGTAGAACCAAGAGACAAAGTGGTGTTGAAGAAGAAAATAACTTTCCTGAGAGGAGTATCCATTATAATTGGCACTATAATTGGAGCAGGAATCTTCATCTCTCCAAAAGGAATTCTGAAGCACACTGGCACTGTGGGAATGTCCTTGATTGTCTGGACTGTCTGTGGCATTCTTTCACTCTTTGGTAAGTTTTGAAAGTTTTTAATTGATCCTTGGGGTGGCTAGCTGTACTGGTGATGTTGTCTATCTGTCTCTCTGTCCATCTATCTACCCACACAGACACACACAAACCCTGAAGATCAAAAGTTTGGTTAATGTGTCTTCTGTACTGAATGGATTTCAGTTTTTGCTTTTTTAAATAGATGAGGCTCCCCAAAATAGACAAAGAAAGGAGTTTCCTCAATCATAAAATCGGTTATTTGTGATGTTTCTGTACACACTCTGAAAACAAGTTGCAGCAGGCTTGCAGTGTTCCAACTGGGAGAGGATCTTCTCAGTCTTAAAAAACTGCAGGAAATAAAATATACCTAGCTCAATGTTGTATGAAGATAATTATTAATGGAGTAAATTTTAGCTGACGTATTTGCTGGTCTCCAATATATAGTAATACAGACTTAAATTACTTTTAAAAAAAAATGAGACTAAAGTCTTGTTTAATTGTAGATGGAATTGTAGATACTGAACTGGAGTTACTTACTTCTAATCCTAATTGATAGGGAAGATTATTTGGCAAAAGTAAAAAACCTAGTACATGTTCAGAAGCATTACAGCAATTTAAGTCACAGCAGTTGGCAGCTGCTGTGACTTAAAGTTCTGGAGTTTTTAAATTTAAACTTTAGTAGCAATTCTATGCATTTTCATTATTGAACAATATAAATTTCTTCTCAGCAGTTCTATATCTGAATGCAATTTTGAGGAGCAGTGTTAATAATCTGCCTGACAATTTTGCAATGTACAAAATGGCATTGCTTAACGATTTTGAGTTTCTCTAAATATTAATAATTATATTGGGAGTACAATGTATCATTGATATTAGACTTATTTCTCATTCTTAAACTGTCCAAACAATGAATTCATTGACTGCCTTAATCAGTTAAGAAGGGGCATAATCCATATGACTAGAGTAATTATTATAGTCCTTAGTGCTTTTTTCTAGCATTAGGAACAGTGGATAAACTAGACTGAGTATCAAATATCCACTCAAGAAGTGGAATGAATGTTGCTCTCTATCAGTATATTCTGCATGTTAAAGAGCAGAGGTGAGGCTTAATCCACCTTGATAAAAAACTTGTTTTACATAAACTGAATCAGAAGTAGGATGTAGAATTGACACACCAAGAATAATTTATGTTTGCTTCCTTCAATCTAGTGCTTCCTGGATATCTGGATTTCAGATTTCCAGAATTCTTAGATACGTTTATCAAACATTCTAGGAATTGAAAATATGGAAAACAGCTAGGATGAGGAAGCTGATGTTGATTCCCCCTGCAGTTCTTATAAATTCCAGGTATCTTATTCTATAATACTCAGGTAGTGTGACTGGTTCAGGAAGGAACAATACAAATGATTAAGATGATAAGTTGACCAAAGGCCTGGAGATTAAAACATACGTTTGGCTAGTCTAAAGAAAAGAAGAAATAGGGGTGATATAATAGCAGTATTTCAGTATTTGAGGGGCTGCTACAAAGAAGAGGGGGTCACTTTATTCACCAAAGCACCAGAGAGAAGGATGAGAATCAATGACTGGAAACTGATCAAAGACAGAAGCATCCTAGAATTGAGGAGAAACTTCCTGACAGTGAGGATAATTAATCAGTGAAACAACTTGCCTCCAGAAATCATTGGCACTCCATCACTGGAGATTTTTTAAGAAGAAGCTAGATAGTCACTTGTCTGAAATGGTATAGGTTCTCCTGATTAAGTGGGGGGCTGGACTAGAAGACCTCCAAGGTCCCCTCCAGCTCTATTATATTATAAATAGTACAGTCCATTATTTTTGCAGTGCCCATATTGGTTAACCAACACAGACAATGCAAGGATTATCCATAAAGTACATCTATATTCTGAACTTCTTACAATGATATTATTTCACTTATGCTGCTTATTTTTATTATGGAATAACTAAAGGAACAGAAATAATTTTTATTCTTCTGAAATTTGCAACGGACAAATTGTTTCTGATAAATTCACTGAGAATGAGTTCAGCAGTAAGTCCTTCCTGTTACTATTCAATATAATTAACACTGCCTCCAAACTATTCCACTTTCCATTTTTGTTCCTTGGAATTTTAAGAATTGAAATTTTAAATTAAACCAAATTAATCAATCCAATCAGGCCTGTTGAAAGGTAATATGAAGATAGTTCTGAAGATGCTTATTTTAGAGAATTGAATATTTTCTTAGGAATCAGGCTAATGTTTATTTCAAATTATTGATATATTTCTCTAGGTTTATCTTGTAATTTCTATTGAGAATGGTTTAGAGAAGAGGCCAAGAGATGTAGTGAGTTGATTAAATGTAAAAAAACCCATGTAGTTTAGATTTTACTCATTCATTTCTTACCTTTGTAGATGAGCACAAGATGGGGCAGATGCAGGATCCTCCCCTCTATTTCCACAACAAAACTTCTGAGAGAGGAAATTACTGTCCCAAAATGAACTATGATGGAATGATGTTTGAATAGAAAAATACAAGAGGGAGAAGGCTAAAACACTAAAATATGTCCATATGAATAGCCAGCGAATTCTGCAAAGATTTTAGAATGGTTGTTGGTTATTAATAACCTTTCCAATGTAAAATAACAAATATTTATCAGAAAAGTGTTTTTACATTGTTCCTTCAATGGAAATATTTTGTATCCTCTATTAAAAGTAATGAAGGACAATTAAATTGTTAAGATAATTTTAAAGTAGAGTTTGAAATGTGCAGAATTTAATAGTTTAGGACATGCATAACTGGTTGTATGAACAATGTGACTCTTTGCCTCAGGTAGCAATGAAGATTTTACACTAAGGATCAATGGACAGGACTAATTTTATGCAGTCTAGAGATAGGTTTCTAATACATCAAATGGGCATGTAAATGTTTGACTACAATTCTGCTGGAAAACTCACAACATCAAAAGTTATATATCTTTGCATTGACAAAATCGTCATTTGTCAGTTGCAAAAAATACATAATATATGGCATGGATTGGCACATATTCTATGCAAATATATTGCAACCCCATGTACTATTGTATATCTCTTGTCTGTTCTTCTATTGCATAGAAGCAAAACTAGTGCTTTTTTTCTAAAAAAAAAAAAAAAAGGTGCCGGAACTCACACACGTCATACAACCTGCCTTGCCTACCAAACAAGGTTCCATCCAAAAAAGGTGCCAGAACTCCATTCTGGGTGTTCTATGAGAAAAAAAGCCCTGAGCAAAACAATAGCTCAACTTCATGCTGACTTGCATTTGTATCACTATGGAATAATCTGCTACAATCATATCTATAAATTGGCTCCCAATATGATAAGAGCCTATTTTAGTCCTTATTTTCCAGACTTTAGTTTAGTTTAATATTTTTTAAAAATATTTTTTAAAAATATTTTCCTGTATGCTCACCTGAACTGAACTTGGGTTAATGATTGATAGTTTTCTGGGGGAGAAAGAAATGTAAATAAATGATATTTTAGTACATGAGTATTCCAGATACCAGTGAGATATAAATCTGCTTATTGATAACAAATGAACAGTTGTCCTCTGATTATGAAAATTTTTGATAAATCTTGCCCAAACAGTTAAGTTTGTTTTGTTATAGGTGCTCTCTGCTACGCAGAACTAGGCACAAGTATTAAGAAATCTGGTGGTCATTACACATATATTCTTGAAGCCTTCGGCCCACTACCTGCCTTTGTAAGAGTCTGGGTAGAACTACTCATCATACGGTAAATAAACATACCTTTTTTGCTATCATTTTACTCCTTGTGTGCTTTGAAAAATCAAAGAACAATTTTAAATATTATAATAATTGACACAGTCTATTGGTTTTTCTTTCTTAAGTTTTCCTTTGTTTGCTTGCTTTCCAAGATTTTATATATCTGAGTATCTGATGTACTTTTATAAACAGATATAAGCTATAGAAAATTTAATTTATTATGATCAGTTATCAGAATGTACACACACACATGTGGTAAATATTCACATAAAATAAACTCCCACCCTTAACTCACAAACTTAGTATACTTAAAAGAAATTAGAAAAGCTGCTTTGTATCAAGAGACAGCAATATATTTCTCCTATGTGGGCTTATAAGCTATTATACAAAATTTGGTGATATGTAGATATAGATATAAATGATATAAATATAAATGATGTAGTTTTTCCTGTAACATGCAAAAAGAAAAAGGATTATATATTGATGATATTGTGAGCGGGGTAATAAAATATTTGCAATTATAAAATATACAATAATAGAATAGTATTGTAAAGATTCAGTCTGCCATTCTATAACAACACATGCAGTATGGACTTTCATTTACATTATATCCCAAACAGAACCTATGAAGACAAAGCAGAGCTAAAGTAAAAGCCTATCTATATTTTGGCATTGCTGTGTTAAATAGTATGCTGGCTTCCAAGAACAGTCAGTTCTATTCAGAACCAAATGATTTGGAACCAGTAACATATCCAATGAACCATCAGTTCATGTTCTTAATTTGTTGCTTAATTATTGGCTGTGCTACTCTCCAAACCAAAAGTCAACAGTATTCCAAGAACAATTCCATATGCTTAGAACTTAATTTTAAAAAGGAGGCTACAAGAAAACTGATATGAAGTTTGCAATACAATGGGCCCCAAACCCAAAAGGGTTAAATTCAAGTTCAATGGTAGCAATCCAGAATGTTTGTTACCTTTACCTTCGGAAGACTTACTTAGAATCACAAAATAACATTGGTAACACAATTAGAAATATTAAAGATTGTCTTAGACATTTTGGATTGGATTAATTTCAAGTGCTGTACATCTGGGTATGATTCAAGTTAAGCTACATATGTAATTTGTGGTTATTTATTTATTTAGCATATGGCTTCTACAGAGGTTTTTATTTTTATATATTTTACATTAATGTTCTGATTTTTCTGATAAAAATAAATTGGAAAGGTAAGCTATAGACCTCTG
Organism: Bothrops alternatus; assembly: GCA_034064705.1. Taxonomy (NCBI): domain Eukaryota; kingdom Metazoa; phylum Chordata; class Lepidosauria; order Squamata; family Viperidae; genus Bothrops; species Bothrops alternatus. The sequence continues at coordinate 7,197,804 of JARGCV010000081.1, read as the reverse complement.
GAGATTAAGTGCAGGTAGTCCTCACATAGAACCAGTCATTTGGCAAGCATTCAAAATTATAGTGAAAAAAGGGACTTATGACTGTTCTCACACTTATGACTGTCACATGATCAAAATTCGAGTGCCTGGTAACTGGCATTTAGGAAGGTTTCAGCATTCTCGTGTGATGTGTCCACCATTTGCAACCTTCCCAACCAACCTCTGACAAGCAAAGTCAATGGGGGAAACTGAATTCACTTAACAATCATGTGATTCACTTCACAATAGCAGTGATTCACTTAACAATCATGGCAAAAAAAAAATCAGGCAAGACTCACTCAACAACTGCCTTGCTTAACAACAGAATTTCCGAATCTAATTATGATAGTAAGTCAAGGGCTACCATACACCAAGTGATGGGATCTTGTAGCTGGACAAATCATGCACCAGCATTTATCTTATCATTGGAAAGAATTATATTGCGTAGAATGAACAGATCATTTTGAGCTGCAGATATGTAAAAACAACTTCTTGTTTTCTAGGAATTACCTATAGTAGGTTTTTCTTTTGTGTATTGGCACACAATTTGTCATTCCTGCTGTCTTAGATGTGGTGGAGACACTAATTTACTACCATTGCGGAAGTAATAAAGTTTCATCTGACATTGAAGATGGCTTTGTTTGTGGAATAGGAAAAGGAATTGTTATGTTTGTGAGGCATAAGCAGAAAATGACTTGACATGTTACCTGAAGAAGAGATGTTTGTCTGGATCCTTTCTGAACATATTGAAAAAAATTACCCGTAAAGACTTTTTAATACCGTAGTAAAATTCTCATTGTTTACTATGTTCTTTTTTTTTGAAATGAGCATACAAATGGTGCTAAATTGCTAATCAGTTTAGGAATAGAAAGTTCAGTCTTTTGATTCATTTACTTAGTGTACATGTGACAGGTTCACAATCTGAAAGGATTTCATTTCTATGAAACAAAAATGCTTTCTTACTTCCTTTTTTTTTTAATAAAAATTCTTTTATTAAAAAAATTAACATTGAACATAAAAACATATTATGCAGCAATCATCATGACACCTGGTATACAATACTAAGTATTAGTCTTTGAAAACGTCTGGGTTAGTAAGCCTTTTTCCCCACTCCTCGTGTCTAGCCTCAACTATACTCCTGTTACATTTTATTTTGATTGGTGTTTCCCCTATCCGTTTCAATATTAATGTGATCAACATTAAACATAAGATCCTATTGCTAAGCAATCATCCTAGAACATAGCATACAACATTAGGTATTAATCTTTGTATACATCTGTTTTCTTACTTCCTTTTTAAGGTCTCACTCTTTTCTATTTATCTTATTGCTACATATACCCAGTGTAATTCAGAAAGCAGCAAAGAATTTGGTCACTCATCCAAAATGCTTAGTCATCATGAATGACCATGACTCTCCTGGCAACTTCTGGGAGTACTGCATGTACTTGTTGACCCAAATCTGGGACTTAAATAATGGAAAATCATTTTTAAATTATTACAGTTAGTATGATTGAAGAAAAATGCTTGTTCAAACCAATAACTGTCACAAGAGAATTTTATTCCCTGCCAAAAGCACAACACACATAAAACATATTTCTAACTTCTGTTGTAAATTAATTAGTACTGTTCATGTACATTAAGGCTAAAATTTAATAAAAGGTCTCAGCTTTCTAAAGATCCAACCCAAATATCTGCTAATGAGTAGTAAGATCCAGAGATTGTAAAATCAAAAACATTATCTACTAACTACTAACATTAGTAATAATTCTCAATGATACCAGATCAAATCAGTGCGAGTTAAATTTTAATTGGTCTAACCAGACTTACTGTTTTGATATTTCACTTTAAAAAAAAAAAATTAAAAAGGAGTACTGTTCAAGGTTTAATTCTTCTATTTTTAAGGCTGCAATTTTACTTGTGCTAATGGTTGAGCTGTCAAGTTATCATTTAGGATCTATTATGGATCTAAATCAGTGGTTCTCAACCTTTTTAATGCCGTGACCCCCAACCGATTGTAAGTCGAGGACTTCCCAACCGGTCGTAAGTTGAGGACTTTCCCTGCCCGGGAGCACCACGCATGCGTGGTGCCACCCCCTGTGCTGGCCGAGGCGTAGCTGGCAAGGGGCAGGGATGGCACAGGGCGACCACTGGCTGGGCCACCAGCTGGCCTAGCCCAAGGGAGGTAAGGCACCCGCCGGGCCCCACACGCACCTCCCTGTGTCCGCTGGCCTCCCACCTCCCACCCCTGGCCCTCTTTTACTTACATTTTTAGTAGTTGCTGAGCAGGGAAGGGTGGAAACTTCTAGACAGCTCGCCTTCGCTGCAGACAACTTGCAGCACCGTTTGCAGACTGGGACTTTTGGTGGGCTCAGCAGTGCAGAGACAGCCTGGACAATTCCTATTGGCTTTTGAAAGCCAATAGAATTAGACTCTATTCAAGAGAGTCTATTCTATTGGCTTTCAAAAGCCAATAGAATAAGAGGGAGTAGCACAGCTAAGGAAAAGGGGAAAAATGGCGGACTGCGTTGTTTGGAGACCCCTGTGAAATGGTCGTTTGACCCCAAATGGGGTCGCGACCCACAGGTTGAGAACCGCTGATCTAAATGCATACTGGAAATTTGATATCCATATAATTTATTTGATACATATATTTAATATAAGCACAAAATTAGTGGTTTGGACATTCCTTAGAAAAATAATCTCTTTCTTTATCTTCCAGCCCTGCTGCCACAGCAGTAATCTCTCTGGCATTTGGACGCTACATATTGGAACCATTTTTTATACAGTGTGAAATCCCTGAGCTTGCTGTTAAACTCATTACAGCTGTAGGAATCAGTAAGTACTGAATTTTGATAGAAAAGGGATTAGGCAGGTTGAATCAGGTTAAAAAATTGGTTTGATTTGGGGTAGCCAAATTAATTTGAAAAAAGTGTTTCTGTATCTGCTCAGAAACATTCAAATCATTTGATTGAAAAGTATTCAATACAATTATTTGTTCTGATTTTCCAACTTGATTCATAGAGTTAATTCAATCAAATCACTTTGGAATCAAATAACTGAAGTAAAGCTTTATTCAGCACTAGTTAATAGACTTAATGTTTCATATTGTGAAACTTACTATGATTGTATTTTATAAGAGGCAAATTAAAATATAAACTAATAGAATATAATGATATCTGTAACTTCTATTGGGTTTTTATAGATTATATTGAATGTTGAGGTTTTGGGGTTTGTTTTAAAAATAGAACATAAGACATAACTATAAAAGGAAGGAATTCAAGTAGGATTATTAGATCAAGTTTATAGTAGATATGTTGTTATTTTGGGTAACCCTTAAGGGACTTTTGCTGATGGAGAAAATTTTTAAAAAATGCTTATAGAGAATGAAGTGAGATATGGGATGAAGAGATAGTTGTATTTAAATATATAGTACAACATTAAAATTATTTATACTTGCTAGGACAAAGGAGAAAGCTCTCTTTTCTTTTTACCTTATCTTTTCTTTTTACTGTTACTCATTATAGCTTCTATCAGTTTTATATCTACATGTAGTTTTCAATAAAACTATAAAAAGAATATTAATAATATCAGAATAAATCATTGGAAATTATTTGGAAGAACATTTCTAAAGTTAAGCAATATATGAGTAACTCTGTGTGGGTTCAAAGGGAAAGAAGGCTGTTATAAAACTACACACAACTAGACTCTGGGTTAAGGAGAAATGGGAAAGTCATTTTCTTTTTGCAGAAGTTTAAATGCAGTTTTGCAGATGTAAGACGCCAGTACCCATTGGATTAGGTATTTCAGTGAGATATATAATCAGATAACATATTACAAATTAAAGAAGGCAAAACATAACAAATTGAAGTTATAATGTAAGGAAAAAGCTGGAACCCAAAATAGACTTCTCAAAATTTTAAGATGTTAAAAGTTGCAAAGTTGCAAAATATGTAAATTAACTTTTAGGTGTTAAGCACTGGAATTTAATTTTTAATCTTGTAGTGTTTTAGGACTTGGTTATCAGATAGACCATCTCTGCCATTCTGGATACTGAGGTATGTCTCCTTTAGAGGCTCATATATTGGGCATTTGGGAGACAGACTTTTCTTGCTTTGCTCCAGGCTATGGAATGTATTCCTTCAGAGACTGTATTTCCACCTTAGAAGACAGATAACGTGCATCATTTTGGTAGACCATTAAATGTTAATGATTGAAAACAGAAATATTAATGTGTCCAGGTCCTGTATAATTGGCATAATATGCCAATAATGAAACAATAGATGTTGCCAATGGAATTTTTGCTATCAAAATGCAAAAATATTTGTGGCTGGTATTAAAAAAATAATGTATCAAAAATTATGACGTCATGCAAGATGATTCTAATTAGCCATGAACATTAGTTCAGCTTGCATTTTATTATCCTTGAATTACAGCTTCCCCAAAATATGGTTAACTACTGGACGATAGCAGATGAATATAAAAGATACTAATTCTTTGTGGTTCTGTAGAGGTTTGTTTTATAGACCAGATATACTATAGAGGCCCTAGGGCAGATGCAAGTAAAGTTTTATCTCGATTCACTTAGGAAATAGAATTCTCTGTTCTATTGCAACTTCCACTTCTTTGTTCTAAGAACAACACAATGAGAGTTATTTGGAGACTTGCTCTGATTAAGACAAGAAGAAATAGTGGTTTGATTGTCATTAAATGATCTCAATGGAGAAGAGAAATGCAGCTAAGAGCCTTTACTATTGTGAAACATTTAGGTTGTTTTGGGGAAAGCATTACTGCCTCTATTAATTAATAAAGCATTTAGCATCTCTTTTATAAGGATCCTGCAAAATGATCGTTTTACTAGGGAAAAGGTGGCGTTTTCACTTGCAGAAAGAGATGTAGTCATGAAGCTTTAATAATGGGGTATGCCACCCTAGGCATACATCATGTGGTTTGTGAGCACAGTTGAGATTAATTAAGCACTCTAGAACTGCTGCAAGGCAAACATGTGTAGGAAGATGCCATAATATATTAACCTGTCTGTATGTGTTTTGTAAATTTTGCAATCTATTGAATAACAGTAACAACAAAATCTCTGGCCCTATATCATCTAAATGTTCTGATTATAACAATTCTAAGAAAGAAAAATATGCAAGATATATTGTATATCTCATATCAGTTTATTTGGGATATAATTTATATAGGATCCATATGTGTGTCCATTGGTCTCTGTCTGATTTTTTTACTCTTAGAGGGCCAAGTACTATGAGAATTATGAATATGATGCAGCAAGAAAACAACACATGTGTTTTATTTATTTAATTTAGTAGTTAATTCTCTTTATATGCTGGCCAGTGAAACACTAGTAGGATTAAGAAAAGTTCCATGCCTTTCAGGTTCCTACTGGACTTTGAATATAGAAACTGAAGATAAAAACTGTTTGCAGAAGACTATGAATGCTGATATTTGTCCATTTGTATTTTGTGCAAGCAAAAATGTATAAACTGCTGAAAATGATGTACCCAAACTCAGTTTATTTATTAGATGTGTATTCCACCTTTTGTTCAGGAACCTGAGTCAGTAAACATAGTGCTCTCTCAACCCACTATATTTTATCTATATTGTATATTAAAATTAATATATATGCATTAAAATATATATGCATTAAAATTAATATATATGCAGAAAATGCAACTGCTTAACATCCTCTGCTTCCTCTCTTCTTCAAGCAGGACCTTGTGAGTCATGGACATTTCCAAATTATGAAATTTCCAATTTAGAGTAGAGAAGTGGAACACCGTTCAGAATGAAAGATGAAAAGAGTACAGAGAAGAGCAACAAAGATGATCAGGGCACTGGAGGCTAAAACATATAAGGAACAGTTGCTGGAATTGGGTATATCTAGTCTAATGAAGAGAAAGACGAGGGGTGACATGATAGCAGTGTTCCAATATCTCAGGGGCTACCACATAGAAGACGGAGTCAAGCTGTTCTCCAAAGCACCTGAAGGCAGGACAAGAAGCAATGGATGGAAACTAACCAAAGAGAGAAGCAACCTAGAACTAAGGAGAAATCTTCTGACAGTTAGAACAATTAATCAGTGGAACAACCTGCCTCCAGAAGCTATGAATGCTTCAACATTGGAAGTTTTTAAGAAGAGACTGAAATGGTATAGGGTTTCCTGCCTGAGCAGGGGTTGGACTAGATGACCTCCAACATCCCTTCCAATTTTATTATTGTTGTTGTTGTTGTTGTTTTATTATTATTCCCTGGAATCATTCTTCCTTGGAGGGATTCATTTGAAATGTATTCTTCATCATTACCCATTTGCTCCAAAAGGCAAGATGCATAATTAGGTATCATCAGCCTACTAATGATAATAACCCCGCTGCCAACAATGACCTCCTTCAGTAGCTTCATGACAATGTTAAACAGGAATATATGGAGAAAAGATCACTGACGCATTCCACAGATTATAGGTGAAGTAGCCTGCAGTACTGCATTCTAACCACTGCGCCACCAGGGTTTAGTGGTTGTAAACTGGGGCAAAACTCACTTAACAAATGTCTCACTTAACAACATAAATTTTGGGCTCAATTGTGGTCATAGGTTGAGGACTACCTCAACTTGTATAGACCATCTTGAATCCTGTTTTCCAAAGACCCAATCTGTTTCTTCTAGAGTTCTTATAAAGTTGCCACTTTCTATGCAGCCTTTCCAAAATAATTATCCAAGGCAGTTGGATCAAGAAAAATCTTCTTGAGCTGGACCACAGCTTTCTGAGGAAATACTCTGGACTCAAACCAGAGTCAATTTATTGCTTGGATCCATTTCCTTCCACACTTAATCAAACATGAGGAGCCAGGATCCAATTCAGAAGTGACAGCACATCACTTTTGCAGAGAGTTTTATCCACTTCTTCAAGACTCACAAATGATACTATTTAACAGCATAAGGCTTCAGTCACTGTATTGCGATTGTTCAGCTGAACTTCAGTTCATGCCACACTAATCACCACCATGTAAACTTGAACTTAGGCCCATACCAGTATCTGGTCAGACTCAAGACAGTTTTGGTAATGAGCAACTAAATGAAACTCAGCATGGAAGATGTAGCATCCAAAGAATACTAGATACTAGACAATGAAGATCACCTTGTAACCAAATTGTTACTATTTAGAAATTTACTTGCATTTAAAACATGACCTAAGGGATGCTGAAAATCCTAACAAGACTAATGATCATAGGCAAGACATGTTTCTATGTCTCCTCTGGTCTTATAAGAAATATATTCAATCCTTGTTATTCAGTTGTTAAGTTAATGTAGAGCAGACATGTCATATTTGCAAAGTCATGTGACATTGCGCAATGTATCAGGACGGTTTTGCCATTGCCGGCAATGGGGTGGGCATGGCTTCCAGATGATGCATCCAGCCCGGGGGCAAGCAGTTTGATATCCCTGATGTAGAGGGAAGACCTATAAGTGTTCTATAGCTGTGTTTATTTTGCTGCTGACTTAATGTTTAGAGAAGTAGATACCTAATATGTTCTCACTTGCATCGATAATATTGATGCTTCAGAGAGGTCAGTCAAATATTTCTCTCCCATGAGTTTGTTATTTTCTCCTGTTAAAAAAGTTTTTAAAACTTTGGTATTATAATGTGCAGTTTTATATCTAAATTGCTACATACATACATATCATCTAACATTGCCATTACACACGTATCTGTCACTTCAAAATTATATGATGTAATGATGTTACTGTCATAACCATGTCAATAATGCCAGCATTTGCTGTCATAGTATGATCTTATAGAGTTATATTTTAAATATCTTGCTATTATGAGCTAGACTAAGATTCCACTTTTTTTCATTTTCAATCCAGTTAGTCACAGGTAGAAGAATGTAAGGCACAATAAGATGAAATAAATGGGTTGAGAGAGAGGAATAGAGGAGTGGACACAGAGAGTCTATAGCTTAGAAAAGCATTTTGCTTGTCATCAATAATTGATACAGACACCAAATAATGAAGTAGCAAATGTAAGACCTATTTACTACTTATTAAGCTCCTTGTAATCTTTATAATGATAATAAAAGACAAACTGCAATCATTTTTTCATTTGGTGAGTTAGGAATTATTTTGAGCAACTTTTTTCTCATTTATTTCAGCAAATTTGATAATATCATAACACCTTAAAGTTATTCAAAGAAATAGCTTTGTATAAATATACTCAATAAAGTTGTATTCTTCTAATTATATTTTAAGTGCCCATTGAATTCCACAACATGATATGGTAATTAAAAAGTGAGCATTTCTCAAAAGAAAATGCATAAAATGTGTGCACATGTCAATAAATAATATTTGATTATATGCTCAAGGACTAGGACATTGTCTATTGTTATTTATATTTATTACTGGTTTAATTTGTTTTTTACTGAATACCAGTCTCTGAGGAATTATAATAAGGAATCTTGGTATCCTCAGCATTCTTGTTGGTTTTGTTTTTGAGAAATTGGTGAAATTGGTATAAAACTTTGTAGCACTGATAGGCCTCTTTCATGTGTTTGCTTACAGAGAGTCCAGACGTGCCACTGTGTACTATTACAATAGTATAATCCAAATAACTGGTCTTTCTTAAAAGAGTTAGGAGAGTTCTTACATTCATCCACTTTCTACTTCTTCACGGAAAACTGCAGACAGTTTTTAGGAGTGTGCAGAGATGTAGTATAAATTTATAATTTTGTAGAGTCCACAACTATTGTATATACTTATCCTTAACATTATATATATATATATATATGTGTGTGTGTGTGTGTGTGTGTGTGTGTGTCTGTCAAGTGGTTATTTTTTAGATTGCACCCTGTAAACCCAAATATGGGAGGCAGAAATCATTCTTTCCTTTGCTTGTTTCAGCTCAACCCAGAGCCATCTGCAAGCACAAATATATATATGTTTTTAAAATTGTTAACAAAGAAATAAGGGGTTTCTGAGATAGCTATTTCGAGTTATTTAACTCTCTTCAGTCAGAACTCACCCTTTCCGGGATTCGAACCTGGGCAGTCTGCATGCTAGGCAGAAGCTTTAGCCTCAAGCCACAGGCTCTCTCCCGCTTTGTTAATAGTCAGGGAGTGAATATGTGTGTCAAGTGGTTATTTTTTAGATTGCACCCTGTAAACCCAAATATGGGAGGAAGAAATCATTCTTTCCTTTGCTTGTTTCAGCTCAACCCAGAGCCATCTGCAAGCACAAATATATATATATATGTTTTTAAAATTGTTAACAAAGAAATAAGGGATTTCTGAGATAGCTATTTCGAGTTATTTAACTCTCTTCAGTCAGAACACACATATTCACTCCCTGACTATTAACAAAGCGGGAGAGAGCCTGTGGCTTGAGGCTAAAGCTTCTGCCTAGCATGCAGACTGCCCAGGTTCGAATCCCGGAAAGGGTGAGTTCTGACTGAAGAGAGTTAAATAACTCGAAATAGCTATCTCAGAAATCCCTTATTTCTTTGTTAACAATTTTAAAAACATATATATATATATTTGTGCTTGCAGATGGCTCTGGGTTGAGCTGAAACAAGCAAAGGAAAGAATGATTTCTGCCTCCCATATTTGGGTTTACAGGGTGCAATCTAAAAAATAACCACTTGACAGACACACACACACACACACACACACACACACACACACACACACGAACTGATTGGGTGGGAGTTTGGCTGTGTTCTGATTGGGTGGAGGTATGTTCTGATTAGTGAGGGCCTTGGCTGTGCTCTGATTGGATGAGGGGTTGGCTGTGCTTTGATTGGCTGGGAGCTTTGTTGTGCTTGGGTTAGTCTGAGTTGCAGGGGGATTTGAGATGGTGAGCTGCGTTGCTGTTGTTTGGCTTCGCGTTCGTGGTCGTGCCTCATCTTCATGGTGGGTTTCAGTTTGCTTCATGTATGGATTGGAGGGGTTTAAAGTGGCTAATGATGCAGCTGTGGTCTGGCTTCTGGTTCGTGGTCATGCCTCATCATCGGTGAGAGTTTGGGTTTGATTTTTGCGTGGATGTGTGGTGGTCAAATCCTGTGTGGTTTTCGTGAGTGTGGGTCTGGTGTCATTCTTTGTGTTAGGGACTCATTTGTCAATAACGGCGGGTTTCCAAATGGCTGGTAGGCGGGAGGTATCATCTCGTTTATTCATGCTGTGTGGGCGTTTTCTATCTCGATGGCTTCTCTGATTATTCTGTTATTAAAGTGTTCAGTTTTGGCGATAGTTCTGGTCTTTTTAAAGTCAATTTCATGTCCTGTGGCTTTAAGGTGTTGGACCAGGGAAGAAGTTGGTTCCTCTTTTTTGACCGAGTTCTTGTGTTCTTCAATGCGTGCACTTATTCTTCTGTTGGTTTTTCCGATGTATGTGGTGGGACAGGCGGTGCATGGGATTTCATATACTCCTTGATTTTCTAACTCAATTTTGTCTTTGGGATTTCTTAGGATGGTGGATATTTTTCTGTTTGTGCAGAATGCTGTCTTGATGTTGTGTTTGTGGAGGATCTTGCTGATTCTGTCTGTGATGCCTTTTATGTATGGGAGGAGGGCTTTGCTGTTTTCTTGTTCTCTGTCTTGGATTTTAGTAAGGATTTCTTTTTGGATTAGGTTGGTAATCTTATTTCTTTGGAATCCGTTGGATGTTAGTACATTAGTGAGAGTGTGTAGGGCGGTTTTTAGGTGTTGTTCATCAGCTAAGCATTTTGTTCTGGAGATGAGTGTCTTGGCTACGAAGTTGATATGTGCTTAGTGGTGGTGTGAGAGTGCGTGCAGATAGTGGTTTGTGTGTGTTTTCTTCTGGTAGATGGTGTGTCCTAGGGAGCCATTGGATTTCTTGTAGACTAAGACATCCAGGAAGGGAAGTTGGTTATTAGCTTCTGTTTCCATGGTGAACTGTATTTTGGGGTGTAGGCTGTATATATATCATGCCACGGTGGTAATGAATACAGCTGACTACCAAACCAAATTAACCAACCTACTCCAAGACTCCACATACAAACCCCTAAAGACAGATCCCACCACCTACCTGGAAAAAACCACTAGATCCAAAATAAAAGCCTCCCCCATTAGCGAAGAGATCCAGCAAAGAATCATTCCCAGAGAGAAATCATCCAGATGCCCTAAGCTCTATGGTCTCCCCAAGATACACAAAGAAGGAACCCCACTAAGACCCATTGTCAGCTCCATAGGCTCACCTCTACAAAACCTAGCCAAATTTCTCGCCAAACAACTACAGCCCTATGCAGAATCCATCACCTCACACGTAAAAAACTCATTCCAGTTCATAGAGATCATAAAGGAACAAAACTTACAGCCCAGTGACCTACTCGTTAGCTTCGATGTCATATCCCTCTTCACCCAAGTGCCAATCAAAGAAGCCTTAACAGCTATCCAAAACAAATATAACCCCCCCAAACAAATCCTAGATCTGACCAACCACTGTCTATCCAACACATACTTCATCTATAACGGACAAAAATACAAACAAATAGAAGGAGCACCCATGGGATCACCCCTCTCACCTGTCATTGCAAACCTCTACATGGAACACTTTGAAACCCAAGCCCTAGAAAAATCTGATCACAAACCCAAACTCTGGCTCAGATACGTAGATGACACCTTCGTAATCTGGCCACATGGGAAAGAAAAACTGGACAACTTCTTCACACACCTCAACAGCCTACACCCCAAAATACAGTTCACCATGGAAACAGAAGCTAATAACCAACTTCCCTTCCTGGATGTCTTAGTCTACAAGAAATCCAATGGCTCCCTAGGACACACCATCTACCAGAGGAAAACACACACAAACCGCTATCTGCACGCACTCTCACACCACCACCCAGCACAGATCAACTCCGTAGCCAAGACACTCATCTCCAGAACCAAATGCCTAGCTGACAAACAACACCTAAAAACCAAACTACACACTCTCACTAATGTACTAACATCCAACGGATTCCCAAGAAATAAGATTTCCAACTTAATCCAAAAAGAAACTCCCACTAAAATACAAGACAGAGAACAAGAAAATGGCAAAGCCCTCCTCCCATACATAAAAGGCACCACAGACAGGATCAGCAAAATCTTGCACAAACATAACATTAAGACAGCATTCTGCACAAACAGAAAAATATCCACCATCCTAAGAAACCCTAAAGACAAAATTGAGTTAGAAAATCAAGGAGTATATGAAATCCCATGTACTGCTTGCTCCACCACATACATTGGACAAACCAACAGAAGAATAAGTGCACGCATTGAAGAAAACCAAAAACTCAGTCAAAAAGCCAAAAACTCAGTCAAAAAAGAGGAACCAACTTCTTCCCTGGTCCAACACCTTAAAGCCACAGGACATAAAATTGATTTCAAAAAGACCAGAACTATTGCCAAAACTGAACACTTTAATAATCAGAGAAGCCATCGAGATAGAAAAATGCCCTCACAGCATGAACAAACGAGATGATGCCTCCCGCCTACCAGCCATTTGGAAACCTGCCCTTATTGACAGACGAGTCCATAGTACGGGGAATGACACCAGACCTACACTCACAAAAACCACACAAGATGTCACCACCACACATCCAGGCAAAAAGCAAACCCAAACCCACACTGATGAGGAGGTACGACTACAAACCAGAAGCCAGACCACAGCTGCATCATTAGCCACCTTAAACCCCTGCAATCCATACACGAAACAAACTGACACCCACCATGAAGATGAGGCATGGCCACGAACGCGAAGTGAAACAGCTATGCAGTTCACCATCTGTAATCCCCTTGTAAATCAGACTAACCTGAGCACAACAAAGCCCCCACCCAAACAGAACACTCCCCCATCCAATCAGAGCACAGCCAACCCCCCATCCAATCAGAGCACAGCCAAGCCCCTAACCAATCAGAACACACCTCCACCCAATCAGAACACAGCTGAGCTCCTAGCCAATCAGTTCAAACCCGCACTGGCAGTTAAAAGGAAGAAACAGCTAAAATCACACATTGCTCCTAGAAGCAGAAGCCGAAAGCACCAGCCTGAAGATGACGAATGAGACTTCGTCGAAACGTCGTCAAGACACTTCAAAGAAGTAAAATTGGGGAGGGAGGAGTCCTTGGTGCTCTCTGAATTTGTTTGTTTTCTTCCAGAGATTTCATTATCCAAATTAGATAACATCATCATTGCTAGTCATTATCTAGTTTGGATAATGAAATGTCTGTAAGAAAATAAGCAAGCTCAGAGGGCACCTAGGATTCCTCATTTGAGCAACAAATACTCTCCTTTATAAGTAAAATTAAGTCTGGTTTAAAATTTGAGTTATAGCAGTCCATCTATTATCAAATCTAGTTCTACAGTGAGGGCCAAGCTTAATTATGTTTACTGGAAGGCTAACAGAACGCTATGACTGGTACTTTGGAAGGTATAGGAGATTTTTAGTTGATGATACTTTGTAAAAAGTTTTTTAATAATAAGCTATAAGAAAGCTTTTCAGTAAAGGTTAGTAAGGATAATGTGAGTTGTTTTGCTAATGCCTGGGATGCATGGTGGGAGAGGTTCTGCCTAACAGAGCTTTTATGGTGCTTTTGAATGAATGAGAAACACTTGTTTTTAACTTTTCTTTTTCCTTTTCTCCAGCAGTTGTAATGGTCCTGAATAGTATGAGTGTCAGCTGGAGTGCCCGCCTTCAGATTTTCCTAACCTTTTGCAAGCTTGTAGCAATCTTGATAATTATAGTCCCTGGAGTTATGCAGCTAATTAGAGGTATGAACTGAAAGTAAATGCTATTTTATGTGCTTTCATCTCCCTCCTTCCCATTCTTGCCCCTACCAAAGAGTGCTTATGCCAGCAAAAAAATAATAATAATTAGTCTCTGCTTGTTCAATTTAAGTTCCATATTGTCAGGTAAATAATTGGAACTAAAACTTACACTGCATTATCTGGCTATCAGATCATATTGATGCTACATCTATAATTTTTAAATGTTTGGACCAAAAGATTGTTTCTTGCAGCAAAATCAAAAACAAGCAAACAGGATCTTAAAGATGCTTCCAATGATGGAAAACTCAAGTTTCTATACTGTACATTTTATACAGAACAGCATAGTGTATATGTAATACAACTTTATAGCCTTTCTCTTTATTGGAAACATTCCTGTATAAAGCACCACTCCCACTAATTGGTGCTCCCTCTTAACATGTTTCTTAAGTAGAATCTTTAAAGTTATTTAAGTGGATAAGTGAGTTCTCTTCCTTTAGACTGCCGTTGGCTACAGTAATATTGTGTTTGCACCAGATGCTAATCATAATCAAAGTCTCTAATGGGGGTAGATTTACTACAAGAATAACATTTTATTAGCCATTATTCCAACACTGTTTCTTCATCCTGAAAACATTTTTTTCATCATGATCTAATTCAGCTATATGAGAATCTAATAACCAAGATTTTGGTTCATGGCTTCCTTTTTATCGTTCTGTATGTGTGAAGGGAAAAAAAGTACAGTTTTAATTAAGTTACATTTTCTGTTAGATTCCAACATAAGAACTATGATTTGTCTAAGCCCCGGCCAATTAAAGAGACAGGATCTGAAATCACGTGATGACTAACTGTTCAAACCATATTTTCTCCTAGTCAGATATTTACTAATGGAAAGCCAATTATGAATAAAATATTTGAATTTATTTGCTCCAGATTTTTAAAAACACAGAAAAGCAAAGAAATAAGTGCCAAAATATTGTAGCATGGTGTGTACATTGTGTGTGTGTGTGTGTGTGTGCACATCTACACTTTATAACAGGCAACGATGCTTTCATGTGGTGTCTGTTTGGGCTTTTATGTTCTTGAGTTTTAAAAAATGTATTTTCAAGAGTAAAATAAGGGAACCCTAAGGGAATGCAATTAAAAGTAACTTCTTAACTAGTAAACATGTCAGAAATAAATAAGTTAATGTTTTATTCTTAGTAGCATTCTAGCATCATTCAAAAACCTTTTGTTGAAACAAAAATTGGGCTGCAATTCTTGAATGGCACATTGCAGTAAGTTCTCCAGAATGTTAGGAAATGGCATGGAGAAATAAAAAACATTTAAAAATGTAGGCTATTGTTTCAGTTTTTTTCTGAAATTTAAATCAGTCTAAAAATGCAGATTGGGCTCTAAATGCATTCATAATGGAAGATGATATCAGTGATATTACACCTGGCATCCAGGAACAAAGAAACTACTTCTGATTTATCTAAAGAATTGGAGTTGATAAAACTGAACTGGGACAAAATATTGTATAATGATTTATCTCTGGGTTGTTTATGTTGGTAATATTTTAACCTTAATAAAATTGAAATCAACCTTGGTATGTTTTTTTTCTTCCCCAGGAAAAACGGAGCACTTTCAAAATGCATTTTTGGGAAATGTAGCCAGTGTCAAAGGATTGCCTCTAGCTTTTTATTCTGGAATGTACGCTTACTCTGGTTGGTAAGTTATGCTGCTGATTTACTGAATGGCTTTTGATTAAGAACTCTCTTGTGAAATAAATTCTAACCTACAGAGACATTGCCTGCAGTTTTCCTTTAGTGCCTCTTTGAGGCTAAACATGGGGTGGAAAGAGTTCCTAT
Organism: Bothrops alternatus; assembly: GCA_034064705.1. Classification (NCBI taxonomy): domain Eukaryota; kingdom Metazoa; phylum Chordata; class Lepidosauria; order Squamata; family Viperidae; genus Bothrops; species Bothrops alternatus. The sequence continues at coordinate 7,182,164 of JARGCV010000081.1, read as the reverse complement.
CCTAGTGAAAGTTTTGATATGTGAACTTCAACACTGGGAATTTCAGAGACAGATTCCAGAGTTATCTGCAATTTCAGGGCACAAGGAAAGTTCTAGGAAAACTGTCACTATCTGTGGCAGTGTTTAATTTCCTTGGTTGCATAGGAGGAATCAAGGGGAAAAGTGCTATCAGAGTTTGAGTACAATAGATAAGGTTATACTGATTTCATTTGAATTAGTTTTGCTCCTCTGGATTCCCAATTATACTGGGTTGTAAGGTGTCTTCTTTGGTTTGCGTTTATAGAATGCTATGAGAATCCTGTCATTAATAAATGGCTTTGTTTATTTATAAATCATGTTCTTTTGATTTAGGCAAGAAATCATAGCTAAAGCTATATAGCTTAGTTTGAAGTATAAGTCCATCCAAACTTCAAAATGGCATGCAATATAACTCTTGTGATATAACAGATTAGAGTTTAGTAATTCCTGCTATCTCAAGATTAGTGATAGCTTTTGGTTTGTTTGCTAGAATTATATTCTGTCTTTTGTTCAAGAACTTAAGATGGCACACAGAAAGCTACCTCCTTCTATTTTTCACCACAACAAGAACCTTTGTGAGATAGTTGGGATTACCTGCTTTGGTAGACCTGCCCAAAGCATCCAGTGAGCTTCCATAGTGAAAGTGGGATACAATCTAAGTCATATCAGTGTCCATCCAAGACACGAACTGCTATATAGTTTAGTTCTTTCAAAGACAGGGTTTTAGAAATTATGGATAGCACTGCTAATCACTTTTATTAACACTCATATTGTGCGATGATATTTTGATGTAATATAAAACAGGCTTCAGATTGGAGCCTTATTTCTAATTTTGTAGTTGGTTATATACCATAAACCTGGCTAAGCCTCACATCCTATATCACATTTATTCCAAACACTTATTAAGAAAAACTATTCAAATAATATTTAGAAATTGTTATAAAATGATGGTGTTAATGGCAACTTTGTTTTTATAGGTTTTATCTCAACTTTGTTACCGAAGAAGTGGAAAACCCTGAAAGGCATGTACCCACCCTACTTCAACTCAATTCTTAAACTTTTTAAATTTATATTGCTGTTTAAAAAGTGGGAAAAGGCTTATATACAAATCCTTTATTTTATTTAAGATTATCTTGCATGATGTTCAGCTTGTTTTTGCTTTGCAGATTCTAAACATGTTGTTGCTTCAGACTTTGCTATTTTTGATTTGACTTGTCCTGAGTTAATAAGCAAGTAGATCTGTAATCTTCTTTTCGGTAATATGAGATCATTTCAATGGCAAGGCCCTAAGGGAGAGTTAACATTCTTAATGAAGATTTTGTAACAGATGTTATATCTTGGATATAAGTCAGCCAAATTGTTTTGTGATTTCATCCTACTAAGACCCAATTTAAATAAGGAAGGACCCTGTGGACAACATTAATGTAAACCATTGATGCTTTAAATGGCAGGATACAATTAAACCATTTATGTGCAGACTTAGTATGTTAACAATCTGAATCCTATGAGGATGTTTTGCTAGATTTTTAGCATTGTTTGTAAATTATCCAGTGGATAACAAGAATTTTTCAATAAAATGACCCCTGTTTTATGACTCTATAATCCCTTAATTTGGGATAGAGTTGGGGCTATATGCAATGCTTATATGCCTCCCTCTACCATGGATGTCTGATGTTTAAATCCAATTTGGGAACCATCTAAGGATTTTGGAATTGTGATGGAACTTTACTACCAGTGCACTGTAGTAATGTTGTTATGTATTCTAGTATGGGTATAAATTCAACTTTGGCAACTTGCAATCCCAGAGCTACAGGCTGTCCTTTCCCTCTTTTGGCAACCCCTGAAGTTCTATCCAAAACTCATTGGTGTGATGGTTGAAAATTAGCAAAATGATTTCATATAACTTTGAGGTGGGCCAACACGAACAGTTAGGATCACTAAAATGTATTTTACCTGGTTAAAAACTAAAGTAAAATCCTTCTCCATTACCACTGGAAAAGAAATAGAAATACCAATTTTAATTACTGGCTCATCCTTCAGAAATTTTAATTGTGTGCTGATTCCAGAAAGTTGAAGTTTTGTGATGTAGGTTTAAGTATTATATAGTTGCTTGAATATCAAAGTGCAGCAGGGGATACTTTTGTCAGGAAATTTTAAGATTTACAAAAGACTATAAAATAATACACAGTATAGCTTCCAAAACTAAGTGATAAAAAGTTCTAAAATTCTTCATTTTGCAAGATATTTAAAAAAGCCTAAAACAAGGAGAAAGATGGAAAATGTGACCAGTATGTTTAAGTGAGATCCATATAAACTAGCACACTGAAATGGACCATGGAGGAAGTCTGTACACAGGCAAAAATGTCCTGTCAGACACAGAAATTATAGCAGATTGCATCGAACTTATTTTCTTTGGGAATGTTGTTGCCATCTGTTTTGCAGAGATCTGTAATTTTCAAGTTCATTTAAATTGGTTCCAAAGAATGTTTCAAAATTTGGTTATTCAGGCCTAAACAGTTGGTTATTTGCATATTGTCCACTATCAATTCCAGATTTTATTTATTCTGTCATAGGTGCAGGATGACTCAATATAGATATAGACTTATGTATAGAAAGTAGGGAAACCCCATCTTTCTCTGTAATCCTTTCATTTGGAAAAATGAGTACTTGCAAAAATATGAGAAAAGAAGACTTAATGAAAACATCATCAGTTTTAAGTTTTTTCTTGCTACAGAAAGTGAGACCAAAATTAACATATAAAAGTTGCAGCTAATTTTATTTCATTTAAATACAAATAAAAATCTTTTACCGTAAGATCTTACAGCAGTAGAATAGTTTACATACAGAATTTATGGTTGTTCCATCTCTAGAGGCTTTGAAACCAAACAATAGTTTTTGGGAGTGGATGAACTGATTTTCTTGTACAATGCAGAGAATTAGACTGGATGATGCTTTGTCAGTCTATGTTTTACCAAAATGAATGCTTGCTCCAAAATTAGTCACAGTTATGTTTCCAGGTGCACTTCATGATGCAGAAGAAAGACAGTTCATATTCATTGGATCATGCCCAAACAGTTGTAATTACCTTTAATATTACAATGACTGTATGCTGGAAAATAATTATGTAGCCGAAACTAATATTTGCACCTGAAGAAATAAATCTCTGTAATGCAAGGCATAAATTGAATTAGAGTTAGGTCATTCAGCTAAGCTGAATCCTTTAACGATTGATTTATGTAACATCTTTTCAAACCTCCCACCCCATCCCAGACTACAATATTCTTTTTTCCCCTCCTTTGGTTTGGAGCAAACATTATTTCATTTTGTTACACTGACATTATTGTTCATATGGTGAAGGATAATTAAGCAACCATTTTATAAGAAGCAAGATAATGGAAAAGAATAGTGTAGTATAAGAACAATTTAATTAAATAAACTGTAGAACAATAATTAATAGCCAGTTTGATCTAGCAGTTAAAGGCATCAGACTAGAGACTTTGAGACTGTGGGTTCTAGTCCAGCCTTAGGAAAGAAGACAGCTGGGTGACTTTGAGTCAGTCATGCTCTCTTAACCCTCAGAAGAAAGAACTGGCAAGCCACTTCTGAAAACTGCATGGACTTTTCAAGGCACAACAACAACAACCTTAATCCAATAAGAATGAAGTACATTCTTGACTTACAATCATTTATTTAGTGACCATTCGAAGTTATAATGGCATTAAAAAAGTGACTTATGACAACTTTTGTCACTTATGACCTTTGTAGCCTCCCCATGGTCATGAGATCATGTATTTATGACAGTTGGAATGTCCTGGTATCTCACTTAACAACTGTCTTGTCTAGCAACGGAAACTTTGGACTCAGTTGTGATCATAAGTAGAGGACTATGTTTATATAAACTATCAAGTTATATATTTAGGATATTAAATCCCAACCCAGTAAAAACATCCATCTTCTATATATTTTAAAGCATTTTTTAAAAGATCTAGATAAATTAAAATGTGATGTTAGGCTATAAATATGAACATCCTAACAAATTGGTCTAGAGCAGCGGTTCTCAACCTGTGGGTCGCGACCCCATTTGGGGTCGAACGGCCATTTCATGGGGGTCGCCAAACACCGCAGTCCGCCATTTTTATTTTTTTTGGTCCGCCATTTTTCCCCTTTGCGATGCAGGCTGTCGCACCGCGCATGTGTGATCTGGGCCCGCCATTTTTTTTTGGTCGGCCATTTTTTTTGGGTCAGCCATTTTTTTTTGGTCGGCCATTTTTTAATTATTTTTTTTGGTCCACCATTTTTTCCCCTTTGTGATGCGGGCTGTCGCACCGCGCATGCGTGATGCGGGCCCGCCATTTATTTTTTTTTGTCGGCCATTTTTTTTGGGTCGGCCATTTTTTTATTATTTTTTTTTGGTCCGCCATTTTTTTCCCCTTTGCGATGCGGGCCGCTGCGCATGCGCGATGCACCCGCTGCGCATGCACGATGCACCTGTCATGCCACGCATAGGCCCATCGTGCCACGCATGCGCGATGCAGGCCAGGGTCGAGCCCCAGAAAAGGTTGTGAACCGCTGGTCTAGAGTTTTGGTATCAGGAACTGCTTCTAAAGTTTTTGGCTTCACATGAAAAACATGTAAATAAATGAAAACAATAACATTTGAGGGCAACATTCCTTAACAGTCAGAATGTCCAGAAACATAGATATTGCTGTGCTAGGAGCTCTGTTAAAGAAATGTAGAGCAGAATTATTCATTTACATATAAAATGGACCTTTCAAAAGTTTGCAAATGGTCTCTTTCTGCTGGTTAAATAAGTTTAAGGCTGTTCTATCAATTTATCATTGTTTAAAAAGTTACACTGTGAAAGTAATGTATTATTGAGATGTATAGTATTTGTAAGCCTAGTCTTGGGTTGATAAATCATGTCTAGTGCCTCTAGAAATCCAAAGAATGAATTGCTTTGTTATAACCTTGAGGGGTCTTAGATTAGTCAGTTTGTCTATTAGACTTACTGCAGTGTACTTCTCACTTCATTTATTCCTTCTGTTCTTGAAAGCCAGGAAGCTGCAAATTTGTTGCCAGGGTTTCATGTCATTAGTCATTTCGGAAAAGCAAACTATCAGACTAGCCTCCATATTCTTTTGTGTTTTTTTAGAAATCAGGTTTAAATAATCTGACTGTTATATGTAATTAATATATTATCTGCTTCCTATTTATATTAATTAATGCCTGAAAGTCTCAGCACCCAGAGTCAATGAGAAATGAAAAGACAAAGCAAAATAGTGAATATATTTCCACTTTTAAGAATATTGACAGGTATATTAATTTAATTTATAGATTAATTTAACACATAGTAAATTCCAACTTTTGAAATTTTTGAATGCCATATTCTAATTTAACTCCTAGTTAAATCACTAGCTCTCTCATGATGCTTTAAAGAGCAACCTGGATATACCTAATTTTATTAATTAATTACTTATCAAATTTATATGGCTGCACATATCACACAAGGTGATTCTGGGTGGCATACAATAAATCAACAATTAAAACAATATAAAAAAACAGTTAAACAGTTAAACAACACCAGTAAAAACAAGATTGCAAAAGGGTTAAATTAGGATATTAGGCTTGTCACAGTCTCAATAGGACCTGGACCAAGCATGTAATTTGGACTGAATTTCAGCAACTTTTTTTAAGAGATGCTCTGAAAATTCCTTTGTGCAGTCTTGTATATGAATCTTCTACTCTTCCATGCCCAAAAATGCATGGGTCACTTGGAACAAGGTCATAGGGTGGTAGTCCATGGTTGCAGTACAGATCAAAATGTATTGATGCTTTTTCCTAATTTTTTTCATTGTATTTAATAGTCTTGTTATATATTTGTACTTACAAAATAGAAAGTGTTGGGGTATTCAGTGCTTTATGTAACAACATTTACTTTTACAGTTATAACAATTGGCCTTGAGAAAGTTGGTTCACTTTTATGATTGATATTTTTATTTGTTTGTTTTGGAATATGAATTGTGTGACTGTAGCTTCTTTGGAAGATAATGCCTGCTGTGAAGAGATATTCCTTCACAGAGATAGAGTGTCAACCTTGCTTATGACAAGATAAAATGGTTTGCTTTTGGCAACATTATGAGCAGAAATAAGTGATGTTTTTAATAGTTCAATAAGGTTTTTGAAAAATCAGGGCTATGGCTATTGCCATCTGAAATATGAAAATATTTCAGATGGCAAAATATATAGTACTAACAGTATTGTAAATAAATCCTGCTTAAGAGTGCATAACTTTAATACATGATTAGTCAGGACAATGCTTAACACACGCATTTGAGGTACAAATTGATCTTAATTTGTTTTTAGTAATGAAAGTTTTGAGGCTTGGTGTTAAATAAATGTACAGGAAACATTTTGCTTCTTTGTCATAGTCCAAGGACATTTATTAAAGCTAATTGCTTCTTCAACCTAAAAATTGTTAACCTATTTTTTAAAATTATAAAATCCAAAAAGAAGGGGCGGGGGGAACAGCAACAATACTAACATACAAACATACAAAAGAAGCAGGAAAAAGAAACCAACAAAGATATATAAAGACAAACTCATTCAGCCCAAATTTTAAACATGTCTTTCATTCTATGTCTTGATCACATAGAATTACTACTTAGGAAACAGGATTATGTATTATTTTCAAACACATAATTGTTTTATTAAAAGGACAAGTTTAATAAAAGGCCATTTCCTTCCTTGGTATTATATACATTAATGCTACCCATGAATTACTGGTGTAGGCTTTCAAAGCCGGTATCCGATGAGCCAATGTTAAGCTTCAGGGTGTGATGACTATGGTCTAGGAAACAGATTTTCTGGTGTTTTGCCAATAACTGTGTCTGGCAGTTTTAGAGGCAGTTTGAAAATGCAAGCCTTAGTTGTTGGTGAAACATCAGGAAATGTGCTATCTAAACCATAGCCACTAAACCCTGAAGCTCAACATTGCCCAGCTATCCGAGAATTGTCATAAAACTATATTTTTTGACATTTTACTCTTTAGCAAGATGGAAGTGTCCTACATTAGGAAACACTTTGACTACCTTGGATTTTCTTTTTGTATTATACAAAAAAATGCATTAAACCACTGTACAAAATAAGTGGTGCAGATATAATAGGCTTTTATTGTGATTTTTTATCTTAATCTAATTAACAGTGGCGTATCTTAATCTTGGAAATGCTCTCTAAAGCTCTCATGTTCACATGAATGTAAAAGGTGCCTATTTACCTTATCATCACTTTGAAAGGCGTGACTTTTACTTTTTCCTTTCACTTCTATTCCATGTAAAGTATAATTTTGAAATAATGAGTTCAACTTCCATATGACTAGATTTTTTTAATGACACAGAGAGAGAGACAGAGAGAGAAAGAGAGAGAGGGAGCACCACCACCAACCCTATTTTTTAAATTAATTTGTTAGTTTGACGTTCCTCACAGTACATACAGGCAATATTAAACATATATATTTATAATCCAATATAAGTCACAGTAGCCTTATAGCAGGCATGTCAAACTGCTGGCCCACATTGCCGGCAATGGGGAAAAAGTCCTGATATGTCGTGAGTTTGACATGCCTGCCTTATAGGAAGTAGATGGCATAGTATCATTTTCATGCTAGAATGGAAATTTAATTGGAAAGTTAGTATACTAAACACAATGGTTCTGGTGACATGAAATACAAAGGTTTGGCTCCAGTTTAAGCTGTTTTTTATTCCCAATAAAATAATTTCAGTACAATATAAGTGTGACTAAACATCAGGGAAGTGTTTGTGAAATTTCGTCATTAGTTTCTTCATGTACCTATATTATATTACAAAAAATTTCCTTGTCCCGTTTAATAGCCAAAGCAGATTATAATAATCTATATTAATTATCTGCTTGAGTATTAGTTAGAAACCTTTATCTTTAGAATAGTATCATCTGTTATACAATTTCATCTGAGGTTAGCATCTTAGTTTTAATCTCTTAGAATCTGAGTTAATTATTTTTAAATTGATTACAGTATTATTTTAAGAACTATATTTTTCAGCATCATTTAACATAACATTTAGAATAGGCAATCCTATCTCAAATATAGATCTGTTTAGGATTAATTGATCATTTTTTAGTAAAAGAAAACCTTGCATAATTTTTAGTTCATTATTCATTCATGTAATTATCAATCAGCCATATATAATTTGTGGGATAGGCATAAGTATGATACAGACAGATTTATTTGAATCAAGGAATTGTTCTATAAAAGACATAAGCTAGTAGTTCTAAGGATGAATCTGTCAATTGAAAAACTCTTGGGAATACAACAAAGTTAGATGGTCAGGAAAGCTATCTAGGCAGTATGGAAAAGACTTTGGGTAATAAACAGGAAAGAAATTTCGCAGATATTATCTTTATTTTCTTTGGAGAAACTAAAGATAAGAGAAAGCAGGAAATGTCAGGCAAAATGTCAGAGTTGTATAGCTTTGGGGCAACAGGAGCTAATCATTAGTGCTGGCCTTACTATTAAACAAATTGAGGTGCTTATTTCAGGCAACAAATTTGAGACTGGCTGCTAAGTGCTGGAGGGCAAATTGAGAGCCATGAGTGCTCCTTATGTTAGTATACAGTTTCCTTAGTTGACATAACATTACTGTTGTACAATACATCACTGTTGTAGTTAATACCATATTACTGTTGAAGAAAGGTTCAGATGCCACACCAGAAGGAAACATAACCTTGTTCTTCCCTGCAGGTATCAAAATATCTTGAGGCAGCCTTGTTAACCACAAGTCTCAGAGAGACTCTCTCTCAGAATATAGTTCTGTAAAAAGCATAGGATGTGTAAGACAGCACAGCAGTTGACTGTTGCAATGCTTTTATGCAACCTCTCTGGAAACTATCATTGCACTTGTTTAGGGTTCTGGTATGTTGTGATGTTGAAATTATATTGGACATTGCTAGTTATGGCTGTGCATGCCACAGGTTTTCAGGATTACTGATTTTTGAGACAGAAATATAGACTACAAATGAGATTCTAAAGTTAATTTAATCATGATGGTTGAGTTATAAAAGGATAAACATGTGATTTAGGAAAGAATTTTTTCACAACTTTGACCATGGGACCCATTATTTGGGCCTGTGATATGGTAATCTCATAGAGATGGTTGAGCAATGTCTTGCTTGCAAACTGTTACAGGTGTTCTGGTTAGGGATTTTCTAGGGTTGGACTAAATTACTTGCAATAGCTTTTCCAAATGTATTTGTCTCATTCCAGCCCTGCCTTAGCACAGTGCAAGCTGTGCAGTTATGCTTGTACATGATGGCAGTTTGCACTAGAGTGCAAATGGGTATGGAACAAATTGATGTTAATGGCAGAAAGTAGATAAGGTAGACAGAGCAATTAATAAGGGATTGACATTGACATGAGAAAACAGTGCACACTTGTATGTTTTTATTTTGTTCAATTAACTAGAAAATATACGTTGAAGTGTTCCCATTTGGAAAATTTCTGGTTTGGGAAATAACTATCCATCCAAATCACATCGGACTCCTGCAGAATAAGTGACGTTGTGTCATGCAGGTCATTTGTTGAAGATTTAATAGCTTTCATAAATGTCCAGAGCTGGATGTTGGATGTAGTCTCATGGTAGTGTCTCCAGTGTCTCCTATAATGTCATCAGCTCATTCACAACTGGGCATAAGGTTTGGAAGATGAGTGTATGCTAAAAGAAAAGTTACCTTAGAATTGTACTTTCACTGTTTCATTGTATCAAACTTGATTTGACTCCATAGTTGCCTGTACCTGCTTTCACTCAACTTTGCCAAACAGTAATGGGAGCCGGGTGGTGAATTCCTAAGGGTGGGGGGAGGTTATGGGATGCAAGCAAGTGAAACTTCTGTTGCCGAAGAAACATTATCTATCAAGGCCAAGTCATGAAAAATGTTTGACTGGAGTAAAGCAAAACAGAAGAATTGAACACAATTGGTGAACTATGAACTGTTGGTGGCCCAGAGGGGAGGTACCTATGTGGGTATTTGTGGGAAAATCCCACAATTGACTTTGCTTCTACTGTGCCTGGATGGATTTTACAAAAAAGCTACACTCTTGGTCAATCTAAAGAGCCAGGAGTTTCTTTTGTCTAAGGTTCCAAATGGGATGGTTGACACATTGTTCGTATTACAGTTCACTTACTAAGAAATGTTGCCAATATGGTTTAGCAACCATCTGCTAATAAAAAGGAAATATGCACAAAATACCTGACACAAAAATGCAACTTAGGCTTTATGGGTATGCACTGGGCCTTGTGGCAATAATTGTGAGCCTGAATTGCAAAATATTTATGGCATTAATAAATGCCTGTTTGGGTTAGATTTTTTGTTCTTCTACCTGATCTCTGAATTTCTTTTTGGACTTGTTAGGCACCATGCCTTTGCAGACCATCATTGTTGTAATATCACCATGAAATTATGCATAGCCAAAGCTTTAAAATATTCGTAATCTCAACCACTAGAGGGATTTGCCAAAGAAGGCATGCTTTCTTTTCCAAATCATTTTTAAAAGAACCAAAAAGCACTTTAAATTTAGTTTCAAAGTTCAGTATCCAGCTTCAACAGAATTTGAACACTATTATTTCTGTATTTTAATTAGGATGTAAGCATTCTTTAACAAATAGTTTAAATGTCTGATATAGTTAGCTATGAAGAAAGTGGAGAAGAGCCTACCTAAGCCTATTCTGCAGGGCTCAAGCCCAGTTCAATGTGAATTGAGCATTATATTGAATTACAGTCTGGATGTATTTATTTATTTTAGCTGTTCTGTTAGAAGTAGATCAAACATTTTTGAGCATAATATATATTTATGTGTGTATGTGTGTGTGTATACACACACATACACAAAATATACAAAAATTTGTATATTTTCAACACATGGTCCTACATCAGGCTATCTAAGACAAATAGTTTTGTTCAAGTAAACTCCTATCTCTTTTTTTAAATAATTTGTTCCTGCCAGAGACTTCTACAAAAGGTAATGGATGGTACAAATCCTCTGATTAACACAGAGTGTCATAACCAGACACACAGCTATAGGGTATCTTTGTGTGCCAAGGCTATTGCATCTATGATTGCAAAAATCCAATTAAAGCCCAGAGAATATTGCTTCACAAATGGCAACATATTGCTGGCTTCTAAGGGTTATCTGTACTCTTGTCATTACACAGCAAGAATTAACCGAATTATGCTGCCTTGGAATGACTGCAGAATTGTTGGCATACTAGGGTTACAACATGCAGGGTTGAGGAAGGTGAGGGAGCTTTGCTGCCAAGATGACTGAATTTCAATGTACATATTAATTATTTAAAGAATTTTCCCTCTTCTTACATCACTTCAAACTGCAAACAACAGTGTTTAAAAAACACTGGGCAAACTTTCACTATTTAAAAATATATTTAAAATGTAGGTCCATGTGGGTTGAGAAGGGAAAGGAATAGAAGGAAAGCAAAAAGAAAGAATTTTTAAAAATCATGGTGGAACCCTAAGTAGACACGCAAGATACTAATGAAATTTAACCAGCTTGAGGGCAGAGCAAGGAAACACTGATTGGCTGTCGTTTCCCTGTGGTTATCTGTAAGCCAAAAAGAACAGTAATGGCTGGTGGATAATTTTCTGAGCCATAAATGTGTAGATAATATCTTAATGGCATAACAGATCTACAACTAGTCCACACAGTATAAACTAATCCTGGGTCAAAGCAAAGAGCTTGGTCATCTGGAACACCTCTCTGCTTATGCTAAAATGATTCTGTTCAGACTGAAATATTCTAAGGCATTTAAATTCCATAATTTTGAAATGAAGAACCACATTTTTTCCAACAATCCATAATCTGGTCATTACAGTGATTATATGAATACAACTGTGTTGAAATAAAGAACTTTTACTGGGTTTGCAAAGCATCAAGAGCAGATGCAGCTGTTGGTAACTCTTTCAGTCTGCTTCTAAGTGACTATTTATTTACACAGCTACAGTATTTATATGCTGCTATAATTTGAACTCAAGTCAATTTATGGTAAAAATGCAATAATAATCAGTTAAACAGAGAAAATATTTCAGAAAGCTATTATACTGCTGTCTATATAATTGGGCTCTCTTCATCAAAGATTCTGTTGAAAGAGCACAGACCCTTCCTGAATATTAACTTGAGGACATAGGCTGTTCCAGACTGAAAGGCTTGTAACAAAAGAGGCCATCTTCTTAGTCATGGGTGTCAAACTCGATTGTGTCATGTGACATATTGTGACATTTCATGATTTTTTTGCCTTTGCGGAGCCAGGGTGGGTGTAGCATGTGCGTGACACATCTGGCAGACTCAAAGTATAAATGCAGACTCAAGATATAAATGCAGACTCAAGATATAAATACAGACTCAAGATATAAATGCACTTTAAAGGTAATAACAAGCCTCTTCTCTGCCACCTTAGCTTCCTGGTCATCTTCAAGGCTAGCCCCATATGCAGTGTAATGCAATCTCAAGGACTTTCAAAAATTACTGACAGGCTAGTTTGTCCTATGATACCAGAGTTTCTTATGCTGTGAGATTCAGTTTATATTTGCCCCTATTTTCCATATATATCTCCACAAGAATGATTGTAAGTTCACTCTTTAGTTCTAATTATAAAAGACTTGCACTATGATATTAAACTTCATGTTTTGATTTTTGCAGTTGCTAATAACATCAGAACATTGTTAAATCTTGCTCCTAAATCAGATGCATTATAATTTAATCATTTAAATTGACATGGCAATTTAAACCCTTTTTAGTATTCCCTCCATTTTTTTTGACAGTCCCAGTTCAGGTTTATTTATCTTTAGGGCTTGGAATATGGTTGCTTGAAAACATATCTTGGACTATTCATTATATAAAAACTAGAACTTATAATTACAGTTTGATTAATTTTATTATTTTTCATGTATCTTTAACAAATCTCCAAAGTTGCCATGTGATTCCCAAAATATGAATTTATTTTAGTTTCCTGTCATAGCGCAGCCATCATAGCCAAAATCGTGATTTTGTAAGAGTCTGCTATGTTCATGACTAGGAAAAAAATACCATATAAGTGCCACTGTTAAATAGAAACAACATTTTATTCTAATGTCATTTATTTTAATGTTCTTTTATTTTACTATCATGATGCAAAGTACTATAATTCAAATAAATTCAGGATACTGGACCATGTATTCATACTGCATATCATTAAACTAAGTGTCACCATATCTAAAGATCATGAATTTGAGGATCATTTTAAATTGGTATTTGCTTCCAACTGATATGATTAAAAAACAGTTCTGGCTGCATAACGTAGGCATATCATTATAATTGACCTTTGTTAAGCAAATATTACCTTAAAATCTGGTACCAAAATGTTTGCTTTGATGGTGCATATTTTATATTGTAAAACTGAAACTGAAAGATGTGCTTTTGTTTTTGTCTGTGAACTACTCTCTCAGTGATCTTGATTTAAAATCAGAATATAATTATAGTCAATGAGAAAATTCATTGTAGAAACATTTTCTCATGAAAGTCGGTCCATGTGCTGTCCTACTCACTCACACACATAACCATGGTTTAGTGGGTTTATTATTATACCCCAGCAATTCCCTTCACCAAAAACTCAGGACTGTCCCAATTAATGCAACCACAAGCAGACTAATGCTAGTCTGCACAGCAATGGCCAAGAGAGTTCACAAGGCACAGTCTAAGTCAAGGTACAGTGTCAATCCAAAGCAAGGCAGGAATCACAACAACCAGAAAAAACACAGCTAGGAAATGAATCATAGCCCAGAATAATCTTAAAGATTCTAAATAACTTAGAGCAGGCATGTCAAACTGCCGGCCCACAGGCTGAATGTGTAATACTGAAACCTCACCCACCCCAGCTCTGGCAATAGGAAAAAAGTTATGATACATCGTGACATGTCACGTGACATTGCGAGTTTGACACCCCTGACTTAGAGGAAAATATTTTTCTATTAAATATTGCTTTTCTTCTAAGATAGTCTTTGAGGAACATATGATGGCCATTGCTGAAGCAAACACTGGTTGGACAAAGTTAGTAATTGGTGGTGATGGGGGAACACCTATTCTTTCTCTCACTTGCTCTCACATTTTTAGTTCTCCCAAACAGTAAGCTTTTATTAGAAGTCTAAAAGGATGTAGGGTTTTGATATTAGACAAATGATAATATACAGCATTTGGACTATATATTAGCACTGCCTAAATTTGTATATGCAGAGACTTTTTACTAATGCAGAATTGCATGACATTTATTGGAACCTTGGCAATAGAATTAGTAGTAGGTAAAAATATTTTGGATAAAATTTTATAATTTTATCCTGATTTGGCCATCTATTTTTAATTTGTTTCTCTTCTTGTTTTGTGGAGGATTCTTAGACTGACGAATGGAGCCAAGAGGAAAATGACTGATTTTTCTAGAATGCAGAACTAATAATTAATGTGAAAAGTGAAACTGATTGTCGGGAGCTCCAGAAGGATCTCTCGAAATTGTGTGAGTGGGCAACAAAGTGGCAAATGCATTTTAACCTAAACAAGTGCAAAGTTATGCACATCGGGGCAAAGAACCCCAATTATACTTACCAACTGATGGGGACCAAACTTTCTGAGACAAACCAAGAAAGGGATATTGGGGTTTTGGTGGACAGCTCGATGAAGATGTCAACCCAATGCGCAGCAACAGTAAAAAAAGCAAATTCCATGCTTGGCATGATTAGGAAGGGAATCGAAAATAAGTCAGCAAGTGTTGTATTGCCTCTGTACAAATTGATGGTGAGACCACACTTGGAGTACTGTGTACAGTTCTGGTCACCGCACCTCAAGAAGGATATAATGGAACTGGAAAAGGTGCAACAAAGGGCAACAAGAATGATCAAGGAAATGGAGCACTTCCCTTATGAAACCAGATTGCAACGCCTTGGTCTCTTCAGCCTTGAAAGACGGCGTTTAAGGGGTGACTTGATCGAAGTGTATAAAATCATGCATGGGATAGAAAAGGTGGATAGAGAAAAATTCTTTTCTCTATCACACAATACCAGGACAAGGGGGCACTCCCTAAAGCTCATAGCTAAGAAAGTGAGGACAAATAAAGGGAAATATTTCTTCACCCAGAGGGTCGTTGATTTATGGAATTCACTTCCTGAAGGGGTCGTGACAGCTGTCAGCCTTGACAGCTTCAAGGCAGGGCTAGATAGATTCATGGATGCCAAGTGTATCGGTGGTTATTAAAACGGATGTCCATGTGCCGCCTCTATGTTGGTTGAGGCAGGCAGGATTCCCTTGAGTACCATTTGTTGGGGGTCAAGGGAAAGGGAGGGTTTTGCCTTCTCTTTCTGCTCAAGATCCCCATGTACAATTGGTGGGCCACTGTGTGACACAGAATGCTGGACTCAATGGGCTTTGGCCTGATTCAGCATGGCTCTTCTTATATTCTTATGTTCTATGTTCTCTCTAATTTATATTCAATCATCTCTGCTGTGTTCTCCTGGGGATTTTTTTGAAGTGAAATTAAATTGGAGATAAGTTGATTTATACTTTCAAAGTTGTTTTGTATTTCTTTGTGGTTTAAAATCATTGTCCTTTGAATGGATTGCAGCGTATCATATATTTCCTCTTGTAAAACATCCATTGTTTCTATAAATATCATTTTATCTGAACAGCTGTGTACTAAGACTTTGAAAGCCACCAGCAAAGGCTTTCTTGCTCCTCATCCACCAGTAGGTGTCAGTGTTGGATCATTTTTATTTCCTTCTAGTCTTTTTTTTCTCCTTAAAGAGTTAAATTCACAGCTTCCAATAGCCAAAGGGGGGGGAAGAATCCCTCCCTTTTTTCACTCTCGGAGGTATTTTTGCTTCTTGGGAGTTCTTTTTCCCCCAGGAAAATAAGTAGGATAGAGAAAATTAGTTCTTACCCAGCTTTGAACACACTGTTTACAATCAGTTTAGGTAGAGCTTCTGTGACTTCCGTTTGCTTGCAGCTAGGGCTAGACAATGGAGTTAGCTAGATTTTCTTCTGTCAGTTTCTGGGAGGCTTCTCCTGGACTGATCGGAGAGACTGCTGTCTCTCCTAGGTCCCTGGAAGTACCTTCCTTCATTGCCACCTCTCTGGGGCGGCTTCTGGCCCATTTAGGGTCTCCAAACAAGAAGAAACTCAGCTGAAGAGCTCAGCATCCCAAGTCTCTCAGCCGATGATGCTGCTGGCCAAAACAGGAAGTCTGAATCAGAGAGATTTTAATCAAATGCAAATTTAACTGATTGAATAATCAATCAGCTAAATTACTAGGCCATCTGACTTGGCAGCCCTAATAAAAGTATAATTTGAAAGCAATTAGATAATATCCAAACAGGAACGCATTGCTGTCTCTGAAACAAGCTTCACATTAGACAGATTTGACTTTATTTCTCTATTAAATGAGGGGTCTGCTGATGCTAACACTGATGATGATATCTAATTTGGGCAACAAAATGTCTGTAAGAAGACAACCAAGCTCAGATAGCACGAAGGACCCCTCATACATATACTTAAGAGAAAATTCCTTTTCATACTTTGTGCAATAAAGATGGATTTTTTAAAATAATTTGGAGGGTCCTGTTTAAATTATAACAAAAAAAGACATGCATTGCTTTGTCTTAGTTGTGTTTATGAAAATTATTGCTTGATTCTTTAAAAGGATTATAAAAATTCTATGTAATTTCTTGAAACAAAATATAGAAATGCAACTTGAAATTCCTCTGGTACTAGTTTTTTTTGCTGTGTGGAAGCAAAGAACAATCAAAATGTGATTTGCCTTTTTGTCATTGTACTGTAATTGTATGATGAGAGCACTAGAAATTTACCAGCTGATAAAATTTGATCAGCTATGATATTAACTTCTGCCCATTTCTGGAAAATTTAAATGATGTTGTTTCAGTTTCTTTGGATTTGTTTTATTTTGACTTGAGATATTGTTTTAATTATTTTTAATGGCTAATCAGATCAAACTTGTTTAATTTAAAATTAGAAATAAAAGCATTGCATTTAATTGTTAAAAAGCTAGTAGTTTTTTGTTAGCCTTCAGAGGCAAGAATATGCAGTAAGAACAGTTAAATACTGTGATAATTAGCAATATGTGTGGTTCTCAGTGGGTTGGCTATGGGTTGGTTTCCTCAAATTCTCATCCTATTTGTGGATAGAGAATTTAGAGGAGAGAAACACTGAATTTTGTCATTTCTTTCCCTGAAAGAACATCTTCCCGAATGTTGAATATTAGCTTTTGCTGTAGAAGCCAATAAAGGCACATTGGCAGCTTGGGCCATCTATTTGTATCCTGTGCAATATCTGAGGTTGCATATCATTCAGGGACTTTATACAGCAGCTGCTACACAATAAGACAAACACATAACTGGAAGCTAATGAGATTTCACTTAATGAACAGCCACATTGAGGAATTGTTTGATCCTCTCTATTACGAAGTGTTCCAGAACATATTTAAAATATGTTAATCTCTTCTTAAAATAACATTAACATTTATTAAACATGTTCACTTTTCCTAAACAAACAAAAAAGATTTTCAACACCAAATGAAAGTTATCCAATGATTACACATGATGAAAGACAACCTAGCTATATAATTGTGATTAATATAAACTAAAAATTAGGAAAAAAGCCTAATTAACAGAAAAAGATCCATATAATAAATATAGATTACAACATAGTATTATTTGAACTGTAACATTAAATCTAGGCTGTATAGAAACATATTGCAGCATCTTTTTATTTTTAGCCATAGAGACTTTTCAAAAAGAAACTCAAATCCTAAATCCATTCCTAAAAAAAATGCATTTCTAGTTACATAAATTTATCCTATTTGTCATATTCTAGGTTTGATGGAGCAAAGTTCTTTATGAAATGATAAGCTCCATATTTAGCAATATCGTGTAAAATCACATTAAGATTCTTACCTATAATATTTCCTCCCAGAATTCTATTGATAAGTGTTTTGAAATTAAATAAGATTATTACTGGACAAGACCAGATCATCAGAACATTATATATCAGCATAAAGAAGGATTTAATTTTCATCAATTTTTAAATGCTATATCTGAGAGAGTTTGATAAACTCAGAGTAATATTATTGGATGAATTACTTCCATGTCTATTTCATATTCTTTAATACCTGGATCCACTTATTTCCAAAACTAGATATTCCAATTCTTCATTCCACAATTCAATGTACAGTTAATACTGTGATTTTACTTTTTACTTATAAAATTGAATTGTGGGTTTGTTTCTATTTAAGAATTACATTTGATAAAGATCCTAAAATTGAAGGCAATCTGGAAGTTTGTTTATTTATTTATATGCCACACATCTAGGGGATTCTAGTCAGCTTTACCATCGATTGAGATAATGATATGAAACATTAAAACAATAAATAGCATCATTAAAAGTGATTTAAAATTCAAAAATAATGGGAAGGAAGGGAGTGGGATGCACACATGGAAGAGTGCATCTTATTTTAGTCTGTTAACCACCTCAAGAATGACACAGAATGACATTTTCAAAATGATTGGTTGTTATATCTGGGTCACATTGCAAATTTCAATTATTCAAAGCTGATGTTGCAAGTAAGTCAGATACAAGATACAGTCTCTCAAAAACTTACAGTAATTAAAAATGAATTGATTTAGAATGTTGATGCCTTGTGTAATCCAAGCATTCCAATGAAACATCTTCACTGTTTTTACATTTGTATTATTCTTCAGCATCAGTTTATCAGGTGATATGGCATTAAAAGATCTGCTTATCTATTAATAACCAAATGTGCCTTGCAACTTTCAAAGCTGGAAATGAAACTCTCTTCACATTTGTCAAGACTCACCATGTTACAAACTTGTTCTCCAAATGGGCCCAAAAGGAGGAATAATAGTAATAAGGAATCTAATTAAAAATGTTAAAATAAAAGTCTAGTGATATAGCTGAAAATTTGTAAACTGCAGTTATCGTCATTGTAAAGTAATCTCAGTTTGGCCAAAGTTATTCTAGAGGCTTTAGCCAGCTATATAAATGTTCTCATTAACTTACCTATCTGTCTAAAGCATCTAATTGGAATTTACAATGAATTTCCTATGATAATATGGCATTAATCTTGGCGAAATGTTCATTTTGATAATTTTAATTGTGCCCCAAATATTTAATGGAAGGTATGGATATTGAATTATATCTACTAAAATTTCACCTATTTGTTTAAACATATTTAATTCAACATACTTGGTATATTCTAGAAAGGGATAAACCTGGGTATTTTATAAAGTTTGTGCATATTGTAAATCCTAATATCTTAGAGTTACTATAGATATAATAGATCCCAAAAGTAACAGATTAGCTCATTAATATTAATATAAACCATCTAACCTCAATTTTAATAATGACATTGCATAATTATCAATATTAGACATAATATCATCAGCATATAAAATATTTATAGTCAATATTAAGTGCCTTTAATATCTTGACATACTCTAAGAAAGAAGGCAGTGACAGAAAAACCAAAATGAAAATTAACAGAGACAAAAGGTACCTTTATTACCAGACTTTTGAGTTAGATCCAGACTGGGAAACTAAGATTATGAATCCCAGTATAATTTTTTTTATTATAAGGTTACAGTAACAAGTAATCTTGCAGGTTTGAATGTGCCTCCCTCTTCCTTCCTTTACCTTGAAGAAAACTAGAGAAGGTCAGGTATGAGATATTTTCTAACATTACATTTCTGCTTTAGATGCAAATGTTTTTTTTTTCTGACCATTATCTTGGTTTCAGCTCTTCCTCTTCAAGATGATTCTTCTATTCCATTTTACTTACTGGTTATATTTTGATGGGCTGAGAGACAAATCCATTTCCTATAACTGTAGTTACTGATGAAGATACTATGTTAGTCTATGACCATAATAAATAAATATTTAATTTGATTTGAGTAAAGATACCAAGTTGTAATCCAATGAAAAATACAGTGGAAACCTGTATTTTCTTTGAACAAACTTCCCAAATATAATTTGGATTGCATTAAAGACCTGTTCAGTATCCAACAAAATTAGAACAGCTGATTTATATTTATCTGCAGTGATATCCATCATACCATTTTCTAGTTGGATATTGTCAGAAAATTTTATATTTATTTATTTATTTATTAAAAAAAAAACCCAGATTGAATTAAATGAATTATAGATGGCATTACTTCCTGTAGCATCTTGGCTGGTGCTGCAATGTCTACATTAAGCGAAGACATGGTTCTATGGCTTAGCTATTTTCTGGGGTCTTTCATTAATATTGCAGAGTTAGAAATAGCAAACATATAAGAAATATAGATGGCCAATAATATAGGTGCCATAAAGTTCTGTACTATTTAATTACAAATCTATCCAGTTCAGCAGTTTTCTGCTGTTTCATAAATAGGCTAAGGTGACCAGAAGAAGACCAGCAAGTCCATTTTTCCCCCTGCTTTAGAGTAGGTGTATTCCAAACCCTCATATAAACCTAGGAAAGACACTTACCCGAATGATGTACTTACTCAACATTAACTGGGATTATGAATGTATAGTACATCTAAAATGTATAGTACATCTAAAATAATACCATGATTCAAGTTAATATTTGTTTTACATATGTGTTGCATGGGATAATGGCTTGGGAATGGGCTATTTTACCTTCAGTAACTATATTTTTTTATTTTATTTTTACACTTACTTAGACTCCCTCAGATACATTACATTTCAAATAGTCTACAGAACTACATTACATATAAACATAGGTATATGACAGGGGTTCTCAACCTTGGCAACTTTAAGACTTGTGGACTTCAACTCCCAGAATTACATATAAACATAGGTATATGACAGGGGTTCTCAACCTTAAGCTTTGCTGGCTGAGGAATTCTGGGAGTTGAAGTCCACAAGTCTTAAAGTTGCCAAGGTTGAGAACCCCTGGTATATGACATATAATAATAAAAATAATAGTAAACAACCCTTAGAAACAGAGTTTAACAAGTATAGATGGTCTTTATATTTTTAATAGATTGGAACTAAGATATGTGAAGGACCACTTGTTCATTTAAACCAGGCATGTCAAACTCGCGACATCATGTGATGTCTCACAATGTATTATGATTTTTTCCCCATTGCCAGCAATGGGGTGGGTGCAGTTTGAGTATGATGCATCCAGCCCACGGGCTGGCAGTTTGACATGCTTGATTTAAACTTTAAGTGCTCATTTTACTGACATCTCATCTTACTAACATTTTCCAGTGACAATAGTTGGCACTACTGTCATGTAAACAATATGATTCTAGTTTATAAGATGAAATAATGCTTTTTGTCTTATAATACATGCCTTGTTATTTCTTGAATTAAAATTCCTATAATAATATCAGTATTTCCTGCTTTAAACTTCTCTGCTGTAATATCAGTATTGGGTTATTATCTGCAACAACTTGTGATTGTTTATGGAGGCAACAGAACAGTTGTTGTTTTCCTCAACTCTTTTTTTTAAGACAAGTTTTATTGGTGTTTTGATTTTTAAAACAAAGTACTCAAAACACATCGTGGTGTTAGGGTGGTCAAACATCCGCAAACAAAACTTGTATACATAATTCAATCAATACATCAAATATTCCCTCTCTTTTTCCCTTAAGTAATGTATTTTATTTAAAATAACCCAATTCTAGCTTAAATTTATTCAACCTAAATCTGTTTTTAAAGCTTTATAAATTTGCACTACCATAATCAAAATAACTTTAAGTATAAACCTTATCACTTTGGGTATCCCTTCCAAATATATTCTAATTCCTTAATTTTATCATAGATCTTATTTATTTCTTCTTCCACTAATATCCCTTATTTAAAATAAAATATTAATCTATCCTATACATATCTAATCCATCAATCAATCAATCTCTTTAAAGTGATAAAATAAAGTCCAACCTTAAATCATTTCAATCCATTTGACAGAATTCAAATTTCATCCAGTTAATTTTCATAACTAATCACATCCATGTTATCAAACAAACAGATCATCTTATTAGGCTAACTCAACATTACATAATAATTTTCTTACAAATAAACCTATCATTATAAAAAAAATAAAAAAAACATTCTTAATCAATTTAATATATATATTCCATTAATCACCCCTTTTTCTCTTACTTTTTAAGCTTAAAAGATAATATCAAACCTTAAGTCATTTCAATCCATTGGACATCAAACAAATCATCTTATTAAAAATAATAATTTCCATATCGATAAACCCATCAATTCAAAAAGTACATTCTTAGTCAATTTAATACATATCTTCCATTAATCGCCCATTTCTCTTACATCTCGCTCATAATCTTAGTCCTTAAATCAATCCAAAATTCTAAATTGCCTTTAATTCATTACATAAAATTTTAAATTTCACTTCTTTTCAGTCTTATTCTGGGCTTCTTCTTCTGCCAGGTAGGCTTCCATAACAGAGCTTCCCTTCCAACTGATAAGTCTCTCTTTATCTCTTGCAGTATCATTTGAATCCATGTAAGCCATCTTGGTCTTTGGATTGGCCCTCTGTTTCTCTTAACCAGAGAAACTTTGACATTTGTTGCTTTGACATTTCAAATCTCAGTCTTTGCTTTTCCTGGTCCTCAAAACCATAGGTGAAGGTCAATTTCTCTTTATTCTCAGTTAAGACCTCTTCTTGTGTAGTCTGTTTTATAGAATAATCAGAAGTAGTTTGAGAGTCAATTTTGAAGTTTAAAGGAGAGATTCTGGCTCTTAATTCTGTAGTAAACTCTTTCATTGTAGCACATATTTCTTCTTTAGTCTCATAAATCTTTTCCAGAATAAGTTTACAATTTAAGTGTGAATGCAGCTCCATTTAAAAGTTATTCAGTTGGATCAGATTATCTGTCTCTCAAAAAAGAAAACAGTTTGAAAAAAACCTCTCATCTCCAAATAGTCAACAATTACAATATTAGTTTTTTGCCAGTAGATGTCCTCATTAAGCTAAAAAAATCTTTTTCAAGAGTCATTTCCCCCCCCTTATTTCTATTTTTTAAGGAAAAAGTGGAGAAAAGAAATACTCTTCCAATATAAGATAGTAATAGCGCTCAGCAAGAAAAAAAACAGCATAAACTGGTAATACAGCTCTTAAGAAAAAAAAATTTGGTACCCCAAAACATGTATAAAAAAATGTTAGTCTTTAAAATTTTGTTATATTCTTTTGTTCACACCTTCCTTCCCAAACAAGTAGAAGCTGTTTTTCCAAGCCAGGGAAATAATTCCAACAGGGCTCTTAAAGGAAAAAAAAAACAGAAAACAAAGTAGAATTTTTCCTTCAACTCTTAACTTGTTAACTTTAAGGTTTCTGCAATTAGTTGTTGTTTACATTATTGATGAAAGTTCAAAAGTAGTACATATTATTTGTATATTTTTCCATATTTTCATTATCTTAAAATGCAGAATATTTTGCAAACACAGGTGAAAGGTGATTCTTGATGAGTTATTCTCTCCTAATGACAAGTGGCAGATGTTTATGCTACATAACAGACTTTGGGAAATTTATTATTAATGTATTGGTTGTCTCCTGATTTTATCTTGCAGTGCTTTGAAACAATACTAATGGTGTGTGTTTGGCTTTCTAAGTTATAGCTGAATCATTATATATGAATCACAAGTCAGGGGAGAGATTCAATTTGCAACTAATGTCAAAAAACCCAGGATAATTCTTTCTTTAATACTTTATAGGAACTTTATAGGAATACACATGAACAAGACAATCCCAAGACAAGCACACCACACAAATACGTTTCTAAACTGTGGAGTCCTTATCTGTTAATATTTGTTGATCTGTATGGAATCTCTAGCAGATATTTAGCATGGATAATAGGGAACCATGCTATATATGACACAAAGATTGAGGCTAAAGGTTCTGTTCATGAAAAAGTATTGTATAAGGCTATGATGATTTCTCAATAAATTTCTCATATATATATATATGAACATATATGAACATAATTGTGGTGTATACATTTGAATAATAAGTAAAAAATGAACAAATGGGGAAATCATTACAGAAAAGAGGCACACATTAAGGCTTTTGGAAACTTCAATGTATTTAAGTAGAAAATAATTACAAATTGAAATCAGTGAACTAAATAACAATTATCTTTTCTTGGCTTGGCTTTTCAGTTTGATAAGCTTAACTTTTCAGTCTTTCTGCCTTGTATAAAGAGAATTCCATATAACATTCTTCAAGTCTAGATTTTTTTTTTACATCTCACCTTTCTTCTCATCACCTTTCTTTTTCTTTTTTACAGCTTAGAAAAGATCTCCATTTTTTAATATTAAGAAAATTCAGGTCTCTTTCTTACTATGTATTTTGGGGCATTTTCAAACATGACTTTATGAATAATTAATTTAAAGTCTTTCAGTAGAAAAGGGTTTCTCAATTTCAATAGCCATATCAATACATGAAGTTTATATGTGCCCAATTAATTTATAGCAAAATACCTAATTTATTGTCTCAGAGAAAGAAATTGCATTTCTGTGTTTTAAAGTGTTAGATGGCAATATAGCAAAAGGACTGAACTGTTGGCTTATGTGTGGCACAGTGATAGGAAAAAAACTAACTTTTCAGTTAAAAATGGACATGGATCGGATAGCTTATTGCTGGGATCATTAAACCAGATATTTCATATGGGTGTTTTTTTCTATGTGAACTCTTGAAGCCATCAACTAACAAGTAACACTTGCTGATTTTACATGCTAATGGACTGCAGCTCCCTAAGGGGCCAATTTTACTAGGGGGAAGACAAAAGACCTCTTATTCTGCTGCAGGCTTCTAGGACCATGGAAAGTCCCAAGCTTTTAGCAAGGTAATGAATAGTATCTGCTAGTTTTTATTATTATTACTATTATAGTTCGTCACATAGTCAGCCAGATGTTCAGACTGGAGTTAGCATTTTTATCCACGTATCAAGTCCTTCCAAAGGACCTGGAATAGGCAAATGTGGATGTTCGATGATGTTAAAGGTATTGTCTCAGGTTGTTAGCTGTTTAGAGTAAAGCTGCCTTTTTCAATTGACTGATGTTGTTTTTGTCAATGCCAGTGGTGTTCAAGTGGTGCTTCAGTTGTTTGGGATTGCACCCAAGACGCTTATTGCCCTAACCCTTGCTTTCTTTTGCCACAGACTTTCTATTTCTATTTGCAGGTCTTTGTATTTTGTCCTCCAGCACTTTCTTTTCTATTCTGCTATCTCCAAGTACTGCCACATCTTCTATCCAGACCTTTTTGTCTTTTTTTATTGACAATTGTTAAATTTGAGGTGTTATGTGGCAGGTACCTGTCAGTTTGAATTCGAAAGTCTCTTTCTATTCTATTTTGTCTCTTTTCTATTCTCCTTTTGGTCTTTCATGTAGGGCAGTTTGGTTTTTCCAGCACTCAGTAAGCCTGCCTGCTATTGTCTTCACTATCCTTCAGATATTCTTCCAAGACATTTTTTTCTTTTTCAACTATCTGATATACTTGCAACATTCTATGTCCACCTATTTTCCTTGGTAAGTAGAATATGTCAACATCACTACGTAGATGAAGGGCATGATTCATTGTCATTATTATCAAGCACTTTTAGTTCAGCTTTCAATTCTAGTAGTGTATCTAATGACTGAATTGCTCAAGTGTTAATTGACTTGATCTTATTTCCTTCACTGAGTTTGAACTTTTAGATCCTCTTTATTCTCTTGATGATGTATTCATTTCTAACCTTTTTCTTGACTTCAGTGTGCTTGATGTTGTCAGCTTAAAGGATACTTAGGTATTTGTAGTAATCTTGTTCATCCAGACTCTCAATGTTATTTCCAAAGGGCATTTTGATTCCTACAGTTTTCACTACTTTTCCTATATGATAGTGACATAATTGTCCTATCCAAACTTCATTTATGATATCTTGGCTGTATACAGGGATAGTGTTGAGCAACAATTTATTATTACTATTATTATTTTTATTATCCTCAAAGGGACATGCAACTAAGCATAATATGACATGTCAGATACATACAGGCTTAAGAATGCTTTTATTATGAAGCTTTGAATATAACTTTCCCAGCACAATTGTAACAAGAGTGTCAAGTAAATTTTTAAGAGGTCAAGTTTTTCTTCATGGATACTAACAAGGTCGAGAATCTTTTGAGAAATAAAAGATATGATAGACATCTCTGAGAAAATTTTATTCTGCAAGGAAGTGCTCCAGGGTAACCTACAACATTTAGCAGAACAACTTTGGTATTCCTTTTCCATGGATATTAAGAAGACTGAAAATTTCTTGAAGAAAAGAGACTTGATAGGCACTCCTGAGAGGAAAAAGATCTCATTCTATGAAGATAAGCTGGAAGAACTGACTTAAATTTAATGACTTAATTAGGATGGTTTTTATAAGTTTGATATATGTATTGAAAGAAAGCTTTAAGATAGTTTTGTATTTATAAAATGAGTTTGTAAATTTATGTTTTCTGGCCATTTATGTAATGTTGAATCATTCACTAAGTTTATAAAATACTATTGATCAAATCTGAAAACAAGAGAAAGATTTATTCCATGAGGGTAATTATATATAATATTTGAGTAATTTTTAAAGTTTGTAAAATATCAAAATTAGAAAAAGTGTTTTCTTCCTTCAGGGTTAAAAAAATTGAAATAATATAGGGAATTATTTTAATAAAAATTAAGATAAAGATTAATGAGTAAACAGAAGCATATATTATTCCCCAAAGCAAGAAGAAGCAGACATGGCTAAATTGATTCTTTTATATCCAAAGAAGAGATTATATTTAACTTTGTTTCTATTTGGAAATTGCTTCTGGATTTTGAGCTTGCAATGAAAAAAAAATGAAATTTTGCTAATTAAATAGGTTTGTTGTTATAGAAATGACTAGTATATACTGCTGTGTAAAGATATAAAGTAGAGGTTATAATGTTGTTATCTTCTATTGTGCTAAAGAGAGTTGGAAGTGGATGCCTTTTTTTCCTTTTCCCTCCTTACACCATGTTTTTTTCCCTCCCCCTCCTCCTCATTTTTATTGCTTTTTTGAATTTTTCTTTGTATGCTTTCTCTCTGGTTGACTTACCGTATATATTCACATTTGGTTTTACAAAAGAGTACATTAATTTATACACAAAAAATGCCTTGGATTTTTTCTTTAAATACTAATAAGGCAGAGCACAGGACCTATGATCATGAAGCCAAAAGGATAGCCTTTGTTTAAACTTTAGGTGACTATTGCTATCAAGTGATCAGCAGACATGTGTATTGAAGTTGGACAAATTTGGTGATAGGATATGGATAGAAAAAGTATTTAGCTGCAAAAGTTAAAGTTACCCCTCAAATGTCTTTGGGCTCTATCTCAGTGTAGCATTTATCTGCAGTGTTACTTTGGAATTAGGATATATGTGACCAGCTTGATGCCTGTTAATATCTGTGTTGTGTTAGGCTTTTTAAAGTGGAAATGATGCAACTCATTTCCAAAGCCTTAGTAAATTTACTGGATGAGAGTGATGATAAATAGCAATGTTATTAAACACTCAACTGGAAAGGGGCAGCAATAACCCTTTCTCTTTGTTCTTGCTACTGCATGCCTAATATCCAGGAAAACACATGCTTCTTGAATCTGGACTCTCTTCAATAGGCAGATAATTTTATAGCCTTTTTTCTCATGCTTTTCTTCAAAAGAAAGATATAATATTGTATTGGATTTGTTGTGATATGTACAAAGAGTATTTTCCAGGCAAGCGAATATTTACTTCTCACTCAAAAAGCCTACACTGAAAATGATTGAATAATATTATTATTGTTCTAATCTCTAATGAATCTGGGTTAGGGTTAGGCTATCCTATCTATCAGTCTTTCCACTCTCATTACCCTACCCCAGTGATGGCAAACCTTTTAGAGACTGAGTCCAAAACTGCAACCCAAAACCCACTTATGTATTGCTGGGTGCCAGGTGATCACGGCCGACTGGGTGGGTGTGGCCAGGGTGGGCACGGCCACCTTGATGTTACTCCTGGGGAGGGATGCCTGTGGGGACTGAGCAGGACTGGGGGAGATTCAGGGAGTCTCTGGCAGGTGGGGCGGTGGGCAGGAGGCTTGTCCTGCAGGGTGAGGTTAGGCAAGGGAGGGGGCAGGATGGGTTCCATTGCCGCTGGGCAAGGCAAGGCGAGGCAAGGCAGGGGCCGGAGCAGGTGCTGGTTGCAGACAAAAAGGGCCTCCAGTGAGGAGGAGGAAGAGGAAGAGGGCTTAAGCAAACTTAGCAACCAGAGTGGGGATCCATCCCAAAACAAACATGCTTTGTGGGTAACCTCACAGCACAACAGAAGACACCAAAACCTGCTGCAATCACCCAGCAGATGGGAGTGGAATAAAAACCAAACAGCCCCCCCCCAATCCTCAACAGAAATGCTCATGACAATAAAAGCCTCGGGTAGGGGGAAGAGTGCGGGCAGGTGGGCATCTTGCTCAGCTGATGGCTTGGGAGGGAAGGGGGCAGCTACACCCCTCCCAAATGCTGCCCTCTCATGAAAGCAGGATGAAAACTCCCAAAAGCGACAAGGAAAAAAAGATAAAACAGAAGAGTGTATTAGAAGATACAACTGATATAAAATCTGGATGAAGAATAAAGCATTCTTGGTTGTCTATTTTATCTTTCCTAATAAGCTGTAACCAACTTCCTCCCTTCACTTTGCAAAACCTGTGGATCCCACGCCATTCTACATGCCTGCAAGAAAGCAGCTGCAATCGGAGTACTCTTACTGTAACTTTGAATGTGGCACCACTGATTTAACTGCTGTCACACTGCAAGTACAGTTAGAGTTTATAGTACTGGTTTATCCAGTATGTGTTATTTATTTTATCTTTCTTCTCCTTATACAAAACTACACCTTCTATACACAGAATGGAGAGTTGGTGTGGGTTTCTTGTCCAATTTTAGTTTTCCTCTGCATCAGATTGACCAGCGGAGTAAAATAATGCCAAAATTTGCTTTTATCAAGTATTCTTATCCCAGTTTGGGGGGGGGAAGAGACAGAAATGCTTTCTGCTATCCAAGGGTTTTTATTTCAATATCATTTCCAAAGTTGAATTCCTCGACATATAGATTATTCCTTTACACTGGTTAAACCTCCCCCCGCCTTTTCTCCCAATTTAGGGACTTCCATTCACAAAAGGATAAAAGAATAGCCTGCCCTTTTCCTACCCACACTCCAGATATTGCACATGTTTCCACGTGATTCTGGAACTGAAGTCGTTTGCTCACTTCTTAGCAATGTCCACCAAACTTTCTGCGCCACCTTCCCCCACTCTACCGCCCCCCTGAAATCTTAAGAAGGGCTTTTTATCATCTTGCACTTTTTACTCACTGCCTAAACTCTGCAATTCTCGCCCCTGCAGAGTTTTGCTGTGGGAGGCAGGAGTTGTTCCATGCAGAAAGGAAGGAGCTCTGCTCCTAAGCTGGAGGGCTAACTTTGGCTGCCCCTGACTCAGAGGTTCCCCTTCCAATGTGTGCTTAATTTGGCCCCCTGAGAGAAGCTGGGCCTCCCCTTCCCCCAGCTGCCCATGCCAAAGCACCCCTTATCTAAGGGGAGATAGGAAGGCAGAGGGGAGCAGCCATTTTCACAAAGGCAACACAAACCCGCACAAAGAGAACTCAGCACTTTGGTGAGTTTTATCCCGCTGCAGCACTAAATCCCCGGGGAGCGCCGAAACTCACTTGCAAGTCCAGGGCACTGGAGTTTCCCAGTGTAGTTGTGCCAAGCTGTGCCACCAGGCTTCCCAGTGGCCAGCAGAAGGGAGATCGTGGCAAACTTTTGCAATCTTTTATTCCATTCCCTCCCCGGCCCTTGAGCTTGTCTCAACACCTCTTTCTCTGCACTGCTTCTGGCTTCTCCCTCTCCCCACCCAGCTCTTGCAGCTGCTCTCTGACTCCCAGTGCAGAAAGAGAAAGAGAGTGAGAGTGCTGGCACATATGGAGAGGGGGAGGGGAGCAGTCCGGCACCATGTCCCTCTGGGGCAATGGCACGTGTGCCCACAGGGATGGCTCTGCGTGCCACCTATGGCATGCAAGCCATACGTTCGCCACCACAGCCCTACCCTATTTTATCTAGGGTACAGTTGCTTATCCTTATTCAGCTGCTGTTGGATTTAGCTAGAATTTTATTATAGCAAGTTGGATGAAGAAGCAAAAAATAACCAGCTAGGACAAATAAGGTGATACAACATTTCCTTTTTCTGCTTTCTCAATCAGACTGTAATTTAACAATTCTAATATATGTAATTATGCCATTATTCAAGTCTAGCTCTTGTGGTGAAAATTGTAGTCATTAAGTTTTAATTACAGGATTTGGTAGGGTGACCCTCTCCAACCAGGTGTGTATGAAATATAAAACCCAAAATATTCTATGAGGTAAGAAAATACTGACTGAGAATTTGGTGAACTGCAAGATCAGACTGAAGAAAAGATCTAATGGTTGATTGATTTCACCCTGTTTTTAAAATGCCACTCTTGCTCTCCTGAGTCATTCAAATAGGGCATGTTGAGTTACGTCTAATGCTTCTTTAACATTTTTAGCCTTCTTTTAAAAATTTCATATATGAACTTAATTTAATAAATTTATTCATGTCTTCATTTCAAAAATAAGAAGCTAGGAATCAATTTGTTTGGAAACATTCCTAGTTACATTCTCTTTTGTATCTTAAAATAATATCTTGTTATATCTATCTGGATTTGTCAAATTGTAATTTCTTGTTTGAATAGTTCATATTCAGATTTGTGGATTATCTAGATTTCTATCCATCACTGTTTTTCCAGATAATGAATTGCCTAAGAAAATCCAGGAGTCCACTTTGATCTCAAAATATAAATTAAGTTACAATTTGATGATAATTGTCCAGAATGGCTCAGAATATAGTGTATCCCACTGGCTCAAACAATTTCTATGCAACTGTAAATTAAAAAGAGATGAGGATAAATGCAACTTTCAGCATCACTGTTTGAATAGTGAATGTCTTGGCTAATAAGGCTTGCTTACAATGTTTGCCTAAAATAGTTCTTTTCCTTAAAGCAAGGGTGTGAAATTCGATCATGTCACAATATGTATTGTGATGTATTGCAACATTTTTTGCCTTTGCGGAGCCTGGTGGGCGTGGCCTCTATATGATGCATCCGGCTCATGGTCTGCCTTAGAGTAAAGGTAGAGTAAGGAAAGAAAGCATCACGTTTCAGACTTTGCAAACAGAATGGGGAAAGAATTTGCTTACTGTTTGCAATTTACCCAGTTAGCAGTTATCAATAACACAGAAATAAGTTAATTTGACCTGCAGTATAATGTTGTAAGCAATCAGGTTTCATGTAACAAGATCAGTGAAAATGATACAGCATGAATCAAATATATTTCCTAACCAAATTGCTTTTATTTTATGTGCAGATGGATTATGCTCAATTTCTTTCTGTTTTTCAGAAATGTGCCACTTGCCATTTGCACATCAATGGTTATTGTCACAGTTGGCTATGTCTTAACTAATGTGGCCTATTTTACAACTCTCAGCCCTGAGGATATGCTAATCTCCAAGGCAGTGGCAGTGGTAAGTTGTGATAAAAAATACATATAGGAAATTAGAGAACATTATAATATATTGAAAATAAATTCTTTGATTATAAGGGAAGAACTGCATTTCTAGGATCTATATTTTAATATTAAAGAATATATATATATATATATATATATATATATATATATACACACACACACACACACACACACACACACACACACACACACACACACACACACACATATGTAATTTTTTCTGTTGTTTTTTTTATTAGACCTTTTCTGAACGTCTACTGGGAAATTTTTCCTTAGCTGTTCCTATTTTTGTTGCACTTTCTTGCTTTGGATCTATGAATGGTGGTATATTTGCAGTTTCAAGGTAAGTTATTCTTTTGCAAATAATAGGTAAAATAAAAGTGAATGGAATATAGAAATATACTGTATATCCATGCACACACATGCATACTTACTAGATTTATTTCTTCATAGTCGCTTAATAATTGAATACATAGAGAATATTATACTTTCCTTCTGGTTTAGCTGCCACTGAGCACAATATAATACTAAAATGAATGAAATCTGTAGAACAATGCATACTATTGCACAATTCCCATTTAAAATAGATTTATTATTGTTCCCATTGCCTGGTAATACTTCACTAATACTTGTATAAATTATCTGGAAAGGTAAAATAAAGCAGTGCTCAACTGTTCCTATTTCTGAATGCAGACAAAGATGTAGGTTCAAGATAGGTTTTAGAAGGTTTTTTTTCCCAAGCTTCTAAATTTGCTTTCTCAAATTATTTAACTCAGCTTCTCATGCTTGTATTGCATAGAAGCAAATAGTACTATTGAGGATAACTTTGAATGTATTCTGTATCTCTGACGAACTGCTTCAATTAATCTTGGTAATGAGCATCTTTAAAAGCTGTTCAAATTCATTTTCCCATCAGGATGTTCTACGTTGCATCCCGTGAGGGTCACCTTCCAGAAATTCTTTCCATGATTCATGTTCGCAAGCACACTCCTCTGCCAGCTGTCATTGTTTTGGTAAATCATATAAACAAATGGCTCTTTATCAAGACTGTATAACATGGTCCTGCTCGGAAGCGTTCAAATGTAACTTAAACACTACTTGAAATGTGGTTATTTATTTCCATTTCACTATGTTTGGAGGGATAGAAAATAAATAATGAGATGATGTATTCAAGAACTTTCTGCTAGTTGCCCTTAACTCTCAAAGGCTAGCACTTAAATCAGACTGCTGTATTTTATTTGAAGGTTGAATGAGAGTGATTAGTTAAACTCTCAGTGGAATGATTCTTCCTAGATAGGAAGCAGACTAATGAAAGTTTAAAGGCTGGCTATATGCTAATGTGCTGTTTTGAAGATCTGAAGTTACATTCTAGATATTTTGAAGAAAATGTAAACAGCAGTGATAGATAAACAGAATTAGCCCTCATTTCATGGTGCTAATTCTAGGTAATTTATATACATATGTACAGTATATAACTACCTTTTTTATATCACCAACCTGCAGTGCTGAAATGAGGTGTTATGTTGGATAAAGAATCACAGTTTTATTCATGACAATGAAAATGTACGTACTACAGAACTTGCAATTGGATAAGTGGAGGAATACATACTGCTTTCTCACTGTCACAACTATCAAATCCAATAACAATACAAAAGTCCTGTCAAGCTGGATATCCCTAATCTTTTAGAAAAGTTTTGGTCAATTTAATAAGCACTTATATGTATAAGTTAATCCGGTTGTAGCACAAACATCTTCTTTCATGACTGAATAAAGAGAGAGTAAATTGACTGAAGAGAATAGGGTCAGATGTTCTTATAGTCACTGTATGGTATCTCATTGTAGAAACAGTATAATATTAGAAAATTAATTATTCATTACCAGTCAGTGGAGAGAGATCAGAAATAAACTTGGGTACAAGCTCACATCCAAGTTTATATTGTGGTGATTAGGGCAGTAAACATTTCTGTCCTTTGCATCAGTAGTCTGTGTCTCAGCAGTCCTTTTAGTGTGATTTACTCCCTATTAGAAGGTGACAAACAAGAGCAATCATTAGGCTACTGAAAAATTTGGCAACTTTCCACTAATAACATTGGTCAAATTTATTGAGGTTTGGACTTTACACAGGCAGGATAAGAGACATGACAAAGATAGAATCTTGCAATCTTATCTGTCATCAATTTTATTTCATGGCTTCTGAGGAATTGGATCAGGTCTTGGACAGTATGAGCTTCACCATCCATGGGCTGCATTCACACTCAACCAGTCTCCTTTGGGATGATTGGATCAAGTTCAGTGATATTGCTAATGTTGTTCTCTTGGGGACATCATCTCTAGATCCAGTCATTTTGGATATCAATTGTCTAGTGTATAATATTTTTCTGTGGCAAGGATTTTGGAGAAAATGTTAGAACTTCTATTAAAATAGTCTCAAAAAGTGGATTAACTGATTTTTTTAGTAAGGGAGGGGAGAAAATTCAATGTGGTTTATGGTGGATCCAATACATTGTAATAAGCAGCAACTTGTGCACCAATGAAGCTTTTTTATTTTTAAATTATTTTTCAGTACCCTCTCACTATAATCATGCTCTTCGCAAGTGATCTCCAAAGCCTCTTGAACTTCCTCAGTTTTGCAAGATGGCTTTTTATAGGATTGGCAGTTGCCGGGATGATCTATCTCAGATATAAACGTCCTGATATGCCTCGTCCTTTCAAGGTAACCATGGTTTTCCATAAACAGGTTTTGTTCAACCCAAGCCGTGTCTTCAAAAAGAGATCACCTAATGAAAATATCGTTATTTCTGGTTGCTTATACATATGAATTTATTCATATGAATTTATCAGTTCTCTGAAAATATCTTCTGAGGCCTTGCTTAGGAACAGCCCCAAACAAGATGTTATTATGCCACCAGTCCTACAGCAGGCTACTTTCTTGTCTTCAACAGTGTCCAACACAACTATCGCAATAAGCAAGTTTGGGAGCCAAACAGGTTTAGTAGCAAATGTAGCCACATCATTCAACATCAAACTTATGAAGAATTGTTAAAAACTATTAACAGTATTTCAGTCATTGTGTCATATGGCAGTTGCCTGAATTGATCCTCAGCTTCTGCTTTTAGGGATTAGGTATCACAGCTAGACCTTAAATGATTTAAGTGTTGGTTAAAGTACACAGTTTCTAGTCCTTCCAGTCAAAGAACATATTTTCTTCAATATTATTTGATACAGTAATATCTTGATCATTGTTTTATACTGTGCCATGATACAGAAATTATTTTCCCCTTAATTTTATTTTAGATTTATTTCAATACTTCATTGGGACTTTATTGTTAATGGTCTAGTGGTTATGGAGCCAGACTAGAAGCCAAGAGAGTATGAGAGCCGGCTGGGTGATTTTGGGCCAATCACACTCTATCAGTCCAACTCACCTTACAGGATGGTTGTTGTGAAGAAAATAAGAGGAGGAAGAAGTATTAGGTATATTTGCTGCCTTGAATTATTTATAAAAATAATAAAGGCAGGATATAAAAAAATAAACTCTAAAATAAAATCTTAAAAAAAAAAAGCTTTTGTTTTGCCAGTAATGAACACTACACCATTCTTGAAAACTGAACTGTTTAATTATATATTGTAGGTTTTCCTTTATTTTAAAATATATTCCAGTTTTTTAAAAAAAATATTTTGTATTTCTGTGAATAAAGAAGTATGGAATATTGTAAGTACATCTTGCTATCAGAACTTGTTATTCATTTCTAAAATGCCATTTAATTTGGCAGTCTTTTACCTGATTATATATTGATTTGGGACAGCTGGGAAGTTAATCAATATATAGTGAAGAGTTTTAAATCATAGACCATACCCTGAAAATCTTGTTTCATTGTAAGACTGATTCAAATAGACAGTTTTAAAATATTACATTCTGATTGCCATTGCTTGTTTATTATCATTTAATAGTAGAATAGCAAAGCAAAAAAGTGCTAGGAAAAGAAAATTATACAAGCTTTTCAATATACAGTCTGCACAGATTTGTGAGAACATATGATTAGCCTTAATGTATGACACTAAGCATTTAGTTTTTCACAGTGCAGATGCCTTTGTGGTATATGTGAGCAAGACACAGATGCAACCTCTCTTCCACTGTTGTTTCTACTGTACCTTTGAACTTGTTGCTTCAGGTGTAGAGATAACACAGAGTTTCAAAACTAATAGCCAGTGTCAGAACTGATCTTCATGAACTGATACAACCCCCTTTTATTTTTTATTTATTTAATCAATTTCTAAGACTATCCACCCATAAATGACTGGGAGTAACTTACATTCATTCCAAAACAACATTATTGGAGAACTGCATTATAAAGGAAAAAACAAGGTATACAATACATAAAGTTACAATTATACCGGTATAGCAATTAGTGGTGTCACACATTGCCTAGTCCAGTCTCTGTGTGAAGACCTTGGCCTGAAATGCCCTCTTGAAAGACAGTAAGCTCAAAGGCATGTGAATTTCAGGGGAGATGCTGTTCCAAAAGGCAGCTATAACTACAAAGAATTCTCCAATTCACATGAGATTACATTACGATCCAGAGCATGCCCATTCAGACAGGTCTTAAATAGACAATTGAAAAGAGATGATCTTGCAAATATCCAGACCCTATATCATGGAAGACTTTATAGATAACTACAGTTACCTTGAATTGTATTCAGCAGTTGATAGCCACCATAGCTTGGGAAGGTATTAGTTTACACAGGCATTTCTTTTACCAGTTTAAAGGTATCCTCTGATTTTTAACCAGATCAAATACTTTATTCCACTGAGAAAACTGACAATGGTGTAGAACTTGTTACTAATTAAATCACCACCTTGATGCATGTTGAATAAAAATGCATTTAGTTTCCTTTTCTTTTAATAGCCACTTTTATTGGTCTTCCTGAATATCCCATTTTTTACAAAGTTATAGAGTATCACTATATTTAATTGTCATGGAATATTAAATACTAATGACATTTAATAGCCAAGTTTAGGTAATTTTTTGGAATGTTTTCCAGGTGCCACTGTTTATTCCTGCTCTGTTTTCCTTCACCTGTCTCTTCATGGTTGCACTGTCACTTTATGCTGATCCGGTTAATACTGGCATTGGTTTTGTAATTACAATGACAGGTATCCCTGCCTACTACCTCTTTATTATATGGGACAAGAAGCCAACATGGTTTAGGAAATTTTTAGGTGAGTAAATGTTGAGCAAAGTTGATATTTTTGTATTTATTTATAACATTTATAGGCTGCTCATGTTACCTCAAGGTAATTCTTTTTATTAATCTTAATTTTATAAAAAAATGAATACATTTTAGAGCATATAATTTATTTTTTTCATACCTTTACTATTCTCATGTCACATAATTTATTATCTTTCTTAATCTGATGTATCGTTGTGTTAGTTTAATTCGAGATAAATAACAGAACTCATCTCACACAATTTATAATTTGGAACACAACTGCATTCCCCTTTCTAATCCCCTTTCCATAAAAAAAAGTGGCTCTCTAGTCATCCTATGGCTATAAAACCATCTTCATGTGTGTCTGTCAAATGATATATGAATGCTGGTTGGTAATTCCTTAAGTTTGTTGGGAACGGAGGCAATTCATTTGGTAGGTATATGTTTCTGTAAGCATGCAATGGAATATTTTCTCCTGCACTTTCTCAAATATAATGTCTTTTATCAACTATATTAGAGATTATAATATGACAACTGAATAATTGTATGGAAATTTCTTTGAGCGTACTGTAGTACATTGTTTTTATATGAATTGTAGAGAAGAAACCAGTAGACATTTTCTCACATTTATCTCATCGAAGTCACAATCCCTTTTCTGCCGGTTAATACAATAATTGACTTTTGAATTAACATCAATGGTTTTATGTATTATTGGCCACCAGGAACTAATGGACAAATGATTTCAGCCTTACTGTGATTTATCAGGTACAGATAGCCATTACAGGTAGTATCAGATCTTATGGAATTCAATTGGAATTAGTCCAATGTAATTTTTATGCAGTGCACTGGATTTTATAAAGAATAGTGACCTTGGTTGCCAAAGATTGGCAGGAAGGATATAGACAATCTATAAGTATATACTCATTTTTCTGGACTCTTAGTTCTATGATAATACCATCAGAGATAGGAGACTATTTTAGTATATATTCCTGTGATTTATATATTACTAACCCCAGAAAGCAGTGTAGGACCACTTTGGTTGTAACTGAAACTTAGCAGATACATTTTAGTTATTTTGAAACTCTCTCTCTCTACTCTTAAGTCAACACCTCTTTGGTGCAAGATATGGCATTATGTTTAAGTTGATGAGCACAGATACTAGTTGAATATTAGAAAGAAATTTTTAGCAGCAGAATGTCAGTACTATACAACCAGTTTCCAAGAAAGGTATAAAGGGAAATTACCTTTACCTGTGCTCAGGCAGAAGCCAGGTAATCTTCTGTCAGGGATCCTTTAATTTGTACTCTTGCACAGAAGAGGATGTTGGGCTTGAAGGGCTAATGGTCCTATCTTTTCAATTGAAATTCCTGTGAAAATCTCAGCATTTCAATTAATTTTAGGAAACATTTTCAGCTGAGACCATTAGGAATCTTTTATACCACAAAACTAATTTTGGCCTGGGGAACAATGTCAGAGTTATAATGGGTATGAACATACAATCCATATCATTCCTTCCTATGTGTTGCAGTCTTAATGAAAACCCCAGTAACTGTGATTCTTCTAAAAAGAAATCCCTTAATGTAGCTGCAATTAATTTTAATTAGTTATGCTTTAACACACACAGTAGCTGCTGCTTTTGCAGAAAGAAAAATCTGTGTAATGGTGTTTTTGCACGTGTGTGTGTGTGTGTGTGTGTGTGTGCGTGTGTGTGTGTGTGTGTGTGAGAGAGAGAGAGAGAGAGAGAGGAGTTATACAGGCTAATGGGCTATTTTTCAAGAATGTGAAATGGAATATTTACTGGATATCAAAAAATGGTGATTAAAAGATAGTTACCAATTAATATCAATGCATAAAATTACTATGTATAAATATATAATATCTAAAGTTTCATACTTTTAATATTTTCAATATCTACAATAAAATAAATTACTGTGCGATAGTCAAAATATCCTCATAGCTTTATTTATCTACTTATATGTAGATATGTAGATAAAATACTTATGAAGTATTTACAAGTATTGTTTTCTTCAAAGAATTGTTATAAACATAAGAAATATAAAACAAACTTGTGTGTTGGGAAATACTGTTATTTATCTAACCTTATGTCTATAGGATTCTGTAGTTAGTTCTCTCTGCCTCAGAAGAGTCTTTGTATTTTATTCTTTCATCAGTTAGATACAATTTCATAATCTGTTGAGTGTGGTTTCATAAATCAGTATGGCCACAGGATGCCAGTGTTGAACCATTTCATTTAACTAAAAAACATTATACTTTTGAGATTTCTGCTCTTGGTAACAATGCAGTGATTTTTTTTGAGCACTGTGACTATTTGGTTTCCTGGTAGGAGAAAATATAAATACCATAAATGAAACATACAGATTCTGACAATCCCTTTCAAATTCAATATACAAAATAGTTCGTAATTAGAATGCTAATCATCTTTGGCATTCTAATAGTAATTATTTTGTTAAGGAGACAGCAATATTTATTTTTTTCATGGATATCAATAATACTATATGAAGGTAACTATAGATCTTTGTTTCTTCTTAGGGCATCAGTGGCTTTGATCTTAAGATGTGTTACTTAAATATGGATAGTCATCAATGCCTTCTGTATGCAAATATAATTTGATCAAACAGATTTTCTGATTTTTCTAAAAATAGTTTTCAGGAATAAATTAAATGATTTCAAGTAAGGAAGAGGGCATATGAACTAGTTTAATGAGACATTCACAGATGCAAAATTGCAATATAAATAAATTTATTTCGACTTTAAAACCAATGCTTTTCATGGGTGTCAAATGAACATGGTGGAACCGAAATATATTGAAACATCTTAGCACTCTTAAATGGTTGTTCTCACTGGATTTTTAGTGTATGCATGTAAAAATCTGATTTTAGGGAACAGAAGGGAGCTATTAGACACGTAGACTAGGAAGTTCTGCCCTAAATTCCAATAACAGTTTTTATTTTATTTATATTTATTTGTTTACCTTTACATCTTACTTTTCTTGTAAGGAACTCCAAATAGTATATAGGGACAATAATATTTTTTATTCTAAGAACAATCCTATGTGGTAGTTTAGAATGAGAGAAAGCAAATGGTCCAAAGACACTATATCAAATAAATCTAGCAGGAATAGGTAATTATACATCTAATGTACTATTGAGAGTAAGCATTTGCCAGGTTAGGTTTTTAACTTATTTAATTTATTTTTATTTTTGTATTACTTTGTAAAGGCTATCTCCTTAAAAAGTTTAATAAGATTCAAATTCTTTAAAAAATGAATCACCAGAGTGTTTTTATATACATTTTGTGCAACACACACTTTGGATTTGAATCAAAATGTCAGTTGTTTCATTTAAATTCTATGTCTCTATCAGCTCTTTCTCTCTGTCTATAGTCCTATTCCAAATGTTCTGGAAAAAAAACCTATTTGAACTTACATCTGAGTAAACATGAACAGACTCTCATATTTTGTTCTTTCACAGACAACATGACATCAACATTGCAAATAATCTTAGAAGTTGTTCCAACAGAAGAGAATCCAAATTTGTGATCGTCAGCTAGAAGAATCTGCATTGTTAGACAAACATTAAGATCCTCATTGATTGAATGAACAATATTTTTTTTTGCCAAAATGGCTTTTAAAAATGTTTTACTGGAAAACTTGGAAACGTTATATTGGGGCATCAGATTTAGCCTGATACTTGATGGAAACTTTAAATGGAATTGTTATGGATGTATGTGTGTACATATATATAAAAATGTTATTTGATACTGTAGACAACTGTTTGTAGGCAACTGTTTTAAAACTGTTGTAAAATAGTGCGTATCTTCTGTTTTGTAAATGGAGTTGATATGGTATTTCCAATATTTTAAATGTATAAGATGTCCAATTTTTCATAGTGATATTTACTAAGAACATTTGTTTTAAAAATGTTCATGATAGCTAGAAATATTAGAATGGATTATATTCTCCCTACTGGACTTGATGTAAGACAACAGTAAAAGAATTGTATTAATACAAAATTATTCCATTTTTTAAAAGCAACACTTTTATGGTTCATTGGAAACACTATTGCATTAAAAACAACTCTATTTTCCCCCAGTCAGTTGTGGCTAGGACTGCTGAATTGTTATGACACCTAAAGAACATACATATGATAGGTAAAAGAGCATTCTTTGTCAATACTTCATAGCAAAAGTAACTTCCATCTGAGGTGATGTAGATAGATTTGCTCCATTTTACTGTCTCTTTATTGCAAATCAACATAAATTCACTATTTATTTGAGGTTCTCCATTTACTGCCTTGTTATTGGAAATCAGCATGAATACACCATTCATTTGAGGAGCTTCCAGATCAGCATTTGATCAAGGAAAAGCCATATGGCTTGGGATGGGTATTTTGTATTAAAACTCACATTAACCACTCTGGCAAATGATAAGGGATTTTAAAGATTTTATTTCAAAAATTTGGACACTACGTTATCTACTCCAGCTTTCATGATGCAGTTGCTCTACCCAATTTTACAGATATGGGCAGGCAGATACATTATCTTAGGTACTTAGATACTGTAAAAAGTTTATGGCTTTTGTGTTTTTCCTTTTCTATTATTTTTTCCACAAAAATATTTGAAATGGAAGAGTTCTATATTTTATAACTGGTAGTCCTAAGTACTGTGTATCTATTATGGAAGCATTTTTTGATGGTACTTTTAAATCACCCAGAGCAGATATAGGCAGTCTCCCTTTTTATGTTGAAGAAGGGAAGGGTTTATTTCCTTCAGAATACATTCATTGCTGTTATCTAGTGCTATTCAGTCCTAACTGTATATTACCTATCAAAGCTTCAGTTTATTATTATTATTATTATTATTATTATTATTATTATTATTATTATTATTATTATTATTATTATTATTATTATTATTATTATTATTATTATTATTATTATTATTATTTAGTGTATGGCATACAATGTCAGGGAAATCTATAAATGCTAGAAACAATGCAGTCCTGACAGCCTAAATTGCAAATTCATTCTGTTCAGCACTTGTGTGCTTATTCTTGGTGCACTGCAGGAGGCAAACTAGTTTACACCAGCTGATTAGCAGCACTCAGTTTGTTGGTTCTTCTGGGCTCCTCTGCTGGTCTTATATGTTGCCTCATGTCTAGGTCTAGCACTAGCTTCTGCTTTCTGCACACATGAACACAGCTATGATTTTCCCACCAAAGTGCTACCCATTTATCTACTTGCAATACTGCATGCTTTTGAATTGCAGGGTAGGTAGGAGCTGGGGACCGAGTGATGGGAGCTCACCTCACCTAATGGAGCTGGGCTCGAACTTCTGGAATGCAGACCATCTCTGGCCAGCTTTTCCAGTGTCATTAAGCCACTGCACCATCATGTCTGAAATTAAGCTTTAGATCTTTAACATTTGAAAAACCTGGAATTGTTTCCAGAACCCAAAATCTTAATTATGGGCATCTGAAGCAGTCTTAAACTACTATGTCCCACAGTCAAACACTTTTTTTTAATAGGGAGAAGTTAAAAATAAGTTTGCAATGGCACAAAGTTATATTATCTTTAGTGACATAGAGACAACAATGCTGTGCTTTCAATACACTAAGCCATCCTAGTTTGGTGTGGTTTGTTTAAAATATTATGGAAATCTACTATTGTTGGTACATTAGCAATAGCAATCTCATTTAGGCTTATATGCTGCCTTCTAGTGCTTTACAGCACTCTCTGGTTTACAATGTCAGCATTTTTGGAACAATGGAAGACTGAGTCAACTTGAGAACCATCAGGATTGAACTCCAGGCTGTGGGCAGAATTTGCTGCAATATCGCACTTTAACCATTGTGCCACTAGGGCTTCTTATAGCCTATAAATGTATATATTGGCTTATAGCTTAGTGTTTTTGTGAGCCCAATTTTGTTTACTTAACAAATCATGATTAAGCAAACAATGGCTTGACATCATCTGTAAACCTAGCCACTTTTCACTTAGTTTTGCTGCAATTTTTTAATTTATTCAGTTTCTAAAGCTGCACATGTCAATAATTCTAGCTGGCTCTTTTGTCTTTTCCTTTCTTTGCTTTAATATTTGAAACAGGAAGTTATTCAATGCAACTTAACTGATGTTGATAGCATTCTATTCAATGTCTTTCTGGGTTTTTTTTCCATTTAGCAACACTGCATTAAGAAAAATAGTTTCAGGCATCATTTTTTTTGTAAGATTAGTAGCCCCAAAACAGGCTTTATGTCCTTAGAGAGAATGCCTTCTTCATTAATTGTGTAATTTTATATTCTGTGCACATTGAATTATTTGTAAAGTAATAGTGTGACTTTTAGAAAGACACACAGGAGGCTTATTATTCTAATTAATAATTCCATCACATGAAAATTTACAATCATTCTAATAATACAAAACTATATTAATGAGGTACCCAAGGAGAATAGTTTGCAAAGATATGTATAGCTGAAAGAAACCCAAGAGATAAACAACGTTTTCTGGTAAATAAATGGATAGCGCCAACCACTGACTAAAAAGAAAAGGTCCAAATCTCTAACTTTTGCAACACAATACAGCATGGATTATTATGCTACTACCACGAAGAGCAAAAATGCAAAATATATGATTTAAGAAGAAAGGTGAGGTATGGTATATAAAACACCTATGATGCTCTTCCTGGTTCTTTCCACCTGAGCAGTCTTGGTTAGGAGAAATGCATTCAATGGCACTGCTGCCTTTTCTAATATGCTGAAGCAGGAGGGGGATAACCAATTAATTGCATACACTCATTTGCTATCCCTCATTTTATGTCACAGGCCACATGTATTTAGGACTAAATAAATAGAGATATAATCCTCCTATGGCAGCGATTCTCAACCTTTTTCAGGCCGTGACCCCGACCTGCGCCGTGCATGCACTGTGCGATGGCCTGCACCGCGCATGCATGGCGCGATGGCCTGCATCGCGCATGCACGGTGCGGCGGCCTGCATCGTGCATGCGTGGCATGACGGCCTGCATTGCGCATGCATGGCACGACAGCCTGCATTGGGCATGTGCAGCGTGATGGCCTGCAGTGGGCATGCGCGGTGCTACCTTGCGCATGCGTGGTGCTACCCCGTGCATGCGTGGTGCTGCCCCCTGCGCCGGTTGAGGCGTAGGCCGCCGCCCGTTTAGGGCGGTGGCAGGCAGGCACAAGTGCTCAGGTGCTCAGGTAAGC
Organism: Bothrops alternatus; assembly: GCA_034064705.1. NCBI lineage: Eukaryota > Metazoa > Chordata > Lepidosauria > Squamata > Viperidae > Bothrops > Bothrops alternatus. The sequence continues at coordinate 7,137,968 of JARGCV010000081.1, read as the reverse complement.
CACCTGCCAGGCCCCACGCGTGCCAAAAACTCTCCCTGCACCCGCCGCTGCCCCGCTAGCCTTGCCTTCACTGCCGCCCGTTTGGGGCGGCGGCAGGCAGGCCCAGGTGCTCCTGGGCGGCCGCGGCAGCAACAGCACAGGGCAACCATGGGCTGGGCCACCAGCTGGCCCAGCCAAAGGGAGGTAAGCCACCTGCCGGGCCCCACACACGCCAAAAACCCTCCCTGCGCCTGCCGGCCTCCCACCTCCCACCCCTGGCCCTCTTTTACTTACAGTTTTAGTAGTTCTCAGCAGGGAGGGGTGTAAACTTCCGGAGAGCTCGCCTTCGCTGCAGACCACTTGCAGCACCGTTTGCAGACTGGGACTTTTGGCGGGCTCAGCAGGTCGGAGACAGCCTGGACAATTCCTATTGGCTTTTGAAAGCCAATAGAATTAGACTCTATTCAAGAGAGTCTATTCTATTGGCTTTCAAAAGCCAATAGAATAAGAGGGAGTAGCACAGCTAAGGAAAAGGGGGAAAAATGGCGTAGCACAGCTAAGGAAAAGGGGGAAAAATGGCGGACTGCATTGTTTGGCGACCCCCGTGAAATGGTCGTTCGACCCCAAATGGGGTTGCGACCCACAGGTTGAGAACTGCTGTCCTATGGCAAGAAGCTACAATTTGTATTGACACAGCCTTAAAGTCCAGTCTGCTAGAAATTGTTTTCTGAATAAGGGTGGTAAAACTGACAATACTATCTACTACTGATTCTCTTCGATGTACTTTGTGTTACACAGTATGTGCTTCTGCACGTGCATGCACGCGTACACCCACACACCCAAACATTGTTGGTCAAATCACCACTGGAATTATCTGTCCAGTGGTAGGATTCAAATATGTAAACAATCGGTTCTCTGTGTGGAAGCTGTTTCCAGAAGTCCATTCTGGCCTGGGCAACAAAAAATTAGCTACCAGTTCTGTCGAAGTGGTGCGAACTGGCTGAATCCCACCACTGTATCTGTTGGTACCAAAATGAAGTTTCAGTGACTTCTTTGACTAATTCTCTGTAGGTATATATTTGCTTCTTTTCAAAAACTCTATATAAAGAATTGGTGCAAAACTAACACTGCTTGGGGTAACATAATTATAAGTGTTAGATTATGAATATTAGCTACAGGTGTTAATAGATAAATGGCTATTATTAATTCTGTAGGTTTTAAGTGAAACCAAGGACAGATATAAACCTGCCAACTTTTCTCCTACAGAAAATATGTACTTGGATTTTAATTAGGGGACTGTTATATTTTATAAGGTTTTACAGAATACAGACTTTATATAGAATAGATAAACTATTAATCAGTTTATGTATTGATTCAAAAGAAATTTGCTGAAAAAAGCTCTTAATATAATGTCTCTGTCCCCTTTTGTATCCATGTACTATATATTCAGCATGAATTAATACACTGCAGGAGGAAGGGATGACTGAAGATTACGGACCAGTGTGGTTTGGTAGATAGTTTTTTTTTAAACTTCCTGCCTAAGGCTAACAGTGACTGCCAGTTTCCATGAATAAGGGAAGATTAAATCTGTTTCTCCTTGTTCCTTACATCTGATTCAGCACTTTAAACATTAAACCACATTAAACCAGTTCTCATATGCTGTACTTTGAAAATGATTTAGAAAATGTATAAGTAGCCACTTTGCTACTACTCTTTTTTTTTTCAGGTTCTGAAATAGCAAGCATGGGTGGTAGATATTTTCAGGTCTCAGTTAAAAATTAAATGGAATTATTGAAAGAACTGTGATTTCTCAAGATACTTGCATTTCAACAAGCAGTTTTTGATTCTGTCAGTTTCAACTGAATTCCTTCTGAAGTAATGCATTGCCTTAGGGCAGAAACAAAAATGCTAACCAGAGTAAATCATGAAATTTACATAGTTAGTCCTTAAAATGGAATGGCAGAAGACCATACCCATAAGCAGATTATGTGCTGCATTATGCCTGTTATGTGGTTGCTCAGAAAGCATTAGCTTGGGTCAAAGAAAAGAATAACAAAGACAATTATTGGGCTGTTAAGAAATTTCTTTATCTAACTTACAAATAAGATAGATGAAGATGAAGAGATATTGACAGTTGTATTTATATGGTCCTGGAAACCAAATCTCTTACCCAATCATTTTAATTACTAAGGTTCTAGCAAAGTTTTCTCTATCAGTCTTTCTGATACACAACTGGATACCTTGATGGTTTACAGAGATATATGGGTTCTTCATATAAAGTTTTGTGCTTGCTTGCTTGATTTTATACACGTTTGAAAGAAAAAACCCCTAGAAAATACTGCTTTTTAGGAAGGTTGGAGATTTTGCCAAGCATTCCAATTTGATTTCCATGCTTCTTCCATCTTTCTGTAGCAGAAATACCAAAGAAGAAAGAGGTTCAATCTTCAGGGGAGGTGATCCTGAACCTTTTGGAAGTTGTTTTACCATCCTATAATAGCCATGCTTCTGAACACTGGAAAATCTCCTCCTCCTTCTAGGGCAGAGAAGTGAATGGATTACAGTATAATATTTGTCTGTCTGCCTGCCTATCTGTCTGTCTGTCTTGAAGGGTCCTTGGTGCTCTCTGAGGTTGCTTGTTTTCTTGCAGACCTTTCATTACCGTGACTAGGTAACATCAACAGTGCTAGTAAGTGCTGTTTGCTGTCAGTTTGTATTCTGGTGTCTTGCCTGTCTATGTGGGTGGGGCGATATTAGGGATTCTTTGGTTGGGCTGTTTACTATTGGCTTTTGGCAGTTTCTTGATTGGGGTATTGCTTACTTAATTGTTGGTCTGAATTTGACTTGGAGTTAATCTATACTGATCTGATTACTGATTACTGGTGGAGAAGTGCTGGAGTCTCTCTCTCTCTCTCTCTCTCTCTCTCTCACACACACACACACACACACATACACATTTTCTATTTATATATTATCTATTTATCATCTATCTTTGAATGGTAAGAATTCATTCTGTATTTTTGATACTTTTTCTCAAAGTTCAAAGCAAGGAAAAAGTGGTGATACCACTTTGCAATGTTATCTTTTGTGGGGACTCATCTCTGTATTTTGAAACCATCACTCTTACTTATTCATTACCCAAGCTCAACTAATCTTTTTTGAGGATTTTTTTTCTTGCCGGAAAAATACATTAAGGAGAAAATGATGGAATATCTGTAACATGCTATTTGAATAGTACTTTTGGAGTCAGGCACTAGAAACACCTTCAGGGTTTTGTGGAACTTTTAAGGCTAACACATTTATTATAACATACATTTTCACAGGTTACATGCATTTAATTAGATACATAAAATGTGATATTAGATAGGAATATATTTACACCACTTTTCAGAAGGCATAGTAAACAGTGACATCAGAACAAATAAATGCAAATAGAAGTGATAATTATTTTATTAAAAGTAGCTTCTGTACCATCTTAAGACTGACCATATCATAAAAATCAAACTATTTTAAAAACTATGCTTTACTTTACAACAGTGTGAAATTTATTTTCTGCCCATTGATATTAGAACATATTATTTTTAAACATTTAACTATATCTGAGAACAAGTTATTGAATCTGAATTTCAAAATCTACAATCAAGCTGATGTAGTGGGTTTTCTTTTGCATTACCCTGTATTCACTTTGGGAAGTTGGGGGTGGGAAGGTTGAGGGGGTATAATAATGTACTCAACTGTAACACTTGTAATATATAAGAAAGAAACATTTATTGATATAAGAGGGGTTGCTCGGACAGTACCTCTGCACTACATCTGGAGGGGGTTGAGAGGGAGGAGTGAAGGAGTGAAGGGAAGTAGGGTTGGAGGAGATGAGGGTGGAGAGAGAAGGAGGGAGAGAGGGGTGAGGAGGAGGGAAGTGAGATAGGGAGGAAGGAGGGGGATGTGGTGGTGGGGGGTGCTGCCGAGCAACACCCATAGTTGTTTTGTGTGGGAGAAAGTTGAAAAAGAATGTATTAAGTTGAGTTGTGTTTAACTTGATTCTTTGTTTAAAATTATAAAACCAATAAAATATTTTATTAAAAAAATCTACAATCAAGCAATATCTTTATTGGGACTAATCAGTATAAACAATGGTATGGCCAAATATTTAAGACTTTTAGCTTTCCTTATAATGCAAGGAACTACAAAAAGCAAGCAGAGGGAAAAAATGAAGAAGAAAAACAGTTGATGCTGCTGTAATTAAGTGCTGCAGTCAAGAGCTAAAGAGCTTTCTAAACAACACATTTAGGAGATACATGGTTTGGGAAATATTGCACAAATATTAAAATCCATCCGATTTTCATGTCAATGCTGTAACAGTATGCACATTTTTTAAATTATAGAATAGATAATGAATCCTGAAGCTTCTCAAAGAAATATAAACTTCTATTGATGGAATAATCTCCTATTCATTATGACAATTGATTGCATTTGTTTGTTTTCCACTAATGAAAGTTGTTCACTAGAGCAATATGTAAGTACCCTGCATCACTTTTAGAAACTTTTCATGACAATTACACTATACAAGCAATCATTCACCCCATTTCTTTTCTTTAAACCCTAAGTTAAATAAGAACTTGGTAAACATCTCATAGCCAAGAATGAGAATTAGAATAAAGTAAATATATAAAATGTAATGAAATATTCAGGTAATTGTCTCTGGAATTTCTAATTTAATGAAAGTACAGCCTAATTCAGTGGTTCAACAGATGGATGAAACAATTCTGATGAGATCAATTTTTCTGCCTGTAACTGTGCAATAAATATGCAATTAGGTTTTATTATATTGCTGTTTGATTGCTAGCACTGATGCCTTCTCCAAAAATTAAGCACTTAAAACATTGAGCAGCATTTTGCTCTCTATTGGAATGGCTAGAAGAGAAATTATAGTTTCAAATATTTTCTGTATCTTAATTTTTGATGATTTGTTCAATTATAGCAAGTGCTTCGCAGCAGCACTGAAAGAAAGAAATGAATGCTTAAGCACAAAAGAAAAGCCAGTCCAGTATACAGTAAACAAACATAGGTTATGATTCTTTTTTAAAACACACACACACACACACACACACACACACACACACACACACACACAACAGTCCTTATGCAGGGATTATCCATTAAATCAGATGTGTAATTGAAAGAAGGGATTATCATGGTGGTAAAATTCATTGATTAAAATGTAGTAGAAAAGACAAAGGCTTTTGTGATAATAACTTCGTGGAAAATTTCATCTATTTCCTAAAATGAAAGTACCTTTGCTATTGCTCTAAATACATATTTACTATATATAAAAATTATTTTAAACCTTAATGTATACTGTCTATACCTCCTGACTGGTTGCACACAGGCAACAACATGTTGATTTACAAGGCAATCCATAGATCAGGGCCCCCCAACCTTTTGGGCACCAGGTTCTGGTTCCATGGAGAGAGCTTTTTCTGTGGACCAGAGGGGGCATGGTTTTTTATCCTGTGGCTTGGGCTTCGTTTGTTTGCTTGGCAGTTTCTGGTGTGCTGTGGCCTGGTGCCAGTTCACAGACCGGGGGTTGTAGACCCCTGCCATAGAGTACTGTTGGTAACATAGTAGTGTGAGAAAGCTTGAGTAAAACTGTTCTGGTTTGAATGCGAGGCTTATTTATTTATTTATTTATTTATTTCCTACTTTTATTATTTTGACAAATAACTCAAGGAGGCAAACATATCCAACACATCTTCCTCCTATTTTCCCCACAATAATAACCCTGTGAGGTAAACTGGGCTGAGAGACAATCACCCGCCCAAAGTCACAGAGGCAGCTTTTGTGGCTAAGGTGGGACTTGAATTCATGGTGTCCTGTTTTCTAGCCTGGTGCCTTAAACACTAGAATATCATGCAGAACTATCTTATTTCTTGGCTGGCAGGCTTATCTGAGTGTAAGGCAGGGAGATAGCCCTGACCTCATGTGATGTCCTGGATACTAATGTCCAGTTCATTGGTGACCTTGGTCTCTGGTTGTTCCCAGGTCTGTTTGTAATAACTAAGTATCTAAGTTGGTGGTTGATTTGGCTTATTTCAGTCAGGTATTACCAAAACTTGTCTAAGAATGGTAAATGGTGTCTTTTGTAGATATGCTTTTTGTCAGGTTCTACCCTCTGGAACAGAATCTTCCCAGATATTTGCTTGACTTCCACCCTAACCAATTATACTGACAATTGCTTTTCCCTTCTGTGGGTTACTAGGCCAATTATGGTGGTCTTCCTTAAGCATCTTATGGATTATGTGGGATTTTGGTAACAACTTGGGGATTTCTCAATGATCACCAGCCAGTTCTGTTGTTAGACTAATGTGTCATCATCAATAGGAAATAATCTGAGCTTTTGAAGTGATTGTTCCTTAATGGCATTTCTGTTTACTGGTTTCACTTGATTCCTTGGTTTAGGAAATACAGAATAGAAGCTATGAATACAACAACAATGGAAGACAACCAAAACTGAAATCTGATGGAATACAAAACAAGTTCAAGTCTGAGTCTACCCTACAGTAGAAAGACACTGACTTTAATTATGTATTACACCATGTCATTCATTTATGAAGCAGCAGTACTGAAGAAACAAAGTAACATACTATTGGATTCAGCTTTGACCTACATATAAAATGTGATTTATAAGGAACAAATATTACTCCCCATTACCATGGGTAAGTCCAGTTTCTAGCAAATACAACTTCCCTCATACATCATTGAGAGTCTTTTAGCAGAATTTTTTTTAATTAATATGTATAAAAATAAAATGCACTATTTTTCTGCGCTTTTCTATGTATGTATTTACTAATTTATAAGTAGTTAATATGAAAATAATTTGATTTATGTGTGACTATGAGTGGTTCTGAACAACATACTAGAATGAAAATTCAATTGGCTACCTTGTTTTGTGAATTCAATTGACTAATTTACGGTAAAATGATGTGTGAATTCAGGCAATTGAATTAATTCAGTGAACCATAGTTCAGCTTAAGCTTATGATGAAATAATCATACATTTAATTTCATATTACATAGAGTTTTGTGAATGTGAAAGCTTTGTCCCTGTGGATTCACCCCATGAAGAGGGAGAAAACTTCATATCTATCATTCAAGTTTTGTGTGGTTATTTTGAAGCTTAGGTTTTTGTACATGCATTTATCTGTATGCATTGGGAACACATTTCTGCCATAGCTGTCTAGAGTGAAAGTGACTTCTGCTTATCATACAGGGTCTCAGGAGTGCCTCGGAGCAACCACCCAAAATCTCCATGCATCTGCTTTCAACCTTTATGATGTGGATCCAGAAAGGTGCTTCATTTTGCTGAAGAAGCTACACAGGCTTACTATTAAATACTGCTTCTTCATCTGTGAAATTTTGACAGTTCAGATATTTATTTTTAGATTTATATACAGCCTTCCCTCCAGGAGCTCTGCTTCATCCTCTACCTCATTTTATCATCGGAACTCATAAACAAGGTATGCTAGGCTGAAAAATAATGATTGGCATTCATCATTATATTCACCTATATCTGAGCATTAATTATTGTATCTTTGGTTTCCTTTATTTCCATTCTGTACACAAAGCTATATTTAAGATTAAATCTGTTTTGGTTCAAGCCTATATCATCATGAAGCATTAAAAAAAGCCATGAAGAATTGAGTTGATAAAAGTATCTACTGACTTGTGTATCATAAAAATTGATATGAAAGTTTTTGTGAAAGAGAATAAGTTATAATTTGCAGTTCCCAGATAGATAATTTCCTGTCTATCACTCCTGGTCATTCTACTTAAAAACTAAGTTATGCAGCCTTTAAAATATCGATATGTTTTGCCACTAAAGAAATAATTTTGTTGGCAAAATGTTCTCACTAGAAAGATGATGAGGGGGAGTTGAGTACTTCACTATTGCCATTGTCCCAGTCAGAACAATCAAAATGCTCTTTCTCCTGCTATACAAATTTATATATCCCAGGCATTGGGATAGAGTGAATGAGACCAGGATAGGAAAGAAAGTGGGGATATTAAAAAAGAATGGCTGTTGTGCAATGTTTTTCCTATTTCTAGCATTGTTGTTGATTTTATATTGTTTTATTAGTTGTAGTTTGCCAAAAGTTGGTTTTAAGATGAGCAGTTATATAAATTTTATAAGTAAATGAATAATTAAATTAAAATATTTATATATTTATATTTGCATCATACTGTTCATTCTGCAGTTGAAAGTGGAATAGGCAGCATTTCCTTCACCTGTTATATCTCACAACCACTCTGTGATGTAGTTTGGGTTAAGAAAGAGTAAGTGATCCAAGTCATTTGTAAGTTTCTATGGCTGAAAATGGACTTGGACCTGAGTCATCTCAGTGCTGGTCAAGACTGTGAACACTAAACTAAGTGAAAGTGCTGTGGATTTGTTACCTACATCTTATCTAGTTTGACTATAAAGTTTGTAGTATAGGAATGTTTTGTTCTGGGATAATTAGTATCAGTACAAATCTTGGCTGTGGCTTCACTGAAGAATTTAGCTTGCATATTTAATAAATTCATACAATGGGTAAAGAATAGTCTCATTCTTCCTCTGGGCACATCCAACAAATGGAAGAATATTTCATACACATAACAATCCACATTTTCCTGACATTATTTATTCATTTTATTTATTAAACAAATTTATATGTCCACCCAACTCCCATAAGGTGACAGCTAATAAAACTAAAAATTACAGTAACCCATAGACCCTCCCACCCCTCCACAGTGGTAACATACACCATCCCACTAACCATTTGATCGGCTTCACATCAACCTGGGGTCCTCATGCTGGCTAACACAACCACATCTTCAGGGCCTTCTGCAAAAGTATCAAGGTGAGGATGATTCTTATCTCTGGGGTAGAATATTACATAAGGAAGGAGCCACCACAAAGAAGAACCTTTTTCTTGGTCTCAGTAGATGTACTTCTGTAACAGATAGGAGCTGCAGAGGTTTGCTTTTCATAAAAGATTAATTAAAGTCCTTGAGGAACAACCTGAGTCTGTTGCTCATCCTAACCCTGAATGCACCAAAGTGTTGCCTGAATGAGAATTATGTGTATACCACAATACACATAAAATTGTTCAGGGGCTTTTATTTTCATAAGAAACAAACATTCATAATCTTGACTATCTTTCTTTTATTTTTCCAGGGATGATTGAAGCTATTGAAGAAAATCATATTCCTTGTCAAAACAGTGTTTCGAGGATTATACCAGATTATAAAAGAAAAGATAGTGGAGGTGTATTTAGAGAATGGACAATATTGGCAATTATTACTTTGTCCTGCCTCCCCTAAATATGTTATATACTTAAGTGAAGAACTTTAGTCCTCTCAAGTAGCTGTTTGGCCTCTTTTTATGAATACTAAGCTCCCTGAGATTCAGAATCAATAAAAACAATTTCTGCAGGGAAAGGAGAAATGTTATTTGGGAAGCTGAAATATACTTTTGCATTAAAATGTCTCTTTTTCTAGATTATATGGATATTTTAAAAGCAAGACTACCAACATTAAAAAATAAAATAGAACTCTCCAATGAGTTATAAAAAATCATTCTCTAGCAGAATAGAATATATAGACAGGAGAAAATATTCTCTGGTGAGGTAAATGTACAATGAATAACACTGCATATACTAATTCTAGGCTGAAAGCTATTCTCTAAAGGGAATGAATAATGGCATTCCGCTAGAGAACTGCACCATCTAACTTTCAACTGAAAGCTCTATTATCAATGCTTTTGCTTCTGAGATGCTTTTGTGGCTTCTGAGATGGCACTGCTGAAGTCAGTTATTCTTTTTGGTGGGAAAATTAAAACATGACTTCTTGAACTCTTGGGTGAAACTAGATCCACACTAAGCAAAGATTATAAAGAAGTCTGCAAGCTTCAGAGTTCATTAATATATTTTGTCAGGATTGAAAGTAAGCAAAAATGAAAAAGAACAAAGAGTAAATGAAATGTTGGATAAAATGAAAAAAATCAGAATATTATGTTTACTTTGAACTGGAATTGTTTTATTCAATGTATTTTAGTAAGTAAAACCCTATTACTTTTAGTTTATTTTTGCCTATACTGCTCTCAAATCTTATATATATATGTATATGTACCGGTATATGTTCAAGCTGTATATATTAGATAGGAACTACTAGTAGTTTTTGACCAGAAAAAAGGAAGGTTATATCATTTTCCATATTTAAATTCAGTAACAGCAGATATGATGGATCAGTCTTTTCCCAGAATGTCAATTTTGCATATATTGATAAGTTTGTTTTCTTTCGTGTCTTCTATAATGTGCAATAAAAATGTATAATTTTTCTATGCATCTTATGATGATTACTTAAAAGTAATTCACATTAAGTTCACTGGGATTTACTACCAGGTATCTTTGGGTATAATCCAGTATTAATATCCTTTTTTTCTCGCAGAACATGCAGATATAAACATAGTTTATCTAATTGCACATATTTATATTTGTGGAATCTTTTTCAGGTGAGAACTACTTCACAACATGTAGGCAAGTACACAGTTAAAATTAATATATTTGCATTGGCCCAAGTTATTTGTTTAGAATATATGAATATACATATACATAACAGATTAAGGCTCAACCCCGACAAGACAGAGTGGCTGTGGGTGATGCCTCCCAAGGACACTTCAATCTGTCCTTCCATTACTCTGGGGGGGGGATAATCTATAAACCCCTCGGAGAAGGTCCGCAACTTGGGAGTCCTCCTCGATCCACAGCTGACGTTGGATCATCATTTGTCAGCTGTGGCGAGGGGGGCATTTACCCAGGTTCACCTGGTGTACCAGTTGCGCCCTTATTTGGATCAGGAGTCTCTTCTCACAGTCACACATGCCCTTGTCACCTCAAGGATCGACTACTGCAACGCTCTCTACATGGGGCTACCCTTGAAGAGTGTTCAGAGACTACAATTAGTGCAAAATGCAGCTGCGCGAGCAATTGTGGGCCTTCCACGTCGTGCCCACATTTCGCCAACTCTCCGCATGCTGCATTGGTTGTCTATTGGTCTCCGAGCGCAATTCAAAGTGTTGGTTATTACCTATAAAGCCCTTTATGGCATGGGACCAGGATACTTACGGGACCGTCTTCTGCCACATACTTCCCTACGACCGGTGAGAGCGCACAGGGTTGGCCTCCTCCGGGTCCCGTCAGCGAAACAATGTCATCTGGTGGGCCCTAGGGGGAGGGCTTTCTCTGTTGCGGCGCCCGCCCTCTGGAACCAACTGTCTCCTGAAGTCTCCCAGCCTTCCGAAAAAATCTTAAAACTTATCTTTGCCGGCAGGCCTGGGGATGATTGTGGATTGACTGATGAATATGAGTGAGAGTGCGTGGGGTTTTATTTTATTTTTTAAATATTTCTTGTTTGGGTTTATACTGTATTTGTTGTTTTATATACATGTTGTTCACCGCTCCGAGTCTTCGGAGAGGAGCGGCAAATAAGCCTAAACAAAATAAATAAATAAATAAATAAATTTCTATGGAAGGATCCTATTCTTGGAACATCTTCTGAAAATATCCTTTAATGGGCTTATTTTATATAGGTTTCCTTAGTTATTTCTTCACCAGTGATTTATACTGTTAGCATTATGCAATCATTATTGTACTGATATGACAGTAATGAAAACTGGTTTTATGTTGCTTTAATGATTAGGAACTGATGTTTTAAAGGTGCTGCAGGTTCCTGGTGAGAAATTTTTGATTCAACTTTCATAATTAATGGCTATTTTTAAATTCTTTTATACTTTTAACTACAAAATTTCTTTATACGTCCACATCTAACACATGTGAAAACACTTTTGCACGTAATATTTTCTTGCAAATTTTTCTAATTTCATATGTCTGCTATGGGAGGAATATAGGAAAAAACATCACACAGAAAGAACAGCATGTTAACATGTTTTTGTTTTTATTTTTTAAAATATGTGTAAACTTATTTAAATTTTAATAAAAAATTCCACATAGAAATCACTAAGTATATTTGTGAAAGACAAATGTATTGTTCTGCAATAAAGTTCACAAATTTCAGCAAGCACATACTAGCTCTCTTACAGATGAAAAAATGATAGCCTATGTATATTTATTTTTTATAAATTAGATAATAATATTTTGAATTAGCGTTTCAGCCAAATGAAATCTTTCGGGGTTTCTTTCATTCCTTTTATGATAATTTCTTTTACTTCAGCTTAGCTGGTTGTATGGAATCAGGTAAGAGAATTTGGTGTTATGTTTATGAGTCTGGCAAAATAGCCTATTCCTTTCTATGGGGATTTGGTGATACATATCATGGGTGAATGGCACACAAGATAGTCTGCCTGATTAGAATTTTTTTTAAAAAATATATTTTATTAATTTTTTACAATAACAATCTTTACAGCTTTGTGAATAGTGTGTTGTCTGGGTTCATATACTCAAAACAAACAATAACAATTAATTTCTCCAATTAATCAATATGTTAGTTGGTAATATATTTCTTGATCCTTTCTTCTTCCAATAATAATCTCCTTTTGTCTACATTAAGCAAATATAATTCTTAATATTTTCAGTACATACCAAGTTGAATATAAACATTTTTTTGTATTTATGCATATGATAACATCAGCATATAACATATTTTCTAATGCCTGATTAGAATCTTATATCTGTCAGATTGTATTGCTTTGCTTCAGCTAATGAAGATTGTGGCAAATGTGTTCTAATATCTTCCTTTATTAAATATATATAATACTGATTGTGATTAATGAGGAACAAAATACTGAAGCAACAACTATAATCAGCTAACAGTCTTTTCAGTAACAGATTTTGTTGTAAAAATAAGTTGCATTTCCCACTTTTCCTGCATAATAAATATATCTGCAGATTCTATTCTTGTAATAGTGGCTTGTGAAGTAAGTTTGTTATGGATTTTGAATTAACATTCTATATTATAGAAACGTCATTCTCTTCATTAACAGAACATAGCCTGATTTGCTGCTGTTTTGATTTATGAGACTGTTATTGTAGGCATTGATCACAGCAACTCTATTGCAGCTGATTTTGCTATAAATAACCAAGTGTCACATTAGTAGGCTTTCAAAAAGAATTCACGTTCATCTGATAGGGGTCAAAAAACTGGTAATATTTATTCCTGTTGTTCCTTTGTTTTCCGCTTAACCATATTTACTGGCACAAATTCTTGAGAATAATTTCCACAATTTCTTTTCCCTGCCAAATCTCAATATTTTAATTTACCTGCTAAAGAGTCCTAGCAATTTTCTTCACAAGATTTCAAGGGGATTTGCCATTGCCTTCTTCCCAGGAGTCAAGCTGGTTTTTGTGCCTAAAATGGGACTAGAACACATGGCCTCCTGGTCTCTAGTCCACTATCTTGAACTAGCTCTTAACTATCATGTTCTCTACAACTGATTATTTTTTTTAAAAAGCAGACTTTTACTTCATGGAGACAAAAACAGTTTGGAATTTTTGGATTTTTAGGTCCTTTGTATCTAAGTAATCCTTTCAGTAAACAAAACTTAACAGAATTTACTTTAAATAAGGTATAAGATGCGTACATGAAAAAAGAAAATGGTGTGACAGTAGACTTCTTCGGGTATTAAGGCAAAGCTCTCAGATGGGGTCCTCCAGTGATAAAGGAAGAGAGGTGCTAAACTCTATCTACCAGCTTCACCAACTGAGAACAAGCAAGAGAAAGGAAAAAGGAGAGCTAAACACATCTAAAGTATGTTGTCCCTCACTATTTCACCCCATTTATTTATTTATTTAATTTATTTATTTTGTAAACTTTTATACCGCCCCTCTCCCGTAGGACTCGGGGTGGTTTACAGCCAAATTTAAAACATAACAATAATAAATATTTAAAACAGAATTAAATAACCTAGGCTGTACTAAAAACCAAATTAAAATCCCATACTAAAACCCTAACTACTTAATTTAAATTACATAAAAACCTGAGGAGTTCTAGGCCAGGCCGGCTTGATTGAAGAGATAAGTCTTCAATTCTCTTCTGAAGGTGCAGAGATCATGACATGTCCGGAGTTCCGGAGGGAGCTCGTTCCACATCATCGGTGCCCCCACAGAAAAGGCTCTCCCCCTGGGTGCCACCAGCCGACATTGCTTAGCCGATGACACCCTGAGGAGGCCCTCCCTGTGGGAGCAAACTGGTCGGTGGGAGGTATTTACTGGCAGTAGGCGGTCCTGTAAATAACTGGGTCCTATGCCACGGAGCGCTTTAAAGGTGGTGACCAACACCTTGAAGCACACCCGGAAGACCACCGGCAACTAGTGCAGCTCACGCAGGATGGGGTTGTTCGTGCCCGCCAGGGCGCCCCCACCACCACCCGCGCGGCCACATTCTGCACCAGTTGGAGCCTCCACGTGCACCTCAAGGGGAGCCCCATGTAGAGAACATTGCAATAGTCCAGTCTGGAAGTGACAAAGGCATGAGTGACCGTGTGTAGCGTGTCCCGATCCAGGAAGGGACGCAACTGGCGTACCAGATGAATCTGGTAAAACATCCTCCCGGCTACGGCCGTCAGATGGTCCTCAAGGGACAGCCGTGAATCCAGGAGGACTCCCAAGTTGCGAGCCCTTCCCGTGGGAGCCACTGACTCGCCCCCAATAGACAGCGATGGAGTCAGCTGACTATACCGGGACGACGGTAACCACAGCCACTCGGTCTTGGATGGGTTGAGCTTGAGACCGTTCTTCCCCATCCAGATTTGCACGGCCTCCAGGCACTGGGTCAGTACACCAAGGCCTTCATTTGGGTGGTTTGGGGTGGAAATGTACAGCTGAGTGTCATCAGCGTATTGATGGAATTTCACCCCAAAACCTCGGATGATCTCACCCAGCTGCTTCACATAAATGTTGAACAATAAGGGCGAGAGGACCGACCCCTGAGGCACCCCACAGTCAAGGGGCCTCGGGTTCGACCTCTGACCCCTTGTCAACACAAACTGCGTCTGGCCAGAGAGGAAGGAGGAGAACCACCGAAACACGGTGCCCCCTATGCCCAGCCCCTCGAACCGGTGCAGCATAATACCATGGTTGATGGTATCAAAAGCCGCTGAGAGGTCCAATAGCACCAGGACAGAGGAACAACCCCTGTCCTATGTTTCCTTCAAAACATAGCCACACGTGCAAACATCACTCATGCCGCACTTCTCTGAAGATTCCAGTTCAGAACTTGAAAACCAGATAACCAATAGATAGTAATGTACACTTTTGTATCTCATTGCTGCCTAGTTTTTGCTGATCAGATAAGATGGAGTAGATATGGACAAAGACAGTCAGCAGATTTCTGATTCTGCTGTCTTTTTAAAATGGATGGTGTGCTTTAAAAGCATTACAATTCTGCAGTTCTTACAACTTACAGCACATCACAATAGATATGCTATTGGGGAAACATGCATTGATGCAAAATTGATTATATGCTATCATTTTAATTTTAAGAGCTTCTTTTAAGTGCAACGGAAGTATGAAAACTGGAAAATTTATGGACATTTGCTTTTGTTACATTTTTAACAGCAATAACTTGACTACATACGAAATGACATTGAAGAATTGTTATCAATTTACCAATTTCATTTTGTGTAAAATGGAGGTAAGAGAATATTTTTGATAGCTTGAGGAGATGGCATTATTTGAATGAAAATGAACTCTTTTGTTGATCAATAGGTCAGAGAAAGGCTGTTCTCTGCATTCTGAGATCAAGACGTCTGCAGGTAATGTTGTTATTGATTGTGTTGGCTTTAACTAGTTTTGTAAGCCTGGGAGAGGAAAATGCTACTGGAATGGAAGTTATGCAAGTGCTATATTTGTCTAATTATATTTGTATGCAAATGCTATGTTTATTTAATTAAATGCTACTTAAATTCATGTTTTTTAAAAGTGGCTGCAGTACTCCAAAATGATCTGAAGTATAGACTGGGTTCTTTTGGATCTAGTACTATTACTGGAGCCTCAAATAATCTCAGTGACTTGGAGACTTTTATCCCCTTAGGGCAGGACACTGTTGTCAATGTAGCTTGTTATATGACTTTTATTCTTTTTAATTCTAACATCCCAGAAGAAGACTTCCATTCTGTTACCAAGAAAATGGCATGGATCTATTCGAAATGAATCTATCTGGATAAATGAGACTTTATCTTACAGTATATCTGACATTGACAAATATTGTTTTGTTACAGTCTTATTATTTTATGTATTTTAACTGATTATTGCACAGAATTTGTTTTTTACTGAATGATACAAACATACAGTGATCATCCTCACCACAGTCTTCTAACTTGTGCTAGCCTTATAACAGAAATGAATTGTCTTACAACTATAAAAAATATTCCTAGTAGTAGAGATTGTTCTACCTGCTAGTTCCAATATACCAGTGCTAGCCTTCCTGACCAGGTCATTAAATATCAAAAGCTTCCCATTCTGCAATTTCTAGAGTAAAACTAGGTTGACTAGTCAATTGCCAGATATTCCACAATTTGAATACATTTCATTCGAAGTTTAACATCTGCAGAATGGCCTCTTGTACAACACACAATTTAATGATAGACACATCTACTTTTTTTAAAGGAGGTAAGACCTTTTCCTTTGCTTTGACTATCAATATCCTTACTTCTATGCCAGTGTGGAGCTTGATGATTTTCCCTTGTATATGATTAATGCTACTAATTGTTATTCATGCTTTTTATTAGTTACATAGAATTGAAAATATTTTTGCTAGTAAGGTTGCTTGTGGCTTGCTTGCTTTGGTTTTATGCATCTTAAAATTCATTTTGTATTATGCAAGCTTCTAGAAGAGTTTCTTCAATTTTATAGCGGGCCAGGATAAGACACTCTATAGACCAAGTCTTAATCTGGCTCTCATTATAGCTTCAAATTAATTGAAGCTCCAAGCTAGATGAACAGATAGTATCCCTATTTGCAACCAGGCTGTGCAAGTGGTGGACCAGCCTGCACGTTTGTGCAGCTCAACTTGCACAAGTGGTGGGTTGGCACGTGTGCACATGCATGCACAGTTCAACTTCTAGTGTTCATGTATGCACATGCATGGTGGCCCATCACTCACGCAAGTGGCCTATGCTCTTCTTTCAAGAATAGCCAAAGCAGGCTTCTGTTCACAGGACAAGCACAGTGTGCTGATTCAGCATAGGGACCATTTTTCATTTCACTGCCACAAATTTTAAGAAGTAGACAGAGACAAACATAAGGTCAAGGTTAATATTGATTTTAAAACTCAACCTTTTGTTGTTATATCGAGTTTCTGTTTCAATGCCTGTTGCAGTGAAAATGCTTAATTGGTCATGTGTCATGCTATTGCAGTTCAAGATATTATCCAATAAATGGCTAAAATTGTTAAATTTCTAGTGAAACTTGTCATTGTGCAAACTGCATGCTGAGCTGTTGGAGTTAAAAGCTGCGATGGAGGCATATTGCTTTAATCCACAAAATACATTTGTTTGAGGAATAACAAGAGGAGTGAAGCATGAAGGCTGCCTTGGCTGCAAATTGTATTTTTCCCACAGTGAATGGGCTGATGGAGATAGAAGCCTTAAATCTATAATTTCTTCTTACAATGGAAATATGTGGCTGATACACCTGCTTAAATTGATTTTTCTCTTTTTATTAGCCGTTGCTGTAAGAGATCTTAGTTGCAGATGCAGGACTTACCTCTTTGTTTACTTTTACAATGGCCTGGTTACTGCAATGTGTCCTTCAGATCTGTATGTTTCAGATAGAACAGTTTTCAAAAGATTTAAATCCTGTGACACATACATCAGTTTGAGTTGTTCTACTGGAATGTGTTTATTTAGTATATTGTACAGTAAAAAACAGAGTTCAGATGTTTATGTGTTGTTTAGATATGCTTAATATAGACCCAGTGGTTAACATGTTGGGCTAGGTCTTAGAAGTCCAACACTTATTCCAAAAAAATTAATTGAAGCTCTTTGGCCTGATGGAATTTTTCTCAGTCCAATCATCAGTCTGTTCTTACAATAAAGTGAAAGTAGGTGCCACCTGGATATACTGGAACAAAGGCAAGATAGAAACCTAACAGATCTTCATAATTATAATCACCATCATCATCATTTGATGAAGAATGGGTACTTTAATGGATGCCATTCATATCAAGCAAGCATGTTGTACCATTCAGAGTGGTAATCTGATTTCTCTAAAGTACCTCTTCCGTAATGAGAAAGTCTTCCTTATAGCATCTTCCTCATAGCATCTTCTTTGTTATAGTTCTTTTATTTTTTCATTTATCATGTTCAAATTATTTGAGTATGGACCTTTTTTCAACCTCTTGTTGAAGACTATTATTTCAGTTGCTGCTAATAATTGGTTGTGTTTGTAGCCTGAATTTTTCAGTTTTGATTTTTATAGCTGCTTTGGATAAATGAAACTGAATGCTGTAGCATGAGTTTGAGGAGAAAAATCTTAAAAGGGAGTGGAAAATATGTTTAAAACTGAAAATGTTTTCTAAGGTGAAGTCTCTGCAAACTTTATAATTCTATCTTCAAAGCACCTGTTATATCTTTCAGGTTTTTTTTAGAAAAAATCTGAATTTATCCTAGGACTAGTATTAAAAATATCTTGCTGAAGCCTATGTAATTCTTGCTTCCTTAACCTGTTTAGCATTATAGGGCATTACATATATCTTGGAAACTGCAAGAATTTCCAGCTCTCATTTATAATGAGCTCATTAAGAATGAATCTCTTTGAATGATATAAAATGTATCATACCAAATTTCTTGCCATCTGGGCTGAGTGTTCATTTATAAGATAAACATAACAGCCAATGGACTGTTCTTCTATCTCTTCATTGCTTATGTCTAGTGTCCTATTCACATCCTTCCTACAATCCTTCACGTTCCAGAATACTGATCCTTTTGGATCTGACAGAAATAGTTGATATACTTGATTGGCACATAGTCCTTCGGGAGAGGGGCGGTATAGAAATTTAATAATAAATAAAAAAATAAATATGTAGATTATAATTTTTGAGTATTCTTGATATGCTGGTTATAGATTCAAGATTTTTTTGTTCCCATTATTTTGCAGAATGATATGGTGGATTAATCAATAACCTGCATACCTGGAATGCTCAAAATTATAATCTACATGGCAATATGTGGTGATCAAGTATATAAAATCCTGATATTCTGGGAAGTTCCCACTGTACTAAACAAAATTAATTCTGGGATCTATTTATTTACTTTTTGTAATCTTTTTGGTGAATGATTAATTATTCACAAATCATGATTAAGTATTTTAATATCACTGCTATTCTAATATTAATATCTATTGGTTTCTTGTGATCTTTGATGACAATGTATAGTTAACTGTGTCAGCATGTTTTCTTAGTGTTTCATCACAAATTCCTTATAATCTGAAGCTGAATATGGGGAAAATGAAGATTCTCTTTCCAACCGTTTGTTGTGTTTTCATCCCTATTTTTCTCCAAATTTCTAAATTGCCCTTCTAGTTACAGTCTTGGGGTTTTACAATAAATGTTGTTTTATTTTTCATTTTATCAAAATTTGTAGGATTCAATATTTCTTTCTTTTCTTCATACTAGGGTCATCTCTAGGATCTGACCTTGCAACTTTGGGATATGTTTCCTCCTTGCCTTTATATCTGTGCAAGTTTGATTGCCTTTTAATAGTGTTTTACTAGTAGTTTTATGGCTTGTTTATTTCACCTCATTCTGGTGATTTTCTAGTGTAATACTAGTTTTCTATAAATTAGGTACATACATACATTCTTACATATTGTCAGTTAAAGAGAAATTCCCTGAAGATGGGTCCAAAAGCTTGGAAGAGTAAATCTCTGGTTCTGGTGACTGATCCAGATTGGATCCTGCAACGTTATCCTGGGACACAATATATTTGTCTTGGCTTTTTTTTTCTAGGTATGTCCCAAGTCATTGGGCTTGGTTGTGTTTTAATTGTAAACATTGGTTTTATTGGTTTGGTGGTTAAATGTGAATTAATTTTCATGACATAGAACCTGGTGGTTATTTGAGAGAAAGCTTCTGCCTGACTGGAATGTTCTGGCAAAATGGATGCTCTGTAGGTCCCCTCAAATTAACACTTGATATCTCATGGTACTAAGAGAGTTTGCCTTTTTTTTGTGCCTGTAGTCTCTGGAACAGTACCCTTCCATAGATACAGATTGTACTTCTGGAAAGCCCTTAAAACCTGATTCTATTCTCTGGCTTGGATTTAGGATGCCTGTGAAGTTCCTGTCATATTTTCACTGTTATGGCTGTTTTTAGTCGGAGCTATTATATTTTGTTTCATGTATTTAACACTTTTAATTGTATATTTAGAAATTATAAGCCAACCAGAGTCTGTTGGAGTGGATGGCCCTAATACATTTAATAAAATAATAAACAGTTTTATTCAATAGAATTGCATCATGCTTTGGTAATGGTGTGCTGTAAACAGATATAGACAACAATAATGACTAAACAAAAATCAACACTGAGGTTCTGATAAAACTATAAATCAACCATGTGATGCAGCTCCAACAACATCCTGGTACAGATCCTGGGAAAACACAGGTCTTCATTGCTTTCATAGAGGCCACCAAAATTGAGGCTATTCATGTTACTGGGAAAAGTAGTTCTATAAGGCAGGTGTCATGCAGAAAAATTCCTATCAGATAGTACTATTTCACTGAGAGAAACCAGAACATTATCCTTCCAGAGTGGGGATCGATTGTCCCACAATTAACTTCAACTCACACCACCCAAAGTTATAAATGTGACAAGTAGCACCTTGAATTGCACTCAGAAGACTACTGGGAGCCAGTGCAACTCATGAAGCAATGGTGTTACATGAGTGTATCATGATAAACTTACTATTGGCCTTGTTACTTCATTCTGGACCAACTGTAACTTCCAAATGCTATTAAAGGCAGTCCCATATAGACCATATTGCAATAGTCCAATTGAAAATTGTCTAAGGCATGGATTGACCATGAATAATGCCTCCTAATGTAGAAAAAGACATATTTGCTTTTAGTATACAGTTATTAAACAGTCACACTGCATCTGGCAGAAACCTGAAATAAAATCAGAATAGATGCTAGAATTTTGTAACTCCAAAAATGGGGGTTTCTCCTTATCGCTAAAGGGGAAGATAAGTCAAATAATGACTCCAGTTTGAACAAATGTTATAGCAACCTATAGCAACCAATAATGGAATGTATTTTTGGCCAGCCCTTGCACTTAAGTGTATCATTGGATCTCCTAGAAATGAGGATGAATTAGTATCGATAATTCACCTAAGGAATCCTACATATGCATATATATCTGCACATGTGAATGTTTAGGTTAACAGCAGGGAGAGAATTCATTTATTCATTATATGATGGATCAATTGACTTTAATTCAAGATAGAGAATTAGTTATTTCAAATCTTGTTTCATTCTACTGGAGACTTCTTTAGCTAGATATTTAACTAGATACCATATAAATAGAAAGACATATCTCTTCCAAATAACCACTCATTTATTTAGAGGATCAACTTACCATCTCTGGTATAAACAGAAGTTTTGGAAGTAAAAAAATGGGCAGCAAATACAAATGATTGCAAACATCACTGGCTAAAAATTGGAAGCCCTTCAAGATTAATTTGAAGATTAGCCAGTACATGGAGGGCATTGCCAAACTAATGTTATTCTTTTTGAAATGTCAAAGCAGGGTGTCTCAGTTTTTTTCTTTCCTTCTCTGTGGAGTTGATTACTTTCCCCCATCAAATTCTATTCTTCCCTTTCTTTTACCTTCCCAACTATTTTTTTCTTTTAGCTTATCTTACCTTCTTTCCAACCATTGAACCTTTTTATGAAGAAGAAATGGAATGTGCCTCTCTGAATGTGTTTGCATGGTTATCTGTGTAAAAAACAGAATAGTTGATAAAGTTCATAATTTATTGATTTGATAAATCAATATTTATTTTATCCATAATTAATTTGAATCAGTAATAATTAATTTAGTGTTTGTTCTCTTTTTGGAATGTGACTTCTGATAGGTGTATCTGTATTTGTACATAAAAAGTATGTACACATAAGATGGACCTAGAAGCACATATTATTGTGGAAAATGAAATTTTCAGGACTGGTAGGACTTGTGAAGATAGGGAAGCTAAATATTATATTTTTCCATATTTATAATTCTTCTTTGATCTCTTTCTCTTTTTTGGGAGGATGGAGGGAAGGGGATTCCTATTGACTTCAGAGTCATCTTCAGATAAATGTGTTACTTAGAGCATGAATAGAATCATTGAGCCAAACATTTAATGGGCAGTAGCCATGATTTTTGAATAAAGCAGATTATAATACTCATATGCAAATACTGGCTAGTGGGTTTCAAAAATAAAGACAATTATGAGATGACAACAACATTTAGGCTCTCTCTATTTCTTTGCTATCATCTATTGATAGTGATTCCTTGGGTTCATTCTGGATATAGTAGGGCTAGTTTTGTCTTCCGCAAGCTAGTGTCCTCTGGTATCCATAGTTGTGCTTACCTGGTGGAACAGCCTCCCCTCTGAGATGTGGAGGGTATCTACCTTCCTGACCTTCACTCCTACAGGGCAGGTATAAGAGAACACCAATAGCAGAACGGGTATGTATATGTGGTAAAGGAGAAGTCGAAGATATCTCACATGTTTTATTGTACTGTGAGTTATACCAAGTTTATAGGACAGCGTATATTCTCCCTTTATTAGAGAGATTGCCAGGGAGGGCAGACAATTTTTATGTAGGCTTTCTCCTCCAAGACTCAAACCCTTCTATCACGCATGCAGTGGCAAAATTCTGTGTTGCGGCAATGTCCACAAGAAAAAAATTGGTTACAGATTTATAGTCGTCAACTTGTGCCAATTTTTGGGAGATATCTCTAATTATGTTTCGAACATTATATTTACTCAGATATTAATCGGCTATCCATTCACGTAAATTAGGGAGTGACCTTAACATTTTGAGAACATGTATTTTCTTAACAGAGATGTTATTATTTACTATTAATGTTTGTACTATTTTTATTATTATTATTATTTAATATAGTGTAAAAAGTTATGGCTATTGCTAGTCTACGACCATAATAAAGTTTGAATGAATACCTTCCTGACCTTACTGTTAAGATGTATTTTCACTTAGAATATGAGTATTTTTGATTTTATGCTGAGACTGCTCTAGCACTTGGTGAGGTGAAAGGACTTTTAAACTTTTGTCTTTTGATGTCTAATTGTTGTTAGCGGCTCAGAGTTATTTTATATAATGTGGACGGCCATATAAAACTTTAAAATAAATGAACAAGACTACTTGATCCTCAAGCTTCCAACCATCTACAGGACATCTAGCCAAGGCAAGCTAGATTAGCAGCAGTGTCAGCATCATGACCGCATAATACTGACTGCATCTTTCAAATATGCTAGCGACAACACATTGTACAGAGATCTTAGTTTCATCTTAGTTTCAAGACCGAGTTGCTCTGGCTACCGTCGTCCAGGTTTAATCAATTGATTCCTTCGTTGTCCGTTGGGGGCGAAACAGTGGCCCCCATGGAAAGGGTTTGCAATTTGGGAGTCCTCCTGGATTCACGGCTGTCTTTAGAGGACCTTTGACGGCCGTGGACGGGAGGATGTTCTATCAGGTTCACCTGGTACGCCAGTTGCATCCCTTCCTAGACCGGGACTCGCTATGCACAGTTACTCATGCCTTCGTCACTTCCAGGCTGGACTACTGTAATGCTCTCTACATGGGGCTCCCCTTGAGGTGCACCCGGAGGCTTCAGCTGGCCCAGAATGTGGCCACACGGGTAGTGACCGGAGCGTCATGGCGCTCCCATGTAACATCACTCCTGCGCGAGCTGCACTGGTTGCCGGTGGCCTTCTGGGTGCATTTCAAGGTGTTAGTGACCACCTTTAAAATGCTCCATGGCATCGGACCCGGATATTTACAGGACCGCCTTCTGCCAGCAAATACCTCCTGCCGTCCGGTACGCTCCCACAGAGTGGGTCTCCTCAGGGTGCCGTCGGCCAGACAATGACGGCTGGCGACCCCCAGGAAGAGGGCCTTCTCTGTGGGAGCTCCAACGCTTTGGAACGAGCTCCCCCTGAACTCCGTACGATGACGGAATTGCGTTCCTTCCGTCGAGAATTAAAAACATATTTATTCCGACAAGCCGGCCTGGGATAGTAGCTCCGGTTCCAACAAGGCCATAATTGTTTTTAGGGGATTGAGTTTTTAGATTATGTATTGGGTTTTTAAATGATTGAGCCAAATTATTTAATTTATTTTTAATAATTTTACTTTTTGTATGTTGACATTTTTAATTGGGCTGTACACCGCCCCGAGTCCTTCGGGAGGGGGGGCGGTATAAAAATCGTAAAATAAATAAATAAATTTTCCTAAATTTGGCATATTTTTTTTAAAAAAATCTCCCGAATATGTTAGTAATCTTTTAATCTCTGAATATAACACTGTAATATAATAGAAAATAATACAAAAGACAACAAGCAACAGAATGATGTCCATTGTTGCTGCCATGGGATACATAGCATTTGGTTAGCTATGGGGAGATATATCATCAAGGACACTTCTGCATTATGGCATTACCTGGCTCAGATTTCATCCCTACTAATTCTTTCTTAAATTACAGTTCTCCCCATATTAATGTAGGAAGAAATTCTGAGAGTAGGTTCATATGCAGAATAATGGTGAATTATAATAAACTGTCATGGCGCTTTCATTTTGTTATCTTCATTATAAAAAATAACTAATAAGAACTACAGTAAATATTGGAATTTAAGTTTTACACAGATTCATTATGATATAATGCAAATTAATCATGGTAATTTCTAAGTGAATAGATTGAAATATTTAAAGAGCGATGTATGTTATACACCAGGGCTTTTCAACCAGTGGTACATGTACACTTGTGGTACATTAATGAGTGGCAGGTGGTACGCAGCCCTGCTTAGCCAAGTGTAGTGGAGGAGGGAAAGAGCCAGCACAGGCAAGGACTTACAGTGAGAGAGTCCTCTGCAGCTGCAAAGGCCCTAGGCTCACTTCTAGCTCACCCTCCCCCATGAGAAAGGAGGAGGGGGGCAGAGACATGAGAGCCTATAAAAGGAGGCAGTTTGGGCAGTAGAGGGTGAGAGAAAAAAAGCAGCAGCCTTGTGAGGAGGCAGAGTGATCTGCAATGAAGGGGAAGAAGAAGGAGGGGGAGGGGGAGGGGAGGGGGGCAGAGGAGATCAAGCAGGCTGGCCATGAGACAATCTACAACTGCTGTGATAGCCACCTGTTCTGGCAGCAGCAAACAGGTAAGAAATGCAGTAGGGGAAGGGTCACTCTCCAAGAGGAATGAAAAAAAGGCAGCAATGGCTGGAGGTGAGGCACGAGGGAGGGAGATGGAGAGTGGAAGGATTCTTATGTGCTTTTGTGACTTTGAAGTTCAGGGATTTGTGCAATATGGGCTTTGTGTTCTTAAGGAGTGTTTGGCAATTTCTATTTGGCTGATGGCTGATGTCAGTTTCTATTGCTCTGCTATTGTTATCTGTAAGTTTTGCTGCAAGGGATTTTGAAGTATTTTTCTCCTGACTGGATTTTGCCTGTAGCATTCCTTTACATTATTATTATTATTATTATTATTATTATTATTATTATTATTATTATTATTATTATTATTATTATTATTATTATTATTATTACTATTATTATTATTATTATTACTATTATTATTAATGAATGGAGCCATTTGGGGAGGCTGCCTTAGTGGGCAGCCAGTACTTACCTTTTTTCCCTTAAGTGCCAGCTGCGCTCCTTACTTTCCTTTCTAGCCAGTAGCTAATTCTTAAAGGGGAATGTGCCTTTTTAAGCTAGTTCACTCAGCAACTTGTCTTTTCTATCTCTGGAGGCCTTTCCTTGTTTGATCAATATATGGAACAGGGAAAATTTGGGGGGGGTCAAATTCTTCCTTCAGAAGGAGATGGGAATGAGAAAAAGGGAGGCAGGGAAGTGAGGGAGGAAAGGAAGTCCCGCACTTAGCACTTGGCTCTGTCATTGACTTTGCTTGTCAAAAGGTTGCAGAAGGGGATCACATGACCCTGGAACACTGTGACCATTATAAATATAAATCAGTTGCCAAGCATCCAAATATAAATCACATGACCCTGGGTATGCTGCAATGGTCATAAGTGTGAAAAATGGTTATAAGTCATTTCAGTGCAATTGCAACTTTGACAGGTTTCTTTTTTTTGGTCAAGTTTTTGACTCCTTGCTAGGTGGTACTCGAATATTGCCATATCCTGAAAGTGGTACAATTGGTAAAAAGGTTGAAAAGCCCTGTTATACACAAACGTGTTTTGTTTATTGTAAAGGTTTATAAACATAAAACACATAATTTTTCATTTGGAAAAAAATACTACTTATATCTATAGGACAGCAAATAATCTGTCATAGTATTTAGCTAATTTGTTTTAAAGACTAGGAATGAACAGATAGAACTCATCTCTTCTCCCACCTTCTCAAATAATCTTTTTAAATTCTCTATAAGAATGATGTTTTAATCTTGAAGTCTTTGTAGGAAAAAAAAGAAAGGAAACAAAATATTTCTATGGATTATTTTTAACATAATTAATAATTATGCTGATACTTTTATTTTTGATTATATATTGTTGCAGAATGTGAATGAAAATGTGCACTTGGAATAATTAGAGTTGCATTTGAATTAATGATACCAAAATCTTACTTTTTTATTATATACTCATTATAAGCAAGCTTTGATATTTCAAATCTCCTATATACCAGTATTCTCAGAAACTAGACATGCGGAAAGAAACTTCAATAATCTTTTATTTTGCATCATTATATAATAGCTAAAAATTTGCTCTGAATGTTTTATCTTTATATATTATTTCTTTATGAAACATTTTCCTCTGCTAAATGCTTTAAGGTACTGTTAGCCACAAGGTGGCATCATTAGTACAGCTGTAACTTCTAAGTTTTAGAAAAACAAATTTAAAGAGTAATACTGCTCTTACCAGAATAATTGAAAAGAGACTTTGCATATTCTCTTCTGGTTAAATAGTTGTTGTAGGTGATAATAATTGAAAATTGATGCTTCATACAGTATCCAATGTTCAATGACTATTTTGAACTCTTTTTGGTTTCTTCTTTTGATAACTGGAATTTTGTATGACTTTGACACTGATGGATAAAGTTTTTCTAGTTGCCTCAAAAATACAGAGATTATAACTTTTAAATAGAAGTAACATTTAGAACACTTCCAGTATATAGAAGAAGCATTGGCTGGGGAACAATAAATATCTCCCTTATAACATTCTTTTTTTAAAAAAAATATTTTATTGATTTTATAATTTTAACAAAAAGTACTTAAGACACACCGTAGTGATTGGGTAAACAAAGATTCCAAAATAAAAACACACATAAACAGCTCAACTTAGTACATTCACTATCATCTCTCTATTTCCCTCAAAAAACATAATAAATTTAATGTATTCCATTTCTATCATAAATTTCTATTACTACTAAACCTGTTTTAAAACTTTGTCAATTTAAATTACCATAGTCAAATATTGTTTTATATCAACAGATTAACACTTCAAATGTCTCTTCCACGTATATTCAAGCTCTTACTCTCTCTCAACCCTCTTTTTATCATCAACCTTAATTATTTCTTCTTCCAATGATAATTGACTTATAATTATATAGCCATATATATATAAATCTATATTTTTCCCCTTAATAAAGCCCATTTTTATTGGTTATGGTGGTCTTTGAGTTAATTCATTTCAATTCATTACACAAAGTCCAAATTCCATCCAATTAGTTATCATAACTTATCAAATCATATTACTATACACAAAAATCTTTTAACTGGTTAAGTTTCACTCCAAATTTAACTTTCATATTTCCATATCAGACAAGTTTCTATAAAACAATGAAAAATCATCACACTGAATTGAACACACATATATATAATTACCGTTTTCATACTTCTAAGTCTAAATCATTATCCTTAAAACAATTCATGTATGCAGCATTGCCTAAATTTCTATTACTACTAAACCTGTTTTAAGAGTTTATCCATATGTATATATATGTGTGTATATATATATATATATATATATATATATGTATGTATGTATGTATGTATGTATGTATTTATTTATTTATTTATTTATTTATTTATTTATTTATTTTAATTAAATTTTTATGCTGCTCCTCTCCAAAGGACTCGGAGCGGCTAACAACATAAACAAAAGAACATCACAGAGTTTAAAATCAAAAAGCAATCTACAAAATGTTTAACCCCCCCCCGAATACATTCATAATTCACACGCAATCACAGCCATCCCCAGGCCTGCCGGCATAAATAAGTTTTTAGATTCTTCCGGAAGGCCGGGAGAGTGGGGGAAACGCGGACTTCAGGGGGGCAGTTGGTTCCAGAGGGTGGGCACCACAACAGAGAACACCCTCCCCCTAGGACCCGCCAGACAGCATTTTTTTGCTGACAGGACCCGGAGGAGGCCGACCCTGTGCGCTCTCCCCGGTCGAAGGGAAGTATGTGGCAGAAGACGGTCCCGTAAGTATCCTGGTCCAATGCCATGAAGGGCTTTATAGGTGATAACCAACACTTTGAATTGCGCTCGGAGACCAATAGGCAGCCAGTGCAGCATGCGGAGAGTTGACGAAATGTGGGCCCGATGAGGCAGGCCCACAACTGCTCGCGCAGCTGCATTTTGCATTAATTGCAGTCTCCAAACACTCTTCAAGGGTAGCCCCATGTAGAGAGCATTGCAGTAGTCGATCCTCGAGGTGACAAGGACATGTGTGACTGTGAGTAGAGACTCCCGGTCCAAATAAGGGTGCAACTGGTGAACCAGGTGAACCTGGGCAAATGCCCCACTCGCCACAGCCGACAAATGATGTTCCAATGTCAGCCGTGGATCGAGGAGGACTCCCAAGTTGTGCACCTTCTCCGAGGGGTTTATAACTCTACCCCCCAGGGTAATGGAAGGATAGATTGAAATGTCCATGGGAGCATCACCCACAGCCACTCTGTCTTGTCAGGGTTGAGCCTCAATCTGTTAGCACCCATCCAGACCCTCACAGCCTCCAGACACCGGCACATCACCTCAACCGCTTCACTGATTTGGGCAGGAGTGGAAATGTACAGCTGAGTATCGTCAGCATACCTTATCAAATCATATTACTATACACAAAAATCTCTTAGCTAATTAAGCTTCATTCCAAATTTAACTTTCATATTTCAATATCAAACAAGCTTCCATAAAACAATGAAAAATCATCAAACTGAATTAAACACACCTTATCATTATCCTTAAAACACTCCAAAAAACCAGTATTGCCTTTTAATCCATTAAACAATTTTAAATCAGTTTTCATACTTCTAAGCCTAAATCATTATCCTTAAAACAATCCATAAAACCAGCATTGCCTTTTAATCCATTAAACAGTTTTAAATTTCTTTTTCAGTCTAATTCTGGTTTTTTTTCTATACCAGGCAGGCTTTCATAGCAACGCTTCCTTTTCAGCCAGTGGATCCATTTTTATTAGTTGTAGGATTCTTTGAGAGAATATAGATCTTTCCCTCTGCAATAGACACCTTTCTGTCTTCTTCTTGCCACGTCGTTGCTTTATGATTTGAAATCTTAGTCTTTGCTTCTTCTGATTCTCTAAGTTGCAGAAGAAATTATTGTCAAGTGAGATACGTTCCTCTTCTATCTCTATAGATTTTTCTTCTGGTATATTTTGATTTATACCATAGTCAGATGTAGCCTCGGCATCAATTTGAACAGATATAGTAGACTCTCTAAATCTTGATTTTAAAGTACAGTTTTTTATTGTGGCACATATGTCAACAGTGGCCTCATAAATCTTTTCCAGTATGAGTGCACAATTCAATTGTAGCTGAGTCTCCATTTTAGGTGATAGTACTTAAAAGAAAGTCTCTTTTGTGAAGGCTATATTTAGAGTAAACAACATCCACCTCCACAGCTTCCACAGCTGCACAGCTTATCTTTCCAAAAGTATTTTGAAGTTCAGTGTTTCATCTTTAAGAAAATAGTCTGAACTTACAGTCTCAAACTTTTGCCACTATATGTCCTCAATGAGTTAAAGTTAAAAAAACAATCATTTCCTTTTCCCCCCCTGTCCTTTAAAATGTAATATATAGGAAGAAAAAAAATACAATTCTTACCAAGAGAGAAGAAAGAGAAAAAAACCTTTTCCAAAGGTTTGTATCCAAAAAAGATAAATATAGAAATAAAGTATAGTCTATTTCAATATTTTGAAAACGCCTTCTTTCCCAAAAAACGGCAGAAGCCACCTTTCCAAGCCAGGGAAATAATTCCAAAGGCTCTTGCAGGTATTAAAATAAGCAAAAGATAGAAAGCAGAGTTGCAAAGTTCTCACCTGGGCTCACCACGAGGGCATTCACAGCTTAGATGTTATCTGACTTATGGTCTGAAGCGGCTGGACGATCGGCCATTTTACTGGCCAATCTTCTTCTCCGTCAGCCCTTGGAGTTTCGTCCAGACAGCTGGAGAAGCCGCCGCTCCTCCACCATCGGATTGCAGCCTCCTCATCAGAAGTCACACCCTCCAGGGTGACTTTGGACCCATATAAGGGTCCACCGACGAAGAGAAATCTAGTCGGCGAGGAGAGAAGTTTCTGCGCCCAACTAGCGATGCTGCGAACCGGAACCGGAAGTCTCCCCTATAACATTCTTAACCAGTTTACTCTAAGAATATTAGACAATATTTTATTGTTTCTAGAATCTGTATATGCTTGTGCGCTGGCATGTGAATCTTTATCAAAGAAAAAATGGGAAGCTGAGGTGCCAAGTATTCTGTTATTAGTACCAGTAGCAAGACATAATCATATAGCCCAAACCCAAATCCTAATCTGTGTATTTTTTTTTCAGATTGACTGTCTCCACTTTTTAGGGAGTAGGTAGTGCACATGTGGAAGAAATTTCATTCCCAAATAAAAAATTGTTCTTTCCTAAAAAATGTCACATCCTCACTTCAACCCTAGTCCTAACCATCTCCTCATTTTATTGTTTTGGATATATATATATATATATATATATATATATATATATATATATATATATATATATATATATATATATATATATATATATATATATATATATATATATATATATATATATATATATATATATATATATATATATGTGTGTGTGTGTGTGTGTGTGTGTGTGTGTGTGTGTGTGTGTGTGTGTGTGTGCATATTTATAATCAAATTTCATAGAGTTGACAACAAAAATATGAAACTGATTTAAGGTCTTGTCAGTTTCAAGCAGCAACACAAGCTGGCTGGAGGGTTGTTATCAACAAGTTAAGGGTACAGAGCTAACCTTGTTAACTAACAGTTAGAACTTAAAGCTTTGCACTGCAGAGAAAAGTAATTCAGTGAGAGACAGCTTGTTTAAGCAATTTCTCTACCCTTCGAAGGGGCAAAAAGGGGGAAGAAGGGTCAGGCACAAGACAGCAACCAAAGAGCACAGCATCTCTTTAATTTCTCAGTCATTTAATGCCCACTTTGCTTAACAGCCAAGACATCGAAATAGAATGCGGTTATTAAACAAAGAGTGGGTGTAGATCAAAAAGTAATCTTGTCCAGCATTACATTTTCACTGTACTCAACACAGTTACTATGGAGCACACTTTTGTATTTCTTCAGCAATTAGTAATGAGATATTCTTACTATTTTTACAGTACCAACGTTGCACAAAATCAAACATTATGAGTCATGTGCTTATGAACACTAGATAGCAACATAAGCAGATCAAGGATTCTAATACTATGTCCCATTCATATCTATAATGCCATTATTACTAATTGTTCATATTAAACATTATGCTGTTATTTCCTTGCTTTACCTCCAGAGTTCATATTTTTATTTTTATTTTTCAAATTTGGCTTCTTGCATTTTATGAAACTTGGATTTGGAAACCAAAATCTAAAATAAATGTCACTTTATTTTTCTGGTAGATGTCATTTCTAACTTACCTTGTAAAAGTATATCTCTTCTGTGAATAATGCTTAATAAGGATATCTTATTGATAATTTCTTATATTATGATGAAGACTACGTGGAGATAACCCACCCATGTTAACAGGGATCAATGTTTAAAAAGAAGTCTGGCATTGATATATAGTAATCTGGTTTGACTCAATTATCATTCTTGAGTATAATGTGGACTAATAGAGCTTTCCTTTTCCTTTGGATAACTGTTACATTTTGTTACATACTGTGGAACTCAATCCCATACCTCACTAACTCTGTTACGAAGATTTCCTGAAAACAGTTTTTTCCCCCCAAAGAACATGCCATGACAACACAGTATCCATTTTATCCCAGGTCTCTATCCTCAGCCTCCATCTTATACCCAGTTCATTGTGAAGATGGCTCAGACTTGTCTCTAGCTGTTCTAGTTTTAAAAATTATTTTTTCCTCTCTTTCCACCAACTATGCTATATGAATATTCCATCACATAGCAAGGTAAATTTTGGTTATAATATGACTACTTCCTTTGGCCATAATGAACAAAGTACGTTTCGAGCACTATATCAACTCCTTACAAAGATTGTTTTAGTGTTGTTTGGGAATACCACTAAAGCTTTTTTAAACTTTTCTTTTTTAAACTTCCCAAAAAGTGGTAACCCGTATTTTTTTAAAAAAAACAAGTTGTGTAGTCTTCGTATTAGATTATTTAACATTGGATAGAGAGTTGGGCTTTACTAGCTGGTATTGCTAATTTTGTTACAAGACCAAACAGTTTTCCACTCTTCTGTCAATTATATCTTTTATTTTGTGTGACTATGCTTTCTTTTGATATTATTAATCTGGGGGTGATTAATAATAATGTTATACTATTGTTATATTCTATAGGATATTTTTGAGTATTGCCTGCTTATGACCTTTTTGATTTTTGATCACAGCATTTCCACAATTCCTCAAAACTTCCAGCAATAGACCATGAGTCTAGTTTGCTATGCCTACCTTGCCCATCTTGGATGGGTTCCTGAAACTCCAGTTTCCTTTTAGATGAATGTTATAATAATCAATTGTACCCCAAAAGATCTAATAAGATTGTAAGGAGTCATTCTTTCTATTCAGATCCAATGAAAGGAGTCTTTTAGAAGTGATTAATATTGTTTCTATCCTTGACCAGGTATGAACACTAATTTACACCCTCCTGTATTATTCATACATGCCTCTGATGTACCATGTTACCAAATCATTGATCCACCACTTTACTTATCATTCAACTTGTCAAAACACAGAACAGCTTCTTCTTGTCTAATCATCCTGACGTAGCTGCAAAAGTCTCCCAGCAGCAACAAAAATTTCTTTTTTTAATTTTTTTAATTTTTTATTTTTCCAAACTCTCCCCAATACATATACCATGATATTTATGAGATGTTAACATACATTCTTTTTACATTCATATATAAGATACTTTTAATAAAATGAAATAAATACATACACATGACTTTTGGAGTTGCTCGCCCATTTCCCCTTTTACCGTATCCACGCTCCTTCTTCTCTACCTTCTTTCTCCCTTTCTTCTCTTCTCTACTTCCCTCTTCTCCTCTCCTCTTTCCTTCACCACTCTCCTTCCCTTTCTCCCCACTTCTCCTCTTGTCCTCCAACCTTCCTACTTCCTTCTCCCCTCCTTTACTCTTTTCTCTCTCCTCTCCTTTCTTCCCTCTCATCCCTCTTCAGATACAATTCAGGGGTAATGTCCGAGCAACTCCTCTCTCCAAATTTCCCTATCTGTATTATATACAATAAGATTAATTTTCTCTTACATTAATACTTCTATTTATCTAACCTACTCGGTATATACTTCTATAAATATTTATACAACCTCCATTTATTCAATATTGTGTCGCCTGGGTCTCCCTCCTTATCTGCTCCTTCTTCCATCTAAATTGATGTTAACTATCTTTTAACCATATTCTCTTTTCAGCCAATCATAAAAAGTTCCCCAGATTTCATAATAATCTGACTCTGTCTTATCTTTAATTGTCATTGTTAGTCTATTCATTTCTGCACATTCCAGTATTTTCCCAATCACCTCTCCCTCTGGGGGGACTTTCAGTGCTTTCCAGTTTTGTGCAAACACAATCCTAGCTGCCGTGATTATATGAATAATTAAATATGTTTTCTTTTTATTGTATTTCCCTGGTAGAATACCCAATAGGAATATTTCTGGTCTTAATTCTATACGTTGTTGTATCATCTTTTCTATCCATGTTCTAATTTTATTCCAATAAGTTTTAGTTTCTACACACGTCCACCACATATGGTAGAAGGAACCTGGTATCTGATGACATTTCCAACATTTCATAGACCTGTCCTTAAACTTTTTAGCTAATCTTTCTGGAGACATGTGCCATCTGTAAAACATTTTGTACATAACAAAAATTTCTTACCAGCTGAAAGACTATAGTTGCTAGGCTGGGTGCCATATAGCCTCCCTCCTAGCCTGGCATAATAGTGCCATTTGTTGTGTGATAAAACTTTAAATTAAAAAGTTGTTCCTTGGTGGAAGTATTGTAAAAAATACACATACTTTAAATTGAGGCCAGAGTTTTGCAGATGTTAGAATCACATGTCCTGCAGAATAATTAAAAACACAAGTAAAACCTTGTGTTGAATTATCTACAGTGCTATAGATTTGGCATTGACTCAGATAAAAACAGTTTTGTAAATTTTTATTTTTTCATATCTTTATTTTTTATTTCTTTATTTCTTGGCTTCCACAGTGAACTATGGTTCAAATTAACCAGTTCTGATAATATAGGTTATAGCTTCACAATATCATTCACCCATATATATATATTTAATATCATGTATTGTCTTGGGCAAATAGAACATTTCTCAATAAGGATATACATGGATGTAATTCTGGCATCACAACAGCACTAAAGAAATCTTCAGAGGATCATCTTAACCTAATTAAAACTAATATGAAGAAACTTATTTACACTCCAAAACAGAGCTCCCTGACTCAGGTAGCAAATCAGAAAACTGATAAAAATCTCTTTCAAATCAGTGCATATATAGCTGGTTGACAGCAATTGCTTTGGGGATTGTATAGTTCTACCTTTTCCATTTCTAGCCGTGATAACTAAAAGCTAAAATATGCCTGACAACAGACACTGCAGTTCTGGGATTCATTAATGAATCCAAATCCATGTTATGGTTTCAGCAGAGCTTTTGGGTATTTTAATTTAATTAATTCATTCAATATATTGATCATTTGTCTTTAAAAATCAGTTTTCTCAGGTGACTTATAATCGGATAGTGGGTGTGAGGCAGTGTTTGCCAGATATGGCATTGCTAGTTCCATCAGGGAAATTAGGACTTGTAAAGGATGGTGGAGTTAGTGGTTCAAGATAGGCTTTCAGATTTCACTTCCATCAGCTTTATCCACCTACCCAGCCTCCAATGCTTGTCTGTGTTTTGCTTCACACTACTCTGCTACTACCACCAATATTATTGAGGAAGCAATTTTCAGACATTTCCTGTTTTCCCAATAACAAATGTTCTCTTTTTTATCTGCACATAAAGTCATGGTGAAGAGCCTGTTGTTGACTTTTCATTATCTTTGTAGTTTCAGAGGTTCTCTTGGAAGTATTAAAGACTTCCAAATGATTGAATAAATACATGAATCAATGAAAAAAAGATTGGACAGTTTTGTCAGCATGTGTAGCAACAATATTGCCAAAAAACACATGAAGACACATGTAAGCAAAGACTTGTTCAATGGCCATTATCCATGAAGGTATCTCCAAGCAAGTCTGTAAGCAAAGGGGTTTTTTTCCACTTGAGATGGAAATTTAGGTTCCAATTTATTTGGAAAACCTCATGAAGAGTAGTTAGGACATCTTGGCTTTCTCCTGTACAAAAATATACTTTTTCCTGGGCTGGGAAAAGCTGGACCTTTAACCTTTTTTATCCATCTATTTAATATGGAAAAACCTAAGACTGGCAATAGAAATATAATCTAGTTGCACATTATTCTCACAAAAAAGCATCTTTTATTTCTGTTTCAATAGCAGGTGAGAAATGACTTATTTAATAAGAGACATTCTTACAGCCTGACAGTATGTGATTAGCTACAATTTAAAAACTGACTGGTTACTAAATTATCTAAAACTTTGTACTTCAAAACTTTCATTGCAAATGTCT
This sequence comes from Bothrops alternatus, assembly GCA_034064705.1. NCBI lineage: Eukaryota > Metazoa > Chordata > Lepidosauria > Squamata > Viperidae > Bothrops > Bothrops alternatus. Next base: position 7,101,617 of record JARGCV010000081.1, on the reverse strand, counting down.
TGACTACATTGCTCCACTAGGCGGTAGCACGATACAAAAATATACATACAATGGCTTCAGTGAGATTTTCCCTTACCGTAGCAAAACCTTGATTTTGCAGGGAGTCTTTCCATTTGCTTCCTATATCTAAGTAACACCATGTTTTGTGTCTCTTTTGTCAGACGTCAACTTTTGTTTCTGTAGTTTCCTGCAGTATAAATAAAAAACATATCAACATGATGGAACCTGGCATAGTGACTTATCTTATTGGCACATTGGCATACATGGATGATTGTAACTATTTTGATTTGGCACACAGCTCACCATGTAGTGTCATGATGTTTATTTATTTATTTGTGTTGGAAATGCAGATGATTCAATTAAACAGGTTAATATGTCCATAGCCATTTGCCCCCTGCTATCTCCCACAATTATAGTAAATCTGCCACCTGTTTATTTCCATAAAAATTCAATTACTGCACTACTAGTTTATTCTTCTTATGTGAGCAATTAACAGCAGGATGTTCTTAGCTCAGAAAGATATCCTAATCTAGGTTTTTTTAATTGCTTATATTTTATAGATGTTGTAACTCAACCATTCCAAAATGAAAGGATAGGTTATAGAATTTCTGGATCAAAGGGTAGGCACACTTCAATCTCCTTATTTTGAAGTAACCCTTGGAATTTTATTGTTCATTACTAGGATCTGAATTTAGCAGAACATACACATGTGGATAGAATAAAGCTCATAAAGGCTATCTAAAGACAGGTTGAAAGGGATAAGTAAATGTTTATTAAGCAAGTTGCATGTTCCAATAGAAAGTGTTTCATTCCCTTCACTATGCACTTTTTTCATTCATACTGCAGGGAATAAAATGAATGATAGAAGAATTTCCTGTAGGAAGCCAGTTAAGGAAAACAATCTAAGAATATGGTCTTCTGATTATGGAAAACAGAACAAAGACAAAGAAAAAAGACAAAGAAAAGAACAAAGCTATCTCAGCTCCTAATGTACAACATAATTAATAAGATAATAAATGTACAGAATCAATCTTTTGGAGTAATATTTCCAAAAAGGATAACCAATTCAGTACTCCAATTATGACTGGTCTTCTTGAAACAATCTGAGTCACAGTGAGATATTCAAGATAGCAGCCTTCCCCAACTAGGGTATTTTCCTGTTGGGAAAGAGTAGTCAACTCTAAGATTGACAAGCAAAGACTGTGGAAAGGTTAGGATCTGCACCAGATGTAGGTTTGGGGAACTGAACATAGGTTTATGAGATATTCTTGAAGTATTTTGTCATCCTTCAAGTGATTTCACAATGGCATTAAGGTAAGTTTGGATATTGTTGTTATGGCAGTTCTGAAACTTTAGGCCAGCAATAGAGAATAGGATTTTAGACACAGTAACAACTATGTTTTGTTCAGATTTCTTTTTTTAAAAAAATATATTTTATTGGTTTTTTTACAATAGCAATCTTTAGTGCTTAGTAAACAGCATGTTGTCTTGGTTCATATATTTAAAAACAGTAAATAATAATTGATTTCTATAATTCCATAATCAATATATTAGTAATAGATTAGTTAATTATATATTTCCTTGATCTTCTCTTCTTCCAGTAGTATTCTCCTTTGTCAACATTAACCAAATATAATACTTAATACTTTCGATACATACAAGGTTGAATATAAACATTTTTGTTGTGTTTGTACAAATAACAATAACATCAACATATAACATCTTTTCTGATCGACTTATGTTTCAATTGTATTTGTAAAAGTCATCTTTAACTTACTATGTGTCCTCTTTTCAAAATTCTTATTTAAGCTTGTTTTCCCGTCAATATTCAAACCATTCTTATCAATCATATTTTTTTCAAAATTAATTACCTTTAAATATCCAAACTTTAATTCACATACACCATCCCAATATTTTTACATTACATATATTATAAAAAGTATTATACTGCTTATATATCTTATCCCTCTTACTGTAGGGATATATCCAAAATTTATCTATTCTTTTAACCATATTTAAACAAGTGTTTAATCATATAGTACTCCATCTGGTAAGTTGAATCAAATTTCTTGAATATAATTGTAGCCTTCTTCTTTTGCCAGGTAGCTTTCCAAGTCAGAATGTTCTGCTTGCCAGGGAGTTCTTCCTGTATTTTTGTGAGTGTTGTTGGGAATGAAAAAAACAAGTTAAGTAGGATGTACATTGTTTGTCTCCCAAACTTTAATGATTCTCCTGGCAGTTCTGTAATCCATTTTGTTAGATCTTCTTTCTTATCCTCAAGTTTGTTTTGAAGTCCTGAAAGATAAAATATCTTTTTCATTTTCATTGTTGTGGCAAAATCTTGCTAATTTTCTTTTGTTTATATTAAGCTGTAGTTCTATTCATTTGTAGCTTCTGTATTTGGGTCACTTTCCTCTGATTTATGTTCTGTATCTGATTTGTTTGTTCATTCTTTGTTATCATTTTCTGAGAGTGTTTTAATTGTAAATTTAAATTGAAGATGTGCTCATTTATGTCATCAAAGTTGTTTTTAATCTCATCATGATTTGAAACAATTGTTATTTGAATCTGTTGCAGCTTTGCATACATTTCCTCCTGGAAAGTATTTGCCTTGTTTTGGAGTGTTGCTCCTGCAGATCTCTGATGTTCCAGGCTGAGGCCTTCAGGAGGGAATATTAGGTGTGGTTTCTTGTCACTTTTAAATAGGTATGTAATATCCATTTTGTGCCCCCCTATGATTAGCTTTGTCAAACCAGCCAATCTTAAAATCTGAACAACCAAATCTTATATAGTTCTTATCTTTATGTATGGTTTTTGTAATCCAATGTTATTTTCAATTTGTCAATGCACTATTGAAACCAGTGTTTTATAACAGTTCTTCTGTTCAGGGGTCCAATTAATAACCAGCCAAAATTGCAGTCCAGAATGTTTAGCCACCTAAGCATTTTCCAGTAACTTCCCCCCTAGAAGATTAGCCAAAAGCCAAGGTTTTTCTTTCTCTGCAAACAATTCTTGAGCTTAGAAATTACAGCTCAGTAAGTATTTATTATCTCAGAAGGTCAGCAGTTTTTAAAACAAATGTGGTTCTCACTCTGTAGTAGATAGCCCAGTCTCTAGGTTCAAAGGAACTGTCAGATCTTCAAACACTCTGAATACAGCCATGTTTCTTCATTTTTCAGCTGCCACTGCAATGGGAGGGGGAAATACATTCTTATAGTTTTATAGTTTAGTCAAAAAAATAAATTTCTTGTGGGAGCCAAGGTCAAGCAGAATAAGTGTTTGGCAGGCTGGAGCGACTGTTAGGAAGCCTGCCAAGGTGTTAATTGGGGATAGTGATTTATGACACACTAATGGGTGGGGAGTTCAACTTTTACTTTGTAACCTTTTGGGGGGGTAATTTTCAGTCTTGGTTTCACCTTTGTTCACCTTGGTTTCACCTTTTATATTATATAGCCATTAAAAGTGTTCTTTGAGGAAAGCAATTGCCTCAGAGTTCTTATTTCTACTGGTCTCATTTATCTGAACCATGACAGGAACAAGTTTTTCTCTATTTCTGAGCGTCTTGCCAATTTCTGAGTCAATGCGGCTGTAGTTTTATGCTCTAATCCTCCACTAGATGTCAGTAGCTATTCATTTTCCAACTTTTAAGCAAAGAATTATTTTCTTATATTTTCTTATAATTTCATCAATACTCTTTTAGATGTGGACTCTTAGCAGTTTTCATAATTTTCAGATTTATCCAGACTGTAGTATTATTAACTTCAATATATTTCTGTCTTCCATAAACATTAATTCGCTGCTTCTATCTATGGAAGGGTAGGGGTAGTCCCCTCCCTTCTCACTTTTGGAGGATTTTTTGCTGTTTGGGGATCTTTTCTAGGAAATCAGTTACAAAATAGGAGAAAGAAGACTGATATTCTCACCCAGTTCCAAGCACACTGTTCACAGTTGTTCTGGTTAGTGCTTTTGGACTTTGGCTGCAGGTAGCTTGGGCTAGTCAGGTAGTTGTGGCTAGCCTTTCTCCTGTTGGGTTGGAGAGCTTCCCCTGGACAAAGGGATTGACTGCCACCATTCTTTGATCAGCAGAGGGCCTCTTCTTCTTCGTCGCTTCTCCGGGGTGATTTTTGACCCATTTAGGGTCCCCTGGCAGGGTGAAACCAGCTGTGGGGTACAGAGCCCCATAATCCCTTGGCTGCATCACTATAATGCAAGACAGGAAATCCCTGTTTTGTTCAGATTTCTATTATGCTATAAAGCCATGTCATTTAGTATATTTATGTATAAACAAAAGATAGTTGGGCATGCTGATATCGATTGTCTCTAGTGTCTCGATGCTCAAATATTTATAACAATATTTGGAATGAAACTGAAATTTTGATCTCTTAACTTTTGAATGCCAAGTGCATACCTATCTGTGCAGTTTTTTTCCACTTTCACCTACCAGTTCCTATGTGTGGAGAGTAATGGAAATATGCAGGAAGTAAATAAAAAGGATTGGAATATTATTTTAAGCCGATTAAGAACATTTGGAAGTGATTGAGGCAACACATTCCTAAAGTTTGAGAAGGACGAGGTACAGTAGTATAAGATTTATAAAATTCTGTCACTGTAAAACCAATGGTTTTAGCCTTCTTGTGGAATTGATTTTCTGGTCTGGTTTGCCTAATGGGGTTGATATTTTGGGACCTGAATGTCTTCCTGAATGATAAAAGCTAGTCTTCATTGTTTTCTTGCTTTTCTCTGAACTTGATTCCATTTCTCTGGATTTTTTTTGAACTCCTCATAGTATGTAATACTTAAGGTGGGTATCATCAAAGCACAATAAAGTGAAATTGTTTCTTCCCATTATGTGGAAATTATAATTCTATACACGTATCTTAAGATAATATTTTTTTTCTTGCAAACACATCAAACTACTAGCTTGTACTTAGTTTGCTAAATTCTATTGTTTAGTTGCATTTAATTTTACTAAATTACTATTCCCAGGTCTTTTTCATAAATACTACTACAAGGCTAGTATTCATATCTTGCATTTGAGTTTTCTTTCCTAACTGAAGAATGAAAGTTTCAATCTGTCACTTTCAGTATGTCTGCCTAGCAGTGCTATATGATTTAGGATATTAACCTAAATATTCAAAATTTTGTTTGAAAAATTTGTTAAACATTTAATCTGTTATGTTCAAGTAATTAATGAAAATGAGTGTGAGAGTTGGATACTAAGAATGGCTGATCGAAGAAAAATTGATGCCTTTGAACTATGATGCTGGTGTAAATTATTGCATATACTATGGACAGCCAGAGTAACTAACAGAAAAGTGTTAAATTGTATAAAACCAGACACATCACTAGAATCATAAGACTACATCTGATTTACTTTGGCCATGTTATGTGTGCAAATTCATTGCAAAAGACAATGATGCTAGGAATGGTTAGTGGAACAAGAAGAAGGGGCACACAAAGAATACAATGGCTTAATAACATCAAATCTGATACAAAGTTGAACATCTAACAATTGAGAGAAACTGAGCTTGACAGGATAGCATGGAGAGCCCTTGCCTATAAAGTTGCAAGAATTGGACATGGTTAATAGTTAAAACAACAACAATTAATGAAAATATGATATAGTAGAGGATAAAGCGTGATCCTTGTGCATCCCATCTGAAAATTTTCTCAGGGTAGTATATATATATCAGTACCAAAGAAAGGAGTCTTTATAAGTGTGCAAACTATTGTATAACATCAATTTCAGATACTGACACAATAATTCTTTGGATCATTCAGTGCAGATCAAATCCTTACATGGAAAGGGAGATGTTCAAGCTGGCTTTAGAAAAAGATGAGGAACAAGATACATTATTATTGGTGCAGGTTGACTAACTGAGAAAAAAAGAAAAATAAGCAAAAAATGTAAATATATCTTTAAATTAATTATAGGAAAGTGTTTAATTGTGTTGATCACGTCAACCTATTGAATGTATTCAGAAAAATGAATACCTCAGAACATCTTATTGTTCTCATACAAAACCTATACCAGTGATGGCGAACCTATGGCACGTGTGCCACAGGCGGCACTCAGAGCCCTCTCTGTGGGCATATGCGCCATACCCTGCCCCTCTTCAATCAGCTGCCTGCTAACTTGCTGAAGTCCCATGTGGCTGGATGCATCCCGGCATGGCTGGTTTCCCTCCCCCCCATCCTGTCCCTCCTGGCCTCACATGCTCTCCTTTTCCTGGGCACGACCCACTGCATTGCCTCCTCAGCTGTTGACCGGCCATCCAGCTCAATGGTGGCTTCTTTGACCTGCTGGCGGAAGGCTGCGGAGCCCCAGAGTGTGCTGGTCGAGGGGCTGGCAGGCTGTGGCTGCTGATGGACATTTGGCCCCCATGAGCTTGCTGGCATCTGTTTGCGGGGGCCAATGGTGTCAGGCAGCCGCCACCCCAGCCCTTGCCTTGCCCCATGGCAATGGCACCCCCCTGCCTCACCTCACCCTTCAGGACAAGCCTCCTGCCTCCTGCTCCACCTGCCAGAGACCCCCTGGATCTCCCTCACCCCTGCCCACCCCACACAGGCATCCCTCCCCACGAGCAACATTGAGGTGATCATGCCACCTTGGCCACACCCACCCAATCTGCCATGACCATCACAGCCACGCCCTCCTGGCACCCAGCGATAAATAAGTGGGTTTTGGGTTGCAGTTTGGGCACTCAGTCTCTAAAAGTTTCGCCCTCACTATACCTAAATAAGGGAGCCATACAGGACAGGATTTTCCTTCCCAAAGCTACATCTATATCAAAGTTATATTTTCACATGCTTGATGTCTTTTTTTCCCTGTTCATTTCCTTGGAAAATATCTGTTCTTCTCCCATATTTTTTCACAAAACAATGTACAGCAATGGGTAGATACATGGGGTTCTCTTGTATATTTTATAACTGCCTCATTCAGCAGTCTCTTCTTCAACCACTGAACCAGTGAGATCCTGAAATTAAAAATTAATCTCTGCCTTTGGCAATGATCCATTCACGTTCCTTTGATCATCCTTGAAATCCTCAGATCTAAAAACTCTGCTTGATCACTCTTCAACTCAGCTGGGAAGGACTACACAATTTTCATAAACAAAAGTTATAGCTGAAGATTTATATGAAAGGTAACTGCATGAAAGGGCACAAGGTAAGGAATGGAGCATTTGGGTTGAAAAGGCTTAGCTGGTAGTATCCACAGTGACAGCTTCAAGTGTCACAGAAGAGGTGGATGTACTTTTTGTACAAAATACTTTATTTGCTCAGTCTCTTCTTCTTTGACATGTGAATGGCAAGTTATTTCAGTCATGTTCATGGGGAGGAATGGAAGGGACATCCTGAAACAGGATATTTTCAAAAAGGCATGTCCTACCTTAGCTGCTTTATCTTAAGACCAAATTGCATTATTGTATTTGTTAAAAGACTGAACGGCTTCCTGATTTATTTTCTTCTTTTAAAATTTGATTTTAGTATGCCTTCCGATGCAATAATTTGCCAATTTTTCATGTGGATGCTATTTCACTACAACAGCTCCCAAGATAAAAGTGAAGAGGTAAAGACATTTTATAGTTGTAAAAATGAAGTGAAGGGACTCGTAGGTCCGATAAATTTGTTGATGTGTTAGCCATGGGTGGTAGGGTTGATTAAATTAGAGAGTTAATAGTATATCCAACAGTAGAACATGGCTAGAAAGTGTAACAAAACTCCCTAGTTGCACAAATACTGTGATTTACTGAGTTGGAAAATGTAAGATATTTGTTCCAAATGGTGTTTCAGACAAAGAGTCAGATCTACTTGTAGAATGAATTGCTTTGCACCCCCACTTTAGGGCAGTAGTACCAGATTGTGGAAAGAGTTTTTGCAAATAGGAAAGTCTAACATGCAAGCAATAAGTATCACTGCAAATTAAATGTGTTTTGTTTTCATCACAGTTACTAGCCAATATCAAAGCTCTGACTGACTGACACACCTCTGGTCATCTATTGTTCAAATTCAAAACATTCTGAATGGTTGTTTGTATTTTTCAAATACAAAATATTCATAGCATAGAAGTCTTTATAGCTTTCTGGTAACTGTAATAATTAAAACAGGCCACTCAAATGTGAAATTAGAAGACCTAGACAATATAGGGTATCATCTATGAATCTCCTTGATTTAACAAAAGTCCCTATAGGAAGTGCTCTTTTTGTATGATGTCATATGATTCTTATTTATGCATACATGTATGTGTATGTACACATGCAGTTCTTGAACCTCTAAGAAACAGAGAGTCCTAATTTTACATAGAATGGAACTTTAATCAATCAAATGATTTATTTATATAACTTTATTGGTTTTTTTAAAAAAATACAGTTAAAAATAAACAGGGAAAAATGACAAAAGTGAAAGTGAAAGAAAGAAGGGAAACAAGAAAGAAAAATAGAAAAAGATTCTTTGCTACAGATGTAAGAATACATCAAACTCTTATTCAAGTCTAATATTTGTTCATATTATTTCCATAAACCCATATAATTTTAATCATCAGATCCCAGAAATCAACTTTTCATTTCTTTCAGCTTCTTGCAAAAATGCCAAAAAATTATTTCCAAGTAGAGATAAAAATTGTCAGTCTTTTTGTTCATCGGTGGCTGCAAATTTTCCCACGTTCACAAGTTTCACTTTATTTTATCTATGAAAACTATCCATTTTCTTCGAAAAATATAGGAAATACAGTGTCTTCTCCTATGCATTATTAAATGATGTCTTTGTCATTATCACTAATGACACTGAGGTCCTTATCATCTGGCCACAGCATGATTGACCATGCTGACTAGGGATGACATGATAGCAGTGCTCCAATATCTAAGGGGTTGCCATAAAGAAGGGGAGGTCAATCTGTTCTCCAAAGCACCTGAAGGCAGGTCAAGAAACAATGGATGGAAACTAATGAAAGAGAGAAGCAATCTAGAACTAAGTAGAAATTTCCTGACAGTTAGAACAATCTATCAGTGGGATGACTTGCCTTTAGAGTTGTGGGTGCTCCAACACTGGAGGTTTTTAAGAAGAGATTGGACAACCAATTGTCTGAAATGCTATAGGGCTTCCTGCCTGGACAGTTGGACTAGATGACCTCCAAGATCCCTTCCAATTCTGTTATTCTGACTGGGGCTTCTGGAACTTGTGATGAAAAAAAAAATAGCTGGAAGGCTAGTGCTTTCCTATCTTTGCAATAGAAAAATAATCAATTAGCATAAGTATCTTATTTATGTCCTTTTCAAAAACAATGTTTTTCAAAAACAATATTATCCTTCTGTATTTTGTATATTTTTACAACATGGCATGTGTTTTAGAATTTGAAAGTGGTGTTGTGTTAAAAATAGGAAAACTGGAAATATTATTTTCAGTATCTGCCACTTTAGAAGATATGCACTACTCTGTACTGCATATTTAATAACAGAGAACATTCCAGTAACATTATATGACAACTTTCCCCCCTGGGATCTTCACAAAACCTCCTGTAGTTGTTTACGTCTTGTGATGTTATCCCATTGGAAAAACTCTTTAAAATAAACCCAGGGTGGCTTATGTAGTTATATGTGAGATTCTGCCAGTGGCAATGTTGATGTAAACGCCTCTGTGTCTAAACAATGATGGCTTAAGACTTCTGAAGTTTACATCTCCATAAGAAAATGTCAGACACAATCATGCTTACTTTTTTAGTTAATGGAAATATGTTGGAATATGTTGGAAATCCTGTTGCAGGCTTTTTGATTTGCAGCTTAATAAAGATGTTGAAAACACTGACAGCTCCATTAATATGTTTGCTGTTAAAAGGTGAATTACAAATAACAACTCTTTGTAGGTGTGGTTTGTGTTTACCTGCGAGAGAAAAAGAAAGAGACAAAGAGGGAAGGGGAGAGAAAGAGGAGAGAGGAAGAGGGAGAGGGAGAGAGAGAGAGAAGATATTGAACTGATTTAAAGGAAATTTTCCAATCCTTGAAAGGGATGAGTGAAACTTATTTATTCTAGGATTGTTTATATAGGATAATTTTTCAATAAAAAATAAGATAAACAGAATCTTGTGATTCTGATTGTGCTTTACTTCACTTTTCTCTTATATCTCAGTGGGCCTACCTGAGTCTCTTCCAAATATTAGGGACCTTGGAGGTCTTCTAGTCCAAACCCCTGACTCAAGCAGAATAAAATGTATAAAATTAAATAAAAAGATAACCTTTCATCACTATTTTTAATCCTTTAAAAAACCCTATAAACAGTCAATTCAGTTATGCTTTGAGATTGTCATTTATTCTAATATATTGTGTTTGTATGTGTTTATACAACACACACATACATACTGTATATATAATGTTTATATATTCATGAATTAATGGTTTATGTTTAAATCTTGTATTTGAATCAAGTAGACTTCATAACTAAGCTTAGTGAACTAAGCTGTTCACTACTTTGTATACATTCATGAATTTCACAAGTTCACTCTGATCTATTGCATATTTTCCTTTTTGTTAGATCACAGACATACAATATAGCTTGGTTGTTATATTTCTTTGACTTTTGTCCCACAGGTTTGTAGAAGCTATTTGTCTTTGCACTGCACTTAGCTAGTTCTTATAGTGAAATCATCAATGAATACTGTGACAGGGATTTTGTTTATCAAGTGGCTTGTCTGAAACTGAGAGGGAGTAACTGACTTAAGCAAGGATGAAAACCTGGATCTCCTGCTCTTAAGTACCTCCTTAATTACTATACCTTAATGACTCTTTTTTAAAAAAAATATGTTTTATTAATTTTTTAACATGATCACCTTAATATTCAGTAAACAGTGTGTTGTCTGGGTTTACATTTAAGAAATATTCACTAACAGTTGATTTCTATAATCTATAATCCACATAATAACTTTACTTTATTTCCTCTTTTTCCCATAATGTTCTCTTTTATCAACCTTAAGTTAATACAATTCTTGTTGTTTTAATGAATGATGATTAAGTATAAAAATTTTCTAATATTTCTACAGATAATAATCACATCAGTATAATATTCCTTTTCTATCTAGTCATTCTGGTTGTCTCATCATAGATCCTGTCTACAGTTCTTTTTTACATTTGTTTTTCCCAAAATGTTCAAAACATTCTTACTGATTAAGATTTTCTCAAAATTAATTATATTTAAATATTTAAGTCTATTTTTTCTCATGTAAGCCAACCCAATACTTTTACCTTTCTTAAGGAATAAATAAGACTAAAAAAAGAAAAAGATAGAATAAGAATAAAAAAATAATAATAAGATAGTATGCTACTTAAAATCCCTATTTCCTATAAGCTAATACATATTTATTTCCAAAGAAATTTAGTTCTTTTTTACCATAATTATAATATATTTAATTTTTAAATATTCTATTTAATAAATCTAGTCCTCTAATCTTTTAACTCTTATTCAAAACATTTTTAATCCATTGTAATTTTTTTAAAGTCAATCACCTTTAAATATCTAAAACATTTCCTTTACATAAGCCATTCCAACTCTTTTATAATACCCATATCAAGAAATTAAAAAAGAAGAAAATGAAAGTACTATGTTACTTGAGGGGCTCTTCCCTCTTAAAGTCAAATTCACATCCAAAATTTTCCTATTTTTTTAACTATATTTGAACAGGTGTTTCTTTTTTAAATATTCTCTATGATAGGCCCCATCATCTATTTTCTTAATTTTCACTTTAGCCTTTTTCTTTTGCCTAGTATCTTTCTTAATCAATATGTTATGCTGAGTCAAATAATCTTTCCATATTCTTGTAGGAGTTACTGTAGATATAAAAGGTAAGACAAGTACAATATCTTCATGAGAAGTATTTGCCCATTCATTTTTGTTGAAAATCTTTTTCTTTTTTTCTTTCTGCTTCTCTTATCATTTTTTGTCTCTCCAATTCTAGTGTTTTTCCTGGCATCTCTGCAGTTCATTTTGTCTAATATTTTTTCTTATCCTCAAATTTGTTTTGCGATGTTAAAATATAAGTTGTCTTTTCCAAATCCAGTATTTCTTGTAATTTTTTCCCACTTGGGTTAAATCATACTTCTTTGTTTTGTTAGGTTCTATTTTTAAATCTCTATCCTCAAATTTGTATTCAGTTATCTGTTTTATCTGTTCTTTCTCTGTTGTTGTTTCCTGGGATTTTTTTGTTGTTGTAAAGTTAAATTAGAGATGAATTGGTTTATATTTTCAAAGTTACTTTGGATTTCTTTGTGGTTTAAAATCATTGTTATTTTAATTAGTTGCAACATATCATATGTGTCCTCTTTGAAAAGTATTTATTTTTTTCTTGATCGGTTCTTTCTATAAAATTTCTGATTTTTCATGATGACCAAGAATCCAAACTTTCTTTTCTCTGCAAATAGCTTTGGGGTCAGAGTTAAATAGATACTTGTAATCCAGAAAGTTCAAAAAAGGTTTTTTTTTGTTCCCTGAAGTTTGCAATCTGCAGCCCAGATTGTTTTCTTTTTTTGCCACAGCTGTTGTCTATTGTTAGAGCTTTGAAGGTCACAAGTAGAGATTAGTTTTTTCCAGATTTTGTAAAGTCCTGCATAAAACCATAGCTGTCATAGTCTTCATCCACCACTAGATATCAGCACTGGTTTATTTTTCAAATTTTCAAAATGAACAAATTGCCTTTAAAATGAGAATCTTAACCATTCAGTAACTTCAAACTTATCCAAATTTAGTCATTTCATTTCATTTCAATACATTTTGGTCTTCCATAAAAGGTTTAATTTGCAGCTTCCGTTAGTAAAAGGGTGGGGCAAAAATCCCTGTCCTTCACTTTTGGAGGTTTTTTGCTTCTTGGGATTTTTTTTCCTTCAGGAAAGTTGATAAGTAGAATAGAGAAAATAGATGTTCTTATCCAGATTCAAACACGCTGTTTACAGCTTAAAATAGTGCTTTTGACTTCGGTTGCTTGGGCTAGACTCTGAAGTTAGGTTAGTCTTTCTCCTTTTGGTTTCTGGAAGGCTTCTCCTGGACCAATTAGGTTGACCGCCATTTCTCCAAGGTCCCCAGGACTTCATTCCTTCTTTGCTGCCTCTTCAGGGCAGCTTCTGGCCCATTTAGGGTCCCCTAACAGGAAGAAACTCAGCCAAAGGGCAAAGAGTCCCGAACCCTCGACTGCTGCGCTACTGCGCAGGACCGGAAGTCACCTTAATGACTCTTACATACATAATTTTCTTCTCCTCTTCTTGTTATTCGTTATATCACACTCTTTACCATTTACTCTTATACTATACATGTAACAATCTTCTAAATGCCATGGCTGTCATCAAATCAGCGCATAGATTTTAATCACTGCAACACATACTTTATATTCAGTGAAGGTTTCCACATAATGCTTTTTAGCAAGATCAAGAAAATATAGTCATTTTACCAACTTTAGGTATACCTAGGTCACATGAATCATTCTCTGTTAATGATAAGGCTAGGACTGATCAGTTTTGACACATTATTCCCCATATGCACAACCAAGCATGCTTATGCTATTCTATTCAAGTTAGGATCTCTAATCTTGAGATTATCTTGCAGTTGACTATATTATTGTCTTCACAATTATAAATATAGATTCAAGATCCACTTTCCCAGGTTCAGGATAAATGTGCTATAGGAGTAAAGAACAAATTAATTCTAGAGAAGAAGACAATGATAAATATAGATAAAATAAAAAAGTATGGGGATATTTCTATGACAATGTAGACCAGAATAGTTAAGCCTATGATGTTCCCAATGCAATGTTTAAAAGTGGACAAAGTGGAAAAAGAGAGAAACATTTATATTAAGGAAGATAGACTTCAAGATTAATTGTTTCTCAACCAGAAAAAGACTGACTGCTTCTTTGAAGTGAGAATCATCAAACAAAGCCTTATATTTTTTGATATGTCATGTAGGTGGATGGTGAACTAGTAAAACTACTATGCTTGGCAAATATGAAGGCAGTAGAAGGAAAAGGCAACAAATAAGATGCATGGATAGAACCAAGAAGGTCTCAAAATTCCATTGGAAAATATAATATTCATCACTGATATCAAATCAAGATGATTGGCATTTATCCATAAACTTGGTGCCTAAGCCTGACAGAATAGCACTGAAGGAGCCAATTCATGAAAGGCTGAGCTGAGTTTGATATATGGTTCCTCAATACTTCAAGCTAAATATTTTTTTATTTTTATTTCTGTGAAATTGTGTATCTCACTAGATTGTTCAATATTAATCTGTCAAAATATTACTATTACATCATTGTTGTACTTTGTATCTCAGTGAAAATAATTCCAAATAATTGTCTCATTAGCATTCATGAAATAATCCTACTCAAAATCTCTGGGAAATAAATTTTATCTTCATAACAATAGTGTACTTTAGAAAAGTTATAAAGGAGTCTTTTAATGTTATTATTTGTGCCACCAAAGGGTATTTACTATATTATTTGATTACAGTTAAACTAATACACTTGTTTAGTCAGTCCAGTTGACATATAACATTATTCAATAATATCGCTGATTAAATACAGTCTAGTTATAACTTTTGGCAGAGTTCAGACTTCAACAGTACATTAAATGATTTGAATAAGGCAACAATATGTAGTCCGAAGACTTGAATGTACAGAAAAAAACCCACTATATACTTTGTCATAACATCAAGATAATTGTCTGATTCAATACAGAATCAGGATGGTTATATAAAAATCCTATGGAGGATACAGAATCAGGATGGTTATATAAAAATCCTAAGTGAGACAAACTTATGGGAATCACTTAGTAAGTAATTGAGATTTATTTTCTCATGTAATTGTGCATAAATGTAAGTTTAGAGTACAATTGCATTCTATACTGAGGTATTTTATATATAGCTGCTACAATTTTCATGTAATGAATATTAATGCTACTATAGTGGTTTTGAACTTCTCTTTTATGAGATGACATGGATAAAATATTGGTATTCGATGTATGAAAATTAGTGCCATATTGTGACTTAAGGTGTTGTCAAATTTCTTACTACATGTTGCCTTGAAACATTGATTAAATATAATTAGGCTAATTATTTCAAATATATGTACTATTATGCAAAAAATAATAATAATATTTTAGAGAAGATATAAATATATATGAACATAAAATCATTGTATTGCATGAATGGACAAATCTATATGTGGACATGATGGATGAACAAACAAGTAATTTGTGTGTAATGAAGAAACATTCAAATCTGACAGTATCTTTTCTTTAAGTCTCAAACTTCAAAATGCATTTTAATTAAATCTGATTGACAACTATTATACTGTGGATTACTTCTGGTGAAGCCATGGTGAACAGAAGACAGTTCCATGAGGATACAAAGAGAAGATGATAAAAAATTAATTTGTGGAATATTATTTGAAGGGATAAAAGATTAAAAATTTTAGTATGTTGTTTCTGGTAACAGAATTTAATCAGAATTTTTCTTGATTAAATTTAAATGAACAGGTTTTAAATATTTGCTTATGCATATGATATGGGAAGAAGAGATTTGCTGTATTTTTAGAAAAAATGATAATTATATATGTATTTCTGATAGCTTTTAATAGACTTTAATGATTAATTTAATCATTACTACTGAATGATGAGGCTTTATTATTTGATAATAGATAAAAGATGAGATATGAGATGAAGTGACTTTTGGTTGAAAGGCTAGAGAAGATGATAAGTTACTGATATTGTTTGTACTTTTCTTGATGAAGGGAGAAGAATTTTTTTATATATATGTTTTTCATTATATATATGATTTTCCTTTCCTCCTTTTTCGCTTGCTGCACTTTTTATTTTTAATATTTTTCTTAGTTTGTTCAATGAAAAATATTGTAAAAATGGTATTCTATGAGTAAAACATATTTTTATTGTAAGAAAAGATATGCTTGTCTTCAATTTTAAATGGAATTTTGCAGGTGGCAGTGCTAAATTAATTGACTATAGTAACTATAGCAAACCAGTGCCTTTGTTGACTATATACATATCAAACATGACGTACTAATTAGTAGTGTTTGTTGTGTTTGCTTGCACATACAAGAGAATTGTCTTCTAATATGTTACCACCTCCTCAATTTCCTGTCACTTCAGCTCAGTCTGTTCAGAGAGTGCCAATATGTACTAGCTATTCTCTAGTCAAAAAAAGATATGCATTTGGGGAGGCTCATAATGTTGGTGCCCACACATTAAAACCACTGTATTGCCTATCCCTAATTGGCAATTGTTGTGGATAATTTGCACAGAGATTTTGTGGACTGAACAAGCATAAAAATTCTATCAAGGTCACATTGAAGAGAACTTGTTGAGAAGTAGAAAGGTATTCATGAGGTAAAATAAATCACAACTTGATTAGTTGGACTAACAAGAAAGAATTCTTTTCAGCAAGGCATGAATACTTATAAAAAGCAAAGAGAACCTTTTTAGCCCATACAGGAAAAATCCCCATTGGAATAATTCCTCTTCTCTTCTCTTCTCTTCTCTTCTCTTCTCTTCTCTTCTCTTCTCTTCTCTTCTCTTCTCTTCTCTTCTCTTCTCTTCTCTTCTCTTCTCTCCTTTCTTTTCTTTTCTTTTCTTTTCTTCTTTCTTTTCTTTTTTCTTTTCTTTTCTTTTTCTTTCCTTTCCTTTTCCTTTTCCTTTTCCTTTCCTTTCCTTTTCCTTTCCCCCCATTGCAATTCAAAATACGCTACTAAAATGTATGACACGTAACTATTACTCTGAATAGATATTGTCCCAGATAACTATGTTATGACTTTACATTATCTGGCATGATATAAGATTTGTTTCAACATAAAAAATTTATTAAACATAATTAGGAAATAGTAAGTTGGCTACTACATTACATCTGCATTTATTCCAGGTCAAATTGAGAACAATATAACATTATAAAGCAAGTAAAAAAACAGGTGTTCTGTCTGGAATATAGTGGAAATATTAAATATCTCATGTCTACTTCACCATACATAATCCTAACAGCATGGCTGCAGAAACAGTTGTGATTACTTAATTTCTTCTGCATTTCTCATCAGTGCTTCAGTGTCCTTTAACTTAAGACTTTAAAATTCCCTTGTCTCTAAACTTTCCCTCACATATTCTATTTCACAAGCATTTAACCTTAAACTTGCTTCCAAATACATTTAATGTCCCATTCCCACCCAGGGCTTGGAAAACTTTTGCACATCCACATAAGTACTTCAGCAGCATTTTAAGTGGTTTAAGAAGCAGAGTGATTATTAAAGTCTGCACTTTCTTGTCTGAAAAAAATCATGTTGAAAAATTCACTAATGATAGCTTCTCTTAAGATATCATGGAATAATAGAAAGCAAGTAGGATGCAAACTGCTGGTCTTGACATTTACATAATACAGCCATAACTTTCATTCTTAGCCTTGGCTAGCTTTTAATTAACTGCAGCAAATTCACCAAAGTTCCTTCCCCTCTTTTTTTTTTTAAATCTGTTTCAGCAAACTGAAGGAGAACTAGTAAAAAGAAATTCACAATTTTTTCTCTGCAAAATTCAGGTGCAGAGTATCCAGCAAATAGAGTAGAAGATACTTAGTGAAAAGTGGCTATAGCTCAAAAAGTCACAGGTATACAGAATGGTGAGGTACATTTTTATGTTCCTTTTTTGCTCTACAAGTTCTGTACTTCCCTTATAGACACTTAATTTTTGATATAATTTTGGACCAATCTCATTCTACAACAGTGATTTTGCTGCTGCATGATTTGACCTTTAACTTCAGCCTTCCAAACTCTGTTTGGTTCTCTAAAATTTAGCTGAGAATTAAAAAGACAGAACAGTAGCTGAGTACCTGAAGGGCAAGTAGCATGTTAATTATGTATCATAGTGCCCTTTGGTTTGTTAAAGTTGAACTAAAATCCCTGCAGGATCTTAGGATTTCAAGCAAATGTTGTTAACTGCCAATTGCTAGATGTGGGTGTGTTAATTTTTAGCCAGAAGAGAGTTAAAACCAAACAGCTCAGCACAGATGGGAACAACCTCTTGACTTTTGCCTATAACTTTTTCATTTAGTCAAAAGATGTTTGAGAGAAAATGCACAAAATATAAACAAATTTCACCATTTCTGAAAGAAGGGAATAATACATGTGCACACCTGAACATGCTGGAGGCAGATGTGACTATCAGATGTTGTTGATTTAATTCTTCCTGAAAGCTCTGAATTTGAATAAGAGCAAATCACTTTTGCTAAGGGCTGTTTCTGATGTGATTCACTCTCCTAGTTTGCAAAACTCGATGTCCAAATGTAATTTTTTTCAGTTTTCCAAGGGCAAAAATTCTTTACCTGAATTTTATTTATCTTTATAAGTTTAGTTACTGAATATATAAGAATGTCATATATATATATATATATATATATGGATCTTGTAATAGTAGGGGAGTCTATCAGGTGTTCTGGAAAAAATAATCACAATATGTCTAAAAACTATGAACTTTAGCCATTTTAAAGTAGACATAGAATTGGTTCGTCAATAGTTTAATTTGTTTCTCTTCTTATTCAAAAAGTAGTGTGAAAATAAACTAGTGAAACATAAATAGAAAATGTCTTGTGATAGCTGGCATGTAGCCATTTTCAGAACAGGTCTTCTTTGTTGTTGTGGTTGCCAAAAATTGTGAGCTCTGTAACTAAGCTTAAAGACCATGCAAAAGACATGCAAAAGACTGGAATATAAAGTAAATTCTTTTTAGGCAATCATCATAAAGCTATATTTATCAAATTACTGGCAATCATGAAGACCTTATGATACTATGATTTTAAAGTTAGAATAGCCTGTTCTAATTGTTGCCTGAGAAAACTACAACTCTCAAAATTTTAGTGGACATTGTATCTTGGTATTCAACACAGAACATATAGAAGGCAGATTAGGGAAGATGTGATATAGATTTTTAATGCTGGACTAAGGCTGGATATCAGCAGGTTCAAATTCATACTCCAGAACAGGATTTGTCTCCAGGAATAGGGATATAAAAGAAGTCAACATGATGATCATAACATGTGATCAAGTCTGCCCATCATGTAAAAAAGGCCAAGGCTTCAGTCAGATAATTGTAGCTTCCATCTTGACTTTTTGGAGTTCCTGCAGATACTCCTGCTCCAGTATAATCATTAGTCATTCACTTTCAGTCTGAGAAATGGAAAAATGTTAAACAATAAAGGCTTTGAAATGACTCAAAAATGACCATTTTATCATTTGAAAAAATTTGAAAATTGTACTAAATTTTAAGGTAGATGATGTAATCTAAACTACGAACAGAGGAACCAATATTGTAATCCTTCCTTGGACACAGAAACCAGACCAGTGTCTTTGGGTCAGTTATTCCCTCTAAGCCAGAGGTGTCATATATTTAACAATATATATATCAGGGGTGTCAAATTCAATTTCATTGAGGGCTGCATCAGCATTGTGGTTGCCCTCGGGGGGCTGGGTGGGTGTCGCCAGGGTGAGTACGGCCTACTGGGTGGGTGTGGATGGAGTGGGTGTGGCCTAGTGGGTGGGCATGGCCAACTCTACATCATTTGCTTCAAGAGTGTCTGTTGGGGCCTGGATAGCAGTGGGACAGATCTGAGGGTCTCTGGCAGAAGAGGGTGGGACCAGGGCAAGTAGCAAGGCATGGTCCACTGGAGGAGCCTCACTGTTCCTCTCAGGCCATGCAGTGGGGGGCTCGATGGTGATGTGGGCTGCTGGGAGCCCTGGACAGCAGAGGTCAAATGTCCAGCCTGGCCCATGAGCACCCACGGCACCAAACCCAGCCCCGCTTCCCCAAGGGGGTGCCCAGCTGCACTTACCTCCTCCTCAAGGCTGCTGCTGCTGTGCTTGCTCTCCTTACCTAGGTTGCTCATGATAGGTACTAGGGCAAAATCAGAGGCAGGCCCATTCACTCTCCATGGGAGGACACCCAGCTTTGTATCCAGAGCTTCCTTAGCAATAGGATGAGAGACCCCCAGGATAGGCAAGGGAATGGTAAAAGGGCAGCAGGGCAGGACTAACACAGGACTTCCCTCAGACCCTCCCTCTCCTTGTTTCCTTCCTTCCTAAGTACAGAGTGGTGGGAAAATATTTGAGATGAGGGACGGAGAAAAACAGGCAAGAAATGCAGCTGGGGAGATGTCACCCTTCGTGAGAAATGAAGAAATGCACCATCACGACTTCTGGTTCCGAATCGCGGCGCCTCTAGCCGCACGTGGAGACTCGTCTCCTCATCCGGCTAGCTTCCCTCTGTCGGTAGACCCCGGTGGGGGTCAAAAGTCATGCCTGGAGGGTGCGACTACCGTCAACGAGGCTACGCTCGGCTGCAGAGGAGCAGCGGCTCCTCTAGCTGTCCGAGCTGACTCTGAGGGCTGACAGAGCAGAAGACCGGCCATAAAATGGCCGTTCACCTAGCCACACCAACCGCAAGTCACAAGAACAACTAAGCATGAAGAACCACCGTGGGGAATCCGGGTGAGACCTTTCCTTCCCTCGCTATCCTGATCTTTCCTGCAAGAGTTTGACATTCATTTTTTGTTCCATGTTAGAACTCATTTTATGGTTCTGTCTTTATAATTCATTTTAAGCATTAAATTATGAAGTTGTGATAAATTTTCATTTGCTTTCATAGTTTTCTATTACATTTTTTAGTTTCTTTAGATTTTAGTTTCTTTAGATTTTGTTTCAGATTTAATATTTTCAGTGAACTTCTTCCATTTTTCCACAACCAAAATATAATTTGAACATGGTCATATATTTTTCAAGTGAGAACTCTGAATTCATTTGGTCTGTGATCATTTTTTTGTTTTCTTGGCTATTTAAGACTCATGATGTAGTCATGAGTCTTTTCCATAAGAAAGTTTAAAAAGATCTATCCTCTTTTTATTCTGCAATCCTGCATACAATGGCTGGAATAGTTAGCTTTGTGTCTACAAGGAATTCAGAGTACCTGAAATACTGTTCTGTTACACATCATTGCCAGTTTACATGAAACAAAACAAAACAAAAAAAATGGATTGCCATCTAGTTGATACTGTTATCGGTTTTCCCTTTTACAAATGTTTAGCTTACTTTAGCAAAAAAAATGACTTTAATATGGGTGGTGGTACAGAAGTTTTTAAATAGATGGATGGATTGATAAATAAATATCTTTTTTCAATTATTTCTATTTTTATTTATAGCATATTTGTATTTGAGTTCATTTTTATTTCTTTTAAAATTTTTCTACTGGTTGGTTCCAAACTACATCTATTACTAAATAAATATTATTGTTATGCTTATAATAGCTCTTATTATTATGGGAAGATGTGACAATTTTTAAAATATACATTTTATGCTTGTTTTGATGTGCCTACTAAATAATATCTACTTGCCATACAAAAAACAAAAGTTGGTGCATTCAGAGTGGAGTGTGAATAATTTCTTCTGCAGTTTTTTTAAATTTAATTTTTTTAATCAAAGAACATTTTGGAAATATTGTTGCAGTAAGTCATTCCTGCCAAATAAAATTTGTGAAGGATGTATGTCCTTTTTCTTCCAAAGGAAAACATTTTTAGGAAATTGAAAGTGAGATTTTAGATTAAGGTCACCTTCTGCTTTGAGTGTGTTGAACAAACATTTTAAAGGGCACTTGGGCACACTTATCCACCTGGAAGTGAATGGTTGATATTAATTCATACAGAACATTAATTTGCAAACAGTACACTTAAGTTACAGAAGTAGGTATGTGGAATCACATTTTTATTATCCTAGCCAGTTCAAAACAACTAAAATTATATGGTAACTATAGCAGAAAACAGAATCTCAACTAACAACTAGTATATATCAAACAACTTGTATTCTGTGTATACCTGGGATGCAGTCCTGGTGATAAAGGTAAATATGCCAAACAATTTAGTTGCTCTTATACCAATACTTTTCTTGTCATATAGTTATAACATAGGCCTCAAGTTCAAGCTTGAAGAACTACATAACAACCACAACCACTTTTAGTTTTGTGTAGTGGTTAAGGCATTGGCCTAGAAGACTATTATTATTATGAAAGCTAACTGGGAGAGATTATTATTATGAAAGCTAACTGGGTGATTCTAGGCCAGTCACTCTATTTTAACCAAATCCACCTCATGGAGGTGTTGTGAGGAAAATACTGTAGGAGGAAGGTGTGTTGGATATGTTTATTGCCTTCAGTTATTTTTAAAAATAATAAAGGCAAAATATAAATAAATAAATAACAGGAGTTCAGGATCCTTTTGCACATATGCACACATGACCAGCTCTTGGCATTTTGGTCAACTACGTAAATCAGTTGTTAGATATGGTGGCTTTCACACTTTTTAATGGTTATTAAAATAATATATGATTGCAGCACAATGTTAGTAGTGTAGATCATGAAATCAGAGATGCTTTGGCTTTGCTCCAAAACGAGACTTCTTACAGAAACTTATTTAGCAGAAAAGAAGCATTCAATAGAGCTTTGTTTGCTGAGTTTCATCTGATCACTAAAATATTCTGCCTGCAACCATATTTATCAACACATTTACTCTGGAACAATCATGGAGATTAGGAGATAATTGCATCAGAATAAGGGTTTCAAGTTTTAATTAAATGCAGGAAGAATACATATTTACAATAAAACATTTATTTTACTTTGCAAACATAGTTCTTATTTTCTACATATATTTTCCATCTCCAAATTTAATTTATACTCAGTTTTAGTGACTAGAATGATATAGTCATAGTTCTATGCTTAGATATCTGTTTTGAGTATTGAAACATTTGAGCTCCAGGGAATTAATGGCAGATTGAAGACAGTCTGCTTTTAACGGAACTAATGATCATGGCCAAAAAAGGGGACAGAAAAAAGGATCAGCTGGCTTTTATTTCTCTCTGAATAAAGGAAAGAACCTGGGATCACCCAAAAATGTTTCATATAAATTATTCCCATAAAAAGACTGGCTGGTTTTAGAGTTCTGGGAGCCAAAGGAAAGTTAGCTTTGCCCAAGCAAAGCCTTCAGACAAACACTGGGGTTCATCTTTTTTTTTTCTTAATTACTTCTGGAATTTTTTGTAATTATTTTTTTTTTTGCAATTAAGAACCTTCAGAATGACAAGTTTGATCACATTCTCTTTCAATCCTTAGCAAAAGAAGTTTAATGTAATTTTAAGGACTTTAAAAATTATTTTGAAATAAATAGCAAAAGGGTGATTAGAACATTGATTTTGGAAAATTATAAGTGGACTACAAGGCAAAATGGACTGGAAGTAAGATCCGATCTTTAGTTATAAGAATCTTTCTTGTGGGTTGTTTAAAATCCTGTTAAAAATATAGGAAAATTTTAAATCTAGTGTAAGAAATCTTTGTATTGGAAAATGTTATGGATTAGAGATAATATGATAAGAAGAGATTGGATACGAAAGGCAACCAGAAAGAAGTAAAGATTATAATTAAAGGAGAAGAGACCAACTAATGCAGAATTGAGAAAAAATATTTTAACTTTGGAAGAATTCAATGATATTTGGGAACAAAACATTCAGAAATTTTTCTTAAGTTTGAATACTGTCACAATTGTCTTTTTTAAAGAAGTGCTAGAAGTTATCACTGAGAAGCTGTTTTGGATATGGATTTTAAAAATGATGAGTTACAAGAATGATATGGATTTACAAATGAAATCAGCCGATATCTTAATAATTAAAAGGGATGCATAAATAATAAATGGGAAGAGTGATTTGGACAACTTTCTTATTTTAGATTTACAAAGGAGATGTGTTAACTTATGAAGAAGTTCCAAAGAAGAGACAAAGAAAAAATGAAGTTTTTGTGTCACTATTTAAAAAGAATTTTCTAAACCTCAAGATTTTTAAGCAAAAGGAAGAAACATAAAATCTGTTTCAATGTTAAAATATATATGATGTTCTTTCTAGTAGTTTTTATTGGGTCTTTCTCAATCGGGATTTAAAGCTGACGCTTTAAAAAGTTTTTTATAGAGAAGAAATAAGATATGGGAAGAAGAGAATTTGGGGGGGAGTATTTTCAGAGAAAGTTAAGCTGTGATGTTAACAGTAAAGTGAAGGAATACAAAGTTAGATTTGATTAAGATTAAAATATAGATGTTATTGCTGATTTAATGGACTTTTGCTAATTATGTCTGAATAATGAAGTTATGGATAAGGAATGAGATCTGGGAAGAAGATGACTTTTTTATAATATTAGAGAAGATAAGTTCTGAAATTGTTTATATAGTACTTATTTGATGAAGGGGAAAATTTCTTCATCCTTACATTTCCCTTGTGGGGTTCTGTGTGGAAAGGTATAAATGGCTGTACTTTGCTTCCCTGAAAGCAAAAAACTAAGACATCTTCTGTGCTATTTCTCATATAAAATATATTAGCCTTAACAGTCCAAAAGGTGTTTTAGTTCGGTTATGATTACCATTCTGAAAGAAAATATTTTTCTGCATGAAAATTTTGGGTGTTCTAAGTTCTTTTTGGCAGATGAAAATTCATTTTTTATTTCAATATATTTTAATAGGTTTATCATGACATCTTGTAATATCACACTAATTGTTTTTAATTCATAAACCTGCTCTTTTAAGGTGAATGTAGACCTCCCAGCACTACTCAACTGGACAGCTACACCATAAACAGGGTTTCTGTTTTATCTGGACTGAATTTCAATTTATTAGCTCTCATGTAATACACTGCAAAGAATATAGCATGGTAAGAACTGTAAGTGTGGAGGTATGCATGTAATATTCACTACCTGTTGCCAAAAGTTATTCATGACCAGTTATAAATCAATATTAATATGTCATTCCATAATAAAGCCCTTAATGTACATAATCAAAAACTGAAATTTGATATTCATGTTAAAAAATATTAGACTTCACATAGAGGAGAAATAGTATTGAATTGCTTACAATCTTTGTGGAAAATTTCAGGACCTTCTCTAGCAATAATCTGACATTGCAGTACCAATTCTACATTATGTCCTAATGCATGTGTGTAAATAATCTTATGAAAATACATGCAAATTCATATTTTCCTTACTTTTAACAGAATGCCCAAATCTTTCTTTAGTTATAATGTATAACTGGTACTTTTGCCTTAAAATAATGAAGGTAATTCAATACACACAAATCTAAGCTGTACAGAGTACAGCACTTACTGGAGATGTGCTTACTCAGGAAAGCAGCTTAATCAGAATGCCTCATAGGGAACTGATTTAAGACAAATGATACTTAATGACAATGACTGGTGATTTATAGAGATAGTAATTCTGCTTAACTGCAGTTCTTTCTTGTGATTTAGTGATGGTTCACACTTTGTGTGTTCTAATTTCATTCTTGATTATTGCTTTCATTCTAACAAGTGCTGTTAGTGCCACTTTATTTGTGGACCTACTCTGGAAAAAAAGTGTTTCTCTTCCACGCTTGGTAGTAAACTTAGTAGTAAGAAGCCAAGATGAAGAGCATAGAATACTAGACAGCTTTTCCTTTTAATTAAACTAAAGATCCAAATATTTGATTGCACATGATAGGGTAGCAATTTAGTTTCATTTTTAAACAGCCTATAACAATCATATTCAGCCATATCTATTATTTAGTACAATTTAATTAATTGTATTAATTAATAATACAATTAAATTAATACATTTAATACAACTTTCAGGAACTGGCTAAGACAGTAGCCCCATATATTCAGAGACTAACTAGTTCACCATATATTTATAAACAAAAAGGGTATAGATTTAGTTTTTATTTTATTTTAAACCTTGTGCAGGATCAATTTTTATTGATGCATCAATTAAAATCCAATTTAAGAGTTTAGTTTGGACTTAAATTTGAACAGTCAAAAGCAGTCATATGCAAGAAGCCACAGATGGAAACCTATTACACAGCCCAATTTTCCATTCAAAGATTTTAACTATGTTGGGAAAGGTTACCATATTTAGCTCTTATTCATGTTGGTGTACTTTAGTGAGGTATATCACTTGATCAGACTTATCCGATTCATCCCAGAAAGTATATAGAAAGCCAGTTTAAGAATTTATAGTTCTGTATAGTTTATACAGTTCTAGATACATATGTCACCTTAATTATTTATTAATTCAATTTATACACCATCCATCTCTAAGTGATTCGGAGTATTGAACAACTTATTTGCTAAATATAGTCCATTCCTGAGAAAGCATCTGATCTATATATACACTCATTGTAGTCTAATGGAGTCCAGTAATTGAGGTCTACTAATTTAATGAATTGTATTAATAGGGAAACACTAATGTTGCAAGCTTTAAATAAAAGACAAGTTTGTGGGGGAGGAGAAACCAGTTCTTCCAAAGTAGAAGCTATAACCAGTTTCATCCATTATGATGAAGTCCCAAGATAATAAAATAAAATAAATATGCATGTTAAGTAGCCATACATAATCTTTAACAGGATAAAGTTTCTTCTCTGCCTGAGGGATGATATCATAGAAATTGTTCCAAGTATCAAATATATGACTGTTTGCTTTCTGTCAAATATATATGGTTATATGCTTATTTTTTGTTTGTTGATAAAAATATTTTAAAGCCAGTTATTTAAAATAAGAGAACAGCAATTTGTGTTCACAAATTTGCAAAATATATTAACAGAGCTGTCTCTTATGATAGTTTATGAATTTCCAAAACTATTCCTGACTTCAAAATACTTATGGTTTCCAAGTAGGTTTGAGTTCTGCCTGTTATCCTGTAATTTAAATAAAATCAACTTATCATCCAATTTATGTTGTTTAAATGTAAAAGGGGAAAAGTCTGATGGTAATTATGGCTATGTATTTTGACTGGGAGCCAGCAGCAAAATTTTTATAAGTGCTCCAGAGAGATGAGGTTTCTAATGGAAATACTGACAGACTTATCTATGGCAAAATGAGTAGACGCCAATATTATAAATGAGAAACATGGTTCAGTCCCATAAGGTGATTAATGGCAAGAACTAATATAAATGCAACCTCCCACTGAGAGCATGACTCAATGGAACAAAATTGTAATAAAACACAAAGAATGTCTATTTAAGGAAGTCCAATGTGAAATAGCTGGTAAAATAAATCATAGACCTATACTACAGTTTTTTGAGATTGTTGCTTATTTTTCTGAAAGTCATACTTTTTTAATATATAGATCATATTTGCCAGTGCAAAAGCACTTCATGTAATGGAACATGCTATGCTGAAATGTTGAGTATATACTAAGGTAAGCTGTAGTGGAGGAAGATGAGCATGAATTTCAAATTGAAGGAAGAAACATCAATAATATGTGCTATGTTGATAAGACTACCTGGTTAGCTAAAAAGGAAAAGGATCTGTAAGTCTTAGTAATAAAAGTCAAGAGCACCGTGAAAAAATGGGATTAAAATTAAATACAAAGAAGACAATAGATAGAGCCATCAGCCTTAGAATTCGCAATGAATCTATTAAAGTGGTGGATATTCTTTTGCCTTTTAGGTTCAACAGTAAAGGAACAAACAGTGAAATATACAGCAAAGGCTAGCACTTGAGAGAATTTTCCAATATTGTTGCTGCCCAATACAGGTTTCTACTTGATACAAAGGAGCAACTGGGATGACCCTTCTGGAGGTATATAATGTGGACATACACTCCCAATGTTCTTTTCTTATCCCTTCCAAGAACATCCACTACAGTGATGCGAACATCCACAGCAAGACTTGGAGTTGCTGGTAATACAGGATGTTCTAATTCTCTATTCCAAATTTCTTACGTATTATTTAAATTTACTTCTTACAGTTTTAAATGTGGCTGATAATGTTGAATTGTTTGTTTAGCCTGAAGAGAAATCTACAGTGCTTTCAAAGTGATTGGATGCTAAAGTAAATCAAGAATATAACAAATGCTTTATCTGTATATATTGCCATTTAGATTTTTTTGGGGAGAGGAGAGTAGATTTTTTTCTCCTTTTGTAATCTTTCAGAATAATAAACACATTGTTAATAATAGTCTGATTAAGAGTAGCTCTATTTTTACACAAAGTTTCTTTCTTAAAAAGGAGTTTTCTGCCATTTTTAGATAGGTTTATTCCAAGCAATAAATTTGCATGAGAATTTTAATTTTTTTCCTAGATGGTCCCCAAATATGTATAACTATAATCAAAACTAAATATTTTCTAAGATTTCAAGAGTTCAAGGTAATACTCCAATTTTACTAGGAAACCCCAATCATTCTGACTTTGAATAGCTTATATATCTAGTGTGCATAAAAAGGATTAAAACAGTCGGATTTTGACTTCATTAGAAAATAATAGCATTAAACAAGATTCTTGTATTACTTCTGAGGTGTCTTTTCAATATATATAATATATTGAAATTATATTGATTTATAGTGGCAAAATAATGTAAGCCCACCCATCGTCCAAGTGTAACTAATTGCTAGGACATTAAATTTAATGTAACTTTAATATTAAATACTTGAAAATTTAAATGCTCCAGAAAATATTTTCCATATTTATAAGTAAAGTTTAGGACTCTTCTTTTCTACAGGTCTTCCATTTTTTTCCTGACAACAAGTCTGTTAGGCTGCTTTGAAAGACAGTAAATGGCCAAAGTCACCTAGTAAATTTCCATGGCTAGGGCAGATGTATACTTTGGTCTCTTTATATCCAATCCAAACCTTTAACCATTGCACTATTGCCTCTCTAAATCTGCATAGCTATAGAACAGTCTATGTTCAAGGATTTCTCTGTTTACATTTCCGCAAGTGTCTTCAGAAAAGAATAAATATTCAGGAAGATATAAGAATCATACAATAATTGCAACAAATAAATATGGAGAAGGAAAGCAGAATCCTATCTCCTAGCTCTTCTTGTAACCCAAAAGTTTTCTATCTGAGCATCAACAATTCATATGGTTGTTGAATTAAGAGGCAATCCCACCTCCACCCCCATGCATCCTTTTCCCTCCCTCCCCATCTTTTAGCTGTAAATTTTATATTGATTAGGATTCCTATTTTTATAGTTTTAGAAATATTTGTCATAATTTTAATGTTTTAATGTTATAAATTGCCTAGAGTTGTTTCATTACGAGTTGGATGGCAAATAAAATCAAGAATTAAATAAATGTATAAATATGCATTTATTTTGAAGTTTGCACTGAAAGCATACTGTAACATATTTCTGGTGCTTCTTTAACTCTCCCTTTCATCTTTCTTTCACATGTTTGGCTATAAATAAAATTTCCAAGAAAAGTTAAAAACAATCTGTCATTCAAGATTTCAACCACTATGCCTATGGCTCTCCATTTCATTTTGCTTCTCCTTGGCTCAAAATAAAAAAAAATCATCTTTGCTTGTACATTTTTTGGTATCTGCCTTGCCTGAGTTTTCCAAAAGGATTACTTTATTCAAAATGTCTTAGTTCTAAGTCTATTGCATTTTTGTAGCATTTTGAGTGTACATTGTTTTCAAACTTAGAACACTAGGACTTCAGCACTAATTGTTACAGTCATTATAATATTGCTGTATTGTTAACAAAGTCAGCCTCTCTTTGCTAAAGGTTTATAATCCTATGGTATTATACTGTGTTCTCAATCCTTCCAAGGAATTCTTCACTTAAATAAATTGCTCCTAATAGATATCTATCATAATCATGACTGTAGTAGCAAATGCAGATAAGAACACTAATAATTGAAATACATTGTTTTGTAGAGATAATGCTATGCCAAATATTTGTTACAGGAAGATAATATTTCTTTGCAATTTAGTGTGTTTTATGATTCTGATTAAGTCTACATAAATGCCAAAACACTATCCAACCTGCAGAGCTTTACAAGCATAATTAGAATTCAGGAATTTATGGCAACTATATCTCACTATACTATCAAAATGTAAAAGTGAAACACAACCAGTAAACAAGTTTATGGCAATTTAATACATTGCAGCCTGCCATATAAATTAGTAACATGGGTCTTAAAATAGACAGCATTCTGGATTTACCATTATTCTTTTATAAAGTCTAGTAACTAAAACATTGAGTGATAGGAAATTACAAAAAACAAGAACATGGCTTTCACCTATCCTGACCTAGATCTTTTTCCTAAAATGATTCATGATACTAATAATTCAGCACAGTTTTAAAAATGTATTGAAACTTTACAGTACTTTGAAATGAAAATACACAGGATGACTGCATAATTAGAAAGAACAGTGTGTTTTAAATTAAATTGTCTGCCATTTAAGTATCTGTAATTTTAAGATGATAGACGAACTATAATAGGGATTATGGTGGTAATAGGAAGTGGTTTTGTTGAAAATAAACTTGTCCAAAACAGATCCAGAGAAAATCATATCATTAATTAATCTGACAATGAAAACCCAAATTCTAGAACATGCCAACAGACACTTAGCGGATGATTCATGATATTTTTCTTCACATGTTCATACTGCTTCTGCTTAGAGTGCAGCTGAACTGTATCTCATAGTTTGTTTGCTACACATTGATCCTTGTATACTATTAGATGCTCCCACTTCAATAAATAGTGAAAAATTCATTAGGTAGAACTAATTTGAATAAAAGGAAATAAATAAAGGAAACTTATATTAAACTGGGAAAATCTATTAACTTCATGATGCACTCAGTTTTTATTCTTTCAATTTCTGTTTGCACTTATTAGCTATATTTTATAAAAGTTTACAAACAATTTACAAATGCACAAAATGATTTTTAAAATATTTTCCACTACTACAATGAACAATAGTATATATTTCATTTCTTTTTTTGTACATTTATCTTTAATGTATCCGTTTTTGTGCAATTTGTTCAAATGCCAAACTATAATACAAAGTTTTTGTATACTGGTGCATTCTGTTTTAGATTTACATCCAGAAATTGAGGATGGGGTAATTTCACTGGGATATGGGCAATTTCTGAATCAAAATTTCTGTTCATAGTGTGCTTGTGTCAATTGTTTATTTACAAATGTAAAATCATAACAGACTGAAGGCAAAGTGTTGATCAAAGGAATCACTGAGTGCTTCATAATATAGGAAACTCTTAATTTAATGGATTTTGGACACAACAGCTAAACTGTTTGTTCAGGCTACACCCACACTGTGTTTTGTCCATTAAATCATCATTTTAATGCAAATGATGCAATTCAGGTAAAATGTATGGGAAAAGATATATATCGATCCAAGTAGTGCAAATGAATACAAATGAATACAAATATAGATTCAGATTTAGTGGACATTTGATTGAAGGGACACCCTGTCTTCCCAAATGCACATTAAATTGAAGTTCTATTGTATTTTCAACATATGCTGCAGTGTTACAAAATCTTCAGTTCAATAAAACTCAACTGTTTTTCTTGATTTTCTGTGTCCCCAATATGGTAACTGCTTTCTGCTCTAGCAAAACATAGATTTCAGATTCTTCAAGTGTATTAAGAAACATTCAAAAGTGTACTTTTAGTACTGATGGGAATGATACATCAAAGCCTTGAGAAAGGTTCTAAACCTTTAAAAGATTACCCAATTACTTTGCTCATGTTCTTAACCACAGATTAATCTGTAAAGTTGTGATTAGATTTTAATCTAGTGCTTTGAACTAGCCATTACTCATTATTTAGGAAAGCAACTTCAGTCTTTTCCTGTCCTTGTCTGTCCTATCATATAATCAAGAAACTGAAGAGG
Organism: Bothrops alternatus; assembly: GCA_034064705.1. Classification (NCBI taxonomy): domain Eukaryota; kingdom Metazoa; phylum Chordata; class Lepidosauria; order Squamata; family Viperidae; genus Bothrops; species Bothrops alternatus. Next base: position 7,069,909 of record JARGCV010000081.1, on the reverse strand, counting down.
AGCTAATTCAGGGGTGTCAAACTGGTGGCCCTTGGGCCGGATACATCATGCGCAGGCCATGCCCTCCTGGGTCTCCAAAGTAAAAAAACATTGCAATACCCATGAGCTAAAGTGTTAAATTTGTTCTTCTATATTTCAGCTAAGTCTTCCCTGCCTTTTCATACAGTACTTATGTAATTAATAAACCCAGATCAAACAGTGAATTTTAAGAATCAAGCACAGAAAGAAGTCAAAGTCCTTATGATTTCTATTAGTCACTTCTGTCTTGATTTCTTTTTTGTTTCTGAAGCAATATCAAGTATAGGATTGAAGTCATTTTTATTTGATCCTAAGTAGGCAAACTGGCAAATAATACAATGTTAAATCATTAGGAAAGTTGAACTAGTTGTCCACTCTTTTTCTTGAAAATCTTTTGACAGCTTTAGCCGGCAATCTGTTTCATTGGTTAATAGCTCTCATTGTCAGGGAATTTCTCTTTAGTTCAGATTTGGATCTTTCATTGTAGAACTTTTTCTCCTTTTGTTATCGTCTTATCTCAAGATGCTAGAGAGAATAACTCCATGCCTTTCATGTGACATGATTTCGTGTATTAGAATATTGCTATCGTGTTTCTCCTTAACTGTATCTTCTTTAAGCTAAACATACCAAGTTTCTTTAACAGTTGTTTGTAAGTTTTTGCCTCAAGCCATTTCCCATCTTCATTGTTCTTCATATATAAAAGAAGTGACTTTTGAACTTCTTTACAGCAGTTACAAACAACCAGTAAATGTAAAAGAGATTTTCTGCTTCCACTTTGGTTTTTTTTTTATTATTTCTCTCATTTTCAAATTCATTCACTCATCAGATTTTAAAAGCAAAGACTGAACAGAAAATATTGGCTAAACTGTAAACCTGCAAATGATTGTAAACTGAATTTCTAGAACCAGATTTTAGGACACTGTTTTAAGGAATGATGTTTTCTGGATTCAGTCCTATGCCTTTTTAAATCGTGTGAATGCTATAGTTAAGTGAAAACTAGGCTAATAATCCTTAGAGGATATTTCTCAGAAAAACAATAACAACCATGAATTTCTTCTTCTTCTTACATAAAGAAAATAATATTGCAATAAGAAAAAAATAGATTCAGAAGACATTTTTTAAATCTTGCTTTCAGAAAGGAAGAATTTGCAGAGTTGTTAGAAATTCTGGGCTCACAGACTTCAAGCTACAGAATGCACTTATTAAATAATAATTTTGTGTCTTTCTGGATTCTTAAATTGGTGAATAATAGTTCCTCTTCTCTATATTCTTTGATGTAAATAACTGTATTATAAGGATAAAGGTGAGAAAGACTGCCTGGTAGCCATCAATATATCCGAATTCCTCCCTCCCTCCCAGAAATGCTGAAAAACATGCTGGAAAAACAAATTGCCAATCTGCCCCATCTGGGCCCTGAAACTGCCCCAACTATCACTTCTCTGAATTTCTGCTACCTAGTTTGCCTGATTTAAATCTTTTAAAGCAACTTTTAATTAATAAAAAAACCTGGGAAGTTCAGTGGTATCAGTCTGTATTTATTTATTTCTGTAAATTAGTTACAGCAAGGTGAATTGCCATGCCGGATTGTAGAATATATTTCTTCAAGACAAAATCAATATTTTTTTTATATTGGCCTGTTAACTTCTTATTACTTTTTCAATGCCTTTAATTATGGAGGTTGATCCCATTACTACTATTGATAGATGAAAATAGTCTCTAAACCCATCACAGTTTTAACATATACTAATACTAGTGTAAATATAAATATAAATATAATGTAAATATGTAAATATAATACAGTGTATATAATTATGGAGCACTATATTGGCCAGTGGTCCACAACACCTTGCTTTATTTTTTTATTTTTAGGGAAGAAATATAGTCCAGAAAAAATTCCTATTGATTTTCCTACTGATTAGAAAAGTTCACTAAATCAGACTCAGGAACGAAAAGGGATTATGGTACATACTCAAATATATAACATAGCTTTGGGGTGTTGTGCATTTTCTTTGATAATACAGTTATTCTAAGAAAGACAGGAATATAAACTATGTTCCTTTAAAAATCCAGCACCACTTTTAGCATGGTGAGATTTTTAAAAGATAGAGTTGTTAGCTAACCTTATGTAAATGTAAATGCATTCTTGTTAAAGCTCATTGCATTTCTTTTTCCTGGAAAAGATAAATGCTAGCTGGATTTTGTTCACTCTGCCATAGTTTCATTAGAAATGGAACATTGAAATATGTTCCAAGCAATATTGTTGGCAGAACTGTAATTGATCCCTTACTTCCACTTGAACTGATATCCCATTCAAGTAGGGCTACACGTTGTACAGAATTCGTGCAGCTCTATAGTCTAAAGGCTTATGCTTTAATGGCAGACTCAGAGGCTGGTCCACCATGCAGCAATTGTGGTGAAGATTTATAGTTGGTTCTTCATGCACAAAGGAATTATACTATTAGTATTCAAGGTGATCTTGAGAGAATGTTGTTTTTTCACGGATTATACAGTTATACATCCCAAAATTATATATATCTAAATTATACACATACATCAAGTTTGTTGAGATTAGTTATCCTTTTGAGTATATTTGAATTTTGATTGACAAAAATATAGCCTTCTAAATACTGATTCTTTTATCCATTTTCTGCATCTTCTGCATTTCACAGATAGATAATATTGGTTGATAATGAAAAACTTGAGAGTGATAATTTTAAAATTTTAAAATGTTTTCAGAAGGAAGTTATTATGAAGGTAACTTTTGATTATTAAACTATGTTGTAATTGCTAATTGCTAATTTTAGTATCCCTCTTGATTCTTTCCCCCTTTTATACTATTAATCATTCCTTTTGAAATAGAACTGAAACAGAATTCTGGTTCAAATGTCTATTTTAAAGTCTGAGTTTTTAAATTCTTTGTAATATGCAAAAGATCCAAAATCTTTCCAGTTGCATTTTCAAAGGAGTTGAGATCTGTTAGTAAGCATTGGAAAAGAATACATTTTCACATACAAGTATATATTTCCATACATTTTCACTTATGTGAAGGTCATGTTGAAAAGTAGTGGGAAATCAGGAAGTTCACAAAAAAGATAAATAGAAGATATATGCAAAACAAGAAAGCCCGAATTCATTAGCTCCTTAGAGTAAAGGGAGTACACAATGGCCAAAAACAATCATTAAAATCATATTAAAATCATATTTATTTCAGTTTTCTTTATTGAAGAAAATTAAATAAATAAAATTAAAGAAAAATTGTGCCATAAGTCTTTACCATCATTGAAATAATTGAATACAATAATTAAATTTATAGTACAATAATTTATTTGTCTGACTAGGGAAAACCTTCCCTATACATATTTGCTTCAGGTCATTCACTTATAGAATGAAGATTTGTGAGCTGTTATAAATCTAAAATGTATTATTGCCCACTGTACAGGATTTTTTTCTTGTGAAAGACAATCAGCTTCTTAGGAAGACCCAATTTTCTGTAAATGAATGTTTATATTTTTGCTATGAAACCAAAAAAAGAAACTCATAACTGAGTGCCTTTTTTCTGGGAATAACTGCACAGAGTTGCTGGGAGTGAGGTGGCATATCAATTTAATAAAATATTATGGTTTGTCATTGTCAGTCAGATAGTTTAAATTAGATTTGGCATTTTTATGCAAAGAACGTGGGTTGGGCAGATATTGTTTGGTGGTATTAAAGGTTTTGTCAAAAGATGTAAGCTGTTCCAACTACAGCTCCCTTTTAAAATTGATTGGTGATGATTTTACCAATGCCAATGGTGTTCAAGTGGTGTTCCAGATGTTTTGGGATTGCACTCAAGGCACCTTTCATTATTGGTAATATGTGTGTGTGTGTGTGTGTGTGTGTGTGTTTGTGTGTGTGTGTGTATAAAATATCTATTTGTTGATCTTTTTATTATGTGATTTTATCCATTTTTTTTATCTTCTATTTTTCTGTTTCCAGGTAATGTCCACACTTTTTTCTTTCTTATCAACAATTGTTAAGTGTAGTACATGTTTGTCTGTTTTTAATGCTAAAGTCCTAGTGCAGTTTAGCTACTTTATTACTTTGTCTATATTGTGCCTCCAATTCTTGCTTGCAGGCAAATGGTATTTCTTGTTGTTGTTGTTGTTATTATTATTATCATCATCATCATCATCATCATCATCATCACCACCACCACCACGACCACCATGACCACCACCACCACACCACCACCATCATCATCATCATCATCAGTTTTTTAGCCAGTTTTGGCTTTCATATGCATCACATTCTTCCCCAAAGCCTAGAATATAGTAATATATCAGGGAGGTATATATGTGGATCTATGCAGTATGTATGGCCTTTTGCAATTCATAGATAAAACCTTTGTCAATGTGCACACTTTCTAAGAATGCCATCCAATATTTTTTTATATGGCAATCAGTGTAGAGTTCACCACTGGGATCCCCAGGGCCGTTTTATGGCACTATTTTTTAATTTCGATTTTAGTTTTATTTTTTTTAATCTTCTCTTATTTTTTGTCTTCTGTTTTACTGGTATTGCCAGTATAGAAAGAGAAAACCTAGGCCTTATTTCTTCTATATCCAAGCTATGGAGATTTCCTTCATTCTAAAGGAACAAAACAATCTCTCTCTCCTCCTGGCCAATTAAAATAACATAAAGAAGTGAAACAGCATAAGGAGTCTAAAACCTCTGAAATTTTTTTCAGAACAAGGGCTTTTGAATACAAAAGGGGGGCAGGATTAAAACAAAACCCCTCCCAAAAAACAAAATTAATTTAATTAAATGTAATTAATATTATATTGCATTGATTAAATTCTGTTAATATGATCATTCCATTTTCATTTCATGTTAATATTTTCTTCTATCATATAAAAGATTATAGTTCTGCAGCAATTGCTGGAGAAGCTGGAAGAAATTTATTATGGTTTTGATTATGTGGCATCTTCTTGATCAAGTACGACCTAGTTTCAGCAATTTCTAGCAATTAAATTTTTCAAATTGTTAAATAAAATTAAATAGTAATGTTTGTATTTTATTTTTGCCATGAATTAAAAATGAAACGGGATTGTTGAAAGTTATAATTCTTAAGCAAATGAAATAGCTGAGCATAGAAATGTGGAATAAAAGTTGACAATCTGCAGTACAAATTGATTAACTCATTAGATTTTCTTTCAAATGAGTAACATGAAATGATAGCTGACCTTTCTTGAATAAGCCAGATGTTGATATCACATTTTCCCTTGATTGTTTATGAGCTCTGTCCTTATTCTTTCATAAAATGTTCTACTTGTAAATCTTCATGTTTAAGCCTATACATAAATTTGTAATTGACATTAAAGTCCTACAAAATTTCATTCTCAGTCAGACTGTAACTCTTTATGTTCTACAAGTGTGCTTTGTCTAACAAGCTGTCAGGGATTCAAAACACATATTAATAGAAATATTTACACATTTATTACAGCTACAGAATAGCCATAGAATTAACAGCTGAACTATCCTGATAATATGGATCTGGTTTATTATATTTGTCTTTGTCACATTTCTGGATGCAAGATTATTAGGAGACAGTATTCTTGAGACAAAACAGAATGTATTCTACTCCTGGCAAAGCATTTTGGATAATATTTCAAAATATTGCTATGTAGTAGGCTTTGATAAGAGAAACTAAGCTTCAGTAATGAATACATACAGTATATACAGTACATTAACCCAAGCACACACAATTGAGAAACTGCCCTATTCACAAGACTGGTTAACAACTTTAAAACTATTCCAATTAAATAAGAACATAGAACATGCATATACAGAAAGAAATACACATGCTGAACAACAGACAATGCACAGGAATCACAATCTATTCTATGCCAAGGGCTGGGAGATTCCCAAATTTTCAGAGACTTTCTGAACTTCATTGCAGTGGGAGCCATACAAATCTCTGGGAGAATGCTCTTGTTACCGTAGATATTGTGACTGACAAGACATATTTATCTGGTCCTGGTAATAGTGTTTAATGAAAGGCACCCAAAGGGCATCCATTCATCCTGATTTTACAGGATGAGAGAAAATCTTGAAAGTCTTTATATGCAGAAACCAATACCTTGAACTGTACCCAGAACCCAATTGGCAAGAAGTTCAACTTAAAGAACAATGGTGGGCACATTATTATTGGGCATGTCAAAGTAGTAGCCATTCCAGTTGGTCTACAGAAACAGTCTAGTCTAGAGGACATTTCCATATTCCAGTCATGAGATGTTTAGGGCATGAGGAACAATCTGGAAAGTCTGAGTCAGTCTGAATCCAACTGACCTCAATATTTTGCCTTCTTGTCTTCAGCAGCAGCTTTCATATATTGTTCTGTGCTTTCCTTAGTATTGATTTAACAAATTGCATAAATGATCAATAGTAGTAACTGTGAGAGGGATCTTGGAATCCTACTAAACAATCACTTAAATATGAGCCAGCAGTGTGCTGCAGCTGCCAAAAAAGCCAACAAAATTCTAGACTGCATTAACAGAGGGATAAAATCAAGATCATGTGAAGTGTTAATACCATTTTAAAATGCCTTTGTAAGACCATACTTGGAATACTGCATCGAGTTTTGGTAACCATGATGTAAAAAAAGATGTTGAGACTGTAAAAAGAGTTCAAAGAATAGCAACAAAGATGATGAGAGGACTGAAGGCTAAAACATATAAAGAATGGTTGCTGGAATTGGGTATGTCTATTTTATTGAAAAGAAGGATTAGGGGTGACATGATAGCAGTCTTCCAATATCTAAGGGGTTGCCACAAAGAACAGGGGGTCCACCTATTCTCCAAAGCATCTGAAGGCAGGACAAGAAGCAATGGATGGAAACTAATCAGGGAAAGAAGCAACCTAAACTAAGGAGAAATTTTCTAACAGTTAAAATAATTAATCCAGTGGAACGACTTGCTTCCAGAAGTTGTGGGTGCACCAACACTGGAGGTTTTTAAGAAGAGATTGCACAACTATTTGTGCAGGAGGGCAGGAGGTTGGACTAGAAGACCTCCAAAGACCCTTTCAACTGATATTCAGTTATTAAATTTAGAGAATTTTATTTCATTATCAAATAGATGGAGACATAATTCTTACCAGTTTTTAAATATTAAATTAAATTACATTCAGATGTGGGTTGGAATTTAAATTGTATCTAGATTCAACTTAGCATTGCTGAATGTTTTTGTGTACATAATTTGCTAGCACCGAATGCCTCAAGGTGAAATCATATAGGATGCTATGAAGCATTAGATGCACTTTAATGTGGCTGATGGCTGTAACTCACTTATATCAATTCTATTCTTATGTCTTGGAATTAACTACATCAATATTCCATATGCATATAGAAAAAGAATGAAGAGAACAGAGAGTAGCAACTAAACATAAGTGAATAAATGAATAATGAACTTCCCATATAACCAACAAAATGCTTTTGTACTGCATTACACTTTGCAACATGTTTTTGCTTAATAAACCAGTTACTAAATGAAATCTGGAATGACATTAAAACTGAAATTGTTAAAATGAATAAGTTCACCATGTGACTGAATGTCCCTTACTGAAATATGTTTACTGCCTTTATGGAAATTAACTTTCATTTTTGTACGAAATGTGTATGCAGTATCCTACTGCTTTCATCCAAATGATAAAAGAAGTGTCACACCATTGTAAGAAAGCTTATTTCCTTTTGTGTTTGCAAATATGTATAAAAAATATGGAACTCATGTTGCAATTACATTATTCTGTTTATATAATTTGATTTTTTGACCTTCCCTTCCAGCGCCATAGATTCTTTCATGAGCCTTTCTAACATTTTGTGCATTAGTTTGCTCTTTTCTCAGTGCCAATAAAAGTAAATCTTTGGGTTAAACATAGGGTATCTATAGATATAGCCATGAAGTTTTCTTGGCAACAATATACAAACAATTTATTCTTTTATTTCAAACACTAACTAGACTACTCATACATAGTATTAGAACCTAGGGATTATTTTGATGTTGCTACCAGCTAAGTCAGATTTAACTAAGGGGTAATATGACATCTTACATGAATGAAAACAAACAAATGCAACATTTCCTAACTTCTTTTACTTCTAATGTCTTCAGTTTTCTGCATAGAAAGAAATTAAATTGAATTTTCAGTATCAGATTGTAAAGGGAATTCTGAGATAATGGTGGTAAAATAGAGATGTATGGTCCTATATCTTAGTTGCTATTTTAACCTTTAAAGTACAACACCCACTACTCTTACAATTAGATGTTCTTTGTAATACCAGCTGAAGAACAGTTGCATTGATTATTAGATTCAAGCAATGATCTGTCTGTACAATATGCATATGCTATGAGAGTTGACATTTAGTAAGTGTCATGACATCCATGCCTACCCACAAACTCTCTTCTCAGAGTATAAGTGTAATATCACCAGAGTACCATAACCTTGTCAAAAAGACTGATCAGCTTTTTTCCATTACTCATATTGTATCTATCAGTATTGGAGGCGCAGCAGACCTAAGACACCCCCGATTGTAAGACATATCGGGGGTTTCAGGGGGGCCGGCTAATATGAGCCGTACCCCGAAAGTAAGACATAGTGGGCTTTTGGGGATAAAAAGAAAGTAAGACACTGTCTTACTTTCGGGGAAACACGTAAATATGACATGTACTATTATATATATCTGAAGCCACTAAGACCATTTGGAGATGGCTTTGAGATTAGCTTAACACAGGGGTCCCCAACCCCTGGGCCATGGCCCACTACCGGGCCTTGAGCCCTTTGGAACTGGGCTGTGGAAGTGGCAGGCAAGCGCACACATTCCATTTGTGTAAGCGGCGGGCAAGTGTGCCTACCGCTTGCATGGAATCATCTCTCCCCCCTGGTTGGTCTGCAAAGATCGGGAAACTCTGCTTTAAATTTTATTATAAGAGTCTCTAAAATTTACATTAAGAGCCCTGGTGGTGCAATGGTTAGAATGCAGTACTTCAGGCTACTTCTGCTGACTCCTGGCTTCCAGCAGTTTGGCAGTTGGAATCTCACCAGGCTGAAGGTTGACTCAGCCTTCCATCCTTCCGAGGTTGGTAAAGTGAGGACCTAGATTGTTGGGGGAAATATGCTGACTTTATAAACCGCTTAGAGCGGGCTGTAAAGCACTGTGAAGTGGTGGCTTATAGTTCCGGATTGTGGTGCTGGCGGACATGCAGGATGATCGCTCCCTCTGCTGTCCATTTTTCTCCTGCTGAGGACCCTGAAAGGGGTGGAAAGTTGCCTTGGAGGGACGACAACCATGAAGAGGACCTCCTGTTTGATCACAGAAGGGCGGCAGTCCTTCCGTTTAATCCAGAGCAGCTCTTCAGACTGACGGGGAAAAAATCAGCCATTCACATGGCCCATCACTAAGCCACTACTTGCCGAGGCCAAATTCACAACCAAGCACTTGAAAGCAATGTGGAGGAACTGGGTGAGACCTTACCTTCGTGAATCCCAAGTACTTTCCTGTCAAAAGCCCTCTGAAATTTCTTCCCCCTGCAAGGAGAGAGGGAAGGGAATGCTTCTTTCCCACCCTCTAAGATGGCGGCTCCTGACTACGCAGGGGAAAAAAAGCCCTGAAAAATACAATTAAGCAGCTGGATTTACTTTACCTTGATATCTGGGGATCCAAAACTTCTATTCTCACGGGAACCTGTCACTTTATCTATGAAAAAGAACTCTATTTGGATAAAAACCTAGCCTGGTCTTAAAAAAGATTCTAAATCAGGGGTTCTCAACCTTGGCAACTTTAAGACTTGTGGACTTCAACTCCCAGAATTCCTCAGCTGGCTGAGGAATTCTGGGAGTTGAAGTCCACAAGTCTTAAAGTTGCCAAGGTTGAGAACCCCTGTTCTAAATGCTGTCAGGGACATCTTGTGGCAAAGTTTGGTATAGCAAGTAATACTTTTTTAAAAGAGACTTGCCTACAGCCCAGATTTGTCCTTGGTACTATCTAAAAGAGATAAAGAGCTGGGAGAACAGCTGGACAGTGAAATTGCTTTATAGGATTTGTGGAGGTGAACATTTACTGACTTTTATGTGAGAAATAGCCTTCACTAAAGGACTATCCATAACTGTGTTAGAAATGGAGGAAGACCAGCCACATCTTAACTATAAACTTATACTTGAAAAAATTCTTGAAGCTACTGAAATAATTAAATCCAGATCGTAAGATAAAGGTGCCAGCTTAAATCTACAAAATGATACTCTGAATTCAACAAAAGAACCTACAATCCAAAAACTAATAGAGGTGGAAGAAACAAATACCAAGACAGAGGAATTTAAAGATCAACAAATACAATTTACTGTCTTTGACAGACAAACCCTGACCACAACTAAAGAACTTACAACCCAAAAAGCAACAGAAGTGGAACAAAGCAACACCAACATGGAGGCTGTTAAAGACCAACAAATACACTATACGGGAAACGTAGATAACCAAATAACAACTTTAAAGCTGGACGTGACTTTCTACCCAAACCAGAGGAAACTTGAGGAACAAGATGACCAAATTGTATGGAAGGAGCCACCAGGACAACAGCCTAACGACTATGAATGAACCAGCCTTTCTGAAAAATTGATAACTAGATGGTTTCCCTTGGTTCAAGCAATATCTGCAAAAATGAAGGGAGATCTAATCTGATGATCTAAAGGCATTGGTACGGAAGCCTGGTTGGTACAAAAAGAAAGCCAGAGTTAGATTTTTTTAAAAATGGGATTTTTTTGATTTATGATAGAGTACCCTAAAGTCTCAACTAATGGGCTAAAGGGAGATTTTTAGATGAAGGGAAATATGATTATTGCATTTAAATATTCTTGTTAAATGATAAAAAAATAAGGCGTTAACTGGCTTAATACTTAGGATTTAGATCTATAAGGGAAATGAAAATTAACAAATAGGAATTAGTCTCAAATTATTGTTTAGCCCAAATAATATAGATGATGGACTTGAGACAATAAAGGACACACTCTATCAGCAAGTGATGATTTATTAGGATGAGAAATAGAAAATGTTTATGAAACAAGATAAGAATATATTTAAGTAAGTAATGTGTATATTCTAGATATGATAATTTTATGTAGTGAAATAAAGGAAATTTGGATTACCTGAAATTTAAACACTATGGATATTAAAGGTTAAATTGGAATATTGTAATAAAAAATTAAAAATTAGGTAAAACTCAAAAACAGGATATGGATATGTATTAACAAAAATATATTGATAAAGGTTTTAATTAACTTTGTTATAATTAAAAATCTATTAGCTTAAATGTGATATAACAAAGGAATTTCTGATGATGTAACCTGAAATATGTACTAAAGATTTTGTTATTGAACCACTGATTACCCAGTCACCACACTGCTTTCCGAACACTCATTGTAAAATTTGAAAACCAATAAAATTTGTTTTTTTAAAAAAAGCACTGTGAAGTGGTATATAAGTCTAAGCGTTATTGCTATTGCTAAAACAGTAAGTTTATTATTCGTAGGTAAGCATTTCTTATGAACATATTCAAGCTTTGAACACTCTCACCCCAAAAGTATTTCCAAGTAAATATGAAAAGGAACTGTAATTATTTTCAGTGAATCTGTCTTTCATAAATATCCATGGATATTTGATAAATATGTCCTATATTAATTCATGCAAATGAAATTGGGTTGCAATTTTGTAGAAAAGAGGATGTTAGGATTTAGTGTGCATAATTTCTCCTGAGACACTTGAAATCATTAGTCATAAAAATAGGCATATTTTATTGTCAGTAGTCTGTAAGTTAATTCAGTTTGTCCTTGGACAGCGTTATCTTCTATTTCAGTTGAAGCAATATTTTTTTTCTTCTATACAGTGAAATAAATACAATAATATAAACCAGGCTTCTCATGGGAAAAATGAGCTGCTCTTTCATTTATAATGTGGCTACTTAACAAAACCTTCAGAGATTTTTTTTTTTTTAGTTGGTAGAAGAAGCTTTTGCTTCTTCCTTTAATGAAACTCTGTTTCAAAGGTAAACACAGTGAACAACTGAACTGTTACTCAATAAGCTGTTTTATTAAGACACATTGGCACATTCTCATGTCAGAAATGAATGAAGAATCTAGACAATGAAGGCAATTCAAAATGCATGCTTAAATGTGCAGACACATTTACATGATAATTTTACAGTGATACGTAGAAGTTCTGTAAATGTATGTTTCAAATGATAGGAAAAGTAACATTTTGCAAGCATTTCTGTTTTGCACCTAATATAGTTCTAAACTGCATTGCATAGTTGTGAAAATACTGTAAGTTGCTTAAGGAATTATTTCATAGGCTTGGATTTTTTTTTACATAAATATCTTATATTCACCCATAGATTATTTCCACCCAATTTGAAATGAACATGTAGATCAGCTATTTTCCGTCTCTACTCTACTATTAGGGTAGTTCCCATCTATATTCTTTATAAATACTTAATTCATTGAAATACTTCGCAGTGTTTCTCAACCTTGGCAATTTTAAGGCATGTGGACTTCAACTCCCAGAATTCCACAGCCAGCATTGCTGGCTGTGGAATTCTGGGAGTTGAAGTCCGCATGCCTTAAAATTGTCACGGTTGAGAAACACTGTGTTAAAGGAATCATTGTAGTTGCTATGAACTGTAGGAGATATCCACATTTCTGCATCATAAAAAGAATAAGCATAATTTTATAGAACTGATCTTCACTGAGTAAAAATATTCCTTATGTTGCTGAAAGTATTGAAATTTTTCTTCTGGAGTTCTTTAGGATAATTCAATGGAAATTCAATTAAAAATAAACATTTGATTAAAATTAAAAGCACAAAACTGTAATATTAGAATGATTGAGGAGAAAATGAATAACAACATAGTGATTAGACACAATTAAATTAATTTCAATTAAATTTGTATATATATATATATATATATGCTCCTAGAAGCAGAAGCCAAAAGCACCAGCCTGAAGATGATGAATGAGATTTCATCGAAACGTTGCCAAGACACTTCAAATTCTACGCGGGAGAAAACCCGAAGAATATATTTGTATGTGTGCTATCTATCTATCTATCTATCTATCTATCTGTCTGTCTGTCTGTCTGTCTGTCTGTCTGTCTGTCTGTCTGTCTGTCTGTCTGTCTGTCTGTCTGTCTGTCTATCTATCTATCTATCTATCTATCTATCTATCTTCTTGTTCACCTATCTCTTTTTCCTTGATCTATCCAGGATATACATCATTATAAGGGAATTTAAAGCAACCAACATCCTATATTATGTATCTCTTTGAAGTTTTTGATCTTATTCCTGAATGAAGAAATCTACTGAAACAGGTTTGAAGAAAATAAAAGCAATGGAAAGAAGGGTGATTTTGCCTAAGCAACTTATCTACATGTTCTTCATCCCTTTCCATCAAAGGCTATGACCAGGAACAGGAAAAAAATCCCATAAGTGAACAACTGGGTACACAGATGGTGTCAAAGAAAACAACTTAGATTCTTCAGTCACAAAGTATTTATCTATGTAGGAACTCCTTGGAAAAGGTGGGGTACATCTGATGAACTCCAAATTGAACCATATGTAAAAGGAGAAAAGAGTTCTGAAAAAGTACTAAAATATTGAAAAGAGTATTGAGAAGAGCACTGGGAAAGATACAAAGAGAGAAGAGGCAATTAATGAGTACATAGAGGAAAGAATGTGTTAAGCTATGGCCCAAGATTTGCAATGTCTCTATACATGCGTTGACTGGGGAATAAACCCGAAGAACTACAAGTATTAATGCAGGAAGGCAAATATAAATAGTTATCATTTAGCAACCACAATTGGAACTGGTGACTTAGTTGCTAAATGATGCAGTTGCTAAGTGGAAAATCAAGCAAATACCACTCTGCTTACAATTTTACCTCAACTTTTCTCTTCCCCGAGGCCCCATATTTTGGAATGCTCACTTTGGCACTGAGATAATTAACCAGAAAGGAATTAAGGTTTCAATTTATATTCATTGGAAAGGAAGGCCTTACAAGAGAACAAGCAGGTGTATAATTAGAAATGTGATCAAAGAAATGTCCTAGTGCTCACTATTTGCCTACTGTGCTGATAGCTTTGAATCTGAGCCACTAAGAAGACAAACAAAAGGCAGAGGTCTGATAATATATAAAGTCTTATCAGTTACAGGCAACGACTGCAAGATGGATAATTAAAATCACAGAGAGCATCTTATCAATTTATGGTTAGCACCTTTTCAGGAAGCACTGCTCTGTTGACTAAACAAATTTAGGAAATGATTGCTTGTTTAATCTCTGCCTGGGGAAAAAAATAGGTTAGGCACAGGGCAAATGTACTAACTGACTAAAATAGTGAACATGTGACTGAGAGATAGACATTGCAAAGGATGAAAATGTAGGCATTGGTCACAAAGTTACTTTTAGATCATTGTTGTAACTTTGGCAGCTGCCTTTGGCAGTCTTTAGTAAGATATACTAGCTGCTCATCTAGCTGGAAGGAAGTGATAAGGTCTTGATCCAACTTACTGGGTTGTTTTAGCATATTTATGACTTGGATGAATATTAGAAAATATTATTATCAAGTTTTCAGGCTACACAAAGGCAGCTAACACTCTAAAAGTCAGTAGTTAGATTCAAGGGGAACTTTGGAAGCTGAAAAAACATGCAGCAGCCATCAAGATTAATTGCATCAGGCACAGATACAAAGTGCTTCATTTCAATAGGAAACATCAAAGGTATGAAAATTGCATCAGGGATAACTTATGGGGAAGTTTGAGAAAGAAAGAAAGAAAAAAAGAAAGAAAAAGATCTGTTATCAAAGTGTTGTGGCTAATTCTGGCTACTGTATTTTAGGACATTGATAAACTCAAATGTATCCAAAGAACAGCAACCAAAATGATAATGGCATGAAAGGAACAGTTTATGAGGACAATTTGGAGATATTATCCCCAGAAAAGAACAAGTTGGTAGAACACCATAATAGCAATCTTCATGTGGAAGACAGGAAAAATGTCTTCAGCATTATTCCAGAAGACAAGAAACAATAGTTTAAAGTATAAGGGGAAAAAATCAGGGAAGCATTTCCTAATATGATAATAAGAACTAATGAAACACTACTGCCTCAGAAAGTGGTGGATTCTTATTTTTGGAATCCTTATTCTGTTTAAACAGAATCTGGCTAACCATCTGTTGGAGATACTGTAGTAATGAATTCTTGTGGTAGACAAAGTTTATTAGATGATTTTGAAGATTTCCTTCAACCCTAATAGCCTATGTTTTGATAATTACATTAGCATATATTATATAACTGAAGAAGGGAATAACTTCATGTACCATGTATCTGAATCCTATCTACAGATATGGGGGTGTTCATTTTACAGTTACTGGCTTACAAACAAGTTATTACATAAGGTATAGATAAAAAGAAGTAAACCTAGGACCTGTTTATGGTAAAACACTGAAACAGGACCTACAAACAGAAATATATATAACAAAGGTAATCATAGAAGCAAACAGGGCTGAATTGCAAATACAGGCTTTTAAGATAGTTAAAGAGCAAAATTTAAAATATAAACTTTAGAAAACTTTTGCCCCATAGTTCATTTCAGAACAATACATTAAAGGTATTAATGGCTTGCAGACATATGAATATGTATATGTGGGGCATATAAAACCTGTGGGTTAGATGAAGATATATACCGTGTTTCCCCAAAATAAGACCAGGTCTTTTTTTTTGCCTCCAAAAGAGGCACTAGGTCTTATTTTCAGGGAGTGTTTTTTCCCACTCACCTCTGGCACCTACAGCCCCATCCAGCAGGTTCACTTCTTCTGTGGCCGAAGGAGCAGCTTCATTCTGCAACTGCATTCTGGCCTGCATTTCACAGCCAGGCCTTTCCAGAAGGCTTCTACAGCTGAGTACCAAGCTATATATTGAATCTATGAATTCATAGTTCGGTTCTCAGCTGCAGTGGCCTTCTGGAGAGGCCTGTGACTGAGAAATGCAGGCTTGGCTGCAGAAGATGCTGCAGAAGAAGTGGGCCAGCCAGGAGAGGCCTGGCTGCAAGGTAAGTGGATGTGGGGAACGTGGGGCAGATCCACCCCCTACCCCTTCCCTAGCTTGATTTTTAGGTGTGTGTCTTGCCTTAAAACTAGGGCTTATTTTTGGGGTAGGACATATATTAGGTCCACCCCCAAAAATCAAACTAGGGATTATTTTCAGGGTAGGCCTTACTTTCAGGGAAACACGGTATAACTCTTCTTTTATGGACAAATAACAGAAGTTGTAGCTGAGTAATGCTATGATAGCCTAAGAAGCCAATTTCACCTGGAAAAGAAATGTGTGTGATGAAAGGATTTAGTATTTCAACTGTTTTTTGAAATGGTCTCAGTACTACTAATTTATAGTCTTCTGTAAGATGTGATTCAGTCATGAGGAACATTTTAATACAAGAGACAACAGGATTGAAGCTGATCTTTATGCTACTGATATAATAATATTTTATTTTCACATTTATTTATTGAGAATAAAGAAATTAATGTAATGAACCTTAGTGCTAAGTCTATTTGCAGTGAAACCTCCACTGAATTTTACTCAAGTAAATAAGCATGGAAATTATTGTAGTGTTTAACAGCTATTTTTATGAGAAGCAAAGCTATTGAAATATGAAGTAGAAGTATTTCCATAATGTTTAGTTTCATGGACAAGTGAATATTTTGACTAAGTTGTTTCAGAAGACAGGAGTTTTGCTGCTCTAGGCATTGATTTCTTTGGAATTTGCCATTAGCTTTAATAAAGGACTTCATTTAAAAATATGAGAGTAGAACTCAAAGCCATTATGTCAAAATTTGACTACCTTTTTTAAACAATTACATATAATAATTATTCAATGTGATTTATGGCTACTATTCTGTTTGGGGACTGTTAGCTGAATTTCATTTTATTTTAGGCAGTTAATGGACTTCCAGGAATAGTTCGGTATCTTTTTCTTCCTCCTCATTAAAGATGCTGACTAAACCTAAGAATCCTTTTAGTCACATTTGGGTTTCCTTCAGCCTAAGTTGGTATAAAATATCTTGTGCATTGGATCAATATCAGAAAAAGGCAATAGATCAGTAGCAGAGTCTCCAGTGTAGATACATATTTAACCTTACATGAAAGAAAAGTTTGCACATATTACTATGTACTTCCTTGGCCTTAAGGAAGTTTTGCCTGACTTGATCCTGTTTTCTAAGAAAGAAAAACAACAACAAACCTGACAACTTGAAAACAACATAGGAGAAAAGTTGTATTATTTATATAATACTTGATTAAACTTGTTCTAAGTTTAGTAAGTATAGCAATAACAATAACATTAACATTTATGTTTATAGCTTTTCATTGAAGCCTTAGTAGTAATACTGTAGTTGAAGTTACCTGAGTAGTCATGATACCTCTCATTGTACTTTCTTTGATTTAGCTTAATTTTCTCTTTAATCTTCTTTATTTCCATGTTTTATATTAGATAATTCTGCTATACTCTGCCTTGATCAGGATTTATTTGCAATATTGTGTTCAAACCAGTTAAAATATATTGATAAATAATAGCAAGGCTGGAGAAGTGCTGAAAGATGGTGAAAGATCTTTCAATCAATGGTTGACCTAAGTACTGGTCCGACCTAGGTTCTGTATGTTTAGCTTGCAGAAGATAAAATCTAGAGATCTTCAGATATCTGAAGGATTGTCATATTGTAGATAGTTCAGACTTATTCTCACTTGTTATACAAATTAAGACGAGAACTAATGGGCTGAACTCTCAATGATGTAGATATAGATTATACATTAGGAAGAAACTCTTGACAGTAAGAGCTGTCAATCAATGGAATAGGGTATCATATGGAATGATTTCTTCCTCGTCACTGGATGTTTTCAAGCATATGCTTGGATAACCATATATTATTCTGTATGGTTTGGTGTATAGGGGATTGGAAAGATGACCTCTTAGATCAGTGGTTCTCAACCTTTCTAATGCCGCGACCCCTTAATACAGTTCCTCATGTTGTAGTGACCCCCAACCATAAAATTAGTTTCGTTGCTACTTCATAACCGTAATTTTGCTACTGTTTTGAATTGTAATGTAAATAGCTGATATGCAGGGTGTATTTTCATTGTTACAAATTGAACATAATTAAAGCATAGTGATTAATTACAAAAACAATATAGCAATGCTCACTGGAGAAGCTTACTCTTCCTTGCTCAAAAATGTTGGGAGGGAGGGAAGGAAGGAAGGAAGATTGAAGGGGAAAGGAAGGAGATGGAGAAGGATGGAGATTGAAGGGGAAAGGAAGGAAGGAAGGAAGGAAGGAAGGAGAGAGATTGAAAGGAAGGGATGGAGATCGAAGGAAGGAAGATTGAAGGGGAAAGGAAGGAGATGGAGAAGGAAGGAGATTGAAAGAGGAAGGAAAGAAGGAAGGAAGGAAAGAGAGGGAGATTGAAGATGAAGGGATGGAGTTGGAGATGGAAGGAAGGAAGGAAGGAAGATTGAAGGGGAAAGGAAGGAGATGGAGAAGGAAGGAGATTGAACGGAAAAGGAAGGAAGGAAGAGAGGATTGATTTTTGGAGAGTCATGTTTTCCCAAATGGTGATGAACTGCAACTCCCAGCATTCCCGAATCTTCCACAGTGCTTTTTAGGGCTGCTGGGGATGGTAGTCTGGAGCCCTCCATCCTCATCACTGCACCTCTTGCCCTCTCCCAGCCATCCCCCCGGGACCTGCCTGCCCCTCCAACCTCTTGAGCGCCATTGCAACGACAGGATCATGGGAGCCCCTTTCCACGCTGCGCAACCCTTCACCGCCAAAGCCTTTCCCAATTCGTCAGACGCAAGAGGGGTGCGGCCGGAGCACCAGCTCCTGCTCAGAAGGCGCCACTTCTCCCCTCCCGGCCAGTCTGGCTGGCCTCCGACGCACATGCGGGCATCGCCCTCTTCCCCGCTGCCTGGCCACTTCCGAGGCCCGGAGCCCGACAAGCCAGGAAGGAGGTGCTCCTGCCCACCAGCCCCAGGGCTGTGCCGGGCGCCAGAGGGCCAAGGCAGCCTCCAACGGTGAGGGAGGTGGGCCGGGCAGTGCAGGGGGAAGCTCTGGCATGGCGTGGAGGGCAGCCGGGGTGGAGCGCGGCTGGGCAACCATGAGGCATGGGCACCGGCTCAGCGCCACAGCTCAGCTCAGGCGGCAGCGGCGGAGCAGCCCAGTGGCAGCGCCGGCAGCGGCCCAGACCTGGCTCGGCTCGGACGGGCCACCCACACAGCTGAGTCAGCCCGGGGCGGCGTCGGGGGCGCGTTTCAAGCCCCTGGGCTTGCCATGAGTTGGGAGACGGGGAGGACGCAGCCAGCAGCTGGCCGACATCCGCATGGCCCCAAGAAGCACAGCCCAACTCCTGACAGTCAGCTGGGAGTTAGGTCGGAGCCCAGACATCGGTGGGGAACCGGCAGGGCTGCTACACACCGCCTGGCTCCCGACAGCCAGCTGAGAGTCGGCCCCACACGCACCAGCTGTCCTCCCAGTGCCCGCTGCTGCCTTGCTAGCCTTACCTTGGCCACCGCCCATTTGGTGCGGTGGCAGCCAGGCCCAGGCGCTCCTGGGTGGCCATGTCAAGCAGCAGCGATGGTATAGGCCGACCACCAGCTGGGCCACCAGTTGGCCCAGCCCAAGGGAGGTAAGCCACCCACCGGGCCCCACGCGCGTCAGCTACCCTCCCAGCGCCCTCCGCTGCCCCGCCAGCCTTACCTTGGCCACTGCCCTCCCACCCCTGGCCCTCTTTTACTTACATTTAGTAGTTGCTCAGCAGGGAGGGGTGGAAACTTCAAGAAAGCTTGCCTTCGCTGCAGACAACTTGCAGCAATGTTTGGCAACTGGGACTTTTGGTGGGCTTAGCAGGGCAGAGACAGTCTGGACAATTCCTATTGGCTTTTGAAAGCCAATAGAATTAGACTCTATTCAAGAGAGTCTATTCTATTGGCTTTCAAAAGCCAATAGAATAAGAGGGAGTAGCAGAGCTAAGGAAAAGGGGAACAAATGGCGGACTGCGTTTTTTGGTGACCCCCATGAAATGGTCGTTTGACCCCAAATGGGGTCACGACCCACAGGTTGAGAACCGCTGTCTTAGATCCTTTCCAACATGTAATTCTATGATATAATATTTTGAGTTTATATAAATAATGATAAAATACAATTTGATTAACAAAGTAAAAATGGATTATTATTACAAGTTGTATTGAAACTATTTGAAGAGAATGGTTTTAGATATTGTCTTAAGAAAAGAAAATGAGGAATAAGCAGGGTTTCAGTTCATACTTCAAGTCATGGAATTAATTGTATAGAATGTTTGTTCAAAATGAACGCTGAGAAATGACGTGAATTTCCAGTTAATGCAGCAAATCTAATTGTTTTTTAAGTAATCTTTTCCAAGTGATGTCAATTCACAATGCAACATATTCATACTATTCCTTAAAAAAAGAATCCTGTGTCAATTAAATAAAGCTAATTAGAAGCTTAATACATAACGGTTTTTCTCATATAACAAATCAGGCTTGGGCAGGCTACTGTCTCTTGGCAACATATGCATCAACACCCTTAAATTTGAGGGTTTTTAACACCCTGAGAATGCAGAACTACATTTCGATGGGTGGGGATGCAAGTCTAAATTTGAGTCATGATTTCCCCCCTCAAAAAAATTAAAGGTTAAGGACTGGAAAAGTCAAGTTCCTAGTAATTCTCTCTCTTTCTTTGCTTAATCTCTTTCTCACTTTTCTCTGAATGATACATGTTGCCAGGTTCCTTTCCCTTTTTAGTTCAAAGTTTTTGTTAGTCTTCTTTTCTTTTCGATACCAGAAAGTTTTCCATGCTTCTGTTTGGTTGGAAGAGTACTTGGGAGATCATGTGTTCTCCCATTCCTCAGATAAAGTCCATTACTTTAGTAAGTGTGTAACTATACATTTGTCTTATCAATCAGTCAATCTTTTATTATGGTCACAGACTAGAATTAAAAATTAAAACATTAAAATAAAATGAAATAAAGGAACAAGATATATTATAGTTAGTGGTGAGATCATTTATGGATGGTGAAAATCTACTTAATTTTATAGATATTATAGCAGAATTTAGCTATGATCAACCCTCTAGAATTACTGTGGGAAGAGTGCTACAATGTGCTAGAGTTAGTGCCTTCAAAATTTAAAAACAGTTATATAATGTAAGTATCTTGTCAGTTTATGAATGGGGGTGGGACTGATTTCTCAAGAAAATACTCTTGGGTAGAGGAAACTTCCTTGTCTTTAATATGTTGTTTAAATGCCCTGAGTATGCTCATAGGAATTCCTCCTTGGAGATGTTGGAGTTTTATGAAAGTTCTAATTCATGTTGATCTATAATAATCCTTCCTAAGGAAACAGCTCAAAATCTCTGGGAAAGAAGAGTAATTTCAGCCAGTGTCTGATGCAAGTCCATGTACCTGTTTCAAATGTAGACAGCCCTCCCTCCCTCCTTAATACTGTGTTTGGAACACATAGCCCTTCCCTTTCTTCATCTCATGATTTTTGACTTTTTTTCCTTCACAGAGTATATTTGATATGAGCTTCACATTTTTCTTATATACAATATATACAATAAACATAATAAACGTAATAAACACAACACACATAATAAACATAATAAAATCAAACATAAACAACAACAACAACAACAACAACAATAACAACAATAATAATAATAATAATAATAATAATAATAACAATAATAATAATAATAATAAAAAGTTGGAAGGGATCTTTGAGATCTTCTAGTCCAACCCCTTGCTCAGGCAGGAAACCCTATACCATTTTAGACAAATGGCTGTCTAGTCTCCTCTTAAAAACTTCCAGTGTTGGAGCATTCATAGCCTCTGGAGGCAGGTTGTTCCACTGATTATTTGTTCTAACTGTCAAAAAATTTCTCCTTAGTTCTAGCTTGCTTCTCTTTTTGGTTAGTTTCCATCCGTTGCTTCTTGTACTGCCTTCAGGTGCTTTGGAGAATAGCTTTACTCCCTCTTCTTTGTGGCAGCCCCTGAAAATAATGAAAATAAGATGAATCAGTGATTATTTTGAATTCTGTATTATGAAAGTTAATAATCTCCAATATTTTCAGGATCAAACCCTACATAGATTTGTTTATTTGAGTATATTAACAAATGCAAAAAACAAACATCCCCCCCACTTCTGACAGCTTTAAAGCCTACTCCATCAAGCAGATATTAGCACAAGTTAATGACTCTTATGACTTTAATCTTCTCTATGATGACCTACTCCTATATTTTAGAAAAACTTTCAGACTAATGTAATCTTGTAGCTATGTGTTTTACATGACATGTAAACCATCTAGTTTCTGCAGTTTCACACATTAAATACAGCCAGTTGTATTTATCTCTAATAATGTCCTGCAAAATGCTTTCTTAAGTGGTAGTATTCCATTCCATTCCTGAATAATGTTTTGACCAAACTTATTTCTCAAAGAAAGCCATTTTTTTCTTTAGTCTGTAAAGAAATATTTGCAAGCTGTCAGTGAGCATTAAAATCCTGAGCAGCATGTTTTTTATATTGTGTTTACATCCTCCATCTCAGCAAAGGACTGCAACAGGGTGGAAACCCTCCCACTCCTAATCTTCCTTATAAATAGTTTTGCATCAACAGTTTTCCACCTGGAGGCTTTTCTAAGAAAGAATAACACAATTGTTTCTATTAGTCAGTGACTTTATGTATACCAGGTATGGCAATATACTAAAGGCAGCCAGTTTTCCAAAACTTTAGTTTTATGTTACATCTTATGCTACACTGAAAAATGTTTTGGTTTGTACCTGGAAAGTGATTTGACCTTGAATTTATGGTGATATTTTCAGTGAAACCTTTGTGTAATTAAAATTTCCAGTTCAAATATTATTTTTTGGGACTGTGCATACAGTATGTGGCACCTCTATTAATCCAAGAGATAACCTGCACAGATATATGAACATTATGGTCTTGTTTTGTGGACCTATTTAGTTATAGTGAATGGCACTGGGAAGTTAGCATTTTTCCATTCCTGCAGAGGTGGGGCAGGAGAACAAAGATTGCAATTGTTTTTAGTTACTTTTTAAATCACTTCCTATACTTTGTTCTTAAGGTCTGCTTAGAGAAGCTCTCTGAAGAACATCTTCAGCACTTCCTATAATGGCTATATAACCATGTGATGTAGTATGTCCATAAGCCCCCGAATAAATGAATCTGAGCTGTAAAATTATATCCTGATTTAAAAAAAATGAAAAAAGAACTATTGTTTAAAATAATTTAGCCATTATGATTGAAAATCTGTCCCCCAAACCAGACAGATGAGTAAACATATTCATGTCTATCCTTTTTCTCCTTTTAATGACCCTGTAATTGCTTGCATTGGGGTGAAGTTGGAATGACTGAATGGAGCTAACTGTTTATTGGCTGGATGCTCTTTCTGATGCCTACATGGACCTTGCAGCAGATATTTTCTCTCTGTGCCAGAGAGAGAAATATCTGCCGCTACCTATGATCAAACTCATAGCTCAGGATTGTGAGGCAAGAGCTCCACTTCTAGACCACCATGCCACTCATCCATATCTATCCTTAATCCACTTATAAATTTTATAACTAAAATGTAAATAAGCATCACTTGCTTGCAAAGAAAATCAGATAGAAATATAACCAGTATGTGTTGCTCTGTAAACTGTGTATGCCACCCAGAGTCCATTGAAGTTAAGCGATTAATAAATTGAAATAAATAAATAAATAAATGCATAGCCAGTTAACAATAATTTTTTTTTGCTACAGTAACCAATGTTATCCTTGTGGCCCATTATATATTTTATTATTCCTGGTACAGATTTCAAGCAAATTTGTTGCCTTTCCATCTTTTACTATTCTCTTATCAACTAACCAAAAAGAGAAGCAACCTAGAACTAAGGAGAAATTTTTTGACAGTTAGAACAAATAATCAGTGGAACAACCTGCATCCAGAGGCTATGAATGCTCCAACACTGGAAGTTTTTAAGAGGAGACTAGACAACCATTTGTCTAAAATGGTATAGGGTTTCCTGCCTGAGCAAGGGGTTGGACTAGAACAGCGGTTCTCAACCTTTTCCAGTCTGCGACCCCGACCTGCGCCGCGCATGTGTGGGCACTCTGGACCTCAATTCTGAATTCATAGCTTCACAACTTGTCAGTTGTCAGTCAACTAAGAAAAACAAAACAAAATACCACAAACATTAATTTGCTTTTTGACTGTTTCCAGAAAAATAGGAACAAAATTATCTCTCTGCTTTTTTTTTTCTGTGTGTGCAATAATACGTATATTTACACTGAGAAGACTTCCAGTTACATAACAGGTATTTACCCACAAACAAAATGATTTGTTTGTGACAGACTTATCAAGATAATATGATTTATAACAGGCAAATCAATATACCTTGTTTTCTTTTCTAACCTAACCTGAATATATTCAATGTAGCCATGAAAATTTTATAGTGTTTCAGATTTAGCCTCCCAAAAATGATTTGGAGTGCTTGGCAGAACATTTGAAATACCTGTTTGCAGTGTACATGTTTACACTGGATCACACAATTGCCACTTAATCCTGGGAAAAGTTATGGTTGTTTCTAGTTTTGCAGACAAATGTTCCTGTAGTTTTCAGAGTAATTTTGGTAGATTTTGTAGACTGAATCTGAAACACCGCATTGTTCCAGTAATCCTCACCACTGAAGACCTGACTTTTCATTTGGTATCTTTAGTCCACTCTGTTCATAACTAGAATTGCTATGAAATAGTAGTAGCAAGGTCAAGATGTGCTCTAATCATATCCTTATAGTTTTATTGACTATGACTTCAGAATGGTGATGATAAAAGTGCCTTTTGTTGGAAGCTAGGGGTATCAGGGACATTGATCCCTGATTTCATTCCAAGAAAATCTATTTATTTATACTAATGGGATTAGCTATGCTAGGAGAGGAATATGTTCATTAAATTTACCTAATCAGCAATTCATGAGACAGTATGTAAAATCAATCAATGTAACTCTTTATTAGTTACATTTTTCCAACTTTTGACAGATATATATATATATATATATATATATATATATATATATATATATATATATATATATATATATATATATGTGTGTGTGTGTGTGTGTGTGTGTGTGTGTGTGTGTGTGTGTGTGTGTGTGTGTGTGTGTGTGTGTGTTTTCTGAGGTTTTCGCGGGTGTTTGTATGTAGGTCTTTGGTTCTTCGGGTTTTCTCCCGCGTAGAATTTGAAGTGTCTTGGCAACGTTTTGATGAAATCTCATTCATCATCTTCAGGCTGGTGCTTTTGGCTTCTGCTCCTAGAAGCAGAAGCCAAAAGCACCAGCCTGAAGATGATGAATGAGATTTCATCGAAACGTTGCCAAAACTTTAGGCCCAATTAGAACAAATTGTTTAGGAAATAAAAGACTGACTACAGCCATCATGGCAGGTATATTCATCTTCTCGCATTTGTAATAATTGTACAAGGTCTATAAATCTTTTCAATGAACTCTTTATCCAGGCATATGACCAAGTGCTTAGAAATGAACTAAATTCCAATCCGTTACCTTTCTATGAAGGTTTCAGAACTTTCTTAATACCAGAATTTCTATTTCAAGAGCTGCCACTCATAGCAAGATTATTTATTTTTGAGCCACTCCTCCCCTGTTATTTCTGAGTTTGGACCATGCACTTCCAATGAGTAGCAACAAAATATACAGTAAGAATTAAGAATAGATGTCCTATCTTGAAAAATGCTGGTAGTTGTCAACTTGCAGTATATAAAATTATTGGATTGCACTACATAATGTAATTTACTTTGATTTTCAGGTTTGTCATAAATTCTGCAAACAATAGAAGACTGAAAATATAATAGAAACACTTCAGGATAAATAAAAACATTTGTTGCTCAATAGATGATATATTTTTTGCTAAAGGAAAAAATAACATGCATGAAATGTCTGTCATAGAGAATTTATGCATTTTAAAGCAAACTAAAAACCATTAGACCCAATGGAAAACACTGGAATTTTATGATTATTATTCTTATGTTGGTTCACCTTGGGGTATGAAAGGTTTCAAATAGGATGTCAAAACTCATTTGTAACATGAAAAAAAATCTCATTTTTATTCTTTGCACAAAAAAATAAATATGATTATGTATGCCACTGTTTTCATTTCAGAAAAGAGAAATGGCATGCTTTGCTTTAGTTAAGAAAGCATATATTTTGTCTGGATAGAATAAGTATATCTTTAAACTCTAAATGTAAATGAGTGTTCAGAAGAACACCAGTGAATGCAAATTGGAATGTCATTGATTGTTAAATCAATTCATTGCACACTTTTAGTTTGGTGAGATTAATTTGTATATAACTAGTTATTTGGTCATTAAAACATTTTAATTCACCTTAATGTCACAGTTTCCAGACTCTGGATGCTTAAGGGAAAAAAAAGAGGACACCAATAAGGATAAAACTCAAATGTATTTTTCAAGGAAAGGACAAATAGCTCAATATTCAGGTCATCAGCCAAAGACATAGACATCATCCTCTAATTCAGAAAATAATTTCCTTGGATAAAGTCCATTTTTCTAGGATCACAAAAATCTGAGTGCAATAACAAGAAAAAGCCATTTAACAATTCAGATATCTGGTTTCTAGGTAAGGTTTTATGGCATACCAGAAACCTCCAAAATAGTGGAGGTGGCTTAGCAAAGCGAACCTCAACCAGCAATGATTTATGGTTGGTAAAAGTCTTTCTGGATAAAGGAGATCACCCACTAAGTCTTGGACAGCTGTTTCCTAGGAGGAAACTGTGGGATGAAAATCTTGTAGTCTTCGTGTGACTAGAAGAACTAGGGGTGACAGGAGAAATAGCTCTATCTAACAACAGTCAACCTTTTAAAGGATACTAAATAAGACCAAGGCTGAGAGCAATGTGTGATCATAGCTGTTTCTTCCTTTTAACTGTGGGTGGGGGTATGAACTGATTGGGTGGGAGCTTGGCTGTGTTCTGATTGGGTGGAGGTGTGTTCTGATTGGTTAGGGGCTTGACTGTGCTCTGATTGCCTGGGGGAGTGTTCTGCTTGGGTAGGGGCTTTGTTGTGCTCGGGTTAGTCTGAGTTGCAGGGTGATTTGAGATGGTGAGCTGTGTTGCTGTTGTTTGGCTTCGCATTCGTAGTCGTGCCTCATCTTCATGGTAGGTGTCAGTTTGCTTCATGTATGGATTGGAGGGATTTAAAGTGGCTAATGATGCAGCTGTGGTCTGGCTTCTGGTTTGTGGTCATGCCTCATCATCAATGTGGGTTTGGATTTGCTTTTTGCATGGATATGTGGTGGTGACATCCTGTGTGGTTTTCGTGAGTGTGGGTCTGGTGTCATTTTTTGTGTTAGAGCAGCGGTTCTCAACCTATGGGTCGTGACCCCATTTGGGGTCGAACGACCATTTCACGGGGGTCGCCAAATGCCGCCGTCCACCATTTTTTCCACATTTTTTCCATTTTTTTCCGGCCGGTGCATGCGCAGTTCAGCCCGTCGCGTGCACCCGACGGGCTAAACCATGCATGTGTGGTGCGCACGACGACCCGATCTGCGCATGCGCAGCACAACAGACCGAATTGCGCATGCACAGCGCAACCGGGCCTCCCACCGCTGCCTCAGAGACAGGCACAGGCACACCGAGGAGCGGTCCGGAGCAGGCGGGCGCAAAGCTGCCTCCTTTCCGCTCCGCTCCGCCATGTCCCAGGCCCGGCCTCCAACTCGCCCTCCGGCAGCCGGCCAAGCGGTCGGGGCAGCCGGACCTCGAGGCGGGCCCGCACTTCACTGAGAACAGCCCGGCTATGGCAAGAGGCGTCCGGCGGCCTGAGAGAAGCGAAAGGTGCCCTGCGGCTACCTCTGGCCCCCAAGTACGCGCTCCTCTCCTCGCCCTCCTCCCTGGCCGGCCCTCGCCAGCACCGCCCCCTTTTCTCCGCGGCAGCCAATGGGGGTGGCGAGGGTCCGGCTGCCCTTCCTCCTCCCAGGCACCGTGGGGGGGCGGCCGGGCGCGCGGGGCTGCCTGCCTGCCTGCCTGCCTGGCTCTGGCTCTGGCTCTGGCTCGGCCCTGCTTGGTCCCTCCCTTCCTCGCTCGGTGGCGGCGGCCGAAGCAGGCGGTAAGGCGCCCAGCCAGCGGACCGGCAAGATGAACTACCTGGTGAGTCCCTGCCGGGCGTGGGGGGAGGCCGAGCCGGGGAGAGAGCCGGGGAGCCTGGCCAGACGCCTCCCACCCGGCTGGCCAGCCCAACCCGAGTGGGACTGGCGCTGAGAGTGAGCTGGCCCGGGCGGGCTCCCCGGTCCTGCCGCCCGCCTACCTACCTGCGGCCGCTGCCAGCCCTGCAGAAGGCGTGGGAGTCCTGGACGAGCCTGGCAGGTGGAGCGCTGCGACCTGAATGCCAGTCAGGAGCGCGGACTTGGGGGCCGGAGGCAGCCGCTGGGCGCCTTTTGCTTCTCTTGGGCCGCTGGGCGCCTCTCGCCACAGCAGGGCCGGTCTCGGTGAAGTGCGGACCCACCTCAAGGTCCGGCTACCCTGACCACTTTGCCAGCTGCCGGAGGGCGAAGAGGAGGCCGGGCCTGGGACGTGGCGGAGCGGAGCGGGAAGGAGGTAGCTTTGCGCCCGCCTGCTCCGGACCGCTCCTCGGTGTGCCTGCCGGAGTCTCTGAGGCAGTGGTGGGAGGCAAGGCTGGCCTGGTGTGGAGCCGGCCGTCCCGCCGGTTCTGCACATGTGCAGATCAGCGCATTGCACGCGCATGTGCAGATCGGCCCGTCGCACGCGCATGCACAGATCGGTGCGTTGCACGCGCATGCGCAGATCTGCGCGTCGCATGCGCATGTGCAGATCGGCCCGTTGCACACACATGCACAGATCGGCCCGTCACGCGAATGCCATGCATGCGCAGATCAGCCTCTCGCACGCGCATGCGCGGATCAGCCCGTCGCGTGCGAATGCGCGGTGCGGGTCAGGGTCGCGCCGCCCATGGGCGGCACAAGTGGGGTCTCAACCTGAAAAAGTTTGAGAACCACTGTGTTAGGGACTCATTTGTCAATAAGGGCGGGTTTCCAAATGGCTGGTAGGCGGGAGGTATCATCTTGTTTATTCATGTTGTTTGGGAATTTTTATATCTCGATGGCTTCTCTGATTATTCTGTTATTAAAGTGTTCAGTTTTGGAGATAGTTCTCGTCTAACCAATCAGAACACATCTCCATCCAATCAGAACACAGCCAAGCTCCCAGCCAATCAGTTCATAACCCCGTTGGCAGTTAAAAAGAAGAAACAGCTACGATCACACATTGCTCCTAGAAGCACGAAGCCAAAAACACTAGCCTGAAGATGACGAATGGGACTTCGTCAAAACGTCGCCAAGATACTTGCAATTTTACGCAGGAGAAAACCCAAATAACCAAAGACCTACATACATACATACATACATACATACATACATACATACATACATACATGTATATATATATAATTGATTTTTTTAAAACTAACAACTTGGTGCTTAGTAAACAGGATGTTGTCTGGGTTCACATTTCACAACAATCAATAATAGTCAATTTCTATCATATCGTACTCTACATAACAGCTTTCCTTGATTTTCTCTTCTTCCCATATTGTTCTCTTTTGCAAACATTTGGTTAATACAGTTCTTAGTATTTTAGTAACAAAGAGTTTAAATATAAACATTTTTCTAACATTTATCCAATTAGTAATAGCATCAATATAGAACTTCTTTTCTAGTTAGTCCTCTTGGTTGCATTATATGTCCTATTTTCAACATTTTCATTTAGATTTTTTCCCCACAAAATTGAAATCATTTTTATCTGTTAAGATTTTCTCAAAGTTGGTTTATGGTTAAATATCTAAATTGTTTCCCTCACAATAATCCTCCCAACAATTACATTTCTCATATCATAAAAAAATACAATACTACTCAGAATAAGAAAGAAGAAAAAGAGAAAGAGAAAGAGAAAGAAAAACATATCTCTCTCAGATTAAAATTCATTTATATCCCCATTTTTCAAACTCTATTCCATTCAATATTTACTAATTAAGTAATCCATGTTATATTTTAACCATATTCAAACAAATGCTTAATCTTTAAAAATAGTTTCTGATAGGTCCAATCTTTTAATCCCTTGAATCTGATTTTAGTCTTTTTCTTTTGCCAAAGGGATTTTCTCATCCATCTATTTCACTTAGTTAAAAAGTCTTGCCATTTTCTTGTGGATGTTGTTAAAGATGGGAGAGAGAAATCAAGTAAGATGTTGATTTCTTTTATCTTTTTTGTCTCTCAGGTCGTAGATTTTTTGGTATCTCTGTAGTCCATTTTGTCAGGCTTTTCTTATCTTCAGCTTTGTTTTATGATTCTGGAGTGTGGACCATCTCTTCCAGTTCTGGTGCTTCAGTCACGTCTTATGTGTTTTCCTCCATCTGTGTTAAATCACAATCCCTTCCATTGGTAGATTCTTTCATTTTCTGAAAATTCTTATGTTGTGAGGTTAACATAAAGATATGTCCGTTTATATCATCAAAGTTGTTTTTAATTTCATTGTGGTTTAGAGCCATTGTTGTTTGAATTAGTTGCAACATAGTGAGTATTTCCTCCTAGAAAGTATTTGGTTTATTTGACAAGTTCTTTTTGCAAGCTCTTGAGATTCCATGATAGCTAGAATTCAAAACATTTTCTTTGTCTGAAAACAGTTTTAAAGTCACAGTCAATAGGTGTTTATCATTCAGGAAAGTTAGTTATGTTTTTTTCAATTATAATCTTTGCTTATTGTGGCTGGCCCAGAATGTTTTGTTTAGCTCTTTTTAAAGGCTTTTTTTTGCTTCTTGGGGTATCTTTTCCAAAAGGTCAAGATATAGAGTAAGAGAGAGAAGATCAAATTTCGCACCCAGTTTCAGCACGCTGTTCACCGATGTTCTGGTGAGTACTTATGGACTTCGGCTGCAAGTAGCTTGGGCTGGTTACTGAGATGGAGCCAGCCTTTCTCCTGTTTGGTTAGAGGGAATTTCCCAATCAAATGGGATGACCGCCATCATTTCCGAATCTCTGGGGCACCCCTCTTTCTTCACCGCCTCTTTGGGGCAGCTTTAGACCCATTCAGGGTCCCCTGGCCGGGCAAAAAGAGCCATGGGACTTTGCAATCCCACAACAATGCACTACTGGACAAAACTGGAAGTCCCAAGGCTGACTTCTTTAATCACTTTGGAATATAATCATTTTACAATTGAAAAGAAGAATTTAAAAATAATGGAATTTTCTTAGTGAGTCTGTCTTCTTTCTGAATTATAGAAGGAAGAATAAAAACAATTCTTTTAAAATAGTTTAATATAACAGCAAAGAGCAAATGAAAGTTATAAATGAATAAAAGGCATAGTATTGAGGTTAGCTAGGGCAATTGACAGAAAAGGGATTACTCCAGAAATATTATAAAATTGCTTTGAATAAATGGGGAAGCAGGTATCTGAACTTGTCAACTCTATTAAAAGTGAACTGGTTGCATTTTAGGAGAGAGAATGGAAAAATATTTTCTAAAGATGAGTTATAAAAAAATTGAAGAATCCATATGGCACCTTACAGGATACATTAAACCAGGAGATGCTATATGCCACCCAGAATTACTTGGTAGTGAGATAGGTGGCATATAAATGTAATGACTAACTAAATAAATGACTAGTGGAAAGTAAAACAGAAATAATAAACAGAGATGAAAGAAGAAAGAAACTTAAGTAACCTGTAATTAGAACTGTGGTGGCACAGTGGTCAGAATGCAGTATTGTAGGCTAACTCTGCCCACTGTCAGGAGTTTGATCCTGACTGGTTCATAGTTGACTCAGCCCTTCATTCTTTTGAAGTCAATAAAATTAGGACCCAGATTATTTGGGACAATATGCGAACTCTATAAACCTTTAGAGAGGGCTGTAAAGCACTATGAAACAGTATATTTATAAATGCTATTGCTATTTTTGCTATTAAGAAACAAGAATTATGCCTGAGAGAAGTTCCAGAGGATACAGGAGCAGATATAAGATAAACAATTGTTCAGTCTTTAACAAACTTTCTGAATTGGGATGAAGATAATTTGGACGCATAAATTGATAACATTTATAGAGTCAATATATGGTTTGTAAAAGGTATATTATGTGCTTTGTCAGAAAGACTAGAGATCACATTTTACTATCAAACTAAATATTAATAATGCAACTTTGACTGTACTTAAATAAATTCCAATTAGAACATTGCACACATGGAAAGAATAATTCTTTTTGAATAACAGAAGACCAGGATTGATATTTTTTTCTTAATGCAGAAAAAGTCTTTGACATTTGAATTGGATTTTCTGGTTTAAAATTTTGGAGGATATGGACTTTTGTGAGAAGCAGGAAAAAAATGATTCCTTCTTCACACAAGGCACATATAATTATGAATGGGGTATTAACAAAACATTATGCAATACAGAAAGGGACTAGACCAGGATCATTATCTCTATTGCTATTTATTTTCACTCTGAAAGCATTGAAAGAAATTTAAGACAAGATGAGAGAATTGCTGAAGCAAAGATCAAAAAAGAAACTTACAAATTACAGGAGTTTATGGATGACCTGGAAGATTCTTCTGAATGAATAGAAATATTAATGGAAAAACTAAATAACTTTGGCATATCAGATAGTTTTAAAATTAAACAAAAGGTGAAGATATTAACAAAATATATGAATATCAAAAAACAGAAGGAACAAATGGAAATAAATGGTTTTAAGATTGAGAAAAAGTGAAGCAATTGGGTCTCTTTATGATCAATATAAATTGTATGTTATACAGCAATAATTATATTAGGACTTGGAATGAAATAAAAAAAATATGTTAAGATGACAGAAATTACAAGTATCATTCTTGGGGATAATTTCGGTGGTAAAAATGAATGTTTTGCCAAAAAATGTTTTTGTTTCAAACAACACCATTTTTGACAACTGATATACCATTTAAACAATCAATGGCAGAAAAATATCTAAAATATCTAAATTTGTACGACAAGGGAGAAAAGACCAAGAATAAATGTAAAATACTTCAAATTGTAAAGGAATGAGGAAGCTTATTTCAAATTATTCTTTGCAGCCTGCTGCTTAGTCTGGCAGAAAAAGTGGGCTCTACAGATGGTCCTTAACTTATGACCACAACTGAGCCCAAAATTTATTTTACTAAGCAAGATAGTTGTAAAGTCAGTTTTGCCCCATTTTGCGACATGTCTTGTTAAGTGAATCACAGCAGTTGTTAAGTTAGTCATGGTTGTTAATTGAATCTGGCTTCCTCATTGACTTTGCTTGTCAGAAGTTTGCAAAGGTGATCACATGACCCTAGGACATTGCAACTGTCATAAATTTGAGTCAGTTGCCAAGCATCTGAATTTTGATCATGTGCAATGGTCGTAAGTGGGGAAAAAGGTTATAAGTTACTTTTTTCAATGCCATTGCAATTTCAAATTATTAGTAAATGAACTCAAGAATTACCTGTGTGACAAATATGAGGATTTTAGAATTAGAAGTGGTTCCAGTAGCATGCTTCTCTAAGGTACAATAAAGTTAAGTTTAATATAAATTTTTTTAATAAAAAACATTATATCAGGAGTGTCATATTAAAAATATAAGACCAGACTATATCTGAAAATGCCCTTATGGTTCTCAGCAGTAGAAGCATTTTACATGAAAGAAACAGTAGATAAAGAAAAATGGTTAAGTTATCAAGAATTATTAGAACAGGAACATGAAGAAGATAAGATAAAATCAAGACAGCAATTCACTATAGAGGGATTTAGTCATGCTTTTTTTTAAAGCACACTTAAAAGAAAATGTAGGGTAGATAATAGGACATTTGGAATTGAGCAGCAGAAGACAGAATTTAAAACTGAACTGTGTACAAATGATGAACACATTATAAGGGTATTCTTGTTGTTAGCCTAATTCCCACCATTTTTCTTCTGTAAACTGTGCTTGCGTGGTGACACCATTTTGTGAAGGCAGGAAGAACACATACACAGAACTAGAGATAAGCAAAAGAGCGGGAAAGGAATGAAATGTGATTGGCTGATATTATGTGTACTGGCATGTGTGTCTTTGCGATTGGTTATTGTCTGCTATATAAAGAAGTGCCTAACTGATCAGTGTGTGGCACTTCTGAATGCAGCTGTCAGTGTTTCAGATAATGTTCCACCCAGCAACTTCACTTAGCCAAATAAAGTTCTGTTTTTCTTGGAAGCCTCTTCTTGAGTCTCCTGATTTGCCCTCTTGGAACCTCAAGTTCTTCGGGTAGCTGTTGCCCCTAACAACATAATTACTAAAATGTTTTAATTGTTATTGAAATGTAAAATGGAAAAAAAGTAGGCAAAATCCTGTAAGATAAAATGAGCTAAAAACTTTGGATAAAGTTGGAACAGTGGGAAAATATGTGGTTAAAAAAGTTAAAATTGACATTATGGTATAAATTGTGTAAATGTAGAAAGGTGCTTCAAATATATGTTGGGACAACATGAAGGGTTATTTTTTTCATGTTTGGTGCACTTATAGAAATGCAGATGTTTCTGGATTCAAATACATATAATGATACAAAGAAGATTCAACTGAAATCATAATTTATTTTTCTGGGATTAATGGACAGTCAGTTACAGGTAGGTAAGATTGCTTTTATACATGCTTACTGCTGCAAGGCTATTTTATGCACAAGAATGGAAAGATTCTGAAATAGCAGCAATAAAGGAATGGTGAACCTGAGAGAACTAGCACACGTGGTAAAATTAACTTGTTGATTAGAAAAATATCAACAAAGTACATTTATCAATGACTGGAAAACACCTTATGGACTTTTTCCTGAAGAAAAGAGAAAAATGAAGTTATGATTTATAGATTTGATGATTAGAAGGAGTACCTTAATGAAAGAAGGAAATTATGATACTGAAAGAGGATGAAATATAAATGCATTTATAAGTACTGTCAAACAATTTGGAAGCTGTTCCTTATCATCTTTTCCTATTTTATTGCCTATTTCCTATTCTTCCTTATTTTCTTTGTATCTTTTCTAATATTTGTTTTGTTTTTATTGTTAAACATTTCTTAAATAATATTGAATAAAAAGACAAATCAGATAGCTCTAGAGCAGCGGTTCTCAACCTGTGGGTCGTGACCCCATTTGGGGTCGAACGACCATTTCACGGGGGTCACCAAACAACGCAGTCCACCATTTCCCCCCCTTTTCCTTAGCTGTGCTATTCCCTCTTATTGTATTGGCTTTTGAAAGCCAATAGAATAGACTCTCTTGAATAGAGTCTAATTCTATTGGCTTTCAAAAGCCAATAGGAATTGTCCAGGCTGTTTCTGCCCTGCTGAGCCCACCAAAAGTCCCAGTCGCCAAACATTGCTGTAAGTTGTCTGCAACGAAGGCGAGCTTTCTTGAAGTTTCCACCCCTCCCTGCTGAGCTACTACTAAATGTAAGTAAAAGAGGGCCAGGGGTGGGAGGGCAGTGGCCAAGGTAAGGCTAGCAGGGCAGCGGAGAGCGCTGGGAGGGTAGCTGACACACGTTGGGCCCGGCGGGTGGCTTACCACCCTTGGGCTAGGCCAGCTGGTGGCCCAGCCGGTGGTCAGCCTGCACCAATGCTGCTGCTTGCCATGGCGTGGGTGGCGGGTCCAAGCCGAGCCAGGTCTGGGCCACTGCCAGTGCTGCCACTGGACTGCTCCGCCGCTGCCGCCTGAGCTAAGCTGCGGCGCCGAGCCGGTGCCCACGCCTCATGGTTGCCCAGCCGTGCTCCACCCCAGCTGCCCTCCATGCCGCTTCGGAGCTTCCCCTGCACCATCCGGCCCACCTCCCTCACCGTTGGAGGCTGCCTTGGCCCTCTGGCACCTGGCGCGGCCCTGGGGCTGGTGGGCAGGAGCGGCTCCTTCCTGGCTTGTCGGGCTCTGGGCCTCAGAAGTGGCCAGGTAGCGGGGAGGAGGGTGATGCCCGCATGTGCGTCGGAAGTCAGCCGGACGGGCCGGGAGGGGAGAAGTGGTGCCTTCCGAGCAGGAGCTGGTGCTCTGGTCGCACCCCTCTCGCGTCTGACGAATTGGGAAAGGCTTTGGTAGTGAAGGGCTGTGCAGCGTGGAAAGGGGCTCCCATGGTCCTGTCGCTGCGATGGCGCTCAGGAGGTGGGAGGGGCGGGCAGGTCCCAGGGGGATGGCTGGGAGAGGGCAAGAGGTGCCGTGATGAGGATGAGGGGCTCCAGACTACCATCCCCAGCAGCCCTTAAAAGCACTGTGGAAGAGTGGGGAATGCTGGGAGTTGCGGTTCATCACCATTTGGGAAAACATGACTCTCCAAAAATCAATCCTCTCTTCCTTCCTTCCTTCCTTCCTTCCTTCCTTCCTTCCTTCCTTCCTTCCTCCTTCAATCTCCTTCCTTCTCCATCTCCTTCCTTTCCCCTTCAATCTCTCTCCTTCCTTCCTTCCTTCCTTCCTTCCTTCCTTCCTTCCTTCCTTCCTTCCTTCCTTCCTTCATCTCCAACTCCATCCCTTCACCTTCAATCTCCCTCTCCTTCCTTCCTTCCTTCCTTCCTTCCTTCCTTCCTTCCTTCCTTCCTTCCTTCCTTCCTCCTTCAATCTCCTTCCTTCTCCATCTCCTTCCTTTCCCCTTCAATCTTCCTTTCTTCCTTCGATCTCCATCCCTTCCCCTTCAATCTCTCTCCTTCCTTCCTTCCTTCCTTCCTTCCTTCCTTCCTTCCTTCCTTCCTTCCTTCCTTCCTTCCTTCCTTCCTTCCTTCCTTCTTTCCTTCCCCCTTCAATCTCCTTCCTTCTCCATCTCCTTCCTTTCCCCTTCAATCTTCCTTCCTTCCTTCCCTCCCTCCCAACATTTTTGAGCAAGGAAGAGTAAGCTTCTCCAGTGAGCATTGCTATATTGTTTTTGTAATTAATCACTATGCTTTAATTATGTTCAATTTGTAACAATGAAAATACACCCTGCATATCAGATATTTACATTACGATTCAAAACAGTAGCAAAATTACGGTTATGAAGTAGCAATGAAAATAATTTTATGGTTGGGGGTCACCACAACATGAGGAACTGTTTTAAGGGGTCGTGGCATTAGAAAGGTTGAGAACCACTGCTCTAGAGTTCTGCCAGTTTGGGTGAAGTGTGGTTTCTCCCTTGTCTGAATGTTGGCTGCTGGAGGGCATATGTCTTTCTGTTTCCTTTTCTATTTTTTTAAATGTCTCTTGATTATATCCTAATATTGCTTATCTCAATATTTTATTGATGCCTGATTTGTCAAAATGCCAAGCTTTCATTAATTCACTAGCATTTTTGGATTTGGCTTGATCTAAAATACAATAGAAATTGTATCACTGTCTGCCCATGTACTGTGAGATTAAGGAGTTAATTATATTTAATATATATGTTTATATAGATATTATTTCACCATTCATTATCAATTTAGAGTTTTTAACAATGCTCTATGTCATACATGTCAAACTCACAGAAAGCGGGCTGCATCTGGCCCACGCAGGCCTTGCAGATCCTGGTGCCGCAAAGGCAAAAAACTCCCGATACATTGTGATCGGTCTTGATACCCCTGCTCTATGCAATGATAAAAGTCACTTCTAAATGGAATAATATATTAATCAATTATTAATTGATATTTTCCTAAATGATAATCCAAGTACACTATTAGGTTAAACAATAATGCCTTACTTTAATGTGGTTTGATTTTTTTTAGTTCAATAAATTTATTGGATGATTTTTGTTTAAAGAAGCTAACTGTGGCATAGCTATTGTCAGGTCAGTCATAATTTATAAAGAGAGGCACATGTTCAATACACCTTCCATAATTACTCTATTTTGTTTTGCACTGGTAGACTGAGTTTGCATGCTAGCCTTAGGCACAAAGTTGTTTCAGTTTGTGTATATAACTCATGAAAATACAAGGCCATGGATGGATGGCAGAGTTTTACATTGACATTCAACAAATATTTAGAAAAAATGTTCAAATTCAAGTTCCATGGCATTTTTTTTAAACAATCAAAAAAACTTAAGAAATATAAAATAACTAGAATTCATCTTCATTTTGGTGTGAGCTTAGAAAGCTGTATGCCACAGAATTTCATTTTGATCTATGCTGATTGGTGTACATGCAAAGTGACAATAAAGTTGTTATTATTATTATTATTGATGTTGTTATTATTATTTATTATGTCATTATAGAATTGGAAACAAAGGACAAGGATGGCTGTATTTTCTAGGCTATTTGTATGGAAGAGAACATGTATGCATATTTAACAAATAAATATTTATTTAAGCGAAGTTAAAAATTTAAACCATGCTATTAGTTTAATCACAAAAGGCATGAAAGAGATGATGATTTCAATAGGAAGATGAAAACATAAAAAGTGAAAAGTTAATAATAATCAAAATATAACTTGGCATATTCCAATAGTGACCATGACTGATCATTTTAATATTAAAGCAGTAATTAAAAAACAAACTTAAAATATTAAGCATATTGCTTGTGGGATAACAGAAATTCTTTTTATTGACTAATCTATTAAAACTTCTAAGCCCATCAGCTCTCAAAGACTCTGAGTGGCTTATATCAATCAATAACAAAGGATTAAAAACATGATAATCATGAAGGTATACATCAGAACAAACACTAGATAAGCTGCCAGAAAGGTGCAGACTAATACTTAATGTCCCCAAATGGTTTTGTAAAGAATTAAGTCTTTATGATTCTCCAGTGGAGTGGGTGGATATTACTAAATGGGGGAAACCTCAACCAAAAGAAGGTAGTATCAAATATATCCAAGTCCTGAGTCATTTAGAGCTTTCAAGTGGTAGCCAATCTCTTGGCTAACTGCAGTCAGTGCAGGTCACATAGAGAATTGGGTGTTAACTAACTCTTTGCCTTCATTCATGTTAACTAATTATTTGGAGAGATAAATGTATGTATCTGTTTAAATTTGTACACACAAAAATGCTTATGTACCACCAAACTCAAACTGAGTCTAGAAGTGTGTTCCATAGTTGTAAATGAACAGTGTGGGGTTAGAAATGAAAAGTTGTGAGAGATTTGGACATCATGGGTAGACATATTGAGGCAACGGCAGTTTCCCTTGCTTTTTCTGAAAAGAATATATACTAGTTTGATCTATCCAAAATGTTCATTTGAATTTTCTTGTTCATTATAGTTGAGGTCCCCAACCTTTTTGGCACCAGGGACCAGTTTTATGGAAGACAATTTTTCCATGGATTGTGGGGGGCAGGTTTCAGGATGATTCCTTATGTATATTTTAAATTTACTAAATAAACAAAGTAAATAATGCACTTTATTTCTATTATTATTACATTGTATTAGATTAGAGCAGTGACTTTCTGCCTCTAAGAAAGTGGGAAGGAAAAGACACAATCCTAAACTCAGCTTTCCAGCAAAACAAACCAAAGACCCATCACATTGAGGAAGAAGTGCTGTGAAAACCATTCAGAGAGAGAGAGAGAGAGAGAGAGAGAGAGAGAGAGAGAGAGAGAGAGAGAGAGAGAGAGAGAGAGAGAGAGAGAGAGAGAGAGAGAGAGAGAGAGTTCCTCTTCTTTGTTTCAACCCCTGAGATATTGAAACACTGGTATCATGTCACTCCTAGTCCTATGCTACCTCTTATTCTCAATCAATGTGATTACATTGAAGCCCAACCAAACCACTTTAGCATTTTACTCTCTTGGGAGTAAAATTTCCATCAAGGGCACAAATAATGCAAAACAAATACTTTTCTATTCTCTCATGTATATCAGACATGTCAAACATAAGGCCCGTGGGTTGGATGCGGTGAAGTGGTTTCATGTGGCCCACGAAGTTATCCTGGAAACAGTGAGGGAACAGCCCCCACTGCCTTGGCACTGGCCCAGGCCAGCCGGGAGCCAATGTACAATTTTGTGGTGGCCATCTATGCTGAAATGTATTCAGTCTTATCTCTACAAGGCCGTCTGGAAACAGCAAGGAATCAGCCCCTGCCATGTCGGACTTCCGTCAGACTCTCCCTCTCTTTCTTTCCTTCCTTCTTTACTACCGGTAAGTACAGAGTGGTGGGAAATATTTGAGATGAGGGAGGGAGAAAAACAGGCAAGAAACGCAGCTGGGGAGGTGTCACCCTTCGTGAGGAATAAAGAAATGCACCATCACTTTGAAGTGGCCAGCAAATGGCCCTCACCTACTTCACATATCTGGCTTAATGGCTCCGGGGGAGGGATTTCGGCAGGCAGTGGTGCGCTCTCCTCACAGTGCCAAGAGGCTGAGCCAGGCGGGGAGAATCCAAAAAGAAGCATGACCCAGCCCCCAGCCTGCCTGGTTTTGGCAGGCAGCAAGGCGCTCTCCTCACAGCGCAGAGAGACTGAGCTGGGTGGCGCAAATCCAAAAAGAAGCACGAGGCTGCCCAGCTCCCAGCCTGCCCGGTTTCGGCAGGCAGCGGGGCGCTCTCCTCACAGTGCCAAGAGCTGAGCTGGGTGGCGTGAATCTGATGAGAAGTGCAATGCTGCCTAGCCCTCAGCCTGCCCAGTTTCAGGAGAAAGCAAGGTGCAAAGCTGGCGAGCTTCATACCTCCCAGCTCAACCTTTCGGCACTGTGAGGAAAGTGCCCTGCTGCCTGCCAAAACTGGGCAGGCTGGGGGCTGGGTGGCATTACACAGGTAACATTGACTCTCACGTTGCTCATGACATCCCCTCCCCCAGAATCCCCAAGCCAGATATGTGAAGTAGGTGAGGACCATGTGCTGGCCACTTCCAGGCAATGGTACATTTCTTCATTCTTCATGAAGGGTGACATCTCCCCAGCTGTGTTTCTTGTCTGTTTTTCTCCCTCCCTCATCTCAAATATTTTCCCACCACTCTGTACTTAGGAAGGAAGGAAGGAAAGAAGGAAAGAAAGAAAGAAGGAAAGGGAGGATCTGAGGGAAGTCCTGCCTTAGTCCTGCCCTGCTGCCCTTTCACCATCCCCTTGCCCCCTCCTCTGGCCTATCCTGGGGTCTCCCATCCTATTGCTAAGGAAGCTTTGGATACAAAGCTGGGTCTCCTCCTATGGAGAGGGAATGGGCCTCCCTCTGACTTTGTCCTCGTACCCATCATAAGCAACCTGGCTAAGGAGAGCAAGCACAGCAGCAGAAACCTTGAGGAGAAGGTAAGTGCAGCTGGGTGCCCCCTTGGGAAAGTGAGGCTGGGCTTGGGCCACAGGTGCTCGAGGACCAGGCTGGGCATTTGACCTCTGTTGCCCAGGGCTCCGGACAGCCCTGCCACCATCCAGCCCCCCCCGCATGGCTGAGAGGAACAGTGAGGTTCCTCCAGTGGACCATGCCTTAGCACTTGCCCTGGTCCCATCCCCTTCTGCTAGAGACCCTCAGATCTGTCCCACCCCTGCCCAGGGCCCCACAGGCACCCTTGACGTGAATGATGTAGAGCTGGCCACTCCCGCCCAGTAGGCCACACCCACTCCATCCATGCCCACCCAGTAGGCCACATCCACTCTGGCCACACCCACCCACCTCCCCGAGGGCAACCACAATGCTGATGCAGCCCTCAATGAAATTGAATTTGACACCCCTGATGTATATATTGTTAAATATAATCAAATTTCTACCTCCGCCTCTTCAGACATCAAATGGGACTGAAGACCACCATGTATCCTGTACCCTAATGAAACAAAATCCCAGGTTACCCCAACAGTTGCATTTATGATGCAAGCAAATCTGAGTAAAATCCCTTGTAGATTTCCCAACTAAATTTTTAGACGTGAAGGATATTGTGCTCATCCACAGTCTGAAGACCTCATATTTTCTAGTGAATAACTAAATAACTCTCTTCTATTTTCTCCCTTTGTCCCCCCCACTCCATCTGGAAGAAAATATGATACAAAAATATCTAATTTTGCTAAATTATCTAAAGTTGGACATTTGAAGATAGCATGCAGGTATGGCTAATAAGATATGGTTTAGGACCCAGGCAATAATTTTATTGGTCCTTTGGAAACTTTTGATAGGATCCCTTGAGTTATACAGCTGGCCAGGTCAACTGTTTAAGACAATGAGGGACTTTAATTAAAATGATATACATTAAGGCACTAAAGTAAGACTATCCATGCCC
This sequence comes from Bothrops alternatus, assembly GCA_034064705.1. Lineage (NCBI taxonomy): Eukaryota > Metazoa > Chordata > Lepidosauria > Squamata > Viperidae > Bothrops > Bothrops alternatus. Next base: position 7,027,591 of record JARGCV010000081.1, on the reverse strand, counting down.
TCTATAAGGAAGTCTTTTCTGTTATGCTTGTTTATCAGACAGATGTTTGCATACAGCTCACTAAACAAAAAACAGAAACAAAAACCTTGTAACAGAAACTTTACCCTGGGGCTTTTAGAACACAATTTGCGTTGGTAGAGCTGTTAAGAATTTAATACCAAAGTGTTTTTATTTATTAAAAAAAGTTATTAAAATGAAGCAGATAAAAATTTAAGAGTAAAAACAGTCATGCACCACTTGACAATACATATTTGTAACAATTAAATGTAAATGTAACACATTTACAAATGAATATTCAATATCTTACTGTTTACTTTAATTATTTACTGGGTCACAGCTGCTAAATAAAAACTCCATACTGCTTTGTTTAGAAACACAAATGTACCAAAACAGAGAGAACATAGTACATAGCTCCCTTCCATCCAAGAAGTGAAATAGAAGTAAATGCACACGTATATTCTTAAGAGTATACCAGAAACATCTAGATTTTTCTTTTTATAAATATTAGTATTCCAAACCATGGAAGAGAATAATAATAATGATGATGATGATGATGATGATAAAGTTGGAAGGGACTTTGGAGGTCATCTAGTCCAACCCCCTGCTCAGGCAGGAAACCCTACAGCATTTCGGACAAATGGCTGTCCAGTTTCTTCTTAAAAACTTCCAGTGTTGGAGCATTTACCGCTTCTGGAGGCAGGTTGTTCCACTGTCAGGAAGTTTCTCCTTAGTTCTAGGTTGCTTCTCTCTTTGGTTAGTTTCCACCTGTTGCTCCTTGTCCTGCCTTCAGGAGCTTTGAAAAATAGCTTGACTCCCTCTTCTTTGTGGCACCTTCTGAGATATTGGAACACTGCTATCATGTCCCCTCTCGTCCCCCCCCTCGTCCTTCTCTTTGTTAAACTAGACATACCCAATTCCAGCAACCGTTCCTTATATGTTTTAGCCTCCAGTCCCCTAATTACCTTTGTTGCTGTTCTCTGTACTCTTTCTAGAGTCTCAACAAAATTGGAATGAAATAAAAATGAAACCTTCCTTCCTTCCTCCCTCCCTCCCTCCCTCCCTCCCTTCCCAATGCAAGCAGTAATGGGCCTGCCATGTTGCCTATAATCCTTATTTGGCATAGGGCTGTTCATCAGAGGGCCCAGCTTTCTCCCACTACATGATTGCCCAACCAATTTGGTCCTTCAGGATTGGCATGTTCCAAGGTCTTTCAATTAAACTATGTCATCTATCAGGGTCATAGAAGCATGCCTTCTGTGAACTGGCAGCTGCCAGAAAAAGGTTCCCCCTGAAACTTAGATGGCCCACTCTGCTTTTGTTTAGAAGAGCTCAGGAGACTTCACAAAGGCTCTTTGCTTCATTGCATTGTCATCTTTTATCTTTATCTTATATGATTTATTGATTTTATTGTAATTAGTTTTCTTGATTGTTGTGAGCCACTCAGAATTATTGAGAGGCAGGCAGCATAGAAGTCCCCATCCATCTTTAATCTGAAGCTTAACTGCAACTAATTCTGTATTGGATTATAGACTTTATTCTTCATATTCTACACTTTTCTACTTTTTAAAGCTAAATATTAATACATTTGACTGAAGCTTTCAAATAAATTCTGATCTTAATTAATTATAAAAAGGCCTTTTGAAAACATGTGCCTTTGATCATATTTTATGTGAAAAATTAAAGTTAGTAATTAAAATTAAGTTTTCAGTAAATTTATACAGTATTAACAAGCAAATATTAGAAAGATAGATTTTCACATAATGCAATGGCATTCAATTTAAGAGCAGCATGGAATGAATCTAATGAAAGTGAAATTATTATATTATTGTAATAAGATTTAATTCATTCTTTAATTACAAATAAATGAGGCTATAGTTGAAGTTTAAAAATGTGGAGTGAAAATAAAACAGCTATAAATGGCAATTTAGTTTCTGGCAGGCCCTATGTGCTATTTCTTCACCAAAGATGGACTATTTCATGGTAATCTGTCACATTTCTCAGATTTAATGCACTTCAAATAGCTTTCCATCATTATGTCAAGGTAGAACTTCACAATATGTTTCATATTTTCTGCCTCATACATCAAACTATAAAATGTTATCTGTGAAACACAGCTGTCATTGTGCAAAATTTTCACTAAAGTTCTCATTTTTATCTGACATCTAGAATTACCTAAAGTAATAAAAAAATCTTTCTTTATTGCATATTTGCCTTCATACTCATTCTGTCTCTGTCAGTCCACATACAGCATAGCAAAGTGATATTTAGAAAACACATTGGATTTTCTGCAAGATAGGCATGAAAGTCCACTTTTATGCATTGTCATTATTTTAGAACAGAAATCAGATGCCTATAAATTCAGAAAATGTACACTGCCCTGACAGCTAGTGAAACTTTACAGCCAGAGAACTGTTGGGACTGTATGCCATTGTACAGTACAGCTATAGTATTTCTGGGACTGATCTTTAATCTGGAAATATTAAAAGAAATGTTGTTGCAAACACCAAACATATGCTGGTGGTTGCAGAAATTAGGACTGTAGCTGAGCAAATGATTTGAAGGCAAATGTCCAAATTCAGTTCCTGGCTTATATATCCCTTCTCACTCCCATGACTGGCATACATCATCTTCAAACTAGCAGAGACCTGAAAATCTGAGGGTTCTCCAGCATGATTGGATGGAGAATCCACAAATGGGTTGTCTTAATCTTCCTGCTCCAATAAGACTAAGTCTGAAGTGTAGATATGCCTCTGCTGTGCCAGAGCACCCCAGTTTTAGACTTAGTCTCTTTGCTCTACAGACACGTTTCTTTTGACTACAGGCAAAAAGATTAATCAAATTAGCCTTAAAATTAATTCGTTTCTTCTTAATTGGGGAGATCCTACCTGGTCTTCCCTGCAGATTACTACTAGCCATCTTCAAAATCATGAGTTCAAATTCCCTTCGTAGACATCAGCTTGCTCCCTGACTGCCCTGCAGCCTACAGGCTTGCTCCTCCAGCTGATCTCGTCAGGCTCCCTGTGAGTCGACGAGGCTTCCCCTGACACCATCTGACCAGGGGGCCACGGCACCGCCAGCCAGCTGATCGTCAGAGGCCTCATTAATTGATGGAGGCTTGCCGGCAGGCTCAAATCGCCGGAAGATGCGGATCCAACATCCAGCTGATTGTTGGAGGCTTAAAAAGATGAACGGAGGCTTCCTGACAGGTCAGAAAGACCAAACGCGCTCTGCACCTTCTAAGGAGCCCAGGAGCTTCCTTTCAGGAACCAGGGCTCATTTGTAGAGGCCTCAGCTAGGCTGATCCTCAGTCTCAGAGGCATAGTGATGGTTATTTTTGGTGCGCTTTAGTTGCAGCTGCCATTTTGTTTTCAGCCTCCATCTTGTTTTTGGGCAGTTACAGCCTGGGGAGGGCAAGCTTGTCCCCACAAGGACGCATTGCCTAATCAATTGACCCCCACCCCCCTCATCTGGGTTCTAACCATCGTCCGATTGGGTTCTTTTAGTGGTTGTTCACAGCGCTTGAGGGGAGGCGCTTCACCACTGAATTGATCCCCCAGAGGCCTGTTACCTCAGTCCTTTGACCAGTAGATAGTGGAAGTTTAACAGTTCCCTTTTACCAAAAAGAAAAGAAAAGAGGAGAGTAGAAGGAAAGGAATTTCCCAATAGCTATGGCAGATAATTCCTTTCCCTCGTCCTTACAGGACACTACCGAGCCCCTCGCCAAAAAGAAACACAAGGCCTCTACTGAGGTGGTGGGGAAGAACATATTGAAGGTCAAGGCACAGTACTCCAAGATACCCAGAACAAATAACAGAAAGACCACTAGTCATCATCAAACCTTGGAGGAGGACTCCTCCAGGGCAAGGTTAATTACTCCAAGCCAAATGGCCACCACTACATCTGGAGGGTCCATATCTGAGCCCCTGTCTGCCCATTGTAATTTAGCCCCAGGGGCCTGTTCCCCCTCCCAGGGAAGTGTCGCAGACTGAACCTATCATGTCAGGGCTAAATCTAGGAACACAGGGGGTTACTGCATAAGGCATCATTCTATCTGGGCCTCAGGCCACCTTTACGCCTCCTGCAGCAGGCCTTCGCCCCCTCCCGAATCGCAGTCATTAGGGCCTGAGCATTTTTAGGCTATGATAGCTCAGGCCTTTGCCCAGTTCATGGCCTCTTCTGTGTCCCAACATCCTCCTCATGTTCCCACAGCACCTCCATGGTCCCTTCTTCGACCTGAATCACCAGACCTCACAGATGACATTTCCTCGGAATCGGAATCTGCAGACTTCAACCCTTCAGGCCTGATCCTGTCGGATGACAAAGGTACCTCAATATCAGATCTGGCTCCACCCACTGGTCTTTTTGACCATTCCCCTTTCAACTCCTTACTTCTCAAGGCCTGTACCACAGTCAACATCACTCCGGAATAGGAGGCCCCAGCTCCTTCTACATCAAAAGGTCCCAATCCACTGTACGCTGAACTGGTGGTACCACAGAAGCATGTCCCTTGCCCCCCTTCTTCTGCAACACAGTGCAGAAACAGTGGGATAACCTGGGTTCTATCCCCAATCTGGGATCTGCAGAGAAAAATTTGTTCAATGTGGCTCCTTCTTTCGCGTCCTTGTTGGAGGTTCCTCAAATTGACGAGCCTCTGAATTCTCTGTTTTCCAACGCAAATATCCCCAGGGACATAACCGAGGCGCTTAAGGCAGAGGACAAAAAAATTGAAGCTGCCTTGCGCAGATCGCATCAGGCATCGACCTGGGCAATCAAGACCTCCACATCCATGGCCTTCTTCCCTCGGTCCTCAGTATTGTGGCTGTGTGAACTCCAGGACATTCGTTCACCAAAACCTGGGTAAGTTGGTGGTCACATCCCAGTACATGGCTGACGCCTACCTACATGCCGCCAGATACTCTTCACGAGCCATAGCGGCAGACATTTTAGCCTGCAGATTTCTGTGGCTTAAGAACTGGTGAGCATACCTCAAAACAAAGTGGCGTCTCGCTACCAAACCTTATGTGGGGAGGGGCATCTTTTTGGTATGGCCCTGGATCCTTACCCGGTAGAGGGCAAGGACAAGTGCAAGACTTTCATTAACACCACTAAGAAGGGAAATAATTGCTCAGGGGGTGGGTCATCACAGAACTACTATCGTAGGCAGTCCTTTCGGCCAGCCTCAAATTGGGACGGGCCAGGCATCTCGTCCCTTCTACCAGAGGCCGGAGCGCCAGCAGGACCGTTCTGCATCCAGATCCCATCCACAGGTCCAGACCAAGCGGCCCTTTCGAGGCTCAGGAGGATGTTCCTTCAAACGAGGCAAGTGACTCCACGGGCACATCTCCCATAGGAGGCTGGCTGTCCCTTTATTCTGACATATGGGCAGTCACCACCACGGACTCATGAGTCTTAAACACCATATCTCAGGGTCTGATGCTGGAGTTTTGGTCTAGTCCACCGGATCGATTCCGGACTTGCCACGAACAAGAACAGGGTGGCCCTCATGTCAGAGGCCATATCTCACCTGTTGCAGACATGGGCCATAGAACCAGTGCCACAGGACCAGGAAAGACGGGGGTTCTACTCAACTGTATTCGTTGTTCCCAAGTCTTGGGGGGGGTTGGAGGGCAATCCTAGATTTGAAAGGGCTAAATTACTATCTGATGTACAGGAAGTTCAAGATGCAGTCACTACAATCGATCTTAGCCAGCATCAGAAAAGTGGACTTCCTGACATCAATAGACTTGACAGAGGCATATTTACATATTCCTATTTTCCCTGGGCATTACAAATTTCTCAGGTTTTGTTACGCCCACCAGCACTACCAGTATAGGGCCTTAGCATTTGGCTTCTCTGCAGCACGCAGAGTTTTTACGAAGATACTGGCAGTGCTGGCCGCCCACCTGAGATAGACCCCAATCAGGGTTCAGTGTTATCTGGACGATATACTAATACATCCTCCTCCTTCCAGAGGGCTCGGTCAGACCTCACCCTTGCTATCAGAATCTTTCAAGAGCACGGGTTTTCTGTCAATTTCCAAAAAAGCCATACTGTGCCCTCAACCCAGCTCCTACACTTAGGGGCAATGATAGACACAAGCTATTGTATGGTCTATTTGTCACAGGACTGACGGGACAGCATTTGGGCCCTTGTTCATCGAATACGGCGAGACAAGGTGGTCACCTTAGCCTTGTTGTCACAACTCCTGGGGAAGATGGTATCCTGTGTACAGATCGTTCTGTGGGCACACCTTCATGCTCAGGAACTGCAGTGGCTTCTTCTTCCATTTCAGAGGCTATGCATCAGTGCTTCCAGCCAGAAGGTTCGAGTTCCGCGGTCAGTGTTGAACTCCCTTCGATGGTGGGCTTCCCCAGCACTGTCACGGGGCACAGAGTTCAGAGAACCAGCCAGAATCACCCTCACCAGGGAAGCCAGCCTATTCGGCTGAGGAGCGCACCTCCAGTCACATTGGCTCAGGGTTGTTGGTCCCAGGAGGATTTGAAAAACAATATAAACTGGCTATAATATAAAATGGATGGATCCATTTTCTTACTTAAGATAAATTTTAATCTTTATCTTTTAAATGTACATTTCTAATTGTATCTATTTTATTCTAATGGACATTCTGAACTGTTTTTAAGTTGACAAAAAGTGTATGAAATTGAAAGGATGAATGCATTCTTGTCATCAGTTTGTAATTCTGTTCCTAACACAACCTTTTATTCTGAACTGAAATGGCTCTAATTAAAACACCTAGCACAGTGATGGCAAACCTTTTAGAGCAGTGGTTCTTAACCTTTTTAATGCCGCGACCCCCAACTGGTCGTAAGTCGAGGACTACCCAACCGGTTGTAAGCTGAGGACTTCCCAACCGGTCATAAGTCGAGGACTTTCCCTGCCCGGGAGCACCGCGCATGTGTGGTGCCACCCCCTGTGCCAGCCAAGGCATAGCTGGCAAAGGGCAGCGACGGAGCAGGGCGACAACCGGCTGGGCCACCAGCTGGCCCAGGCCAATGAAGGTAAGGCACCTGCCGGGCCCCACGTGCACCAGCAACCCTCCCTGCACCTGCCGGCCTCCCACCTCCCACCTCTGGCCCTCTTTTACTTACATTTTTAGTAGTTGCTCAGCAGGGAGGGGTGGAAAGTTCCAGACAGCTCGCCTTTGCTGCAGACAACTTGCAGCACCGTTTGCAGACTGGGACTTTTGGCAGGCTCAGTAGGGCAGAGACAGCCTGGACAATTCCTATTGGCTTTTGAAAGCCAATAGAATTAGACTCTATTCAAGAGAGTCTATTCTTTTGGCTTTCAAAAGCCAATAGAATAAGAGGGAGTAGCACAGCTAAGGAAAAGGGGGAAAAATGGCGAACTGCGTTGTTTGGCGACCCCCATGAAATGGTCGTTCGACCCCAAATGGGGTCGCGACCCACAGGTTGAGAACCACTGTTTTAGAGACTGAGTGCCCAAACTGCAACCCAAAACCCACTTATGCATCGTCGAGTGCCAGGTGGGTGTTGCCCATTGGCTGGGTGTTGCCAATTGAGTGGGTGTGGCTACGATGGTAATGGCAGAGTGGGTGGGACTAAGAAGTTCGATCAATCAATTTCAACTTTGCAAGATCATTTTTCCCCACGAGAAGTTGAAATTGACTGATTGATTGAACCTTTTTTATTTGTTTTGCACAGGCGGCAGAGGCCTAAAGCAAAAAGATTTTATAAAACCCAGCTGAAAGCCTAGGACTGGGGCGATGATGCGCGTGCCCACAGAGAGGGCTCTGAGTGCCGCCTCTGGCACCCGTGCCATAGGTTCGCCACCACTGACCTAGCATATGCTAGCTATGTTGTCTGGGTTCTTCAAGCAAATTTCAGACTTCTTGGCAAAAATTTCTTGGTGCCATCCTAAGCCATTGTGGATTCTTTCCCAATTTATTGATTCCGATGGGACTGATTTATTTATTTATTTATTTATTTATTAAATTTCTATACCGCCCCTCTCCCGAAGGACTCGGGGTGGTGTACAGCCTAAAATTTAAAAAACGTATAAATATAAAAAATTTAAAATAATTAAAAATAAATTAAATCATTTGGCCAAAATCCCATTTAAAACCCAAAACATACAAAATTTAAAATCTTAAAAAATACTCAGTCCCCCTAAAACATTTTGACCCTATTGGAACCGAAGCTTCTATGCCAGGCCGGCCTGTCGGAAAAGGAATGTTTTTAGTTCCCGACGGAAGGTGCGTAAATCTGTTATTATACGGAGTTCGGGGGGGAGCTCGTTCCATAACGTGGGAGCTCCCACAGAGAAGGCTCTCCCCCTGGGGGTCGCCAGCCGGCACTGTCTGGCCGACGGCTCCCTGAGGAGGCCCTCTCTCAGGCCAAAGAATCTTTCAAGCAAGATGCTGGAGGATATGGCCCTGCAAAATGATTTTAGTCAGGCTCCATTATATATTAATTGAATAAATTCAGAAAAAATGTTGCTCCTGCACATTACTTGTACAATATTATTTCCAGAAAGCTTGCTGTCATGTTTTTCCCCACCCCTGCTTTTTTGGGAGGAAAGTTCTATAATATGAAAAAAAAACCTGTGGAAAAATTGAAACCATGGTCACGTGTTGCTGCATTACCTTTTTATAGAAATTTGCAAGAAATGTATATTTCTCCTTGTATCACAGAATACAGACTTGTATAAAATTATATATATATACTGGTTCCTGTGGATGGCTCTGGGTTGAGCTGAAACAGGTAAAAGAAAGAAGATTTCTTTCTCCCATATTTGGGTTAACAGGGTGCAATTTAAAAAGAACACTCAATATAAATCTCTTCCCTCCCTGATACAGCTGACAAAGTGAGAAAGAGCCTGTGGCCTAGAGGTTAATACAACTGCCTAACATGCATACAGCCCAGGTTCGAATCTCAGAAGGGTAAGTCTGGCTGATGAGAGTTAAGAAACTCGAAATAGCTACCCCAGTACTCCCTTTATTCTTTGTTAGCAATTTAAAATTCTCCCATATTTGGGTTAACAGGGTGCAATTTAAAAAGAACACTCAATATATATATATGTTTTCTGAGGTTTTCACGGGTGTTTGTATGTAGGTCTTTGGTTCTTCGGGTTTTCTCCCACGTAGAATTTGAAGTGTCTTGGCGACGTTTTGACGAAGTCTCATTCGTCATCTTCAGGCTGGTGAATCAGCCAATCAGTTCAAACCCCCACTGGCAGTTAAAAGGAAGAAACAGCTAAAATATCACATTGCTCCTAGAAGCAGAAGCCGAAAGCACCAGCCTGAAGATGACGAATGAGACTTCGTCAAAACGTCGCCAAGACACTTCAAATTCTACGTGGGAGAAATATATATATATCCTTCCTTCCTTTCTCCTTTATTTATTTTATAAATTGTAGTATTATTTATATCCTTTCATAGTTATTTAACTCAGTTATTTGTATTATTAGATTATTCATTGTAAAACTAATTATAAGTTTATATAATTCTTTTGTCTTTGATTCCCATAGTTTGTAATTTTTTGTGAATAATTTTATCTTCACCTTATTTTATTCTTTCAGTGTGACTTTTTCCCCTTTTAGTGTAATTATGTTGTTTGTTCTATGCTGGTCTATGACCAAAATAAAACTGATGAAGTAACAAGGAATTGAAAATAAAACTGTGCATAGAACAGATGTCAAAGTGCCTTTGGCCACACATTACAGCATTTGCTATGCATAACACCTAAAAATTAAATTAAAAAATAAAACAATAAAAATGTCAGCCTGAAAGATAAGAACATTAATATGTCATCTAGCTTTTATGTGTTTTATGTATGTTTTATTTCAAGCTCATTCAGCATCTGAAAAAAAACCTCAGAAGCTCTCAGCTGTGATCACTGAAATATCATACAATTTTGGACATTTAGGACAGTCTCTGGGCAACTGTATGACCCTGGAACATTTAATATGAAAAGGTTACTGAATTCTGTCTTAGACATATAACAACTATACTTAAGATCTGAACAAGCTTAGTAGCATCAGCATTACACAACTTTGAAACTTAGTGTCTGTTATGAATCAATGTGCCTAATATTAGCAATACAAACATGTATTGCTTTTTTTTCTGAAGGAACAGAATCTGCCATTGTTTCAAAGTTAATTAGACTAAAGAGAGAATAAATTATGTCTTATTAAAATATAAAAGATCTGTGACAAATTGTACTAATTGCATTTTCTTACATCTGAAGAGGTCAGGTTACTTAATAAGCATGTTGTTAATGGAAGACAAATGTCGTTTTATGTGCTTGATAGGAATATTATAAATTACATTATTTATAACTCCTGTGGAACACTTAATAATTTTAAGCTTTAAATTAAACTGCTCATTAGTAACACAGAGTCATGAAGTTTGGCTGTAAAAACCTGTTCCAATGTAATATTAATTTGAGGGCCTGGTTCAAGCTGGCAATAATCTGATATTATTTCCAAATAACTAAATAGGAAGAAAATCTGGAATTTGAATTTATTATCTCAGCGTTTTAAAATAAGTTTTAAAAAGATAAAATGGTACGATTAAAGAATATCAAATTATATTGATATTTTTTCCCTGGAGGAATACAAAGAAAGAATATCCCTTGATTATAGGACCATATATTAATATGCTTATAGGTTTAAGGGAACTATATTTGCAAAGAAAATAAATCTATGTCAAGCCCATGACATTTATAACATCTTTCCTATGCAGAAAGAGAACAGTGATGAGTGAGCTAATTTACAATAATCTGTAACTTGACAGCTGATTTACCACTTAGCAAAACTCTCAATATTCTGAAATTTCATATCAATATTTCTGAATGTTGATGTATACATACTATAAAAATAGGTCAACCTTATATAAAAAAAATTTCTGCTCACATATTATCTATAAATTATTCTTTTCCAATTAGCTTTCATAGGTACATTGTTTTCAGAAAGAACTGGATAATTGTAATTGTAATGCATGTCTGAAAAGTGTGTGTGATAACTTGTTTGGTAGAAATAACATCCTTTCATGGCAAAAGTTGTTTTACAGACTTCTAAGTGGATTGTGTCTTTTAGCTAAGAGCAGCAAATAAGATACTGAAACAGACTTTTATTTTCTTTTAAAATTTAAAGTTTTAAGCAGTCAATGATACATTTCCTTAGAAAACAACTGGGCATGAGTAAAGAAGACAGAAATTCTACACAAACAAAATATGATTGAATTTATAGTTTTCCAGGTGTGGCCTTTACTAAGTTATAAAGCAGTACTAATACTTCATGTGAAGTTCAAGTTCATATTCAAGAATATGGCTTTTGGGAAAGACTCCAATATTGTATATCCATAATGAAGAAAGTAGTAGCGATAGGGAAATTATATTGTTTGCTTAGAGAAGGATAAACTATTACAATTATTAGTGATGAAAATTAATTTGTGATTTATGGCTTTAATGATTAGAATGGGTGGCTCATGGAATAAGGATAAGGAATAAAGAAATTAGGATGTAACCTTAGAGAGAGAGAGGGTAAAATATAAATGCATTAATAACCCCTGTCAAAAAGATCAGAAGCAGCTTTTTTAAAATTTCTTTTTCTATTTTCTTTCTTACGTATTAATGAGTCTTCTTTGTTTATTTTCTAATATTTGTATTGCTTTGATCTTGTTAATTTTTAAAGCTAAAATTACGTAAAAAGAATGTGGTTTTTGACAGAAAAAAAGTTATCCATCAAGAAAAGAGAGGTGAAGAAGATCATCTCCTAAGAACCACTACAACTGAGCATTAATTACAGACACAGCAAAAGCTTTTGAATTCAACATCTAACTGAATGAATATGCCCTGAAATATGTATTACAGTACACACTTGATATTAAATGCATAATAAATATATCCACCAGAAAATAGCAAAGCAATCTTAATGTAAAATTACTATAAATTTAAATATATATAGAAAAAAGCTGCACTTTTCTTCAGGATAGAAAATAATGTCTGCTTCATTGAAATGCACTGTGTTCAATTGGTTTGAACCAAGTCATTTTTCTTAGTTGACAAAGAGGTTCATTTGGTCACTTACATCATTCAAGCTTATTTATTACTGCTAAGTTACTATACATTCCACCAAGAAGAGAATAAATAAGCAAGCGAATTAACAAATAGCTAGGCTCTAGAGGTATGGTGTATAGTAATTGACCTTACAAGAAGTCTAAGCTTCGTGCTTTTTGAAAAAAATATGTCAAAACACAATAAAAATAAATGGAATGTGCTCAAAAGCCCTTCCAGGGTAAAAGAAATCAGCCAACATTGGCCGAAAGATGAATCTTTTTAGAGATTAACAAACTCAGTTGGCAGAGACTGAAGTTGTTTGTTTTGAACTCAATGTATCTTTCAGCTGCTAAACGGAGGACCAGAAGAAAGAAGTGAAGAGTGTTATGAACAAATTGCTAAGTGCATGAAAGCATTTTGGAAGTACTTGAAGCTCATGCTCCCAGGCACAACAACATTTCTTCTGTTTCATTATATTGATGCTATGAATTGTATTAGTGACAAAATATGATTGTCAATAGGAGAATTTGCATAAATCTCTTGCCACTACTGGATTCTGAGATATGGGTGAAACATTTCTATTGGCTATAAGACTATATAAAATATGTCATTTGTTTAGTACCAATTTCTAAGTTTCTATATTTTACAGTCACAACCAAGGATTTGTATAAGACAATTAAAATTCAGTCAACTATTTGCACATCAGTGGCTGAAGTATATGTTGTAAAATGCAAGAGACTATTTTCCCTATAAAACATATTTATTTCAAATGTACCTTTCTTCTGCTCTTTCATTACAGTTAAACTATATATCTCATGCTACCTTTCATATCTTCTGCTTGACATTATCTATAAAACAACAACATGAAAACAACTTTCAAAGGACATAGGCCAGAGTTCATTCAGTGTTCAAGAATTTGAATTTTTTTCTAATGCAACAAAGCTTGTCCATTAAGGAAATGGAGATAAATATGAGCATATCACAAGATCTCTCACAACTCAGCATCAGCTGTAGACACATTAAATACTTTTTAATTCAGCACCTAAATAAAATAATATAAAGGCACTATCACAATGCAAGCCTGACGTTGGAAGCATAATAAGATATAACCATAATAAACAGGAAATAATATCTTCATTAAAAATGTCATGTATCTTCTCCTAGCTTCCAGCTAATGTAATACTGATTGCATTCTTGTTTCATTTTTATTTTGGAATCTGATCAATCTCAACATCCCACCTCTGTCTATATTACTTCTCTTTCTCTCTTTTTTCCTAAGATTTTTGAAGGCCCACAAACTTCTTAATGTGCATTGATGTGATGTATTTCAGATATTTAGAAATATTGAATGAAGATGTTGCTGTGCAAAATTTGTGCAGATATTCACTTTGATGATTTATTTTGACAGTCTGGCTTCAGAAGTGCAATTAGTACATCTACTGACATGAAATATAATTTTATGCAGGATGGACCAGCCTTATGCAGAATGAGAACAGCTCCTGGAGGAAAGGAATATATAATCTAATGAATAAATAAATATAATAAATAAATAATTTTTGCAATATGAATGCTATTTTCCTTTCACTCATATTTATAAACTTTTTCTTTCTTCTCTCTTCCCTTCACACAGTTACATCCTTCTGCAGTGGGGTAGTATGCTGATTGTTGCCATATTGAGTCAATAGCCTGTTCCATAGATCAGTCATGTTAATTCTTTGAAAAATTGCATTCCATTATGTAATCTAGAGGCAGATCTAGAGGCAGAAATAAATTTCATGAAATTAAATCCAGCATTCCTTATGGACATAGTACACAATATAGGTATGGTTTACAAAAATTCCATTTTTCCGCCTTATAATAAAACAACAATTGACAGCTTCAAAAAATATGGTTCTCTTCATGTGATTTTTTGTTTTTATGTTCTTCCCAGTTTGGTATTGGTTTTTATTTATTTTTTAATGTTCTTTGGACATTCCCATAAAATAGCATCCTGAGCTGTGAGGTTATTTTTTTTCCTGTTGACAAACAGCTGATTGTGCTGCCAAAGCCAATTCTTAGGCAGCATGCCTCCCTAGTTTTGATCAGGAGCAACTAGGAACAACCCATGATGATCCTTGGACAGCTGTGGACTTGCTTGGGAAGTGGAGCCAGAGAATCATGATTTTTGATGAGAGCAGCCAAAGGGTTGGGTTTCCATCTTTTCCTGACACTGATTGTTTTCTTTTCAGGCACACCTCTGTTTTAACATCACATTCTGAAGTTTCCTTTCATTTTGACTTACATTTTTAATTGTTAATCATCTGCTTGAATGCAGATTTACACCTCCTGGCTGGATTATAACTGTGAATTTTTGATTTCTTTTTACTGTTTTACTTTGGAGTTATGAAACATTTTCAATTTTGCCATATGGAAGTTGATGGCATGAGGACTTTCCTGTTGGCAGTGAAAATGATCTGATTTGATTTACATTTACATTGCATTTTTATTGCAAGGATTTTGTATTTTATTACTTTTAAAAAGAACTTGCTGTTCTGTTTTATTTTTGTATATACCTCTGGTCTTTTTTTTTAAAGGGGAAATTTCCCTTTTTTTCTATTTACTCTCTTTTGTGGGAAATATTATCTCAGTTTTCTTCATGACTACTGAGTGATCAAACATCTATTTCTTTTGTACTTGAGAGGAATTGTCTACATTTTGTTGTGAAAGCCTGACCGTAAGACAGATTTAGACTATAGTAAAATTAAAGCAACAATAAATTAATGACTTTGAACATTATATATCATATATTCTTCACAATACCCACAAAAAGGATACAAAAGAAAGGCAGGAACCAGATGAACTTAATGTCAAAGCCTTTTGGGAAGCTTTTGAAAAAAAATGCTTTTAAATTTACAAGATCCAAATTAAAAAATTGGATGAAAGGGTTGATGTATTAACAACAGTTTTAAATCAGGTGAAGATGATACCCATATACAAGTAATAGCAGCTAAATCAGACTTTCAATTGAGTGTATTCAATCTAATTTGTTGCTGGCAGATCTGAAGGAGAAAAAGCTCTGCCTGAAAGTTGGAAGTTCATTGGAGAAGACTGAAAGAAGCATGAATTCAAAAGATTTAGAGATGAACTGGATTTTCCTAAGAGAACTGATGGAGATCATGGAACATATTTACTGTATGCAATCAGGAAACAACTATCAAGAGATGTTGTGTTTCAATTTGTAGGGAAATCTTCTGAACAAGGGGTCCTTGGTGCTCTCTGAGACATTTCATTACCCTGACTAGGTAACATCAACAGTACTAGTAAGGAGTGCTGTTTGCTGTCGGTTTATATTCTGGTGTCTTGCCTGTTTGTGTGGGTGGGGGTGGTTTTAGGGATTCTTTGGTTGGGCTGTTTACTATTGGCTCTTTGACAGGTTCTTGATTAGGGTATTGCTTACTTGACTGTTGGTCTGAAAGGAACCTTGGAGTTAATCTATGCTGATCTGGTGAAGAGGTACTGGAGTTTTTTTTTCTTTTTTTGGGATGGTTGGTTGTCTCTTTTGTATAACTCTTCTGAACAACAAGTGCTGTGGAGGTGTTTACGACAGAGATCTATAACTGTGGTGAATGAGATACAATTGTTTGGAAATTTTATTTTATTATTTTATTATTAAGAGTCAACCAAGGATATTTGATCCTGGATGGATCAGAGATAATGAATGCAATGGTTTATGATAGATTAGAAGCCATTGTGGAACTGCTGCGAATTAATTACAATCATAGATTGTTAACAGAAGTTTAGCTTTGCTGTTGGATTTACCTGTTAACTGTTCTTTTTTATAGCAGATAGATGATAGGTCAAATTGGTTGTAGAAGTTCATAAATTGTGGACCTTTTTCCCAAGGAGAGAAAAAGTATTAGTGTTGAAATATGCTTATCAGTAATCACCTAGGGGGAGCAATATTTGTGTGTGGTATTTTTATGCACATTTCTTCTTTTTTGTATTGTTTAATTTTGTTTTGTTCTTGTTTTCTTTTTTCCCGCCTTTTGGAATTTGTATTTTAACTTTGGGAAAAAAATATGATAAAAATGCTTGAGATATAGCCAAATATAAATTTCATAATTATGTACATAAATAATAACCCATAAGCAAATTAGGAAGGTAACATGCTTACTGCCATATCTATCACACGTATGGCATACAATTCCATCATGTGTCTAGAAAATCCCTGTTCAGTAGGTATTTACTTTATGGTAGAAAACTGCAGTGATATCTGAGTCCCAAATTATGTTAAGCATCATGCAGCTAAGTTCATAAATAATGCCAAATTTGAGTCATGGTTTCAAAATCATAATAGCTATATTCATACCATATGCCAAGAAATAAAAATCAATCAAATAAAAGAATAATTGATTAAACTCTAGTGCTATATGTAAGCTACTAAAGTAATTTTATGTTGAAATTGTAGCTATAGAAGGAAGAATGATGAAGGATATGTCTACATGATAAGCTAGCAGGCATGTTTTCTCACTCACATGACTTTATTTTTAGCAGCACAAAATGGTCTTTAATTTTCAATCTTTAAAATGGTTTCCAAGGCATTCATAGTGATACAATATTTTAGGAAGTGGAATGGAATTATATTAATATCTACATTAAAATATAATATTCAACCAGTGTCTATTAGAATCCTATAAAAATGCTATTTGAATTCCACATATTTGAATAAATAAAGAACAGCTTTATACAACTTTTAAAGACGGCTGAATCTCCACCCTTCTTTATTTATTGGTTTGAATGGAAAATTAAATGAACTATAGATCCAAGTGGTTCTAAAGGTTTTGGTCTGTTAATCTTTCAATGAGGCAGACAGGTATTTTTTTACTCCTACAACAGAAATGCAATCTGCAGGGACTTTTATTTTGAAAATGTGCTTCTTTTAAAGACAGCTGAATTATTCTAACATTCACAGAAATTAATCTTCAAGCCTAATATCATTTATATATCTTTTCTTGGGTCTTGCTTCCCTGGTCATGCCTTTTGCAATATACCTTTTTTGATTAAAAAGAGAAGCTAAAATAATCTTTCTGATTAGTTCAAATAGACAAGAGTAATATATAACTCAAATTTAAAAAACAAGTCTACTGATATGTTTTGAATGGTCTGATGGTGTCAAAAGATGAATTATTTTATTAACTGCAAATGTATCCATGTAGAATGTACGACATTAAGAAAAAAGTAGAGGAATAAGGAATGAAATATTGAATCTGTATCTGGAAAGATACCATAAAAATATTTTCATAATCTAATCACACTTTTAGATTAATTAAGTTCACTGAAAAACAAGTGAGCAAGTGCTTAACTCAGAATATATTGTGACTGTCCAATATAATTCATAAGCATATAAGCCTCACTGTTTTCAATTAGATTTTTATGACTACAACTATGTGCTATTACTGTCTACATTCTACAAAGCACTTCTTGGGAAGAGTGGACAATGTTATGAACAGAAAAATGCACTTAGTCATCAATTCATTCTAAGACAGAAATACACAAATTAATTTGTTCATTGACAGTATAAATTGCAAAATACATTGGCAAATAAAAGGTATAGAGATGTACAAATATAGCACGGGTGTCAAACTTGATCGTATAATGTGACCCAGATAGCTTTCATGCCTAAGACATGTAGTTCTTCTCAAACTACAAGCAGGAAGCAAAAATCCATTCTTTTTCATACCAAAGTTATGGGGCAAAAAGTATTTGAAACTCATGCTATAGTTTATCAATGCTTCTAAATGTCTGTTTCTGTATTATAGTAGTCTTTTTGTTACCCATATATGATAGGTGTGATAGCAAAGCTGTGTGTATTTATTTACGAAAGAGTGCCTAGACTTTGGAAATAAAGGAAGTATGGATACAGTAGGTGCAACTTTAAAGAGTCCTTTCATCTTACCTTTTCATAACTGCTAATGAAGATGTTATAAGAAAACGATATAAAAATGATCAATTAATCCATTAGCCTGGAGGGTGGAAGTGATGTTGTTCAATAACCATTGGATAATGTGTTGTATTTCTTAACCACATCATTTAGAAACCTTTTAAAAAGCATGTTGTCTTATGCAACAAAACTAATGTGGTAGGACAATGGCCAGTATTAGAGAGGCGAGTCTGCTATTAGTTTTCTTAAAACATTTAATTATTTATAAAAGCATTGGGAAGCAGATTTTTAAAACCTACAAAAGGGTAGCTCTTTTTTCTCTTAACTATATTTTAAATTATTTTAGGCCTTTTTAGCTTGATTTGGAAACAATTGATGTACTAGTAGGAGCTGGTGCCATTCCAAACATCAGCATGTCAGCATTATTTATGATTATACTTTTTCTAAAAGATAATAGATAAAATGTAATACGTAAAGGGAAAGGTAGTTTTGAGATCCAGGATATTATTAGAGTATCAGATTCAGTCACATACAGAGTTATGTTGGACTTCTTTGGAATAATTCTGTGTCTGATTTAGAATAACTAGTATGCCCTTTACAGGAGGTAGAAATGAACATACACCCTAGGTCTTATTACTATTTCAAGTATACAAACAATTTGTCTGCAAAAATTTAGCATGTGCTTTCATTCTGCCTACTGTATACTGTATGGTGCTAAAATGATAGTGAGCATTGAAGAACTCATCTTGTTATTGCTGCAGCTTTGATTAAATCTTTGTGAGAAGAATTCTTTATGAATCTGAATTTGCAACAAATCATTCTACCAACAATTTTTAATTTCCTTTTTTACATCTAATCAATGGGTTGGGTTGTTGAATTCTACCACCTGTGCTTTAGATTCATGACCCTTCCGGTTTGTCATGGTCTCCTGGGAGGTGACATGTAACTGGGTAAGAACATCAATAAGTCATCACTGGGCCTGGAAATAATATCCAACATTTGGGGGAAAATTGTTGAAAAGGTGGTAGCCATGCAGCTTCAAAGGATTCTGGAAGAAGCAGATTATTTGACACTTTACATTCAGGTTTCTAACTGAGATATAGGACTCAGATAACACTGATTGTTCTTATGGGTAATCCCTGGTGGGCTCAGGATGAGGATGTTGTATCCATTCTAGATAGTGAATAGTCTTTAATATCATCAATCATGCATCCTTCTGGTCAGGCAAGGGAGATTGGCAATGGGATTTATGGATTCCTGAGTAGCTTTCCTCATCTGATTCCAGTTGCTGTTGATTAGGGGGAGGAATTTAGCCCTAGGCTTATACTTGTGGACTCACATATCCACATCTTTTTAGGCCTTTCCTAATGTTTATTACTATTTTTTATTTGTATGATTCTTGCCTTTTGGAGACAGATTAGCAATAATGAGAGACAGTACAGCTTTTCAAGATACTGAATATTTATGTATTTAAACATTTTTATATATAACATTGTAAGTCTCCTTCTTTTGAATGCACATGCTACATTAATGCACATATAAAATGGTAGTGCATGACACTTTGTTTGCCCTTTTAGCTGATTTTATTTATTTATTTAGACTAATCTGGCTACCCATCTTATGTACAGTATCATATCATAACCCTGGGTGGCTCACAAAAAGTGATATGAACATTAAACTATAATAAAAAGTCATGGCACTTAAATACAACATTCCCCCTGTACCAGCATTCCAGTTTGTAGAGCTATAGCCTTTTCAGTCCAGCCCAATACTTGTGAGAAAGCTTGCTAGCATTCAGGGGAGAAAGTTCCACAAGGCTTGAACAACTACCAAAAAACATGCTTCCTAGATTCCCATAGATAACAACTTTTAAGGGAAATGACCTGGAGCATGCCCACCCTATCTGAACTCTGGAATGCGCAGATGCCCTCAGGGAGACATAGACATACAGATATGCTCAGAGAAATCTCTTCCATTGGTTTTTCCGTCCATTCTGTCCTGCTACTACCTGATCTTAGGAGCTCATCAAACCATAAGTCTGGATGTCAAAATAGCAGCAAAGAAAATTAAGCTCCTTCCTTCTGCCCCCCCCATCTTGCAATGTAATGTAACACTTTAACCTTTTTTGCCTTGTAACAGTTCTCACAAGCCTAAACAGGTACTTCACATAGTGTGTAAGTACCACACATTCCAGTCCTATTTCAAATTGGCCATCAGCATTGAACAGGAATTGATCTTTACACTTTTCCTGAATGAATAAAGAGAAATGAAAGTCTACCTACATTGTACAGTGTACGCATTTCTAGCCAAAGGAGTGCTTAAAATTTACATCAGCCTTCCTTAATATGGTACATATCTGCTATATTGCACAATAATTTCTATAATTCCCAATGGAAATCAATGTTGCTTATAAATTCTGAGCGTTAATATTCAGTACAACACAATACATAAAGCTGAATAAGTCAGTCTTAGATATACTGTATACACAAGTGATTTGTTTTCATGATTGGAAATTCATATCATTCCCAAAGGTACAAATATGTTTGTCAAACATATTTATTTGTGTAAAATCATTCTAATTTAACTTAATCAGAACTCAACCCTATTTCTTATGTATACAATGACCAAGTACTTGATATTCTGGAGAAGAGGCTGGTGCCATTAGGACAGTGAGTAAGATTTACTACACAGTTGTAGGAAAATATGACAAAGGCTTCTATTTTCTGTGTTACCTTAACTGTGGTTTTGTTGTTCTGTTTTTTCATACCAAGACATAAAGTGCTCAAAGAGAAAATAACAGTGAACAAAAATTTACTTTTGTTTGTGATTTGAAAGAAATGATAGTCTGCTTCTTCAAAATGCAAATCAATAAAGAAAACATTTTTAAAAAAAACTGCTACCTTTAACTCTCCTTCCAGAATTATCAGCAAAGACCTTTCTGTTAAAAAATGGCTTACTAGCATTTTTTTAAATTTTAAAATGATTATGGAAGATCATTGATGAAATAAAAGCTTCATGTTTAATTTTAAAAATGTATATAGCTGAAAATACTGTGTCTGTAAATCATAAGTCATGCTTTTCAAAATTCAAGTTTTGATCCATTACATGAGCAAACTGCAAAATAAAAGTGCAGTTTCATTTAGAATGCTTGGCAATAGCTTATATCATACCAGCCCTGAACTTTACTTTAATAGGATGCATTCAGGTAATTATTCTGTGATTTTAAACATTATTTTTAATCTTAAATGTTTTAATGTCTTGAAAATGCATTCCCCCACACCCACCAATTGATTTTATCCTCTTCCATTTGGAAACATTGATTTGTTTCCCTGTCACATAAATGGAACAAAACCTACAGTGGCTTGTTTTTTAGTGAACAACTTCCATTTATGCAACCTTCTAATATCTTTTCTTTTCTATTTCTTTTTAAATACAGCAATGTCTTTGGATGTTGAGTGCAATGCTTGATAGTTTGCTGATGAATTCAGAAAGGCACACTATTACTTTTATGTTGCTAAGAGGCTAAGGTAGCTTTTCTTGTTCTTTCTCATTGTTCTATTCTCAGTACTTCTGTTAGGAAAAATCCAGTTTTGAAAGAAAAGTATATCATGCGATCCTCAAAAGACTCAGTGTAAATGTAAAGAGTAATTACCTACTTTTGTCCTCATTACCAGCATTCCAAGCTTTGTCTATTAGTTTTTGCTACGATAGTGATACTAATATATATATAGTGATTAAACCATCCAATTCCAGCAGAATTTGCAGTTAGAACAAATCAGCATCTATTCTACAAAACCTTTAAAAATGGGAAAGAATCAAGCACAAGTAATGAAAAACCTGACAATGAAAAGGCCCTAAAATGTTGGACAAATTTGCGAGAAAACAACAGGAGACACAATATGAATACAACAATGGATTATGTAAATTAAAATGCAATGAAAGTACCCAGCATGAAAGACATTAGGGTACTTTCATGAGGAACTGGTATGAAAGCAATCAAAGGAAGTAATAAGCTGGAGTGCTCCTAGACCAGATGAGCTCCATGGATTCTGGCTAAAATCACTGGCAAATTTGCACTCAAGATTGGCAGACCAGATGAACAGAGTTTTGGAAGCATCAGAAAATGAAGAATGGTTAACTGGAAGGACATTCCTAATTCAAAAGAGCAAGAAGAAGGGAAATGAGCCTGGAAATTACAGACCTACAACCTGTTTGCCAACATCATAGAACATATTTATCAGCATAACTGCAAATCAAATTTATAACTATCTGAAAAAGAATGATTTACTCTTTGTGAACAAAAAGCATGTTGCAAAAAATGGAAGGAAACAAAGAACCACTTATTAATTGACAAGTTGGTTTTGAAGAATAATCAGAATAATAATACCTCTAGGCAGTTGAATGCTTCTTGTAATCAATTCATACTACATTTAAGTTTGGTCTTACATTTGGTCTTCTCTCTTTTGTAGGTTTCCAAATCATTTTGTCAATTAGGAATTAATATTTTGTTCCTCTACGGTTTGGGTGATTTCCTTTCTGCTTAGGTGGAAAGAGCTTGTTTTCAACTAGAGTCCATTGGACTGTATCAGCTACCATATCAGTTAGCAATTTGAAAGTTATTGGTAAACAGATAATTGGTCTGTAGTTGCCTGATCCTGCCCCTTTTGCTGGATCTTTCATATCAGTTAGGTTTTCCAGATGTTAGCCACTCTTCAATTTCACCTCCTTACAGTATGTTGTTAACTGCTTGAGTAGGCATAGGCTAATCAGATGTTTCAAACAAAATTTATGCAATTCATCAAACCTTGTATGTACTGATATATTATTGCTGCTATTATTTGCTGCTTTATTATTTCCAGTGCTTCATTTACCTTTTTTGTTTCCAAATGATATTTCTTGATCAGGTATTATTTAGTCTTCTTGTTCTTCAGCTTCTCTATTTTCATCTGTTCTAATTTGCTTGCATCTGATCTCAGCTTGTTCTTATTTTCCAACCTAATCTTCCATTTTGGTGATGCATTGCTTAGCTTTTTTCCTTTCTTTGTTGACTTTGCATTATAGGTATTCATTTGTAACTGCTGCTGTGCTATACGTTAGTTGCTTTGTTTCTTGCAGTGAGCTGGTGCTTATATTTGATATTACAGTATTGGCATCTTTTAATGCTTATTCTAGCTGTTTCTTTGGAACAATCTTCAATGCATGCAACCTTATTCCGTTATTTTTGTGCTGTTCTAGATGGTAAGTGATTCTCTGTTTCAATTCTTTTACTTTAGTTAGAGAGTTTTGTTCTTTCTGAGGCAGAGGAGAGGATGCTTGGTTTGGGAATGAAATAATAGCTGTGCTGCCTTCCTTTGGTGCCAACTCTTCCTGATTTGTCTCTCTAGTCTGAATTACTTCTGTCAAAGCTTTGTTTTCTATCTTTGTATATTTGCAACAGGTAAATATCTTTTCTTCCAGTACTTCTTCATGACTCTCAGCCCTGGTTGCTCAGCCAACAGTTTTGAGAACTGTAGCCCATTTTTCACCAGATGTCCAGGAACAATAACGTTAACAATAACAAATCCTGTTGAGCCAGACAACAACTGAGCCAGTCTGGGCTTCTGTAATTTACATATTTTGTATGAGAGAATACCTCAAGAGAATGAAGAAAATATTAAATTCCAAGCTCAGTGGAGAAAATGCTATCAAGGGAATTAATACCTGGGCAATTCCAAACATTAGATGTATAGATGGAATAGTGGACTTGACCCATGCACAGCTAAAGGCCTGGGATAGGAAGATCAGAAAAATAACAACAAAGAATCATGCCTTTTATCCTCTCAGCAATGTTGACAGACTACTCACCAAAGAAAATATGTGACTATGGAATAATGCAAGTACATCAGATGGTTGAGGAAGAAAAGGTATTGGGAGATTATCTATATGAAAGACAGTGAAGCAGAAGCTAATGAATAGGAAGTCTTTCTGAATACTGGAAAGACCAAAGTGGCCTACAAGAAAGATCAAATGAAGACTCAAAAAGATACATGGGAAGACAAAATATTACATGGCCAATGTATTAAAAAAATAACAAATTAATACAAAGCCTGTATTGAGAAGACAGCAGCAGACATCAAATATCACCTCTGCAAGGATGTTGAAAACCATTGGATGACCTAGTTAGCTGTGCAAGAAGGTTGAATAGACTGACTACAAACAATGGTGTGATAAAGTAGCAACAATGGTACACTGGAAGCTCTGTAAAAATATCATTTTCTGGCAAGCAAGAACTGGTGGGATTATTAAATAGAAAAAATAATACAACATGAAAAAGCTAAAGTCCCCTGGGACTTTAGAAATCAAATAGACATGCGCTTGCCACATTATAACCCAGACTTAACAATTGTTGATAAGAAAGACAAAAAAAATCTGGATAGTGGACAGGACAGTTATTGGATATAGTAAAATAGAATAGAAAGAACTAGAGAAGATAATAAAATAAAAAGACATGCAGATAGAAATAGAACAGCTCTGGCAGAAGAAGGCAAAGATAATACCTGGTCCAATGAAAAGATGTACAAAAGAGATGGTTTGCATCTATCAAAGAAAGTTACTTGGCTATAAATTCACAGATTTTCTGGAGGAAAATTTAAACTAAACAGCGGGCACAATGAGTTAATTGATACAGAACAACCCTGTCCCTGGCAATCTAAAAATTATAGGGCTATCAGTGCATGTAACATAGATGTGTGCGTGGACAAGAATACCTACCTTGCTGTCAAGCAAAATCAAGCCTCTAATAGTGAGTGCCACACAAAGTGGCACTAATCAAATAGGTGGTAAGACAATAGGGGAACTCAGGCACCACACAGGTTATGTAGAAAGTAAACACAGGGCCAGTCATAAAGAACTCAAATGTCTACATACCAATGCACAGAGTATGAAAAACAAACAGGGTGAACTAGAAATTCAGGTTAATGAGGGCAGATATGATATTGTTGCCATTACGGAAACATGGTGGGATGAAACCCACACATGGAACACACAGCTAGAGGGATTTAAATTATTTAAAAGAAACAGACCAAATAAAAGAGGAGGTGGAGTTGCTCTCTATATAAGAAATAACTACATCTCTACAGAAATAGAGCACAACAATGATAAAAAACTGTCTTGAATTAATTTGGGTCAATATAAAAGGGGAAGCACATCACAATAGTAATGGGGACTTTATCTACCCTGACATCAACTGGGAGACAAACTCTGCACCACGTGGAAGATCAAACAGGTTCCTGGCAAACCTAGCAGACAACTTTGTCTCCCAAAACGTAGAGAAGGGAACTAGGGGATTAGCCATTTTGGATCTAATTCTCATTAACAGAGATGAAATGATAGAAGGTGTTGAAGCCATAGGAACCCTGGGAGGAAGTGATCATGCAATATTGGAATTCAACATTATGGAAGCACAAGCAATAGAACACAGTCAAACTAGAGTCTTGGACTTCAAGAGAGCTAATCTCAATAAACTTAGAAAGGGCTTGGGAAGGATTCCATGGATGAGAATCCTCAAGGGGAAAATAACTCAAGATGCTTTGGAAATTTTGAAAAATGAGATAACAAAAGCCCAGTCTAGCACAATACAAACAAAGAGGAAAAACAACAGCATGGCTGCATAAAGAACTCTGATAAATTGAAAGATAAAAAGGACAAGTATAGAAAGTGGAAAGAGGGGCACATAACTAAGTCATAATATCAGCAAATAACCTGAGCCTCCAAAGAAGAAGTGAGGAAAGCCAAGGCTCAAAATGAACTAAGTCTTGTGACCAAAGTCAAAAATAACAAAAAAAAGCTTCTTTCAACATGTAAAAAACAAGAAAAAAGTGAAGGAAATGATTGGTCCGTCAGTGGGTGAAAGTGGCAAGAAGGTGACAAGCAACAGGGAGAAAGCAGAACTATTTAACTCGTTTTTTGCATCTGTCTTTACACAAAGGGAAAAAACAGACCAACCTATCAAAAATAGTGCCATAAAAAACAGAATAGAAACACAAGTTAAGATAGGCAAGAAAATGGTAAGTGTGCACCTGTTCAGCCTAGACGAGTTCAAATTGCCAGGACCAGATGAATTACATCCCAAGGTTCTCAAGGAACTGGCAGATATGATCTTAGAACCACTGAACTATATTTTTCAAAGATTCTGGAGCACAGGGGAACTACCAGAGGACTGGAAAAGAGCTGATGTAGTTCCCATCTACAAAAAAGGAAAAAAATGGACCCAGGAAATTACAGACCTATCAGCCAGACCTCAATACCTGGGAAGATTCTGGAAAAGATAATCAAACAATGAATCAGCGAACACCTACAGGCAAACAAAGTCATTAGTAAAAGCCAACATGGGTTTGTCAAAAATAGATCATGCCAGACAAATCTTATTGCATTCTTTGACCAAGTGACAAAATTAGTGGATCAGAGGAATGCTGTGGACATAATTTACTTGGACTTCAGTAAAGCATTTGATAAAGTAGATCACAACCTATTACTTGACAAGATAGAAAAATGTGGGGTAGACAGCACCACCACCAGATGGATCCGTAGCTGGCTGACTGGCCATACTCAGTGTGTGGTCCTCAATGAAACCACTTCTACATGGAGGGAAGTGTGTAGTGGGGTGCCCCAGGGTTCTGTTCTGGGCTCAGTGCCCTTCAACATCTTTATCAACGATTTGGACAAGGGGATAGATGGGGAACTCATCAAATTTGCAGACGACACCAAGCTGGCAGGAATAGCCAACACTCCAGAAGACAGGCTTAAGATACAGAAGGATCTGGACAGACTTGAACACTGGGCACTATCTAACAAAATGAAATTAAATGGTGAAAAAAGCAAGGTTCTACATTTAGGCAAGAAAAACCAAATGCACAGATATAGTATAGGGGGTACCTTGCTCAATAGTAGTAACTGTGAGAGGGACCTCGGAGTCCTAGTGGACAATCACCTAAATATGAACCAGCAGTGTGCTGCAGCTGCCAAAAAGGCCAACATAGTGCTAGGCTGCATTAACAGAGGGATGGAATCAAGATCACGTGAAGTGTTAATACCACTTTACAATGCCTTGGTAAGGCTACACTTGGAATACTGCATCCAGTTTTGATCACCGCAATGTAAAAAAAAAAATGTTGAGACTCTAGAAAGACTACAGAGAAGAGCAACAAAGATGATTAGGGGACTGGAGGCTAAAGCATATAAGGAACAGCTGCTGGAATTGGGTATGTCTAGTTTAATGAAGAGAAGGACAAGGAAGGACATGATAGCAGTGTTCCAATATCTCAGGGGCTGCCATAAAGAAGAGGGTGTCAAGCTATTTTCCAAGGTGCTTGAAGGCAGGACAAGAAGCAATGGGTGGGAACTAAGCAAGGAGAGAAGCAACCTAGAACTAAGGAGAAACTTCCTGACGGTTAGAACAATTAACCAGTGGAACAACCTGCCTCCAGAAGTGGTGAATGCTCCAACACTGGAGGTTTTTAAGAAGAGACTGGACAGCCATTTGTCCGAAATGGTATAGGGTTTCCTGCCTGAGCAGGGGGTTGGACTAGATGACCTCCAAGGTCCCTTCCGACTTTACTATTATTATTATTACTACCTACCCTTATAATAGGTGTCTTGGGTGAAAACTGGAAACACTGAAGCACCACTTGAATATCATCAGCA
This sequence comes from Bothrops alternatus, assembly GCA_034064705.1. Classification (NCBI taxonomy): domain Eukaryota; kingdom Metazoa; phylum Chordata; class Lepidosauria; order Squamata; family Viperidae; genus Bothrops; species Bothrops alternatus. The sequence goes on along the minus strand of JARGCV010000081.1, from coordinate 6,999,952 downwards.
TTGACAAAATCACTATTAATCAATTGAAAAAGGCAGCTTTATTCAGAACAGCTTACATCCTGCCATGAAAGCTTTAACACCATCTAACATCAACATCTGCACTTCTGGCAAGGGAACGGGACGGCCCAGTCCAGTTTCACTTCGCCTAGCGTCTCTTAAAGATACAGAAAGTTGCCCTGGAGGGGCAATGAAGAAAGAGGGATCTTTCAGGAGCTTGGATTTGGTGGCAATCAATGTAAGCGTACTGAATGCCCCCTCTAAAGGGGTGGAAGAAAGGTTTCCGGGAGAGCCTGAGGCAACTCAAGTTGTCTGCAGCCGGAAGGGAAATCATGAGACAATAGTTGATCTCCAACAACAAGTTATGTCTGGGTGAGCTGAAATCTTTTCCTCCTCTTTGTGCTTTAAAATATTGAGACTCTGAAAAGGAGAACTTGAAAGACTAAAGGCCCCCAGAGAGACTTTTGGAACGGCAAATTTAACATTAAGGGGAAATTTTAAATGAATAACAACTATCGGACTAAGGAGTGTGGAGAGTTGATAAATAAGCCAACGAGGACATCTGCTGTCAGAAAATAAGAATTAAAGAATTAAAAACACAGTGACCTTGAAAAGCGTGAGCAAAACAAAGTCTTGGTTTGAGATAATAAAAGAAAAACTGTTCATACCTATACTTGTTGACACTGGCTAAAGACTAAATAGATACCATTCTGAAAATAAAAAGGGAAAGAGAACATTTTAAATATAAGAAGAGACTGGAGGAGGCAATACTGTCTCACAACAGCAGATTCTTGATTACGCCTGGGACATAAGTCTAAGAGCAATAAAATGAGTACATCTAATATTTCTAGACTTGCAAAGAAAACTTCTTCAGCGCCCTCTGTCGGACAAGCCAGCCCAACAACTCAGAGTTCTGTCAGCACATTGTTACAGCATGAAAAAGCAAGTATGGCTCAAGAAGAAACACAAACCTCTTTAAAATTAATTCAGCAGACATTACAGCAAAATCATACTGAGATACAAAGCAAACTGGACAAAGTAAGCGAAGAAATTATGGATATAAAGGCACAATTCGAAGCTCAAAATAAAAAAAATACAAAAAATGAACAGAAAATCCAGGAAGTGGAACTTAAAATGCAAGACATTGATAAAAAGGTGGAGATGTTACTGCAAAAGAATGAAGGATTGGAACAATCAAATCAAGAGCTAGAACGTGCCATGGCAATGGTAGAAATGGGAGAAGTGGAACATTACTTGAAGTTTCAAAATATTCCTGAAAACACTGAAGAAAATATAGAAACGGTGATTATTGAGCTGTTGGTAGAACTTCTAAATGCAGATCAAATTGATATTCAGAATGAAACGGATCAAATTTTTTGCATGAGTTCAACCTATGCAAGAAAAAATAGATTACCAAGAGAAATGCATGTGAGGTTTATGAAGAAATCAACAAAAAATGAAATACTGAGAAAAGTGAGAGAGGAACCCTTACAATATAAAAATAAAGAAATTGTGATCCTAAAACAGATACCCAGGAGAGTGAGGGATACCCGGAGACACTATCATTTCCTAACTACAAAATTGATTGCCAAAGGCATAAATTTTAGATGGCTAATGCCAGAAGGCATTTTAATAAATTGGAACAATACAAGATATCAACTGGATTCAATTTGGAAAGCAGAGGACTTTGAAGTAAGAAATAGAGTAATTTTGGATGAAGGATTGCAGCAACAAGAGGATAAGCAGACAGGAGAGACAGCCCAAGGAGCAACGGCACAAGTAGAGCAGCAGCAGGAGAAAAGTGAACAAACAGGTGAAGGAGAAGGAACTGCTAGAGAATAAAGGATTACAAGATCGACTAGGCCTAAATATAAGTAATGAAAGAGAAAATGTAGAAAAAAAATGAGATTTTTTCAGTAAATGTAAATGGACTAAACTCCCCAACAAAAAGAAATAAAATTTTTAGGAAACTTCAGAAATTAAATATAGATATAATTTGTTTACAAGAGACACACATAAAAAAACAACATTATAAATTTTTGGAACACCCCAAAATGGGGAAGCTTTACTTTACATCAGCACAACAAAAGAAATGAGAGGTGGCGATATACATTAAAGAGACAATAGATTCTAAATTAATATATTCAGATGAAGAAGGAAGAATTGTTATGGTTGAAATATATTTGCACCAAAAACAAATAGTGTTAGTGGCAATTTATTCTCCAAATGATAGTCAAGAACAATTTTATCAAATATTACACAGGAAATTAATAGAAATGGAATACCAAAATATTTGTTTAATAGTAGATTTTAATGCGATAGTAGATAGAATAATGGATTATAAAAGTAGTAAAACAGGAAAACTTGGAAGAAGAAGACTACCCAAGGCATATTTTGACATGGCAGAAGAAATTGGAATTCAAGATGTCTGGAGAGAAATCAACCCTCAAAATCGACAGTACACTTTTTACTCAAGTAGCCATAAATCTTGGTCAAGAACTGACATGATTTGGATGACTTCTGAATTAAAGATGGATATACAGGAAATTGAGATAGAAATAGGAACATGGGCAGATCATAACCCTTTAAAAGTGACATGGAAAGGAATACAAAAAAACCCAAGATGGATTTGAATCAATCTATACTAAAAGATAAAGAATTCGTAGACTTGGCCAAAAGAGAAACAGAATTCTTTTTTAAAGAAAACAAAGAAGAAGACGCATCACTACAAAACGTATGGGATACAATGAAAGCATACTTTAGAGGCATAGCTATAATATATATGGCAAAGAAAAACAAACAAGACAGCAATATTTATTATTAAAAGAAGAATTTAGAAAGTTAGAAATAGAATTACAACAAAACCCACAGGAAAAGACTTTGAAAAGAGAAATGGAAATAATAAAACCTAAGCTGAATCTGTTGGACTCAGAAAAATTGGCGAAACAAATAAAAAGAGCAAAACAAATTTTTTTTGAAAATGCCAACAAGCCAGTAAGATGGCTAGCCTATAAGCTTAAAAAGCAGAAAGAGAAGAAAATAATACATAACTTAGTAGATGGGAAAGGTTGTTTACAATTTAAAAAGGAAGAAATAAAAAAGGTAATTAAAAACTATTATATGGAATTGTATGGCAAAAAGGAGGCTGTAAAAGAGAGAATTGTTCAATATTTAGAAGAAAGTAAACTGCCAAAGATTCCAGAGACATTCAAAATTATGTTAGAAGAAAGAATAACAATGATGGAGATATTAGAGGCTATAAAATGACAAAAGAATGGGAAAACACTAGGCCCAGATGGGCTACCGGCAGAACTTTATAAAAAGCTACAAGACATATTAAGCGAACCACTGAAAAGGGTTTGCAATGGATTACTGTTAGAGGCTAAACTTCCAAACACATGGATAGAAGCAAATATTACTCTGATACCAAAAGAAGACTCAGATTTGATGTATATTAAGAATTATAGACCGATTTCATTACTCAATGTGGATTATAAAATTTTTACTTCAATAATGGCAGAGAGACTGAAAAGATACTTAGTTGAGTTTATACATCCAGATCAAAACGGCTTTTTACCGAAGAGACAAATCAAAAATAATTTAAGGGTGATAATGGATGTATTAGAATATTATGAATTACACCCAGGGAAACAATTAGCATTAGTGTTTTTGGACGCCCAAAAAGTGTTTGATAATGTTTCTTAGCAATTTATGGTTCAACAATTACAAATAATGGATTTTGGAAAGAACTTTACAAATATGATAAAAACAATATATAGTAACCAGACAGCAAAAGTGATAGTGAATGAAGATTATATTGAGAGCTTTGAGATAAGAAAAGGCACGAGACAAGGGTGTCCACTATCTCCATTATTATTTATCTTTACTTTGGAAGTATTAAATAGAAGGATAAGGCAAGACACAGAAATTAAAGGATTGAAAGTAAAAGATGAAACTTATAAACTACAAGCATTTGCCGATGATTTAGTATTTATTTTGGAAGAACCTTTAGAGATGATTCCTAAACTATGGGGAAAGATAGAAGAATATGGAGAAGTGGCAGGACTAAAAATAAATAAAGATAAAACTAAAGTAATAGTAAAGAACCTCACAGATAAACAAAAAAGGCAAATACTAGAGAAAACAGAGCTACAAATAGTGAAAAAAGTTAAATATCTAGGTATCTATCTTTCAGCTAGGTGTTCATCAATAAAAGAAGACAATTACATAAAATTATTGAAGCAAATAAAACCAGACTTACCGGTAGAAAGATGGAAAAATCTCCAACTATCAATATTAGGAAGAATTGCTACAGTAAAAATGAATGTGTTGCCAAAGATTTTATTTTTATTTCAAACGATTCCGATAAAACTTGAGAGAATTTTTTTTCAAAATTTAAATTCATTGGTTTTGAATTTTATTTGGCAGGGGAAAAAAGCTAGAATTAAGATGAAAACATTACAAGATGCTAAGGAAAATAGAGGTTTTGGGCTGCCGGAATGGACATTGTATTATCAAGCATCGGTGTTAACATGGATGAAAGAGTGAATAACACTTAGAAATAAAAGGTTATTGTATTTAGAAGGACATGATTTACAATTGGGGTGGCATGCTTTTTTATGGTATGGGGAAAACAGAGTCCATAAGTACTTTCAAAATCATTTTATAAGAAATGCCTTATTAACAGTATGGGAAAAAATTAAAGCTAAAATATATTTTAAAATTCCAGGGTGGTTGTCAACGATGGAGGCATTTATACATCCGAATCTGGTAGATTTTGAAAAAGTATGGACATATAAAGATATCTTAGATATTCATGGGAAATTAAAATCTAAACAAGAATTGGGAAATTTAGGAATTAATCTATCCTGGTGGGCACATTTACAGATACAAAATAGATATGAAAAAGATGTAAAAATGTATGGATTTTACAAAGATCAAACTGTGTTTGATAAGATTTTGTTAACCTCAGATGAGAAATTAATTAAGAAAATGTATAATTTTTTGTTAATTCTAGATAAGGAAAGTGAACAAGTGAAAGAAACAATTATAAGATGGGCAAAAAATTTTGGTTATAACATATAATTAGAAAAATGGCAAATGTTATGGGAGAGAAACTATAAATTAACAATGTCAACTTCATACAAAGAAAATCTGTATAAAATGTTTTATAGATGGCACCTTCCACCAGCAAGATTAGCAAAAATGTTTAAAAATATGTCAGATAGATGTTGGAAATGTAAACATAATATAGGCACATATTATCATATTTGGTGGACATGCGGGAAGGCAAAGGCTTATTGGAAAAATATACATATGTGGTTAGAAAAAATATTGGATGAACAAGTGGATTTTAAACCTGAACTTTTTTTACTAGGCATTATGTCTGAAAAGACTAATAAGCAGAAATTATATTTAACCCTATATATTACCACAGCAGCAAGAATATTTTTTGCACAATATTGGAAGAATGAAGGATTGCCATCAGAGGAAGAAATAATCAGGAAGATATTGGAATGTGCAGAGATGGACAGATTAACTATGAGGCTGAAAGACAAAGAAGATACAGACTACTATCAAATTTGGAATTTATTTTATTCTTGGTTAGAGAAAAGAATGAAGGATTAGGAATTGAACATGTATTAGTTTAGCAAACTCCAGACAACTTGTTGGCTGGAAAAATTAACACATATTGATAAAAAATAATAATAAAAAAGATTGAAAAAAACCCAAAACATCTGCCTATCCTGAGTCTTTGGGAGATTGACTGTGTGGCGAACCAATAACAATAAGAAGAAATCTGTTTATCTCTTGGATAGACTATAGAAAGGCATTCAATTTTCTTTGATATAGCTATATTGAAAAATTTCTCAGAATATTTGGAAGGACTTCTACCAAATACACCTAATGAATTAAAAAAATGAAATCTACAGTAAAAGGTGAATATATCATCAAATATATATGGGCAGTCCGTGTTATTCCATGTACAGCAGGAATAATTCTGAGTCCAGATGGAACCTGGATCAGTAAACAAGAAAACTAATAACAAAGCATCATGCTTTACATTCAAACTGATATTGATTGGCTGAATCTGCCAAGAATGAGAAGATTCCTACAGATGAAACAAACTGCAAGAAAGAAATCACGGTTTGAATTACTGCATTAAGAAAATCCAGCAACCAGTGCTGAAGGAAGTCAATCAAAAATAACTCTTAAAAGTAACAAGTAAAGAAAAACAAATGAAAAATTATTTCTAAATTGGAAAAACAAGCCAATGTACGATCAATACTTGAAAGAGAGGTATTATTGTCAATACAGAAGGGAAAGTCAATAAGAAACCCATCTTCTTCTTCTTCTTCTTGTGCCATATCCATTATTGGACGTTGGTGGTCATGTTGGCGATCCTGTTTTTAATAGCAACTGCACAAAAAAGTGCTGCTGAGTTTTATCTAAACCAGTCTCTTAGGTTTTGAAGCCACGATGTTCTTCTTCTGCCTGGACCTCGTTTGCCTTCAGTCGTTCCCTGGAGGATTAAATGGAGTATGCCTTATTTTTCTGGGTGTCGCATCACATGTCCGAAATATTCTAATTTTTATTTTTTAATTGTTTTGATGATTTCCCTTGGCTTTCCCAGGCAGCTTATCAACTCCTCATTTCTGATCTTGTCAACCCAGTTTATACGTAACAGCTGCCTGTAAATCCACATTTCAAATGCTTCTAGTCTCTTCAGGTGTCCTTCTGAAGCAGGATAGAAACCCATGTAGAACTGATTAAAATCAGGAGTGTTAAAGAAAAAAACTGAAGGTTTTATTTTAGGACCTCAAGAATTGCCAACTAATTACATGATGGTGAAAATTCAGCATGTAACAAACAACAGCAAATTTCACTTTTATAGATAAAAGGATGAAACAATTGACCATTTAATTAGTTGCTGAAGCAAAATTTTGCAATTTCTTTTACCCAGTGTCCAAAATTATTCATTGGGAACTTTTCCAGAGGTTATGATTTAAATGTAGGAAAAGCTACGGGGAACAAGTTGAGGTGATTTTGAAAAATGAGCAGGTTGTGATTTCATGGGACTTTAAAATTCAAACAAATAGACATCTTGTTGATAACAGGCATGATATAACAGTCATTGAAAAGAAGAAAGTCTAGTTCATTGATTTTGATATACTGGGTAATTTTAGGATTGAGGAAAAGCAAGGTAAAAAATATATGAAGTAACGGGACTTGCTAATGGAAAAAGAAATCTGCTATTATACCAATTGTGATTGAAGCCCTTGGAGCAAAACCTAAAGGTCTCCCTCAATATTTAGAAGTGTTGACTTTATTGGACCTGAAAATCCTAATTTTAATTAATACCCACCTTGTTTAAGACTACCTATATCTTTAGGCAGTACCTCAATAATTCTTAGGTCCTTGGTTAGGGCTTGAATTATTAAGTTTTCACTAGTTTTAGGCTGTGAATCTAAGTGCAGATTACTCATAGTAACAATATCTTTAAATTATTATGTGATGAGGAATATTTGAGAATATCAAGAGTTGGAAAATTCTGTGAATATATTGAATATTAAACACAAATTGCAAGCCTGAAGTCCTATATTTGTTTACTTAGGCCTAAACTTCATTGAATGAGATCTGAATGGAATATGAATAGATCTGTGTTTGTAGGGTTTGTTTTGACCTGATTTTGGTCTAAATTCTTGATTAAATAAGAAATGTCTCAATCAGTTTCTAGATTCAAGAAACATTCAAGTGCATTCGCACATTTTCATGTCCTTTATCTTATTTACTTCTTTGAATTATTAGCTGTTCACTTCCAATGGACTCCAAAGTTAAACTCTGTGCATATGAAAAACTGAAAATAATAATAAAGAAAAAACAAACAAACATCCTGGATAGGAAGTACATGTATCTTCCAGTTGGCTTTCATGGTGGACTTTAAGTTAGATATTGCAGCTTGCATAATGCATAATATTATGGCACTTGATTCATATTACCATGAATCATCTCTGATAATCATCAGACTAGCATGCCAATTTTACACCGCTGTAAATGTATGTAAAAAGAATTTAAAATGATAAAGTAATAATAAGTTTAAATGTTTTCAAAGAGAAAATATATACTTTTTTCATATGTGCTATGCAAATGTTAACAGAGAAGGAGCTGTTATTACAAAAGGCTTTATACTGTAATACTTTTTAACTGACATTGCTGAAAGGAAATCCATCATAGTTTGGTTAATTTGTATATGTTATATGGGTGATGCAAATAATGCAAATTACTTCATTTGTATGATGACATTATGCAAGTATCATGAATTACAATGGTTTAAATCTATTGCTCTTAGATTGCTTAGTAATACTTTTCAAAGAAACCTTTCAGTATAGATAATATGTTTTGTGTTCATAGTATTTTCATATGACAAATCTACTGGAAAGATTTATCATTAAATTTAAAGATCTGCATTTTAAAGACATGAGTAAGAAAAGATTAATACCATCTTGCACCACTGCATTACATCTTAAAGCTCCCTTTATTTTTGCTTATTTTGTATTTTAAAAAGTTAAAGGAGACAGAAGAAAACCATCCATAATACCTCCGAGTTCCAATGCTCACTGAACAAAATTATATCTAAATAGAAGAAAGGATTTGTCAATACATTGATAATTACCTCTTACTTACTTGAAATTAGTTGTGGATTGAATTAAAATATATCATAGACCTTTGCATCTTGGCAAGAAATCTTTACAAAAATAAGGCTACCTATTCTATCTGGGTGTTTTGCAGATGATGTTGAATTAGAGAAATGAGATTTTGACTGCAAAAAGACAATACTTATTGATCAGTGAGCATCAGTGCAATTCTGCAAGTTACTGTTTTATAAACAAAAGCTTCTGATCACTGCACAGAAAAGCTTTTATTGTCAGTGCCCACTGAATCAATCGTACAATCCATGTTGATGAGACATTTTTGCCAACAAGGTATTTCTTAGGGTCAATCTTGAGGGGAAAACAAAATATAATCACATCAACAAGTTCCTGTTATAAGCAACTTCAAAGATGGAACAAATTGTATTTACTTATATTCCAACTGTTATAACATCTAGTGCTTTTCAAAATGATTTATTTATATTTATATTTATTTATTATTTATTTATGTTTTTTCTTCTCCCAGACCACAAATTTTCAAGCAAGCTAAACTTCTGCTCTAAAATGGTGATCCTGGATACCTATAAAGCCACCCCTTAAAGTGCAAAGAAAAATAAAATATAATTAATTTCCTGGGCTGCCTTTCATCGATGTTCCTTTTTTCCTTGCTACATAAATGACTCATATTTTTTATGAATATGCAGAACAATTTTGTAGTCAAAAGTACTCCTATTACCAAAAAAGCATAATTTTGATGTAAAAAAGGAAACAGTTAATATTTCTGATTATACATGTTGAGTTTTCAATAGAAGTAGCAAATTTATGTCTGAATGTTAAAATGTTTTGAAATATCTATCTTACTTCAAAAGATTTCCCAAAGAAAATCATATACATTCTTATTCAGAAGTTACCCTAAAAAATAGTATCTACTCACAAATAACTATTTTGAAGTGCAATCTGAACATTTTCTTTGAGATGTTCAAAATTTCTTCTTGCCTGACTATATTCAAAGACATAAATTGTAGAACATATCTCAGACTCCAAAAAAGATAATGAAAACTCTTGTCACCTTAAGCCTGAAAAACATTAGACACTTTAGTTATTGTTCTTCTCTTCTCTTGATAACATAAACTGACATTTATTTTCCGTCAAACTTCCAAAGATGTCAGATATTTTGTGCAGGCAGATACTGCTCCAGGGAACATTTTAATATTTGTGTAAGCATTTGTACCATTTTGGATACAACTATTCCAATTCCTCCCTTTGCATTATTCTTCTCTTTTCTTTCCTCACTTTGAATTATTTCTTTTACATGTTCTACCTGCTGTGCCTCAGGGCTCTCCCATAAAAGCTACTTCAAACTATCTTTCCCAATTTGCAAAAATAAGTTTTTTTGCAAAAGCAAATAAGCAACTTCCTAACACACTAGTGGAAGATTATACATTAGGTATGCATGTTCAGGTTTCTGACAACTTTAGAGCATTAGACTGCTGGAGCTCCTATTACTAGGATCATTTCTGATAAATTAAATCTCACATACTTTACACTACTATGCATATTTAGAAAGAAACTCTGTACATTTTGCTGTGATAAGTAGAGTTTGTTTCTTGAAACCATTTAGCAATGCAGACATTTGCCAATATACTAGTTAAATATACATGAATTTGATTAAGAATACAGCAGCACTGCTGAAGCAGGAGGCATCTAAAATGGAACTAACATTTTTCTTATCCACAATGGTTTACTCCAGGAGCTCAGGGTAGCATACGTTGGAAGTCATTTTTCCAATCGTCCTTCTGAGATGCAATCTTATAAATTACATTGAATTGGGAGCAATTTACTTTTTTATGGTTGTTGATGAACTCCATTCTCCTGTCTAGTCTAATATCTTGTCAATTAGATTAGTGCATTTTCACTTATTTGCTTTTTTTCTCAATTGATAAAAATATGTTTAATTATTTAATAAAGTTAGACTGGGTTTAAGCATTCTCATTTTATGTTGCTCAATAACCGATACTTCTACCTTGAGAAATGGAAAGTATAAATTTTTCCTATTAGTAATTATAAACAATTTAATGTATAACTTTATATATAATTTATACAGTTTAAATAATTTAATTTCAGTTGTGGAAGACCCCTTAACAAAATAAGAGTCTTCATTCCTATTGCAGTTGTTTGACAGCTTGCCTGCTTTCCATCTGCTGCTAGATTCAGGTCTCTGTGCGGCCAAACTGCTATGATCCTGAAAGCAAATTATGCCAAACTTCTTTCTCCATCTGAACTTTGAAAGACCTGTCTAGCAGGCACTTTTTTTGAGAAGATTTATATCCATGTCACATTCTTTCTCTAGTAATGGCAGAATTCCAGTTTGATTCCACTTATTTGTCCTCTCATTGAGCAGAACTCATCTAAAATTTCTTTTCCATTCCTGCATCCTTACTAGAGTCATGTAGTGAAAAGATCCATGTTGGTATAATTGATTTTTAAACATTTGGTGTGATGGAAAAATTACTTGATTTCTCTGTAAAACATATTTTATTCTGGGTAACATTAAATGATTCCAGAATAGGAATATAAGAAACAACTGCTGTGTAGAATCCTTTATCGTCTCTATTATCACCACATACCTAAACAAAACATTTTTTCTTCAACTATAAAGTTTTGACTGAACTAATATGACAAACACATGGAGGAAAAATAGGTATGACATGTTCAGGTGCAGGACACTCTATCTGATCTAATAATTATCTTAATTATTGGAATATGTGTGTTTTAGATAGTGAGATAAATTAAATTAAATTGAAGAAGTAGAACTGATTCCTTTCCCTTTTTCTGAGAATTAGACTGCAATCTGGGGCACATAGTTTCAAAGTATTAACATGAGTTCCTATATTGGAAAAAAGAAGTTTCAGTGTTCTATTTTGAATGTTATATATTTCTCATTTGTCAAGGACAATAAGCAGAAACTTTGTATTTTCATTTTTTTTGCCATTGAAAAATGAAATATAGTAGCAACAATGCAGATGACCATTATAATTTCCATTCTATTAGCAATACATCAGGGCAAATCCTTTTTTAAAAAAATCAGAACTACACACTACACTACACAGATTGCATTGTCCTTTGTTATATTTCAAACAAATTTATACTAATTTTTAATAGATTGGGTGGATGAAATGTTCTCTTTCTTGTCCCAAATGCTCCAGGTGTCGAATGAGTGACCTTTTCATGCCTTTAGGGTAGTTGTCTTAAAAAAAAATAAAAAATTACAGCAAAATAATTCTACATATAAGCCCATCTACACCTCACTATAAATATGTCAGCCCAAATGGAGGTTTCAATAACTCCCACAAAGAAGACACATTTTGTTACCCATCTGAAGTAAAGTTCTATCATGCATCCTGAAATATGTGAAGGTTGCATAATGGAAGGAGACAGTTTAGTTTCATAGGAAACTAAATTCTTCCTTCTGGCTTTGTTTTTGTGGTGGAAATGCTATTTAGTTTTTAATGGTACAGTTTACAAAGTTTCAGGGCTGAAAGCATTTTCTGCTGGTGGAAAGTGGGTGGCTTTTGTTCATTCATTTTCTCCATCTGGCATCACAGAAGGCACAGCTGACAGTACATGTGTGCCATTAACCCAAAAGTGATCTACAACTTAAGTCAAAGCAGAAACAAAACCACTTCTGCTACCCATGTTTGTATAATTTAGAGTTGTGATTGACTCTAGATGTAATGGATACTGGTACTTTCATTGCATAGTGATAGGAAATGGTAACACTGGATTTTATTTTTATTTATTAATTAGATTTAAATCTCACCTTTTGTACAGGATCTGAAGGTGATTTACATTGTATTCCCTTGTCTTATTTATCTCTCTCAACCAAACAGTAATAAGGGGTGTGTGTCTGTGTGTGTGTGTGTGTGTGTGTGTGTGTGTGTGTGTGTGTGTGTGTGTGTGAGAGAGAGAGAGAGAGAGAGAGAGAGAGAGAGAGAGAGAGAGAGAGAGAGAGAGAGAGAGAGACTCAAAGTTACCCAGAGAATGTGTATGGATGATTGAGTAGGACTGGGTCTCCTGACTCATGACTCCTAAAACTTTAAATTCTACATATACCAGCTCCTAAAAAGAGAACTTTGCTATCATTTTCATTATTTCCTTTCATGACTTCCCAATGTGAACTTAGTGAATGAATTTATCGATGTATGAAGTGTTGCTCCTGAAGATCCCATCAAGAAAAGGGCAAGACCATCTGGATTATAAAGTAGAGACTATTATTACTGCTTGTTACTGTTCACTGGCCTCCGGGGCACAGAAATTGCTTTCTGGACAGAAATATCATCATGAAATATTATAACCAACAGTGGATTTGCCAGAGAGATGACTTCCAATTCATTTATTTGAAAACAATCTCTTTCTTCTGTGTGTAGTTACTAGCCTAGATTGTGTGAGTTTTCAGCAGTATAAATATTAGTGCTGTTATATTTATATATTCAAGGGAGGCAAAGTTATTATTCTTAAAAATTGTATATTATAAGTAATTGTGATTATGTATCTTTCCTTATACTAGTTTTTAATGTATGATTTTATTATGCTACTATGAAGCATATTTTAATATATGCAATAAATATTTAGTTGAAAATATATATGCTAGTCTTAATCTGAAAGGAACATGTTACTTTAAACGTTGCATGTTACTTTACAAGAATTGCATTCCTTCCCCAAAGCCAGTGACTACTATACTTTGTTTGTTTGTTTGTTTGTTTGTTTGTTTAGCCATTCACCCTGCTGGCTGTCATGGCTAAGGTCGGACTTGATAAAGCCCTACCGATTTACACCTATAGATTTATATCAGTGGATTGTCAAAAAATTACTTGTTTTGTACTGACTGATCCACATGCACATTCCAGAATGGTGGAAATATTGGAAACAGGGTCATGTGTACTCATTAGGTAAAGGATTCTTTCCAGGGGATATTTCACAAACTTTGCATGGAAATATTGATGAACAACTGTGGAATCAGACTATTTAAATATCTTTTGAAGGTGCACTGTGGTCATAGAAACAGAAAAAAAATCCATATTTGATCTAATGTTTAATTCCTGGAAACTTACGGGGGGGGGAAGAATAAAAAGCCCTGCACATCTGAGTTTCTGAAGCAGTGAAACAAAAATTCCCTATTATTTCTAATTATTTATTATAAATAGTTGTAAATATTTTAAAAGAATACTAATCCTATTTTCTAGAGAAAATGTGAACACATCTCTTCCTCTCATTTATTTTTATCTTCCTAAAAATATTTTTAGCATCTATAATCTTTCTTCTCCCATCAATTTTGCTTTATCTTCAGATAAATCTCTATAGGTCTACCAAACCTTTTGCATTTGCCATATCTAGACCTTTCATTATGTATGCATCTATGCTCAGAATTCTTTTACAGTCATCTTGATCCTCCTAGTATTATGTTTTTATATATAACCTGTCTGTCAGTCATTTTTGTGATTTAGAATTAAAATTGTTTTATGGGAAAAAATATGCCCAGCCACTGATCCCTTTTATATTCTTTGATAGTGAAGCATTAGAGTTATTCCTAAGCTGGCATGGGAATTTATGTGCATTCATATAATCATTTAATACCTTGCCAAAAGGGGAACATATGAATAAATGAATCATTATTTGCAAGGGCAGAGGGTGGATATTACATATGTCCTTGTAGCCTTGTTCCAAAGCACCTCACAGCTGTTGAAAAATACCTCTTGGAAGTCAACTATCTTCATAATAATGTGAAATTTGGGAAGATAGAACACAATCACTATATAGTAATTTTAAATGTAATGCTTTGAAGACAATTTATACATTAAAAGAGTGATGTATAAGATACACATCCCTGAGATTTTCTTGAAAGTTTAACCACATTTTTCTGTTTACAATGAATAAAATTATGACTATTTTTTAAAAAGTAGAGATGGTAAGAGGCTGATTGTCTAAAATTATAAATTTTTTATACATAGATTCATCTCCCTGATTTGAAAGTATTGTCATGGTTTAATATGTTGAAAATAGCTGAGCTTGATTATGACTATCTGAATTAAGGTTGAGTAACAGATAAGCAACTTTGGAACAACCACCAAAAGTGGAAAGAAGACCAGGCTTTGGAGGGAGCAACTTTTCCTTCAAAGCCAATGGCTACCTTGGGCTTCCCTTTCTAGGTTCTTGTCAACTCATCTACTGGAATAGATATTGTTCAATATATATTTCAAATAAGAACTCTTTTATTAATGTGACAAGCCATTGATTCATTGAAAGATATTTAAATGTTAGAAATACAGAATTATGCTGGATTTAAAATTTAGATATGTGTTCACTTTCCATTTATGAATTTACACTTTAGTAACTCAAGACAGAAAACATGAATATTGTTTTGAGTGGTCCATGTTTAATAAATTATTTAAAAATTAAGATGAATTATTTTTTAACTGATATGATGCTGCTTAATTTTCTTTTGCTTTCTCTTTCTTTTTGCATAAACATGAGTAAAAACACATTTTAAAAAATGTGTGTTTATTTTTTGTTTTATGTACATTAATATCATTTTTGTCTGCATTAGCTCTATCTAACATTAGCAATCAGAGCAATTTTGCATCAGCATTAAAATGACAAGGCTTCTTTATACTTTAATTCTCTTCCATCTTTCTGCTGTTCAACAATTATTGTTCAACCTTCACATTTATTTTGCCAGACAGAAGCTAGAATACAATATCTTGTCTATTGACAAGTGCCAGCAAAATGATTCAATTGATTGGCAGGGCAATGAAATGAACTATTAACCACTTCGAGAATACTGGCATTCAGACAGCCATGTTCAACAGATAAAAACAGCTTGGATGGGTATTATTCAGGACAAAAAACACTCTTATCTCTGCAATAAGCAGTAGACCAGGAAATCAAGAATCATTGGAAGGCTTTATCACACTCTCTAACTTTCAGGCTGGAAGTTGCTGAAAGTGAAATGGAGCAGATTCTATTAGTATACATGAAAAAAAATACGGACAGAAGGAAGGAAGGAAGGAGGGAGGGAGGGAGGGAGGGAGGGAAGGAAGGA
Source organism: Bothrops alternatus (assembly GCA_034064705.1). NCBI lineage: Eukaryota > Metazoa > Chordata > Lepidosauria > Squamata > Viperidae > Bothrops > Bothrops alternatus. The sequence continues at coordinate 6,984,205 of JARGCV010000081.1, read as the reverse complement.
AGGAAGGAAGGAAGGAAGGAAGGAAGGAAGGAAGGAAGGAAGGAAGGAAGGAAGGAAGGAAGGAAGGAAGGAAGGGGTAATCTGTTTATCTCTTTCATGACCAATTCCAATTCCAATTCCCAGTTATGCTGTTACTACAAAGATGCACAACCCAAACCTCCACCATGTCTTTAGTTGCTGAAAGCCTTGGAATGAAACTCCCAGAGAAATAAAAAATGGTAAATGTGGTACAAAGTGACAGATATTCAAAATCTACCTGAAAAAGAATCATATTACAGATATTTCATTACATTTAAACAAATACAAAGGAGGTTATTTTATTTCTTTAGCTGCACCCAATTATTTTCTAGTATGATTTTTTTAGTCTGCTACTTACAGTACATAATAGTCCTAAGCTTGGTTTAAGGAAAGTGCACTCTACATTCAGCCATTTGATTTTCAATGAATTTTAAGGTATTGGTATGGGCAGGAACAATTTTGCCTAGTTGCCCTCAGTCCAGCAGTTGTCCATGCTGAAGGACTTAAAAATAATTTGGTTCACAGGTTTTGTGTTATGACAGTTATAGGGGATTTGGGTTTTAATAGACCACACTAAGAAATAAATGTCATATGGGTATAAAATTACTTTTATTATAATAGTTATAGTAGAAGAAACTTATGTTCCCTCCTCCTGCACTTTATTTTTATGAATGGGCTCGACCCATACTTGTCTGATCATTCTCTTGATAATGGATCTTCTCAATGTCCTTCAAGGCCATTTTTTATGTTCAAAATATAATCCCATAATTACAAACTGCTAAAACTATCTGCTAGAGTACTTTTGAAACTACAGATTGCATAATACTGTACAACACATTAGTATTGTATAATATTGCACATTATACTTGCTAACTCTATCTCCCCTCGCTGCTTTCTGCTTCCCCTCTGTTCTTTTTAATTTCATATTGCTCTACTTCTACCATTTATTTTTATTGTTTCAATCCTCTACTATCATTATTTTTACATTTTTATTATTATTTTCCATTTATTGTTGTGAGCTGCCCCAGTAGCCCCATGATAAGATGGGTAGAAAAACAAACAAACAAACAAACATCAATATCCATGCCTATTACATAACTGGGTTAAACCAATATTGACTACCATGGAAATAATATGTCTATGGAGATTTTCAGTCATCCAGAACTGAGGAAGTTTCTTGGATGAGAAGCGAAACATCTTCAAGGAAACAAAAAAAGTCTAGTTGCTTTTTGAAAAAGCTCTTTTGGGACTTGGAGGTTATAATCTGTTCAGTATCTGCTGAACTCATAAAACACATAACAGGAAAAAAGATTTTCATAAAAATAAACTTTGGTCTTTTTCATAATAAGCAAGAGATATTGTTACTATAAAATGTGAACTATTATAGCAGATCAGACACTAACATATATTAAATTATTAATTATTTGTTCACTGACTGTAGAATATTAGTTTGAAGATAAAAAAGTAAAAATCAAGTTAACAAAATAACTTGAAGATACAAAAAACCCACTGCTATAATTGCCCTGAAACTGCTCAAATCAGCAAAACAGAACAGACATTTGCTTCTTCTCTGTATGTATTCAAAAACTTAATTTTCAGAATATGCCTCAGACCTTCACAGCTGTTATTTCTGCCAAAGATGTGTTACCAAGTACTGACTTAAAATCTGCCTACACTTTTGCATCTGCTATTTTAACTGTTTTGTTAAATAGTTAAGTGTGTATTTAAATCTGCAGGAATGTTTAATTTTATACCATGTAGAGACTGTATCAGTTTCTGTACACTTAGGGCTTGATTGAAACATGCAATTTCACTACCATTACCTGAACTTTTACATACATCTAAGCTAGAAACATCTGGAAGGTTTGGTTTATTTTTTACTTGAAATCTTCAGTATGTTATCTTCAAAAATTGCTAAATAAAAGATATTGAATTTCTGTTGGCAACCTGGAACTGAATATGCTCTAGCATTCTAATTTTGTTTTAAGGCCTAATCTTCAGGTGGTTAGTGGAATTAGTAGGAATCAAAATCAGATACAGGTCATCCTTGACCTACAACAATTCATATAGTGACTTTTCAAAGTTACATTGCTGAAAAAAGTGACTTATGGCTATTTTTCACCCTTACGACCATTGCAGCATGCCCATGGTCACATAATCAAAATTCAGACAGTTGACAAGTGATTCATATTTACCATGACTGCAGTGTTCCAGGGTCATGGGATCACCTTTTGCTACTTTCTGACAAGCAATGGGAAAACCAGATTCACTTAGCAACCATGTTATTAACAATTGCAATGATTTACTTAACAACTGTGGCAAGAAAGTTTGTAAAATGGGACAAAATTCACTTAGCAACATAAATTTTGGTCCCAGTTGTGGTCATAAGTTGAGAACTACCTGTACTGTGTAGAAGCAAACAATGAATCAGTGGTCAGTAACATATGATTCATAATGAGGTTCAGATAGAAGCAAAGTCCTCAGTCATTCTGAAATTTCTTGGCGCCTTGTATTTCTTTAATCTTGTTCTTGCAGTTCTACATTTCTCATTTTAGCAAGTGATAGGACGAAAGAAATGGACAATGTGGTCTCTGCTTATTTTGCCCATTTCATTTGAGTAAGTGGTTTTTAGGACTTCTTAGACAATTACATTTTTGCATTTCACTTAAGGGACCATATTAATTTGTTCTGTTGCTTTTTGGGAACATTACTGTTCTTTAAAACATAAACACAAACATTTTAAAGGCACTGTATTGCTATAAACATATCTTTTTTAAAAATTGAAATTAAGGTACATCTCAGCTACTGTATCTTTTAATCTCATATCAAAAGTAAAAATTCTTTACATCTTTGTCTATGGAAGGATGGAAATTGACCAAAATTCACTCTGGGTAGTGTCCATCCTGCCCAAAATCCTGGTGAAGTAAAATATCTAAATACCTTCAGGACCCTTCACCACCCAATATGACCAAAAGAGCATTCTAAAATGTAACAAAGGAGCATTCATCCAACCTTATATTTATTTGCCAAACATTCTAAAACCGAGTTCAGAAGAAAGGCTTTCAGGAAATGGAACTTGTACTTGGGAAAAATAAAATAATATAAAAGCCATTTATGTTTGGTGATATTCTTAAGTTATGTTCATGCAATTTGAATGGTCATAAAGTTATAGAGATGACCAGTGGTGGGATTTAGTCAGTTCACACCAGTTCGGCAGAACAAATAGCTAATTTTTTGTTGCCCAGGCCCAGAATGGACTTCCAGAAGTGGCATCCACTCAGAGAACCGGTTGTTCACATATTTGAATCATACCACTGGAGAGGACAAAGGATCAGATTCTACAGTTTGTCTTAATTGTCTTTCTAATGAGTCCTGTTAGAATCAGGAAGACTTAAAATGTAAAGGTTATTTACAGAATTAAGCAGAGGAAGAATGTTTGCAAGGAATGAGAATTTAGCCACTTTTTTCTTTCTGTTTTTTTCTAGAGATGGCAATACAAACCTCGTTAATATTTGAAGGAAATTTTCACTGAAATAATAATACTAATGATATATGGCAGTGATGGCGAGCCTTTTAGAGACCGAGTGCCCAAACTGCAACCCAAAACCCACTTATGCATCATCGGGTGCCAGGTGGGTGTGGCCCATTGGCTGGGTGTGGCCAGTTGGCTGGGTGTGGCCCATTGGCTAGGTGTGGCTGCAGTGGTAATGGCAGACTGGATGGGACTAAAAAGTTCATCAATTAATTCTAACTTTGCAAGATCTTTTTTCCCCGCGAAAAATATTGGTGGGGGTGTGTTACGAAACAGCCGAACAATCTGCAAACAATAACTCCAACACAGTCAACCAACCCACCTATAGCAACTAAGCCAGCACTTCACACACCTCCACCAATATTTATAGAGAGACAGCAGCTCCGATCACACTTTGCTCGCACAAGCACAAAGCTGAAGACCCCAGCCTGAAGATGATGAATGGGACCTCATTGAAGATACTCTCAATCTTACATGGGAAAAGACCCGAATACGCCAAGACCTGCATATACATACATATATATATGTATGTATGTATGTATGTATGTATGTATGTATGTATGTATGTATGTTAAGGTGTTTGCATGCATTTTAGAATTATTACTAAAATGATTTAGTAATGATAGTTAAGTAAAATAATTTAGTTAAAATAATCATTTATTACAAATAATTTATTATTTAGAGATAATAAAATATCTCTATAAAATTCTCACAAAAATATGGGAATATGGCATTTTCTAACCAGCCATGCCATAAGTCTAGGGAACAACACAGTGAGCAGCAGACTGGAAGAAATCAATCTGGATTCTAATACAAATAACTTAAACAGAGTGTGCAAATTATCATACAATATCCTTAGTTTCACATACTAAGAAAATAATGCTTGGAATCTTCCAATATACTGTATATCAGAGTTCTATATGGAAAGGTACACGTTCAGGTTGACTCTAGAAAAGACAAAGGAATAGGAGACATTATTGCTACTGCATGAGAAAGTGAAATAATTATAATAATAAAAAAATCACTATATGCTTGATTGATTATATGAAAGCCTGGTATTGTGTTAATCTGGTCATGCTGTGGAACTTGCTTAGAAAAATGTAAATCCAGAATCAATGTGACAATACAGGTCATTTTCTTTCTTTCTTTCTTTCTTTCTTTCTTTCTTTCTTTCTTTCTTTCTTTCTTTCTTTCTTTCTTTCTTTCTTTCTTTCTTTCTTTCTTTCTTTCTTTCTTTCTTTGATTGCATGAAAACTTTGATGTATTTCCATAGAAATGACTTATAAATGCATTTTCATTGATATAATGTTGTTTTGTTTATATTTTTTATTAATATATGCATTTTCTTTCCTCTTTTCCCAACTGGTTAAGTGCATAATAAAATTCAGAGAAATGCAGATCCTAAAGAGTGACTTTTTATATATTGGTTTGAAGCACAAAATTAAATATATTCATATTAAAATATGCATCAAACAATTTTTATCCCTTTGTTAGCTTACCATAGCTTATTCTAAAAGCCCTTTTGCCACTCTTTTCCATCTCGGCAAATTTAATAAAATGCAAGGGATGAAAGAAAACTTCTTTTATGCAGAGGCTTGAAATTGATCCATTTTGAATCAAGCTGCAGTACATCTATCAAAATGGATCTGGGGAAATGAACTCAAAAAGTCCAAAGTCTGCTGTTGCTTTTCACTTTCTATTTTGGGATTTCTTTGGCCTTACTCTCAGGAAACTTAAAGTGGTTGCTTTTGGCAGCTAATTTTGGGGGTAATGAAAAACAGCAAATTGTTACTTATTTGAAAGGGAGATAATGTCCAAGGATTTTCTGCCTCAAATGTCAAGATGATTTGTTTGGCGGTTGGCTGTGTTTGTTCTGCTTCCCCAGACAGCAGAATCCATTAAAGTGTTGCTATGTTTCTTTTCAAAGGAAATGTGCAAGTAGACTGTTCTATGAACTTCACCTTATTCTACAGGGATGCAAGATTGTTGTTTGTTTTCAATCCAGTGCAATTTCTGATACCACTGGCCATTATCAGCATGGAAATTATATTGTGAGGACATGAGCAGCAGATAAGAAGGAAGAGCAGGTGGGTAGATTTACTGCTCAAACCTTGAGTGCTCAAAGGTGATAGCACTGTATCACTAAAAAGAGATGTTCCCATCAAGAAATTTTCAAAGCAGATCATGAAACCTTCAATGCACTTTTTATTAGTTTCTTTTCTTTATGGATATGATAACCAAAGATTGCTTGATTTCATATACAAACAGACCATTGAGAAGCAAGGTAGTGAAGAAAAGTTGAGTGGCAGATAAAAAGAATAACAAGTTGGATGATCTGCTACCCATACCTTGACCACTATAGAAGGTTTCATGGACTGCTTGAAATGTCTTAATGGGAATGTCTCCTTTTAATAATAAAACTGTTTGTATCTTCTATAGCAGGGCTTTTCAACTGGTGGTACGTGTACCATTGGTGGTACTTCGGCACCTGGCAGGTGGTATGAGTACGACGGATTGAAAAGCACTGTAAAAAAAGTGTAAAAAAAGTGTAAAAGTGGATTAGGTGAATTGGCGGCAGTGCCGTACAGGCTGTGGGAGAGTCAGCTGGAGCTACATGAGGTAGCTCGTCAGACTCTGCTGTGAGTCCAGGATTGGTGCACGCTGCTCTTGATGATTGGTGGGCAGCCTTGGGGATGGTAGGCAGCCACATGCAGTCTTAGGGTGGAGATTCAGCTGGAGCTGCATGAGGTTTGCTTGGGTTCTGCTGAGAGCTCACTTCCTTCTACCAGTTTAAATATTTAAAGACCACAAAAGAAAAAACTTGACTTTCTTTTGCTTTAATTCAGAAGAGAGGAAAGAGAGGATTCAGGGGGGGAGTGTTTGTTTCAAAGGAAGGGAAAGAGGGGCTTTGGGTCTGTGGGGGGCACAGCAGGTGAAAAGTTATGTTGTGCGGCTTCTGGCATTAAGGGTGTGTGGTCTTTTTAAAAGAACAAAACAAGGCAAAAAATAAAAATCCCTCACTCCACCCCCAAGAGCTGTATGCGATGTGATCTCTTTTTTTTCTTGTTCAGAAGAAACACTTTTCTGTTTTAACCTTTTTTCTTTCTCATTTTTCGGAGTTTTCATCCTGCTTTCATGAGAGGGCAGCATTTTTTGGGGGGTGGTGAAGCTACCCCTTTCCCACTCCCCAAGCCAATAGCCAAACAAGACTCCCACCTGTCTGAGGTTTTTGTTGTTGCGAGCATTTCTGTTGAGGATTGGCAGCGGTGGGGGACTGTTTGCTTTTTATCACCCCCCAGCAGGGTTTGGTCACTTCTGTTGTGCGGGTGGTTACCCATGAAGCATATTTGCTTTTTGGTAGGATCCCCACTATGTTTGCTAAGCTTGCTTAAACCCTCTTTCTCCTCCTCCTCACCAGAGCCCCCTTTGTCTGCAACGGTGGGGCAGGAAGACCCCTGCTGAGCCAGGGATGATGGGGATCTGCCTTCTGTGAAGTAGAGGCAGGGTTACTATGCTTCCTGTCAATCAGGTTTGATTTCCTTTCTTTGCCCTCCCTCCCTGCCTCACCTGCTTGTAGCTGCCTCTGAGCCCCTCATTTTTGGGAGTTAGCATTGCAGGCATCTGTTTCTCCTGAGCCCCTCATACTGGGTAACTGTTGCCACCCAAGAGCTGTTTTAAAGTTAGGGAATCCTTGGGGGATAGCCAACTAGCACCCCGACATGCTCCCCATGCCTCTACTTCAACAGCAGAAGCCACACACACTCCCAAAGCCCCTGCAATCACCTATCAGCTTCTTTGAGTCAACCAGAAGGAAGGGGATAGAACAGTGCAAAGATTAATATCAAAGAAACAGGCACAAATTTCCCTTTAAAAGTGTGGTAAGTGGGAGTACAGATAGTCATCAACCTGCAACCATAATTTAGTCTAAAATTTATGTTGTTAAGTAAGAAATTTGTTAAATGAGTCTTGTCCCAACTTTTCTTGCCACATTTGTTAAGTGAATCACTGCAGTTGTTAAATTAGTAACACAGTTCTTAAGTGAATCTGGTTTCCCCATTGACTTTGCTTGTAAAAAGGTTGCAAAAGGGGATTACATGACCCTGGGACACTGTGACCATCATAAATATGAATCAGTTGCCAAGTATCTAAATGTAAATCACAAGACCCTGGGGATGCTGCAATGGTCATAAGTATGAAAAATGGTCACAAGTCACTTTTTTCAGTGCCGTTGTAACTTTGAACAGTCACTAAGCAAACTGTTGTAAGTCAAAGACTACCTGTTTTTATCACTTTTTTTCTTTTTTTGGCTCAAGTTTTTGACACTTGCTAGGCGACTGGTGGTACTCAAATACTGCCATATCATAAAAGTGGTACAGTCCATGAAAAGGTTGAAAAACACTGTTCTATAGGAGCTATTGTGGTACAGTGGTTAGAATGTAGTATTGCAGGCTAAATCAGCTTACTGCCAGGAGTTTCATACTGACTGGCTCAAGATTAACTCAGCCTTCCATCCTCTGGGCCCGATTGTTGGAGGCAATATGCTAACATTGTAAACCATTTAGAGAGGACTGTAAAGCACTATGAAGCAGTATGTAAGTCTATGTGCTATTGCTATAGAAAATATATAGGAAAATAATTGCACACATTTTTATTTTTTCTGCTTTTGTTTGGCTTGCTTGAATTTATTCTTTGAGTTGATTGCCAAAACACTATAATAATTCAGAGATAGCTACTATAGGTTCTTTTCCATGTCAGATGAAACAGACCATTATTCAGAAATATGAGATATGTGCTTTTGTCCTATAACAAGTCACTATATCATAAAACTGTATTGAGAAAGTGAGCAGTGACTTGAATTCTTCTGCAGGAAGAAAATCACTAAGAAGAACTGTCAGTTGAGGATGGTTTATAACTTTAATCAACATCTTGTAGATTTATCTTATCGTTGATGATGGAAAACATGCTTTATGGTCTTGACTTGGAGTTGATTGATACATGTATATCATTCAATTGTTAATTTGGGAATTCATATTTAAATTAACCCATAACTATCAATCAATTACCTAATTTTCAAGATAAAACAAAAGTAAGATAATAAACGTACAAGAATAAAACAATTTTCATTTTTTAAAAAAAGCCTATAAAGCAGTCTGATCCTAAATTGTGAACATCTTCTATTAATAGACAATTCAGAGTAACTGTGTATAAATGAACAAATATAATTTCATGTTTCAAATTACCCTGGTTTCCCGGGTCTTATGTGCATACCATTCTATCCAACAGAAAGGTATGATAAAGATTGAAAATATTGTTTCACTGTTTTCTACAAGAAATAGCTATAATTTTGGAGAGTTCAATGAAGGGCATTACAAACAAAGCTATATAAACAGTTTTATCTAAAACATCCATGTCTAAAATGAAATAAAGCCAATAATCAACATTGTACTGCTTCTGTACAATACATTCTTTTGTCCTTGCACTTGATACAGAGTTAGTTTTTTTTCTTATTTCTGTTATAGATTCTGTCCTTTTTTCCCCTTCTGGCATTGGATCGAAGAGTGATTTCAGAAAACTGTTTCTGAGAGCTTTCACAAATCCTTATATGAATAGCAAACCACTATTCTGAAAACACTCTTTGGTTCAGGGAGTCCTTCCTTAGCCCCGCTCAAATCTCACAATTTTCCCATCCTCAGTTCTCATAATATTGAGGAGGGGTTAAGAAAATCCCCTTATATCACTGAAGGTGTCTCAGATGGACTGCAGTGAACGATTTTCTGATATTGTTTCCCACACTACTCTATCATTGTGATGGCTTATTAACCCACGACAATTTCCCTATATTCCATTAGTGGATCAGTATATTCTAGATCAGTGGTTCTCAACCTTTTTCAGGTTGAGACCCCACTTGCACCGCCCATGTACGGTGCGACCACGACGCGCGCGCGCAACGGGCCGATCCGCACATGCGCGGCACGTGCACGCGACGAAAAAAACACAAAAAAAACCAAAATGGCGGACCGCGATGGGCCGATCCGCGCATGCGCGGTGCGCGCGCAACGGCCCGAACCGCGCATGCATGGCACGCGCGTGACAAAAAATGGCAGACCGCGGTGTCCGGCGACCCCCACGAAACGGTCGTTCGACCCCAAATGGGGTCGCGACCCATAGGTTGAGAACCGCTGTTCTAGATTAAAAGTGTTGTATCTCAGCATTAGTTGTTTGAAGATTTTTAAAAAAGGTACTCTCCTCTTAAGTGTCATGCAGATGTCAAAAAATACAAAATTATTTATGCAAGATATAACAGACTTTGAATCTGGTATCCCAGCCTCTTAACTGACAATGATATGGACACTATCAATATATGTGTTCCCCCTTGTACCCCATTCCTTGGTTAGATCCTCTGAAGCTGTTAGTTCGATTTGCCCATAGTAAATTTAAACCAATGCAACAACATGAAAGACAAGGAGTTTGATATAAGATGGACAGCTATTCTATTTACAATATCACCGATGCACATATGCTCCCTGTTCAAAAAGTCAATCCCACTCAAAGCTGCATTTCATCTTATCCTATCTATTTTGTTGTTAGGAGCCAAACATAAGGGGATTGTCTGTCAGCAACACCATCCAACCTGGCAAAACTGGAACTATTGGCAGTTAGCTCATCTGTACCTTTTTATTTTCCTGTGGGTTGTTTCCAAATATACTCCATTATCTTTCCATGTGTTGAAGGCTAACTGGCCCCAGACTTTCTTAAACCTCCAATGCTTGTCTAATCAAGGAAACAAAAAAATAAAAATCAGGCACTTGAAAAAAACCCTGTTTCTTAGCCAAATGCAAACAAATTAAAGCCAGCATGAAGAAGAATTACATCTATGAAGTCAGGCAGGGTGAAAAATGTTTTTGTAATTGCTGGAATGAAATAAAGCATCTGACTGTCTTAAAAATTAATGGAAAAAATCCTATCTTTTTTTTAAAAAAGATTACCACCTTGCTTCTCAAGTATCTGTGTGTTTGGAATCAAGAAGATTTTAGTTCATCACATCTACAGCATGATAGGGAAGAAACTAATAAAAAGTGTATTGAAGGTCAAAACAATGCAGGCATTTATTATTGAGCTCTTGTATCATCTTAACAAGATTTGTATTAGATAAATGACATTAAAATCAATGAAGCAAACTTTTTGTGAACTGTTATTTGCTACAAGGACGAAGTAAGGTTCTACATTTAGGCAAGAAAAACCAAATGTACAGGTATAGTATAGGGGGTACCTTGCTCAATAGTAGTAACTGTGAGAGGGATCTCGGACTCCTAATGGACAATCATTTAAATATGAGCCAGCAGTGTGCTGCAGCTGCCAAAAAAGCCAACACAGTGCTAGGCTGCATTAACAGGGGGATAGAATCAAGATCACGTGAAGTATTAATACCACTTTACAATGCCTTGGTAAGGCCACACTTGGAATACTGCATCCAGTTTTGGTCACCATGATGTAAAAAAGATGTTGAGACTCTAGAAAGAGTACAGAGAAGAGCAACAAAGATGATTGGAGGCTAAAACATATAACGAACGGTTGCTGGAATTGGTTATGTCTAGTTTAACGAAGAGAAGGATGAGGGGGGACATGATAGCAGTGTTCCAATATCTCAGGGGCTGCCACAAAGAAGAGGGAGTCAAGCTATTTTCCAAAGCGCCTGAAGGCAGGACAAGAAGCAACTAACCAAAGAGAGAAGCAACCTAGAACTAAGAAGAAATTAATTAAGTTAATTTTCATTCCAATGGGCAAACATCTATATTTACAGTTCTGTGAAGATGGGTTTGCCTCTTTTCCATTCTTTGCCATTGAATACTAATAGAGCTTCATGTAGATCTAAAGGGATTTGGGAGGTAATTTGTTTTATTTCATAATCAAAGTATCCCAACATACAATGTGCCATTGTGCAAAAATAGTCACTTCTTTAGATTTAGTAGTTACTGAATTTACCATATTTAGCTACAGTATCTGCAAACAAACATACCCTGTAGTTTGGTGATCAATGTCTCATGTTGCAATGCAGGATTCTGGTGAACTGCTTCAACTGAATGCAATTGAAAGTTTTCTAACAGGAATGGCTGGTTTCAGATCTTGCACAGTATTTTGGGAGGATTTAAGTTAAAGGTTTGAGTTGGCAACTCCAAAGCATTGAATTTATTCCTCTTCATCTATTCTCTTGTAGGCTTGCTTGTATTTTGGATGGTTGGTTTTCTGCATGACTATTTGTGCTGAAATTTCGGCTGACAGATGACCTGATATTCAGCAGAATATTCTCATACCTAAAACAGAATTCATACTTCCTTTAAATGATGGCAAGTTATCTTTAGCCAGCAAAGCATCACCAAAGCATAACGTTACCATCTCCATACTTCATAGTTAGCATGAAAATATTTTTGAAGAATGCAGTGTTTGAACTTTTCATGTTATAAAATCCATATAACCTGAAAAATTCCACTTTTGATCCATCTAATCACTTAACATTTTTTTTCTAGAAGTCTGAAAGATAATCCAGGTGAGTGTTTTTTTTTGGGGGGGGGAGATATGGAACAAGTATCACTATAGTGACAAGTAGATTCTGACTTGTTAATTCCCATGAATACCATTTTACTAAGTATTTTTCCATCACTATTTCTTTTATAAATAGGCAGGACAGATTCTGACATTTTTTGCAACTTCCTGATAATTTCATGCTGACACCTTGGTATTCACATGCACTAGTCAGAATGGACATGGATCTAATATCCAAGAAGTAGGACTCATTCTTATAAATGACTTGAGAGATTCCCATGCCATTCAAATGTTACCTCAGATTTGTGATACCCTGCCTATTTACCGCTCAACTCCAAGAGCCTACTTATGAGTGCAAATCAAATCTTTTATGCTTGCAGTCCAGGATCAGTATATGGATAGGAGTAGTTTTGCCCACAAAATGCTTAGAATACCCATGACAGAAGTTAATAGGATAGTCTTTGAGCCTAGTAAATCACCTAAAAGAGCAACTCACATTAAAAAGGGCCAATGAACATTTTTATGGTAATTCACCAACTATGAAAAAGTATGCTCTTATCATCATGATATAATCTCAGCTACAAGCTTGAGCCTATGCTCAATCATATTTGTTCATATTTGTTCTTCACCTTTTAGCATATTAACTATTTTAATCAAGTGACTCGCTCTTTGCCAAGTTAGGAGCACTCCTCCATCAAAGCACAGGAGAGGTAGTTTGTGGGAAATAAATCCTGTCATCCTTCATTGCCTCTGGATTTCAGGGCTTGACTAAGTGCCTCACAGAGCTGACTACAAGGTTACTGAGAGTTAGACTCTCTTTCAAATAAGCACATGCAAATAGAAGCAACAAATATACCGGTATTCCTATGCAGATTAGAATCTCTCCCTCTCTCCCTCTCTCTTACACATACACCACATGCACATGCACACAGACAACACAACACAATGTCTGGTAGAAAGCCAGTCTGATCTAATGGTTGACACTAGTATACAGACTGGAAGACTATGAATTGTAGTCCTATGTTAGCCATGAAAGTTGGCTGGGTGACTTTGGCCAATCACTCTCTTTCAGCCCAACTCATCTCAGAGTTGTTGTTGTGGGAAAAATAGATGGTAGAAGGTGTATTAGATATGTTTGCTTGAGCTTTTTTATAAAAATAATAAAGTTGGGATATAAAAAAAATAAATAAATAAAATAAACACACAGAGTAACAATAAATATGCACATCACCTGATTAAAACTTCTTTGTTTCTTGCTCACAACACATATACGTATGGACATGCATACAGGGGCAACAAACATATACCCAGTGGTGGGATTCAGTGGTTTGCACTGGTTTGGTAGAACCGGTAGCTAAATTTTGTTGTTTTGTTGTTCAGAGAACCGGCTGAACCCATGCTGCTTCCGGAAGTCCGTTCTAGGCCTGGGAGGCCTGGAAGAGGCCTCCCAGGCCTAGAACATCTCACAGGAAGTGCACAGATGTCACTTCTGGAAGTCCATTCTAGGCCTCGGAGGCATCCACGCAGAGAACCGGATGTTCAGGTATTTGAATCCCACCACTGCATATGCCTACCGTGACCCTAAACTCCATCCATCCATCCATCCATCCATCCTCCATCAACACAGACAGAGACAGGGGATAAAGAATAGCAACATATGCACACACCTGATTAGTCCTTGGAGATATACTGCACACACTTGTTTTATCAGAGGAAATACAGAAACCGCTTATGGTTGTTGCTGTAACAGGTTAAAAAAAAACCCTTGCTTTTCCTTTTTGAAACTCTTTTCCCATATATTAGCTCCAAATACTAATTGGTCCATTTATCTCTGAACTAACTTTTGATCTCTACATCATTGTTTTTGAATTTTTCTTACACTCCAATAAAATGTGTTCTTTCTCTCTTTCTCTGGTAAATCTCTTGTTGGTAATAATATGTCAAATTTCTCAATTAACAACATAAATTTTGGACTCAATTGTGGTCATAAGTTGAGGACTACTTGTAAAGTAAAGATATTATTCACAGCTTTCCTGGACTTCCATTTTTTTCCAATCTCTGCAAGTAAAATTGTCGAATCCATATACAATTATCAACTGCATTATTATTAGCATTTTTTTGGGCAGAATGTTTTGTTTAGCCATCCCTGTGAGCGAAGTCAGCACTCAGGTTGGCCAAACAAATACAAATTTTTAATGCACAACATCTACAGAACAAAAAATGAATCTATGGAAATGGTTTGCACAATGCATACATTTTTCTCTTCGAAGATTAATTAAATTCTGGGCATGCTTTGTTTCTTTTGCTTGTGTTTTGTAATTTATTCAAGGTGGTTTCACTTAAATATATATTTAACTGTGACCACCTCAGTGAGAGGGAAAACAGTCTACAATGAGTTATGAAGTCTGCAGAAATTGCACTATGGAAATTAAAATCTGAACATGAATAAAATTTTATTACTCTCATCTTTCAAATTGGCATGCCTAGACAAAAATCAGATATTTTCCAAAAGAAGTACATTATAAATTCCAGAGGCTTTTTCATACAGAACTTCAATGTTTTTCTTCATGTTCTTTCTCCTTATTTTATTTGCCACATGCAGATTCTATACATACCTTCCACAATGGCTAAGAAACAACAGCTGGTTCCAATTACTTCAACTTCAGTCTAGCTAAAAAAATAAATAGCCTGATTTTCTATTTAACATTAGGGCTTAATAAGTGATAGTTCAACTAAACCGATATTCTATAGACACTTTTATGAGAATTTCACAAAGAGGCATTATTTCTGCATTCACACTGTAGGTTTCAGCTGTAAGAATTCATTCCAAAAATGTGTTTCAGAGTATACATAAATGTAGCTCTCTCTCAACTACTTAAAGCAGCTGTGTCTTTTTTCCAGATCACATGGCAAATGGTTACTTCAAACAAGGAAAAAAAGTGAAATTTCATTGCATTTGGGTGTTATGTTCGTGTTCCCACATATCCCAAAATATTTTTAAAATAAAAACTAAAGCTAACATGCATGTTTTTATTTCTATAATATTTTTATTTTTCCCAGCATATATTCCATATAACCCATTTCAGTCTGCTTAAAATTTAGATGCATTTTCATGCATGCTGAAGTTCAGTTTTTTTAATATTATTAGGTTTAATAAAACAATATTTAATGTTATATGCCTTTTCCTAATGCTTAGTTAAAAACACATTTATTTTTAATGTATTGCATTGCAAAGTTCTAACACATGAATATCAGCCATCAAGTGCATTCTGATATGTTCATTAATTTGTAAATTAGATTGCTTCATTATTAAGTGTAAACCTAAATTCTATGCATACTATGTTTATAATTTGCTGAAAATAGGATCTACTTGGACATTGACTTGTTTTAGCTTCATTAGTCACTTCCAGCTGATTGGAAATTAGATGCTTTTGCCTGTAATTCTTCACATGTAGCAGGATAAGACAACAGACCTGGAAGGCTATAGCCTGAAGCAATGTCACACAACAATATTTAGGGGGTGGGATGGGAAGTTTTAGTCCCTTCTGTGCTTAGATGGGAGATTACCTGAATAATTTTGTTTTAAAAAAATATTGCATTCATTTGAACACCCAGTGACCCTGCAACAAAGGTTGTTGATGCTTCCTAGAATTGTTGGTGCCCCATTCATGCATAGTGCTCATGAAGGCAGATACAGGTAGTCCTTGACTTACAATAGTTCATTTAGTGACTGTTCAAAGTTACTAAAAAAGTGACTTGTGACTGTTTTTCATAGTTACAACCTTTGCAGCATTCCCATGATCACATGATCAAAATTGTGATGCTTGGCAACTGGTTCAAATTTATGACCATTATGATCACCTTTTGCAACCTTTTGACAAGGTTAATGGGGGAGGCCAGATTCACTTAACAACGGGGTTAGTAACTTATCAACTGCAGTGATTCACTTAACTACTGTGGCAAGAAAGGTCATAATATGGGCAAAACACATTTAACAAATGTCTCACTTAACAACATAAATTTTGAGTTCAATTGTGATTGTAAGTTGAGGACTCTCTGTATACCAAAAACATCTATTACATATTTTGTCTTTAAATAGAAAAGCAAACAAGTAAAAGTATCCACTGTATAACAGTGTTCGCTGAAATTCTAATTCTGAAATGCATTCTGAGTTGCCCATTTGTTAAAACTTACAATAATTATGTCTATGAAGATTCTCAGTTATCCAAGTTGTGGTTTTTTCACGAGGCAACTGGACTTTTTTCTTTGAATATGTTTCACTTCATCCAAGAAGTTTCTTCAGCTCTGACTGGATGGTGGGAAATGGAAAGGTTGTTCATTGTACATTGGGGGGGAAAATAACCACTTCATAAATACATGGCATAACATAGGAGAACAAACCCATCAGGACAAGATTCAGCAGTCCATCTGCATTTAAAAGACAAAGGCCACTCTTGAAAACAGCAAAGTCCATATTTTGGACAGAGGACATTTATGTCAAAACTGAACAGTCCTCACTCAACAGAGGAGGAGGGACACAACATCATCTATCTCTAGTCTACAACACAGTCCTTTCAGCAGTTCCAAAAAGGCTCCACACCCATTTGTACTACTCAGGTGACACTGATGACACAGATAAACCCCCAGGTGGCCTCAATGACTCGCTAAAAGAATGCAAATGACCAGCTGTCTGCAAGGAGTATAAATCCTTCCATTCTCCATCATCCAGTCAGAGCTGAAGAAGCTTCTTGGATGAGAAGTGAATTGTCTTCAAAGAAAAATCAAGTCCAGTTGGCTGGTGAAAAGGCACCTTTAGAATTACAGATAATTCCTGTTCAGTTTGAAATATGAGCTATCTCAGTTCTTTCGCATACCTTGTTGGTAGTAATATAAAACATATTTTCTTTTGGTAGGCAGCATCAAAGCATCTAGCACTGGTGACTAAGATGACCTTTATCCAAATCACTAGCACATGGATCTTGCATTTGATTAAAATGAAAACCGTTCTGTACTGTCCTTAGTAAAGGTCACACAGGAATAAATGTCAGACCTTTTCAATCCGTGCATCTGCAATTTTAGCTTGTATTTACTGCAACTGTTAAAACCCATTTAATGTTTCAAGAAATCTGGATGCTGCATACCTGGAGAGCTTTGAATTCATTTATATCTAGTGGTTGAGATATTGCAAAGAGAAAAACCTGTTCTGAAACTACCTAAATAATGAGAGACACAATAATATAATACTTATTAGAGATTATCACCTTTGTATGATTGACCAGGATTATATTCTGACACTGATACATGTACATATACAAGCTTCTCTAGAAGCTGTGGCCTTTCAGGCACTCCTTAAAACTCCGAAATGTTTTGAAGTTCCTTTTTTTCTTCCTGAACCTTATGTTAATACAATTTTTATATTCCCCAGTTGCAGTGTATTCAACTGATAAAAAAACTTCATACCAGTTGCCTCCCCAAGGAGTGTCTGCGGGGTGAGATAAAAAAAAATCAAAAAGGAAAGATGTAATTAAAGATAAATGTGTTTTTATGTGCATTTTTATTAATTACTTACTGGATTAAGTGAAGTTTTTAAAGCCCTGTCTTTATAAAGTTTAATGTAATATAATGTGATTCAAGGGAAATTATTTAGAAAATCAAATGAACATCTCCATGTATGACTATGTTCACATTACTACAGATAAATAGATAGATAGATAGATAGATAGATAGATAGATAGATAGATAGATAGATAGATAGATAGATAGATAGATAGATAGACATATTGAGCTCTATTTTCTACAATAGTGTCTTATAAGTTTGGTTAGGGTGTGTCCCATTGAAACCTATTATGTTAAATGAGATGTTTTATCACAGCCAGTCAATTAATTAGGGATTCATATTGGATCATTCAATTTCCTAGTTGGCATTATGTTTTTTACTAGGAAGCAGTTAATGCAGCATTTTTCTTCCTGAGATGGGATGTGACCTTCCGTCTTCAATCTTCCTGCAGATAGCATGTCAGAAGCAAATATCTGGTAACTTATTGTTTGTGGAGCCATTTTTTTCTTCCGATGAATATTTGCCTATGTCATGACAGACAGACAGACAGACAGACAATAACCTAGTGACCCACTGCTAAATGTTGTGTTTCTTTTTTCTTTTTTATATTTTTTAATAATTTTTTTAAAACCAACAAAACAAAACAAAACATAACACACATACACACACAGTATCCCCTTTTTAAAAACAGCGATTTCATAATGGTAATCTTCTATTATTTACATTCCCCCCTTATTCTTCTTTAGAATATTTGTCCTTATTGCCCTGTTGTTTTTTATTTGCATTTTTCTTCCTTCATACATATTATTACTATACATTATTATACACACATTTTTCACTTTTGACCTTTCCACATTTATTCTCCTCTATTATTTCTAGTGTCCAACCAGTCATACCACTTGTTCCATATTAGATAGTACTCTGTGTCTTCCTTTTCTTTTATCTATTTTGTTAATTTGTCCATCTCAGCACAGTCCAGGATTTTTCTTATCACTTCTTCCTCTGATGGTATATTCTCATTTTTCCCGAACTGTGCATATGCTATTCTTGCTGCCGTTGTTATATGTAAAATTAAGTGCCGTATTTCTTTACTATATTTTCTGTTTGAAATACCCAGCAAAAAGATCTCTGGTTTCCAGTCTACGGGTTGGTCTATTATTTCTTCGATCCATCTTCTTATTGTAGTCCAGTATTTTTTCGCAACTGGGCATGTCCACCATAAATGATAATATGTTCCATGTACTTTTTTACATTTCCAACATGTTGGCGAATTGTTCTGGAACATCTTGGCAAGCTTTGCTGGTGGAAGATGCCATCTGTAAAACATCTTCATAAATGTAATGTTTCATAGGACAGTTTTTGTGATACAGACCAGGTTCATTCAGAATATGTGGCATTTCACAAAAATAAGTATATACAAGAGCTATTTGATTTTTTAAATTGAAAGAAAAGTTCTCTTGGTTTGATACTTTTGAATGAAAAAAGATACTTCCTTCACAATTTTTCTCTAATAAAAAAGAAAAATGAATACTCATTATTGCTTTTTCTTTTACATTGCATGCCAGACATTTTTTCCAGTCAATTAAAAGATGCCTAACATTTTGCACTGGATGTTAATAGATGCCTAAAGAACACTATAGTGTGTCTAGCTATGGTATGAATTTTGCTCTGAGACCTTTATTTTGCACTTCATCTCAGATACTAAAAAATAGAGTTGGGCTTGTGTCCTTAATAAGGGAGCCTCTGTTATCTCCTATAAATCAGTCCTTTCAACTCACTCAGATTCTGACCTTTAAAATGTTAACAGTATGCTGCAAATTACAGATTCAAGTCTATGGTCACATATGTTGCATATATTGCATCCAAAGCTGGCTAATATTTTTATACTTTGATTTAAAAAACAAGATAACACTTCTTTTCAATTGTTGTATAGAAAGCAGCTGAACTGGCAGTTGACTTTTACTGTGACTGTGGCAATTGATAACATACACAATCATGTCTGAAGGCATTGAGCGATACTGGGAATACCTGTGACTTCCAACTACCTTCTGCTGGTTCCTGATCCTCAGTATCTGGCTATAGCATGTAATTGTCTCATTTTGTCTAATGGTAAAACTGATCCCACATCTATCAATATCAGATATTTATAGGAGAAATTTTAAAGGGATGGCCATCTTAGTCTGACACATACTTCACTTGGAGTAAATGCCATTGAATATGCATAGCATACATTTACATGGACGATACAGTGAGCCAAATTGATTTGGACTTTGAGTGTGAATAAGAATAAGAGTAACTTCACTTTTGGAGTTAAGGTATTGTCCTGAACCCTTGAATTATATTGAAGTCCCTTGAATCAGATTGAAGAGGTAACTGATAAGAAGGACCACATGTATATATCTTGAATTGGGTGAATGGAGGATGTGATATCTGAAGCTGATATATAAGTCTAATTGCTATTGCTTTCAAAATGTCTTGAGCCTGCTTTGGACACAAGCCTATATTTTGACTCTCTTTCTATAGCAATTTTAAGATGTGAAAGCTTAGCAAATCTGTTGAGTGCAACTATGTATGCATGAAACATTGCTCTCTGGCCTGAGAGATCACGTTTCTTATAGATTATTCAATTGTACTTTCATAGTTTTTCAGATGTAAACAATCACATAGGTTATTTAAGCTATTTGTGAATGGATATGAAACCCTTTGGGGCAATAATGGGTTTATGAAAAACATTCCAACATCATCTGTAATGCTTTGCTGGGAGCTAATGTTCACTATTTAATTATTTGCATACTAATAAAATTATGCTGTATCTTCAAAGTGATTTGGTTCTTTAGATGAGCCAGGTTTTGGACACAATACCATCTTCCACTGAATAACTGTAAAAATGGTGAAGCAGTGAATTCTTGGATTTACTATTATACAGGCACACACATAAATTGGGGAAAATAGCAAGTTCATAGAAAATTATTAAATTAAAAAGAATTACTTAATAGTAAATAAAAATAGTTTCATCTGGTTTTTGAACCAGCAACCTTCTATTTACAAATATTCAGAAGGCAAATATTATAATAGCATTCATAATATTAATTGTAAAAGATGTTATAGATCAATATATATTCTTACTCCTCTATGTGTGTGTGTGTGTGTGTGTGTGTGTCTTAATATACATACACACACACACACACACATATAAAAGTATAATACAGCAATAAGAACTGCTCACGGGAAGGAAAGTGATTGGAAATTGTTTCCTGGAAAGAAAGAAAAAACAGCAGAAGGCTTGTCTAATGGGGGTATGTGGTATCTTGCTGTCCAGACTAAACATCTTGCAAGCTGTTGCCAATGTGTCTCAATGCAGACAGGATGTATTTAAACTGGCTTAGTGTCAAACTGGCATGAACACTGAACAGAAACAGCTTAAATGGTAAGTGCAATATGACATGAGAAGAATTACATAGCAGCTAAGGCAGGATTTCTCTTACAGGACCTAAAGCTCAAAAGCCAAGTGGAAAGATAACACAAAAATTCCCTTTAATAATAATAAAAAACAGCTATAGAATTTCCAAATAATAACAATAATGTAGTTTTGTAACAATTTCAATATCAGCTGAGCCAGAAATAAATCAGGACACTTCTCCAATACTCCTGAAAAAGAAGAACATAGCCAGTCTGAGAAATGAGAGAACCAGTTTGGTCAAGTGGTTAAGGCAATCAGGCTAAAAACCAGGAAACTCTGAGTTCTAGTCCCATCTTAAGCAGGAAAGCCAGTTGCGTGACTTTGGGACAGTCACTTTCTCTCAGCACAAACCACTTCACAGGGTTGTTCTTGTGGGGAAAATAGGAGGAGATAGGAGTGGTAGGTATGTTTGCAACTTAAAGTTATTTATAAAAATAATAAAGGTGGGATAAAAAAATGAACATAGAAGTCTGGGGTTGCTTTCAAATTCTCAGAAATTCTCAGATATAACTCAGATGCTGAACTCTTCAAAACCTAGCTATTTCCTCTGTATAAACCTAATCATGAATGACAGAGAGAGAAAAAAGGTCAGTTTTGTTTTGGAGACCTTAACTTATATTTGTAGTATAATTTTCCACTAGAATTTATGTAGATGGCAAATCAATGCATATGATCCTTAGTTAGGTGGTGGATTGGTTGAACATGTTATGAAAGTGTAATTTCTTAAATAAGCTGACTGATAATCACAGAAATACAGAATTTCTGTAGAAAGTTCAGTTTATTTTCATATAAAAAGTACATAGTAATTAATTTTCATTATTTTATTTTATTTTATTTATTTATTTATTTTATTCGGATTTGTATGCCGCTCCTCTCCGAAGACTCAGAGCGGCTCACAACAAGCAATCTGAATAATTTATCATTGAGTTACAGCCATCTCTATCTTTTTTTTCTTTGCTTTGGCTTCTGATGAATAATACCACAGGAAACCTCTTTCTTGCATGGTATAAATTGATAGCGCTATCATACAGCTTTATAGGTAAAATTGCTTTTCCAACAGTTCATTGTCAGCCAGGCTGCCAATGCCAAACATATACCTTGTTATAGAAATGCTGATGCAGTGTGAGCAGGATGCACTGAGAGTATAGAACAGAAATGCTGGAGTTTTTAATTTTATGAAGGCCTTTTTGTTTAATCAAGGTCATCGAACCTTGCAGAGATAGTGAATGGTGTGGGTGTATGTTGACAACTCATCCATATTTTCCAGGAATAGAGCAATAATTCTAGAACTACTACTTTGGCAATACATGTGAGGCCAGGGGGCTCTCAGATAACAGGCCTTATTTCTGCTTCCCTCCTGTCTCTTATCACTACCCAGCCTTTCCTTTGATGACTAATTCTGACAAATCAACTCCTAGTGAGTAGGAGTAAAAACTGAGATTTGAAGTGAATTATGCTTCGCTGTTGAAAAGTTTATGTTGTTAAAATGGAAAAGAAGCTTTTGTTACCAATGCAATTTTTCACACTTGAGATTTGTTGATAAAATAGCAATATACCCCTTCCATACAGTGCTGATTCATAGAGTTTCCAGCATTAATCTTGAACCAGACTAAATGTTACTGCAGAATGACATGCTCTACTCCAAAATACCTGAAGATTACTTCTTCACACTTCTCTTTGATGAAATTTATGATTGTTGAACAGTGGTTGAAGATACTAATTGGCTTTCTAAATGAGTTGGAAGTCAGGTTTGTGATAAAATACATTTCAAAATGGAAAGCTTCATTGGGAAATGTGTACTATTGATTGGATATCTATTATATCAATTAATGAATCTGGCTCAATTACAATTGCATACCACTCAGGGTTCAAATCTTGTATAATCATATGGTTAGAGTACCCTACCTTTTTTAAACAATGAAAATTCTAAAAGGATATATAGCTGAATTCTTTAGCCCCATCTCTACCATGCCTATATAAGCTATGACAGAAGAATTACAATTTTGGTACAGAGGGTGAAGAGATACTGATGTTTTGAAAGTTTCTTCAGTTCCAGTATAGACTACTGTCATCTTCTCTGATCAGTCATAAACCTTCATTTCTGAGTTTAGTCTTTTTAACTAAAGTTTTGGTATTTGAGATCCAAAATGTCTACAAACTCTTTCTTCGTCTGTTTCCAAATTAAGATATTATAATGACTAGGAATTGGACCTTTCAGAAATGATTCTAGGCATGCAAAGCAAACACCAAAACTGTATCATTCTACATTCACATAATCATCTTCCTCTTGACCCTCATGCTCCTTATATGTTGTATTAGAAGTACATTAGTATAGTGGTGTATGCTGTATGCACAAAGAGATGCAGCATAACTGAAAATCTGGAGTTCAGCATTTTTCCTTTTAAATTACAGGCTATTCACTGCAAAAATAACCAACAGAAGAATAATTATGTATTTTTGTCATGGGCTGACCTTTCTTGTCTTACCAAGATGAGAAAAATGCCCTTGAGGTAGTGAATTGATTTATGCTATATGTTCTAGGAATGTCAGAAAAGTTATTTGTTTACAATCTTTTTATAATAACACTTGAAATTCAGGGGTGGCTGCATGAAGGACCTTCACAATTTTCCATACATTTAGACCTGGAATGTGGTTTTGTTTATTACAGGAAATGGGACTGTAGAAGCAGAACAAAAAGAGGATTGTGCTGGTAGACGAGATTTTTGTTTAGGTTCTTTGCCGCAATCTGATCATTTACAGATGGTTCACATGAGACTGCTTTGAGCTGCAGGGGCCCTAACCAAATGTAGATTCCAAGCTGCTCCATGCTCAGGCCTCACTATAGCTCAGTTAATCTAAACAATGAGAAGGAAGTCAGTTATTTAAAAGCATACTGCTAATTCTTTGCAGGGAAGAAAATCCTCCACCCTCTGAGACCAAAACTGGAGAGGGAGGCTTTGCAAGGAATTCAATAAAGCCTGGCAGTTTTATAGCATGAGATCACTATGTTGAAGATTAAGAGTTAAAAGTAAGGGTCATCTGTTTCTACAATCAAATGAGAATCCAGGGTCAAATAATTGGATGTCTGTTAAGTTTTAAATATCAGGGTCATGCTTAGAGGAGAAATGGTCACTTTTGAAAGTGTGCATGTCAGTGAAGAAGAAATCTGTTCTTCAAAAATTGCTAATGGGAGAAAATGGGGAAAATAAGAAATAGACAACATACACATGTTACAATACTTCAACTATATCTTACAGATGGGTAGAGGTATGAAAAAAGGTTTTGAAAGATAAAAGCATCATTAAAATCAACAACTTACAATTGAAAATATTAACAAAACCAAGTCTAATGTACTTTTATATAACATTATTCCTTTTACTTAAATCTGGTTCTCTGCAGACACTAATAAATGTACATATGGTCTAATTTCTTCTCAGATCTCTAAAACATTGCAATATTTTCATTTTTGATTTTGCCATAATTCTTAATTTGTGGCATTCTAAGTGTATGCCAGTACACTGCATGTATCTCCTGTTTGATGGGATAGTGTAAATACTATGTTGATTTATAAGTAATCTCCAGAACAGAGAGCATAGGATAGAAAAGTCTTGCTTTTGGTAAAAGTTAGTTTGGTTGTACTTTTGGCAGAATAGCCAAAATGTGTCCTTTC
Source organism: Bothrops alternatus (assembly GCA_034064705.1). Classification (NCBI taxonomy): domain Eukaryota; kingdom Metazoa; phylum Chordata; class Lepidosauria; order Squamata; family Viperidae; genus Bothrops; species Bothrops alternatus. The sequence continues at coordinate 6,959,427 of JARGCV010000081.1, read as the reverse complement.
CATTAGCAGGAAGTTCTGCATATAGCACAGGGACTATTAAGGTTGGTAATCTAATTACACAATACACCTTGATTAAGAAAAGTTATAATTGTAGCCTTCATCATCAGGTAATGGTGGAAATGAAGCCAGAAAATAATTAAAAAAAATTATTGAGGATTTTGAAACCTGATGATGAATGTGTTTATGACATTTAGTAAGTATTGGTTTAGAAAAAGGTCAATTTATTTTTAAAATGTGGGGGTTTTTTATGTGTCTTCATGCAGTATGTAGCCAAGTTAAAGGAATGAATATAAAAAATGTAATTGATTGGATTTCGTAGAATGAAAGATTGAGAGTTAATGAAGAATAAAAGAGTGATAAGAAGTTCTGAATGAGAGGCAGACTTTATTTGATAGCATTAAGAATAGATACTGAGAAAGAATATTGACATGGAAGGTAAAGAAAAAATGAGAATAAAGATGTAATGATTGCAGGAAGAGAAAGTATAAGTTCTATTTTAAAAAGTATTCAAAGATAGGTTAATCCAAAGCAGTCCACTTAGATGCTCAAGGTACAGCCACCTCCACTAAATCTGATCCTAATTTTAAAGAATGGCAGCATCCCACATTATTGGTACCCAAGAAATTCTACTTCTGCCAATGCCTTGTACTGGAAATTTTGATTGATTTCTGGATACTTTTAAAACTTTGACAGCCCTTTTATGGCATATTACATGAGGGAACAACAAGTATAAAAAAATCTGGTTTTGGTGAACCAGTTTTCTCTGTTTGATATACTTTTATTTAAAAAAAAAACATGGTTAGCTGGAGGTCTGTTTTCAGATGGATACAAGACTCTCTCAGTCCAGGCAGCAGCCCTGGAGCAGGACAAGGAAGACAGGTTCATTTCATCTTTCACTGTGCTAAGCTTTTCGTGCTTCTTACATTCCATCTTCCTCTGTAATTATACCTTTGCAGCTTTGGGATTTCTTTTCCTGAACAGCAATATCTGGAACTAGATCACCAAAGCTTTAATCTAGCCACATCATAAACACCATTAGTATGCCAAAAGAACACCACAAGATTAGTAAGCCAAAAGGTCTTTCTCAGTAGCATATAGATGCCACCTGACCTGTAGGGCCCACCACCCAGCATTATATTGTCAATCATTTTTTTTTCAATCCATGTGGTTTTCTTGGTAAATATACAGGAATGGTTAACATTGCTTTCTCTCTTACAGTATGAATTTATGCCTTTGCCATTGCCAATGATCATCTGCCTCTGGCATCTTCCTACTGTTTCTGCCCATAGAAGTGCCTGCTTGCTTTAGTCAGCTGGGATAAGCTTTCACCTTGGGTGACCTTGCTTGAAAAGTATATTCTGGCCAAATATTTCTAATATCCTTTGCTCATCCTTCCCAAGAATATCCCCCTCCCCAATATGATGAAGATGCAAACGTTCATCTTATCATTCCTTTTTAAAAAAAAAATACCCAAGGAATTTTGATTTGTTTGATGTGCAGTTGTTATTATCAGACCAGCATAATTCAGAAATAACATTTCTCTGATAATTATTTTTGGTAGGAAATGTCATCACCAGAAGACTGGTGAGTTCATAGAAAAGATGGAGTTAATTGTTTGGCCTGTTTTGGGGGCTTTTCAAAGCATGAGATTGGAAGCCAGAGAATTTGCTCGAGGAGAGTGACAAGCCATTACTATTTGTACCATACAATTTCATTCCTTGTATCTATTATTGTTCAGGTACTTTAACTACTTGTAATATAGTTACTAAATTAAATCCATGATATTCTGAAATTAGGTTGAAGTCAACATATGGTTATAAGGATACACATTGCTCATCTTGTAAATATTTTGACCACAGAAAAATAAAACACACATCTTGTAAAATTAATCTGCTGTGACATTTTCTTTTATTTTTTTTTCTGATTTTTAATTCTGATCTTATAAATTTGTAGAAACTATAAATGTCTACATTTCTTAGTTACCAACATATTCCCTGTCCTCTCCACACGAACACAGCATTATGGCTCTTTTATATGCCACAGCCAAATTAACAATAAAACAGTCTAACAGCAGGATGGCATGTTAATATTTTAGTTTGCAAAACTGGCAGATCCTATCTGACGCTGGCAGAGAAGGCAGCAAATAATGGCTTGCTGAGAAAAGGTGACAGATGATTTCATGCACTGCTTCATGTGTAGCCCAAGAGCATTCTTTGAGATTTGGCTAAAATACTAAAGAAGAAATTAGTTTTTTTTTCTTGAAACCTCCCTCAAAATAAAAAAAAGAGATCTGGCTTGATTGAAAAAGAAAGAGCTATGCATTATTTTGCTTTACTTATCTTGATTTTAATTCTAATTTAAGGAGATTTAAATAGTTATAATCAGACTATATGATATGAAGGGCTTTGTAGTATGGCATAGTATAGTACCATAGTATACCATAGTAACCAGGAAGCTTAGAAAGCAAAGATATTAAGTAGGCATCATACCATGGCATGCCCATAATTGTCTTGCTGCTGCATTCTGTATCAGTTGCAGTTATTGAATGGCCTTCAAGGGCAGTTCCATGTGTAGCACTTTACAGTATCCCCTTGATAGCTGACCAAAGCACAAATAACTATCCTAATGACCTGCCAGTTCTTATGAAGGGAACAATTGGTGCACTAGATGAATGTGTGTGAAGGCTTCCCTGATCCTCTGTTCCTTAAGCAGAAGTTGTTAATTCAAGAGATGTCCAAATTGTGTACCAGGCCCGAAGTAGAAAATGCAAGCATAAAACATCTCCAAACTGACTCAGTCTTTTCAGGATTGTGTTTAAGTCTGTTCAGAACCTCATAGTTTCCATTCTTTTCAAAATCTGGAAAATATCACTGGCTGTCCTGGGGTCAAGATATTAACTGGATATTATCACTCTGATGAAACCAGGTTTCAGATCTACATATAACACTACCCAGCAGTCTCATGTAGATTTTAAATGGGAGGAGTCAGAGTTTAAGGCCTGAGACATCCTATATATCAGGATTTGGGATTCAATCTGGCCTGACTACAGGTAAGAAATACCATCATAACACAACACTGTCCCTCCTACTCCTAATCCCTGTAGATAGTCCAGAATATACCATAGTTGATTACATTGAAATCTACTGAAGGATGAAGGCACATAGCTGCACTGCCCTTATCCAGGTTCTATCAAAGATCATCAACAAGAGTGGCTAAAGCCATCTTTGTGTTATGTCATGGTTTGAAACTTGAGTGAAAAGATCTTTTTCTTTCCCATAAGGGGAGTTTGGAGACCGGACAAATTTGTCCAGGACAATTGGGTCCAACATTGGCTTCTTGAGAAAGAAGCATATCAAAGGAAGCTTTGCCACAGGTTGCTTCTAGGTAACCGTCACCAACCAAAGAAGAGGGATCCAATAAACAGTAGCTGACTCTCAGAGTTATGAATTCCAAATCATACCAGATAAGCACAGAAGATCCAGTTTATATGACTTCAACAGGATTTCCTCATTTATCATGTAACTCAGATAATCTGAGTAACTATTATTATTTACATACACCTCACCTTTATTATATTTTTTATAAATAATTCAAGTTGACAAATGTACATAATGCTCCTTCTTCCTCTTACTTTCCCAACAACAAGCCTATGAAGTGGGTTGATTTGAGAGAGAGTGACTGGCCTATGATCAGTTGGCTGATTTTTGTGTCTAAGATGCAATGAGAATTCATAGTCCCCTAGTTTCTAATTCAGCACCTTAACCATTGCACCAAACTGGCTCTCAAATATTACTGTATATGCTAGATGCTAGAATATTCTTCACAATGGCCATTTGACCTATCTCACACAAGTAAAATAGGAGTCACTTTAAAAGAGTTGCTAAGTGGCAATCTTTAGACAGTACAAAAATGAGGAGGGGGAAGTATGTTTCATCGCTCTTATTACTACAATGCAATCCTTAATCTAAACTCTTACTCTCACTCAATTTAATTTACTCTTGACTTCCAGCAGTGCTTTAGGCATTTCTTCTGGCATTTTATCTCCCTATGTTCCTCAGAGCATCAAGGAATACCTTGGATTCAAAACACAGTGAGAAGCCACATAGGAACAAAGAGGTTACTGCCTGCCCACTATAGGCAGCTAAGGTCAGTGAGCTGAAAAAAGCATCCTATCCTTGGAAGAAACCCAAGCTCTCTATCTCTCAGGCAGAGTCCAATCAGGGCTGGAATGGACCAGTTTAATCTGTTCTGTCTCCTTGTGAGAGAGGGCCAGTACCCATGAAATGAAATGTGATTAGAGACAGATCTTAGACACCTGCTCTTCTATAAATGGCTCATACTCAATATCCTGGCATATCTTCTTTGCCTATCCCTAGTGAACTTTATGCCTTCTCCCCCACCATTGATTTTAGCTAAGTGAGTTTCTTTCTCACATTCCCTTCCTTTGGGACCGAGTGGTCATTTATTTTATGCTTCATTATCTCTTAAAGTTTGTTAAAGGTTCATCAACATTATGTCTGCAAACCTTGACATCACTGCTGATGAACAATTACCATACAATCGAGGAGTAAGCTGAAAGTTTCTTCAAAGCTCTGTTCCAATGGATGCATAATTTTCTTCCACATTGTTGCAACTGTTAGCTCAATTCTGGAGTCACATAGGCACAGCTTTTTTAAGCAGCATCTTTCAAAACCAATTTGGCAAGATGTGCTGCATTTTGAGACTTAACAGCATTTTCAATATACAGGTAGCATATTAAAAGAATTGTCAGTCCTTGATTTACAAACACTATTGAGCCTAAAATTTTCATTGTTAAGATTATTATTAATTATTTTTGCTCCATTTTATTGTCTTTCTTTCCACAGTTCTTAAGTGAATTACTACAATAGTTAAGTTAATAACACAGTTGCTTCCCTGTTACTTTGTTTGTCAGAAGTTCACAAAAGGTGAACCTGGGTGTTACAATCATCATAAATACATGCCAATTGCCAAGGATCTGAATTTTGATCATAGAGCTGCTGCAATGTTTATGTGTGAAAAACAAGCTATTTTTTTCCAGTGCTGTTTAACTTTGAATGGTCACCATATGAATGCTTGTAAGTTGAGGACTACCTGTAACTTCTTTTTGACTCATAACGATATGCACATTTCTTAACCGTTCAAAACACCTTTATGGATTTATTTCTGAGGTGTCTAATTACCTTCTCAAAAATATTGACATATATGAGAATGAATCATTATGTTAAGTCCAGGACTCTTTTTTGTAGTCTATTTCTGGTGATGTTGGCAGTGTTGCCACTGTTAGTACTACCATATAATTAACTTTGGGCTGGCCCAGAAATTATACTTACCACTTTTAGGTAGCTATAAACAACATTCTGACAGCATCATCATTGTCACACTGCTAATTATGGGCATTGTTTGGATCTTCAATACATCTGGGAGATTTTCTATGATAATAACATTCATTTTTAGCATTGTCTGATACATAAATATAACTTTTACATATAATCCAGGACACGAAACTTTAAACGTATTCTGTAATCCATCATTTCCAAGTTAAGGGCTTGTGGATGCCTTCAAATGAAATCTTAACTTCCCCAGCATGATTTTTAATTAAGGGCAGTATCATTCTGAATTCTTCAGATGTGAAGTTACTTATCTTCATGTTCTAAAATTGGCTCTGTACTAGAGGGCTGGAAAATAGTTAACAACATTGTTTTAAAAGTTTTAACCCAGGGAGTAAGAATCCAGGACATTATAGAGTATTTAACTTAATTTTTTTTCATTAATCTGGTAGAGGATATTATTAAAGAAAAAATGTTCAAGCATATGAAATGTATATCTTGTAGAAATCACCTTCTTAAGCAAAGATAACATAAATTAAAGATCTCTATTGTTTTAATATTTTATATTGCATATTTATTGAATGAGCGTAAACTGCCTAGAGTTGCCTTTGACAAGATGAGTGGCATGTAAGACAGACAGACAGACAGACTAACTGACTGACAGACAGACAGATAGAACTCTTGTTTCTCTGTAGAAAACTATAGAATATAAATGGGACCATCCAATATACCTAGATTTTCAAATGGATTTTAGTAAAGTCCTTCACCAACTTCTCCAAAATGAACCTAACAATTGTGGAATAAAAAGAGAGCAGGGGATAGGAGAATTGTAGCACCCACCAAAAAAAGACTGGCATCATATACAGAATCAAGTGCTGAAATTCCAAGCCACACTACATATGGCAAACAGAATGCCAGTTAGAATATAGCACATAAAATAAGAGAATTGAAAGGGCCCTCAGAGACCTCTTCGGGTCCAAACCCCTGCTCAAGCAGGAGACCCTATATCATTTCAGACAAATAGTTCTCCAATCTCTTTTTGAAAGTGTTCAGTGATGGAGCATCCACAACTTTTGAAGGAAACTATTCAACTATTCAATTGGTTAATTTCTCTCATTGATAGAAAATTTCTCCTTAGTTCTAGGTTGCTTCACTCCTTGGTTAGTTTACAACCTATGCTTCTTGTCTTGCATTTTGGTGCTTTGGAAAATAGTTTGACCCCTTTCTCTTTGTAGGAGCCCCTCAAATATTGGAACAGTGCTATCATTTCTCCCCAGTCATTCTTTTCATTGGACTAGACATACCCAATTCCTTTAACCATTCTTTGTATGTTTTAGCCTCCAGCCCCCTAATCCTAAATTTAATAAATTAATTAATTAAATTAACTAAATTAGTAAACTAACTTAAATGTCTAAGTTAAAGCACAGAGTCAAGAAACATAAAACTGCAACACAAAACCAATACTTGAAATGCTTAACAGCTAGTCTTGGTCTTAAACCACACATTTGAGTGGGATAATATAGAAATAATGAAACAAGCAGAAAAGTCAGAAAATGTATTGAAACTGAATACTCAGATAAAAACACTACCAACACAACTGGATATGATTTACTGAGCAAAGTCTGGTACAGGGTTCAGAATAGATAAACAAGGTGGATCAGTCAGAACATATTATAAAACATATTACATCCAATCACCAATCAATGGACAATTTTCCAGAACCATCTTTTTACCATTTAATCCCATGGAATTCAAACCTATCCAGATTATAAAAACAGCAAGGAAACTTCCACTTCTGGACTGTTGCCTTGACAAAGGTTGGAATATATTGTGGAACATCTTGGGACTTATGATCTACTCCTTGGTGCACATCTTCCTGAGCCTTGAGCATCCAAATAACATTTGTATATGTATATGTAATCCATTCTCACAACAGATAGAAATCAGTTGTTGAATTCTCAAAAAAATACAAAGAATAAGGACTTTTTTTTGCCAATTTCCAAAGGTTATTTATAATTTTGCTTTCTCAAACTTTGTTGGTTGTGGAGCAGACCAAAATTTAGTTGATGTAGGAGATGACCAGGCTCACCCCAAGAGTGGGGTCAAATGCATTATCAATTTGGAGTCTCTACATCCTATAAGAGACCTGTCCAGTCTGCCACCCCTCCAAAATCTGTTATTCTTATATGGCCGCAATTTTCATAGACCATTATAGATCAGATTCTTATGTGAAGGTATCATGCAATAAGCTTGTAGTACTCTTGAACCCTATCCTAGGTTCTGATTTCTTGCTCCTGGCAGACATGTTTTGAATAATTTTCTAATTTAAGTCACATTGATTGCAACTGGACTATTGGAGTATAAAATAATTTTTAACTGATAGATCACTATTTATCATCAACAGTTGTTTCCATATTCATGTAAAATAGAAATAAGTTAGTCTTCAACAGATTAATGCTTAAAGATAAGAGTTTGATCAGAAAGATCAATCTTTATATTTAGTTGGAACAAAACTAGTTTTTAGCAAGAAGCAAAATAATTTATTTATATTACTACTTCCACTCTAAGGATTATTCACTATGAAAGTAATATAGTCTAAAGCAGAATACAGATTAATGCTTTAGATATACTTTGTGTAGTCTTCTTCAAGTCAGTGTTCTCTAGATATGTTAGACTACAGTTCCACAATCCCCAGGGCTGTTCCAACAAATACTTTTAAACAAGAATTGTAGGAAGATGAAAATGACAGGATATATGGGAAGCAACCAGTCTAGCAAATTCTTCCTGAGATAATTAGCCTTAACTGAACATGTGATCTCTTCTTGACCCTTCAGATTGAAGCTATTAAAGTCACTTTCATAGTCTCCTGTGAATATGCAACCATCTATCTCACAATCTCTTTTGGGACAACAACATAAAGAATACACATCCTAGAATGTATGTTTTGGAATGAAAGCCATCTGTTAAGCTTCACTTCCTGTGAAGCTTCTGCTGCATACTCATCCCTAAAGAAACAATCTAAGTTAGGAAGAGGAAGTCATTGCAATCTAAACTGTGAGGGGCTGCATACTTTGCTTGTAGCCCACAAGGGAACAACAGTCTCCTGCGGTGTTTGCTTTGAAATTAGTTGTGGAAAGAAAAAATTCTCAGAGAAATTTGGTCTGGAGCAAAGTAAAGGCCAAAGAGTATTTGTTTAAATTTTTTGATAATATAAAAGGCCAAGGCTTTTTTCTGGGGGAGTGGAGCTGACAAAAAAGCTGTTCTCAGTGAAAGATTGTGAGCATCTCTTTATTTCCTTACTAAGGGATACATTTACTTAACTGGCTTCATACAAAACTGACTTTACTTTTCTATATAGGTAAATATTACTGCTATTACCTGCATCTCATATGTGTCTTTCCTAGCTATATATTTATCAGTAATCCCCTTTTATAAATTATTCTCTGGAAGCTGCATCTAAACCATTGGGGGACTGTGTGTAGTTGGGCCTATCTTTTATACCTCAACTATGCTTCTTAAAATATTCTCACTACTACAGAGTCCCCCAAATCAAACTTAAGTTCAAAAAAATTAAATGTTGAAATATTAAATGACTTTAGAAAAGCTGGAAAATTCAGGAGGGTGAAAACTGTAAGCAATGAGTTACTTCTTATGAATAAATTAATTATATATGACTTTTTTTTTCAAATTATAACTGCTATAAACCTTAGCAGCACAAACAATAGTCAAATATCATGGCATGGTATGACATTTGTCAAAATGTCTGGAAAGTGCAGGTTATCAATTCCTAAGGTAAAGGTAAAGATTTCCCCATCTAGTCATGTCTGACTCTAGGAGGCAGTGCTCATCTCCATATCTTGGCCAAGGGAATCCATGTTGTCCGAAGATGCTTCTGTGGTCATGTGGCTAGCATAACTATATACTAAGGCACATAGACTGCTGTTACCTTTCCATCAAAATGGTACTTATTTATCTACTTGCATTTGCATGCTTTCAAAGTGTTATATTGGCAGGAGCTGGGGCAAGAACAGGAGTTCACCCCATCACACAGTATTTGCTTCTTGAACTACTAACCTTTTGGTTGACAAGCCCAATATCTTAACTGCTAGCCACTGTGCCCCTTATTATCGATTCCTAACCTATACTTATTTTTCACGTTCATTCTATCCCCTTAGGCCAAGCTGCTACACATGGAGAAAGAAACAAGATTTTCAGTGAACCAATGGCAAACTGAAGATGGCTTTGTTTCATGTGGATCTGATGACTGCAGCAAAATGAGCCAACAAATGGTGCTACCATATTCCTCCCTATGTAAAGGGGAAGACCTGGGATAGCCTATAAGTATTCCATACAGATGCTCCTCATGGTGACACCATAAAAAGAAACTCCAGTGAGTTTCATTGCTCTGGGAGCAAAAAGAAAGGCATTTGCCCAAACCATGGTTCAGAGCCTTCAAATGAACACCTGGTTCATCTACTTCCTCAATCACTTCAATGTTTCATTTTGCTGCTTTTTGAAACTAAGAATCTTCAGAATTATAATTTTTATGATACTGGGTGATTCTACTTCAACCTTTAGCAAAAAAAAGTTTCATTTAATTTAAGAATTTAATGTTTGTTATTTTATTCCAAAAATAAACAGAAAAACTGTGTAATTTTGTTGTTACATGTTGTAATTTTAGAAAGTTTTAACTAAACTAAACTAAACTAAGGGCCAGTGGAAATGATATTAATTAATTACAAGAATCCTTGTGGGTGATTTAAAATCATTAAAATATATGAAGATTTTGAAGCTCCCATTGAAAAATGCTGTATATTACAGAAAAACATGATAAAAGGAGATTTTGAAGGTTGGACACTAGAGGCAATCAGAAAGAGCTCAAGATAATTATTAAAGGAGAAGAGACCCATTAATACAGAATGGAGAAAAGTATTTTTAATGATATTTGGGAATATCATTTCTCTCAGGATTGTCTGCTACCATAAAAATGGGTTTAAAAAAGGAACTAGAAGTGAATAAAACTGAGAACTAATATGTTTAGTATACGGATTTAAAATGACAAGATAAAAGAATGATATAGAAAAAGATGTTACACTAGCCTTATAAATAAAAATAACTTTTCTTGTAATAGTTAAAAATGATACATGAGCACATGGATAATAAATACATGCACAATAAATCAGAAAAGTGACTTAATTTGTTAATTAGCTTGTTTCCCCAGCTTTCTTCAAGTACCTGGGTTCTTCCTTATTTTTTTCCCATACAAGTACCCTAAGTCTAAGAAACAGAATTTAAATGCTACTTGGTGATTCTATAACTGGACACAGACTTAAGCCTGAGTTGCCTTGATCCAAGGATTCAACTCCTGCTGTTGTGCATAATGCATAATTCCCATACTTCATTGGACTATTCTATTGCAACAAGATAGCGTGGACTCTCAATAAATTTTTCATCTTGTTTCTTTTAGTAAGATCATTATTAGAGTACAGTATGTATCATATATGTGTTGTTTTATTCATATTTTCACAATTGTGAACTTTCAGTGAACTATTAAACTTAATCACACACTGATCATATCCATAAATCTGTTGCCTAGAGAAAATCTTCCTAATCTGAACTCCCTTTCTAGAGTAATCATTCCAATTTCCTATCTAAGATAATGATGCACACATGCATTAGTAATTGTAGCTAATTTTACTACTACAATATATTTTCACATATATTTTAAATTCCAGGGCATGGATTAAAAGAAATATAATAATTCAGAATATCTGTCTGGCATTTGCTTCTCATTAAAAGATAATGCCCAGAGAAGAGGAAGAGATGGTGAGAGCCAGTTGGCTGGCTGAAAGCTCAGGCAAGTAATCTCTTAGCAGTACAATACACAACTCTACACAATTTTAAAGGGTTCCTTAAAAACTGATATGATTTCAATTGTAAAAAGTATTAAACTTTTAATACTGTCTACTCTAAACAGTAGTGAAGGGAAATAAAAAATATTTCTTCAGCAAAACTCAATTTAATTCCCCTGAATAACATTAAGTCCCTGTTCAACAAGTAAAATATTGATGACTTTAGAGAATCTTTCATCCTATTAGATCTCAAGGTATATTTGTTTTGTACAAGAAAGATAACTTCAGCAGCATGCAGCTGTCTCTACAGAAAAGGAAGCCAGCAAGATATTTCAAGAGGAATAGTTTAACCAAGAAATTAAAGACAAAATTTCATGCTAAGAAAATAATGCTGACACAATGCCATTAAACCAGATTTCAGCAATGCATACCCAAGACTATCATGATACACAAACATATGCAAACCATCCACATATACACACAGACAGACATTTCTACATTAGATCATATAAGATATTTATATTTTATGTATCTACATCTACATCATCTACATCTGTAATATGTACTAATACCTGGAAAGGGTGATGAATCTTGAATTAGGCTAAAGATTGGTGCTTATGGGTGTATTATAATTTATATTCAATATATTCAATAAATCAATAAACTTAAGGCTTTATTCAGTTGGCAGTAAACAAATATTAATCATTTTAGCTTCTTCAATATGCTGTAGCAAATCCATTTAGTTATGATGGCAATCAAAAAGTTTCATACAACAAGACAAATATTTCTGACAAAATTAAATATAAGAAGATGAATTTCACTAAATTAAAGATGAAGTCTGGTTAATTAGTATTAGAATATTACATACTGAAGATCTTGATACTAAAAACCTACAGAAAAATAGAAAATTTAAAATTCTGAACAAAATTTTAGTACTCCTATAAAACAGCTTCTGGACATTATAGTCACATTTATTCTTTATTAGCATTTTCTGTATGTGACATGTGATAAATGAAATTACATTGCAATCCTGATTCCATAACATTTCTATTTTTAATGATTCAGCCTAACTTTCCTTGGTCATTAATTTTAATAAGAAGAGATAAACATTCTCATAATTTTTATTATAAACTCAATGCTTATTACAATTAACAAATTCAACAATTATTAATTGCCATGTGGGTAAGAGATAATTTCCAAGATCATGGTTATAGTAAAAATCATAAATTGTCCTAGGTATACCAGGTAACTCAATTAGATGAGTTAAGTCTACTTTATTATAAAGCAGTGGTTCCCAACATTTTCTATGCCCCGCACCCCTAGAATGTTTCTGATATATTCTTGCACCCTTTACAAAAAGTTCAAAATAATGGCAACGAATTATGCATATACATTATAATTTTGAAAAGCCATGTTTTTGCACCTCCTGGAATATCATATTGCATCCCAGAGGGTGCAAGCACCCCTGGTTGGGAATCCCTGTTATAAGGCTACATTAATAGAATCTTGCAAGTCTGAAATACAACTGCCACCACTTTTAACTGCTTGATTCATTTGGATAGGTTTTCTTCAGTTTCTTTCTCTGACAAGGTTCTGGGGGCTCCTGTCTCTCAGTCTGATTGTTTTCTAGGCAGCAACTCTTTCCCTCCCTCCTCAAGAGCATTGCTATATTCCATTACATAAAACTTCCTCCAGCATATACTGAAATGCTGAGTGCTGAAGAAGCCTTAGTTGTGCTTGTCAGTGACCTGTAGTGGAGCGGGTATAATGGTGGTACATCTTCCTTGTGCTCATTCATCTCTTGACTGCTCGTTATAGATCAGCCATAGCATCCTAAGTTTATTTTGTGGGTTAACAACTTAGAGCACAATGATATGGTGATTCTTTTACTTTCCCTGAATCCAGTTTCAGTTGGTTTTGAATGGGGGAGAGAGATCCCTCCTTAGGTTCTTACAATGTGTAGTGCCACAGGGTTCTAGTCTCTCTTCCACCTTTTTAATATCTACATAACGTTACTGCATGAAGTCATTTGCAAATTTAAGATTCAGTATCATCAGTATGCTAATAAAACCCAATTATATCTTTTGATCCCAGGACAGCCATGTGTACTTTGTCAGTACATGTCTTTGATTCTCTTCCACCAAGCCTCAATGGCTAAAGGTGTTTTGGCTGCAAAGATTTGGGAATATTCCATCTTTGACCTTAGATGAAGTTGCATTTCCCTCTTCAAAATTGGTACATAATCCGAGGAAACTCTTGGACTTGCAGCTCCTTCCCAAATAGTGGATGTCAGCTGATACTGGAAAGCCTTTGTACAATTCCATCTAGTGTACCAGTTGTATCATTTCCTAAATGGTGGGGCCTTCAGACACTCTCTCATACCCTGCTCATATCAATGCTTCACCAGTGCAATGCACTCAACATGCAGCTGCCTTTGAGAACCACCCAGAAGCTTCACCTGGTCCAGAATGTGATGGCATCAGTAATGGACATACCTTGGTCTTTACAAGCTGCACTGGTTGTCAATTTGCTTTTGTGTGCTATTAAGGTGCTGCTTATTAACTATAAAACCCGACATGACATAAGGCCTGCTTACTTGAGGGACTGTATGCCTCCTAAGATATCTGCTAAGATGATTCAATTCTGCAGGGTTAGCACACTCTACATTCATTTAATTAAAGAATGTGAACCCCAGAAGCATGCCTTTTCTATGAGCAGTCCTGCCCTAAGCAGTTAGGTTACCTGCAAGATCCAGACAGTCCTCACTCTGCTATTGTTACCGGTAATAAAAGGCATGAAGACCTGACCCTTCATCCAGGCCTTTGGTGAGGGAGAAAGAGAGATCATCAGTCAGTCAATTTTTATTTGGGCATTGGCCAGCAAATAAAACAAGAAAATTATAATTAATTAGAGTAAAAAAATGTTCTAAAATTAGAAACACATTTTCCCTCATTTTAATTATTTCTCCATTGCTTGGACATAGTCTCTGCTCAAAGGCAATATTTTGGTACCTCCCTTCAGTAACAACTGTTGGGAGGGCATTGAATCTGTACAAGAATAGACTCTTCCAAATTGTGGAAATGTTATGCAACTAAAGAATCTGGCTGGTTGGAGAAGGTGTCCAGAGTGACTCAGGGAGATGTTTCTAGGTAGAACTGCTAAACCAGCTTGTAGCTCTGAATTATTGACCCACTGTTTGAGATCACTAGTGTCCATACATAGCTCACAAGGATAATTGCTGGCCATGAAAAGCCATAAAGTTGCAGTTTGACATATATTACCTGTCATCAGGAAAACTGAAAGCTATTGGTTATAATTAAAGGGGCCAAGTTGGCTGACAAAAAGGGGGAATTTTAAATTAATAGGAAAAAAAAATCTAGGCAGAAGTTTCTATTTTAAGTAGGTCAGCTTTATGGCAAAGCCCCATGTTAAGAGTGCAGTGAGGTTCTTAAATAATTGATCTCAAAACTTGGGTTGAACTCTTTCTTGAGAAAAGATTGAAGGTGATTTCCAAGTTCATCGTTAGGAAGGAGAACAGGACTATCCATCTACTTTTGGCATGTGATGTGGTCTCTTTTTTGGAATTACAATATGATTACACTGCAGAAGCTTCATTTGGGGAAGAAGCTGAAATTCATTGTGGAAAACCCTGTAGGAAGGGTACATGGGGGGGGTCAGCTGATTCCCAAAGAAGAGCTATGATAAGTGGGCTGAGCCAGACAAGGTTTGGGGAGAAAGGTGTGGGACCCAGTGGGGTGAGAGATAGGCTCAAGGAAGGAAGATAGGTGGGAAGGCACTGAAGCATCCCTGTGGTCAGTCATAAGTGTAGGCAGATTGCCAAGCACCTGATTTTTGTTCAGGTGACTGGAGACACTTCAGCAACCATAACTTTAGGCAGGGTCATAAGTCCCTTTGTTCAGTGCTATTATACTTTCAAATGGATGCTGAATGAATGATTTAAGTGAAGGATTACCTGTATATTTATTAATTTAATTTATTATTAATTTAATTTCTATGCCGCCCTATTCTGGAGAACTCAGGGTGGCTCACATATGCTTTATGGGGGTATTAGCATGTTTTAGTTTGGCAAGTTTCTGTCAATCTGCTTGGAAGAATCACATTTTTGGAGCCTATTAATTTAGTAATTAGTTCTATTCTCCACATTGCAAATATAAATCTATCTGTCTGTCTGTCTATCTATCTATCTGTATCCCACCTTTATTATTTTTACAAATAATTCAAGGCAGCAAACCCATCCTACATATCTTTTTGCTCCTATTTGTCATATGTATTTGAGCTATGTTTATTTTTTTCTAAATATTTGAAAGCTGATGTCAATAAGGAATCTATATTTTATTTATTTATTAAATAAATAAATTTAGCCTCTTTGTGTCTGTGTGTATATGCACACTTTTAATCTCATTTTGAATCCTGGCAACAGTCTGGAATAGTCCATGTGGTCTTTATCCATATATCTTCCAAATTAGAATCATCTGCTAGATGAAGATAATGGGGTCAGTTCTAGGAGATTAAATGGCTTTGGCATTTACTCACTTCTAATAATGTCCACTTTATATAAAATATAAAGACCACACTACCTGGAACTCAGTATTTCATACGCTGAGTTTTTATAATTCATGATTATGCTTTATTTCATCATCTAGTTGCTTGGGTTTAAGGCAGTTTACATGATTATTCTATAATCCTTTTTTGGAATTATCTCAATGCAGTTTTAACTATTCCAAAAATCGGCTTTCCTTGGCAGGAGTACTGAGCACAGTTTTGATAATTGTTTTTGACTTCTTGCAGTTTAATGAGCAGACATTCTGTTTCCTATATGGACGCTCAGAAGAGCCCCCTTGAACAGCACATTTGGCACTGTTTCAGTTGAAATAAATATCAAAGGAAGCTGTTTGCCTTTCCTTTCTTAATTATTTGCTACTTGTACATGCCTTGTGAACAGCAAGAAAAGGAAAAGAGTTGCAAGGATCTTTCAGGAAGCATTTTGAGGCAATGCATTTAATATTTTACATCGTATCTCCTTATCAGTATAGAAAAAGCACAAAATTAAAGAATTCTCTCGAGGCAGGCAGCTTGATAGCACCACTTTAATAATTAAACTTTTTTCTTTTAAAAGATCTTGATGTATGACACTTTCATCCTTTAGAAATGCATTAGACTGACTTGGGTGAATTTTTCAGAAAACACTTTGTTAATATAATATCAGCTATATTTTATATTGTTGGTTCTCTTTTTACCCACTCTATGCAGAAAGCTCACATGATAATTGAACTGTTTGAAAGTCATGCTCCAAATATTTTTGCCCTCTTTATACATGCTAGGATAATGGAAAGGAAATTCATAAAAGAAACCAAAGAATGCTATTATTTCATGGTGTTCTTGGTTTAATTCATGAGAGGTGATGTGAAACATGAAAAACACATATTTATGTGGTTGTGAAGCTTTAGACAACCATCCCTTCCCTGCAACAATCTTTTACCAATGAATAAATGATTTATTATAAAATTAAATTAAACATTTTCAATAAGCTGGTCTAAATTTTGGCTAATATCAAGACAAGCATATTTATTTGAGATTAAGTCTTACTGATAATGCAAATCTAGAGTTTTTGCACACTTGCATCACCCTGTGTGCCAGTGAGCCTTTCACACTTCTGGAATGTAATCTTGCAGGATGTCCTGGTTACTGTAGAACAGAGGTCCCCACTACTGGGCCACAGCCTGTTCAGAATTGGGCTGCACAAGTGGCAGGCAAATGTGTGTGCAAGCACAGCTCCACCTGTATGAGCAGGGTGGGTATTCATGCTTATATGCGTAGCTCCATTTGTGTGAGCGGTGTATGTGTGCGTCTACTGCTTACACAAATGGAGTTCTGAGTGCTGACATGTGGGCCTGCCACTCACACAGGACCATTGCATCTCCCCCCACTGACTGCCAAGCTGGAAACGTTGGGGACCACTACTGTAGAACATCAGATTTTAAATGGCATAGTTTATTGAGTTTTGTTTTTCATTAAAGGATTTGTTTAATCAGATGGAAGATTGAATGCCTAAATTTAAATTTCCATGAGAAGGTAAAACAAATATCATTATTCACTAATCTGATTTGTATGGCTAGATTCAATTCATCTATTTGAATAGTGTGTGTACTTAATATATACTTAATGTATTCACTGCATGCATACTTAATACACATTTAATGCATAAACTGAAAAAAAATAATATTTCTCTTAGCCTCATTTCCAGCCTTGTTTGTGATCTCTCCTGGATATCCATACAACTGAGTTATTCAAATATACTTTAATTATAATTTCTGGTAATATTTTGTTTGTGCTGCATATTAAATAAAACAGTTGATTGATTGATAGATTAATAGATTGATTGCATATGCATTATCAAATCATGTGTTAACTCTTAGCAACCATATAAATAGATCTTCTCCATGACAATGTGTCCCCAGTCTGGTCCTTTTGGTCTTCCAATATGCACTCATTGCTATTGTAACTGAATCCAGCCACCCTGCTTCTGGTGATAATCTTCTTTGTTTGCCTAGTACCTTTCCCAGAATTAGAACTTTTTCCAGAGAGCATGATCTTTATAAAATATGTCTGAAGTAGGATAATTTGAACCTGATCATTTGTGTCTTAAATTAGATCTCAAGGTTGATTTGTTTGGGATCCATTTGTTTGGTTTTTGGCTAGTTTTTTGTCCCATGTCAAAGTTTAAAGGTGTTAATACTCTTCCTCCTGCTTTTTCGAGGTCCAACTAACATTTCCATAGCACTATTCTGATCTTTCAAAAGAAATATTGGCAGTATGATTAGAAATATAAGAGAACAAATGTCATATACAATTGTTAGACTTTATATCAATAAAATACAATCGTCTGTTTTATGTAATAAACTGAATTTCCCTTAGATTGAAAATATATATATTAAAATTACAGCTTCTCACATTGGGTTGTGAAATATAACCCTAAATGTGAGGTCTAGGAAACAATATCAGAGAGAAAAAATATGTAAGTATTGTTTATTTTTTATAATAATTTATCTTACACCAGTATCCTTTTAAAGAATTCAAAACAAAATTTTAACAGGATGGGATAGGATGGAATAACTGTTATTATCATTATTTTTTGTACAGTTGAATAGACTGAAAACAAATAATTTATACAAGATTATTCAGATAATCTCATGGCAAAAGTCTATCTTTATAGCTTAAGTCTGAGCCAAGAAACATTTCAGAGTGTCTATACTAAAATTAATTTACAATTCTGCTATTTCCATGTTTCCTAAATCCATGGTTTGGCCAAGCAATGATTAGCAAAACTTCTCTATAATATTTAGAGATCATACCAACAACTCTTATTCCTACCCCTTAACTGCTTTTTAAAAATTAAATCTCTCACTAGGTTTTGTGAGCAACTGTGTTTATGACTGATGCTTTATTCTGACAGATTTCACTACCCATAATTCTTTGCTTCATATATTTGCCCATTGTCTTTCTAAAACAAAAGCTACTGTGCTGTTCTTTTAAAAGCACTATCCAAATGCTCTTTTATGTTATTTTCAGCAAATGCAAGCAAATTTCACTGCCATGAAATTCACTAAGTCTATCATTAGTTTTTTTAATAGGTATGCAAAGTGGATCCGTTGCTCATTAAGTGTGCACTGTGGAACAATATATGCTGTCATACTTATCTTTGCTGATACTTGTTGAGCAAAGGACAATTGCCAAGCAATTAAAAAGAAAAAGAAGCAAAATAATACACCTGAGATCCATCATAATAAGAATATCCTGAACCACTTAGCCCTTGAAATAAACTTTAACTGCATTCATAAATGGCATTTGCAGTGTATCAGAAAAATATAATATTAAATAAACCTGCTTACACTCTACGGGTGATTACAGATAAATGCTTGATTTTTGATACTTTAACTGCACTCATAAATGACATTTCCAATGTAGCAGAAAAATATAATATTAAATGAACCTGCTTACACTCTGTGGGTGACTTTACATAAATGCTTGATTTTTGATTTCTTAAAATATTAATAGTAGAACAAGTAATAATAAAATCAAGATACATTACTTCACAGCATATCATTATATTTTTTGTTGGTCTCAAAAAAAAAGAAAGAAAAGAAAGGTGATTTAATTTACTAATAGAGAAAAGTTGATACTAATACTCAGATTCATTAGCGGTTATACAGTTGCTTAAATATAGAAAGGTGTGAAACTTGGTAGACAACAGACAAGTGTCCTAGTCCCACTATTATTCTCTCTAATCTTTATGTGATTAGTTGGGAACCCAAAGGCAGCCCCAATTGAACACGAGAACAGGCATTCACATAATCCATTAACTTGAACATTAGTGTTCATTATCAGACAGAGAACTATATTAGTATTCAAAGCAATGCATCTGAAATCACTTTCAGATTCCAGTTGAATGTGTAGAAGTAGAAAAGAGAATAGGGATGAATAGAGATTAGTTTTCAGCACTCAACTACTCAGGTGAATGTGTGATAACAAATGATAAGTCCTTGTGAGGGGATGGAAGCATTTTATTCAGTTATTCATATCATTTTATCAATCCCAAATGAGATCGGCAACTTAATGACTATCATACAGTATATCCTGTGATTCTCATGATATCACACCATTTACCACACAGCATGATCTGAAGACTACTGTTGCTTAAACCTGTCTATTATTTCTCTTACTTGCATTTATTTTATTATTTTGTCTTATATTTTATTTTATAAGAAACCTGGTGGCATGGTGGTTAGAATGCAGTATTGCAGGCTAATTCTGCCTACTGCCGGGAGCTCAATTTTGACAGACTCAGAGTTGACTCATCCTTCCAGCCTTCCAAGGTTCGTAAAATGAGGACCCAGATTGTTGGGGGTAACCTCCTGACTATAAAGCACTGTGAAGTGGTATATAAGTCCAAGTGCTATTGCTATTGCTATTTTATTATTTTTATATCACACATTTCTTATTTTTATACATAATTAGGAGGATGAAAGAATACCTAATTTTATTTTGTCCTCCTAAATCCTACAACAATCTGGTGAGGTGGGTTGGTATGAGAAAAAATGAAGGACCCAAAATCACCTAGCTAGCTCTCATGCCTTAGCTGGGTGATTTTGGGCCAGTGAAAAGGCAACTGTTCCCTCCCACCAGCTCAATATAGTGGAAGATGGGAATGACTGCACTTTTTCATATATAAAATATTATTTTTATAACATGTGATGAGAAGAGACTGACAATATTACAAGTGTGAACATATTACAATTTGTACTGTATAAATTTAGTATGATATTGGTAGTTTATTTTCAATCTCTTTTTATTGAATCTAACATTTTGCTGACTTGTAAGTTTCATAACATTGCTATTCTGATTTCTAATTTCCCTTCCATTAAATGTGAAAATATTTTCTGTAAATTTCATATTTCAGACACTTACATAAACATTCTATTATTAGTGTTTGTAAAATTGATTACAAAATAGAACAAGTGAAAATAGTGTCCCTATACATACTACAAATATAATAGGTATATTTAAAAAAAGAAATGTTGAGAAATGCTTAGCTATTATAGAAGCCATAAAGGTTATAAAAGGATTTCTGCCTGTTATGATGATCTAAGACAGCGGTTCTCAACCTATGGGTTGCGACGACATTTGGGGTCGAACGACCGTTTTGCGGGGGTCGCCTGACACCGCGGTCTGACATTTTGGGTTTTTTTGTTTTTTTTTGTCGCGCGCGTGCCACGCATGCGCGGATCGGCCCGTTGCGGTCCGCCATTTTTTTTAAAATTTTTAAATTTTTTTTGTTTTTGTTTTTTTTCATCGCACGCCACGCATGTGCGGTTCAGGCTGTCGCACGCACGCCACGCATGCGCGGATCGGCCCGTCGCAGTCCGCCATTTGTTTTTATTTGTTTTTATTTTTTGTTTTTTTTTGTCGCGCGCACCGCGCATGCGTGGTTCGGGCCATTGCGCGCACGGTGCATGCGCGGATTGGCCCATCGCGGTCCACCATTTTGTTATTTTTAAATTTGTTTAATTTTTTTGTTTGTTTTTTTTCGTCGCGTGCCGCGCATGCGTGGTTCAGGCCGTCACGCGCGCACCGCGCATGCACAGATCGGCCCGTCGCGGTCCGCCATTTTGTTTTTTGTTTTTTGTTTTTTTTGTTTTTTTTGTTTTTTTCGTCGCGCACGCACCACGCATGCACGGATTGGCCCATCACGCGCACGCGTGTGTGCGCGCGCGCCCGGGTCAGGGTCGCTGCGCGCATGGGCGATGCAAGTGGGGTCTCAACCTGAAAAAGGTTTAGAACCACTGATCTAAGAAAAATGCAGTTAAGTATAAAAGAGCATGGGAAACTCATCAAAAGAATAATCAACATTGAAAGGACATTGAAACATGTCAGAATTGGGCCTTCCAAAGACCAGCTCATAGATCTATACAAATTTAAAGGATTCTGCACTTACATTTCTTTAAAAGGAAGTTGTAATCAAGGTTGGAGGGCCAGAAAAAGAAATGTGCTATCTTTGCACATCTTGTTTTAGTAAGTAAAAGAAGCTAATTTCCCTATATCCATGCCTTGAGAACACAATAAAGGCATTAGGGAAAGGAAAAGGAAACGGGTGGGGGGAAAGCCAAAGAAATATTACTGCATATGTTTAACCTTTGTTTCAGCGGATGAGGACTAATAGTTTGCTGAGAGATATTGAACCTTTGGCCTACCAGGTATTGCTGAAGTAGAGTTTATTAGCTCTCATCATTGCATAACAATCAAAGCTGATAGAAACAATAGTTGAAAATGCACAAGCATATAGTACTTTAAGATCATGAAAAGGTTACTTGACTCATTTCAACAACTTGATCTGATGCTCTAAAAACATCTTCCTTTAACTCGTATCGGGCTAGGGCTGGGGATAATTGACTGGGATTGTGCTCTCAGCTCTGGAGTATATTTCTTACTGGCAAAATTTCCTTTGAACTGCAAAATACTTAAGAGTATTTGTGTTTTTTTATTTCTATTCATTTATGAAGAAAGAGGTCAGGGCCCATCCCCATGCAGCCCTGTGCTCTATTTTCACTCCCAGAAAAATGTGGTATTGATATGCTTTGTCTCTACCACTTTTTCCCATTCATTTTGATATCAGTAACCCCAGTGTCCTTTAAATCACCTTGAAAGTTTTCGTTTCAGTCTAGCACACAAGTTAGCAACCTGCGGCTCTGGAGCCACATGTGGCTCTTTGAGCCTTCCCCTGTGGCTCCCAGCCTCCTCTGCCATTTGCAGAGAGAGACAGAGACAGAGAGAGGCGCTTGCACTTCCCTGCTTCTCTGTCTGGCTCTGTGTTTGTGTTTATGTGTGTGTTTATATGTATGTGTGTGTGTATGTGTGTGTGTAAAAGAGAGTGGACTCACTGTGTTCTCCGACAAGCTGAAAATCTTTTTGGGCATGGCTCATCATCTGTGTGGGTTTGGGTTTGCTTTTTGCCTGGATGTGTAGTGGTGACATCCTGTGTGGTTTTTGTGAGTGTAGGTCTGGTGTCATGGACTCGTTTGTCAATAAGGGCGGGTTTCCAAATGGCCAGTAGGCGGAAGGTATCATCTTGTTTGGTCATGCAGTGAGGGCGTTTTTCTATCTCGATGGCTTCTCTGATTATTCTGTTATTAAAGTGTTCAGTTTTGGCAATAGTTCTGGTCTTTTTGAAATCAATTTCATGTCCTGTGGCTTTAAGGTGTTGGACCAGAGAGGAAGTTGGTTCCTCTTTTTTGACTGAGTTTTTGTGTTCTTCAATGCGTGCACTTATTCTTCTGTTGGTTTGTCCAATGTATGTGGTGGAGCAAGCAGTACATGGGATTTCATATACTCCTTGATTTTCTAATTCAATTTTGTCTTTAGGGTTTCTTAGGATGGTGGATATTTTTCTGTTTGTGCAGAATACTGTCTTGACGTTATGTTTGTGCAGGATCTTGCTGATCCTGTCTGTGGTGCCTTTTATGTATGGGAGGAGGGCTTTGTCGTTTTCTTGTTCTCTGTCTTGGGTTTTAGTGGGAGTTTCTTTTTGGATTAAGTTGGAAATCTTATTTCTTCGGAATTCGTTGGATGTTAGTACATTAGTGAGAGTGTGTAGTTCGGTTTTTAGGTGTTGTTCGTCAGCTAGGCATTTGGTTCTGGAGATGAGTGTCTTGGCTACGCAGTTGATCTGTGCTGGGTGGTGGTGTGAGAGTGCGTGCAGATAGCGGTTTGTGTGTGTTTTCTTCTGGTAGATGGTGTGTCCTAGGGAGCCATTGGATTTCTTGTAGACTAAGACATCCAGGAAGGGAAGTTGGTTATTAGCTTCTGTTTCCATGGTGAACTGTATTTTGGGGTGTAGGCTGTTGAGGTGTGTGAGGAAGTTGTCCAGTTTTTCTTTCCCATGTGGCCAGATTACGAAGGTGTCATCTACGTATCTGAGCCAGAGTTTGGGTTTGTGATCAGATTTTTCTAGGGCTTGGGTTTCAAAGTGTTCCATGTAGAGGTTTACAATGACAGGTGAGAGGGGTGATCCCATGGGTGCTCCTTCTGTTTGTTTGTATTTTTGTCCATTATAGATGAAGTATGTGTTGGATAGACAGTGGTTGGTCAGATCTAGGATGTGTTTGGGGGGTTATATTTGTTTTGGATAGCTGTTAAGGCTTCTTTGATTGGCACTTGGGTGAAGAGGGATATGACATCGAAGCTAACGAGTAGGTCGCTGGGCTGTAAGTTTTGTTTCTTTATGAGCTCTATGAACTGGAATGAGTTTTTTTTACATGTGAGGTGATGGATTCTGCATAGGGCTGTAGTTGTTTGGCGAGAAATTTGGCTAGGTTTTGTAGAGGTGAGCCTATGGAGCTGACTATGGGTCTAAGTGGGGTTCCTTCTTTGTGTATCTTGGGGAGACCATAGAGGTTAGGGCATCTGGATGATTTCTCTCTGGGAATGATTCTTTGCTGGATCTCTTTGCTGATGGGGGAGGCTTTTATTTTGGATCTTGTGGTTTTTTCCAGGTAGGTGGTGGGATCTGTGTTTAGGGGTTTGTATGTGGAGTCTTGGAGTAGGTTGGTTAATTTGGTTTGGTAGTCAGATGTATTCATGACCACCGTGGCGTTGCCCTTGTCTGCTGGTAGGATTATTATGCTGGTGTCTTGTTTCAGGTTAAGTAGTGCTGTCTGCTCCTCTTTGGGTAAGTTGCTTTTGGGTGGCTTGCTGGTGCAGAGTATGTTGGTGATTTCGAGTCTGATTCTGTTAGCGTCGTCGGGGTTGATTTTAGTCAGGCTGGTTTCAACTCTGCATATAATGGTTTCAGTGGGGATGTGTTTGGGAGCGATTGCAAAGTTGAATCCTTTGGAAATGACATTGGTTTCGGCTTTGGTGAGAATCCTATCTGAGATGTTGTGCACTGTTCGTTTCATGTGTGGCTGTGAGGGAAGCGGGGTTTGTTTCTGGTGTTCTTGTAGTCTTCGGAGATATATATCTCTCTCTGTGTGTGTGTATGTGTATGTGTGTGTATGTATGTGTGTGTGTGTATGTATGTATGTGTTATGTCTGGCCTCTCTCAGCTCATTAAAATCCACGTAAATATGTCTTTAAGAGGTTTATTTAACACATTTCAAAAGGATTCATTTCAAAGCAAGCTGCTGGCATTATGTTGGCCTGAACGGCCAAATCAGATCTATGTACATTTAGATTAAACATGCTCTCCTCCCACATTCCAATTACTCACTCTTTCTTTATCACATTGTCCAAGACCTCATTATTCTTTGGTAGGTTTTCAAAACACCAGAAAACTGAGTTCCAAAGCACTGCCAAAGTTTTCAGCCCACTCCTTGATTAACGTTGCTCGTGACAAAGGCGTAGTCTTTCTTTCCCCTTCTAATATAGTGTCCGATACGTCACTTCCCCAATTACTTCCTTTTTCCAGTTAACTGACACCTTCGCTTATCAAACCTTCGGAACCTCGGATCAATCCATTTATCCTCTTGTTCTAAATCTGACTCATCATTTTGAGAGTCTGATTCAGAATGCATACAAAGCTCCTCATTGTCTATCTCAGCTGCCGGGAGGGGAAACCACCCAGAGGGGCCTGGCTGCTGATCCTCGGCTGCCGGGAGGGGAAAACACCCAGAGGGGCCTGGCTGCTGATCCTCGGCTGCCGGGAGGGAAAAACACCCAGAGGGACCTGGCTGCTGATCCTCATCCTCTGATACTTCCCAAGCTGGTCTAGGGACACTCACAACAGTATGTATGTATGTATACCTTTTATATATATAAAAGGTAAAAAAAGGATATATGCAGTGTTATCTTCCTTTTAGATATCAAAAGGGTTTTGCGGCTCCCAGTGTTTTGTTTTTGGTGGGAAATGGGTCCAAGTGACTCTTTGAGTGTTTTGGGTTGCCTACCCCTGGTCTAGCATAATCTGCCCATAGATATTTAGTTTTGTATTTTTCTTTTTTGTCTTTTTGTCTTCTAACATAATTACTTGAAAATGTAATTGGACTGAGATCATTTCTCCATACTCCCTTAAAGATCTTCTTGCTTCATATGTTACTCCCACTCTCTGTTTTTGAGATGATATAAGACCTTATTGCTATTATATCATCATCCCTATGGTTGGAGGAGTCTGAACAATCCTGTAAGTGATTAACAAGTGACCATTATCACTGCAGGGGTGATACCTAAGTGGACAATTCTAGTCAATAGCCATGGGGGAGAGGTTGAGCATGTGGTTGTTTCATTATAGAATACCACAGGAGTTAGTCTCTCCCCTTTGCTGTTTAACTTCTAATAAAGCCATCATCTGTCAGTCTAGGTAGAGGTATTGTCTGTATTTTGATAATATTCCAATATATATTGTCACTCCAGGTGGGCCACAGATGATATTGAAGTTTAATCTGGTATTTAGAGGCTGTTGAGCTGCATGGGATGAAACAAATTGAAACTGTATCTCAGCAAATAACAAGACTGGAATACCTGTGACCATTGCATCTTTAGCGATAAACTTTCAAGCTGAATTAAAATGCTGGCTTCCGTGTATGCATCTTTTATGGCCTGTTCCATGATGTGAACATTTAGGGATGGTCCAGTCCTCCATTAGGTCAAGGGAATAAAAACCTTGGTATTCATGTGGTACCATTGGTATAATAGCAGAGAAGATGATGAAACTGAGAAATTAAGTGACTCAGCAGATGCTGATACCAGAGATTGTACACTGATTGAGAAATATAGAGAGGCATAAAAAGACTTATAAGCAAAGGACCAGAGAGCAGAATAAGGTAGTCTGTATGAGATAACAGGAATAACTATAACCACACACATACTGGTCAAAAAGGAAAAAAAATAGTTACAAGTACAGGTAATCCTTGACTTACAAAAGTTCATTCAATCACCATTCAACTTTACAATATCACTGAAAAATGTGACTTATGACCATTTTTCACAATTATGATCTTTGCAGCATATGATCAAAATTCAGCTGCTTGGCAGCTGCTTTATATTTATGACCGTTGCTGTGTCCCAGGATCACGTGATCACCTTTTGTGCTCTCACAAGCAAAGTCAATGGAGAAGCCAGATTCACTTAACAACTGGGTTACTAACTTATCAATTGCAGTGATTCAGTTAAGAACTGTGGCAAGAAAGGTTGTAAAAAGGGGGCAAAACTCACTTAACACATGTTTCACTTAACAACAGAAATTTTCGGCTCAGTTGTGGTTGTAAGTCAAGGACTACCTGTAGAAATATAATCATTATGTATTACCAATATGTGAATAAGTTCAATATTTGTGCAAATCCATGATTATTTGTAAATTAAGCAATTGCAAATACATTCCCTGCTATCTGCATTTCCTATTTTTATGATTAGGGCAATATGAATTCAGCAACTTGTGATTTATTCCACAAAATGTAATTAACAATGTTGTGGCTTTATGCAATGTGTAAATTGAGTCTATACATCAATAATTTACAGTGCAAAAGTTCACCAGATGAAAAGAGAGAAAAAAAGAGCAGGGATGTAAAAAAATTGTTCAAATATTAATCAGTTTAAGCTCAAAATGGCTGTTTTGAGCACCACAGTCTTTAAAGCACTGTTGTGTTTTAAAATTGAAGCAAGCAGCATCTTTTTCAAGCAGTATTATTTTAAAGGTCCTGTGTGGTTCTTTTTGAGGAAATGTTATCTTTCCTCTTGTATTGGACTATTGTACTTTGAATTTTATTGATTCTACTGGTATAATAATAAGTGCTGGTCACCTACATCTACTGCTATTTCTTTAGACTGGATGGTGTGATCTGGTTGGAATAGGTAGAGTATTGGAGCAAAACAACATGCATTTAAGAAGTGCATTAAACACTGACGCATCAGTCTGGTTCTGAGACTGTTGTTAAGCAAAATGGATTAGATTGTGACTCACTGTTCTTACTTCTGCTGATGAGTTGTAACTGGCTTTCTAGTTATGAACAACCTTCCTTAGCCCCGATCTATGGTAGTTCAATTGTTCTCTTATCCAATTTCAGATTTAAATTTCTATGGTGGAGTAGATCAGACAAATTTGCTTTTCAAATCTATCCTACCATTAAAACTGCCTTACAAATAAGGCTTTCTTGCTTTGGGGCAAATTAATTCTTCCATTAGTGATTATGCATACATTAGTTGTGATAACATTGCTATTTGCTGGACACACGTAAATACAATCATACAGACATTAAATAAAAACATTTTCTTTTTGTTTGTTTGCTTGTGTTTATTCCAACCCTCACTTGAGGCTAGTTAATACATTCAACATTTGTTTTCCTTCAGAAAAGCTATATCTGGCAAATATTGGCCAGTTACTGTATGGAGGAAATTGGAAGGAGCATCAGACTAAGATCTGCTGATCAAAGAAGAGGAAAGTGATGGATGTAAGAAAGCTTGATTTACTTAATATGCTTGCTTCCTCTTGGGTCAGTAGTACTGCCAACCTGTGACATTCTTATTATTGAGGTTGAAGAAGGGCTCAGTGCTGAGGTAAGGACTTTCCAAAGTGAATGAGGTCATGATGATTGCTTTTTGCCAAGTCTTGTTTATTAATCAGCCCAGGAACTGACAGTGAGGATCAGGAAAAGGAGCTGTTCTCTCCTAAAACTGTTGATGATTTTTGATGCACTATTAGGCTACTCGTTACCACAAAAGTGACTATGCTGTGCAATAGACAGCAATGTAATGTAGGAGTACTTCAGTTTTGAACTTGAGCTTTATGCTGCAAGGTATGGATTAATAGAGGGAAAGATACTGAGTGCATTTTGACCACAGGAGTTATTAAGCAACTGTTTTTAGGTATCATTGACATCCTTTTACTTCAGGTAGGCATAGGCAGCTCATATCATCAACCAATAACTAAATACCTGCTTTCAAACAGAGGATAAACCTGCACAGTGATTGAAGCAGCTGTCATGCATGGGAGAGAGGGTAAAAAGATAACTCAACATATATTAGGCTTCATATGATCATGTGCAAAACATACCGGTAGCTGTGAATGATCAGCATGGTGAAGGATGCTGAATTCTAGCACTTCATCCAGGTGATAGTTACTGACTCTCAGATTTTTTTATGCATTACCAAGCAATTACTGTTCCCTTTTTATGATTGATACAGGTAATAAGGATTAATATTGCTATAAGGAGGAAGCTCCAATAAATACACTGACTTTTTGGTTGTGACGGAACACTTGACCCACATTTGAGCTTGGCTAATCGTGATACCATGATTTTGAACATTCTGAGTGGTGTCTGTTTTGTTGCAAACAGAAATACAATGTAAAACTTAAAAGGGTTAAGCTTAACCAAGCTTGAGGAACACCAAGGACAACATTATCCACTTTGTTGTCTGTTGAAAGTTTCTTGGATTTTTAAAAATCTATTGGATGCCAAAAGATCTGAATTACAATAAAATTAGGGTAATTGCAAGAAAGAGGTGGCTTAGATTTCATTACTTTGTGAAAAACATTCTATTCCTAATTTAGAACATAATATTTATAACTTGGCTGGCAAATTTATAGTTCAATTCCATCGGAACTTTCCAAACTATTGTTAACCTGAGAATAGCTATGCAATATCACGCTGGTTACTATATTAGGTGGAGATAATTAAATCCATTGATATGTTAATGGATATTAGTGTAGCAATTTACAATCCAAACAGCCTTAGGCCACAGTTCTTTATACATTTCTTAGAAATAAACCTGAACACATTGGATAAGTTCATGTAAATTTAACCCACCCTATGTTTTCTTAAATTTTTGCATTACATGTTTATGAACCCAGCCATTGTGGTTTGTAAATCACTATTTATGCTTTAGTGCAGACATGTCAAACTTGCAATGTCACGTGACATCGCATGACAGAGCTTTTTCCCCATTGCCAGCAATGGGGTGGGCACGGTTTCCTTGTGATGTGTCTGGCCTACGGGCCGACAATTTGACACTCCTGCTTTAGTGTAATGTTTAAATCTAGACATTCTATTAATTTGATATGACTGTGTATCTAATATGACTGGTCAAGATAACTCATTCCTGTAGCACACTATTTTAGTGGGAAAGTATCCCTCTCAAGCCAGTTAGGGTTATCACCCCATTAATTTCAGCCTTTTGTGTATTTTGTTTCTGAAAACTCCTACATCTGAAACTTTGGGTAGAATTTAAAGGATAGGGGAATTGGAAAACAGTGTTAAAAGAATCTAAATGTATTGGTTGCAGTAATAACTGCAGTGTACCATAGTTTCTCTAGAGGAATTCTAAAATTTAGTGACAATGAGAATAAAAAGTGAGAACCAATGTGTTAGATCAGCCGACCATCATGTCTTTGTCTCTCTCACATTGAGGGCAAACTTCTTAAATGAGAAATTCCTTTGATTTATAACAAGCTTTGATTTCTGTATCATGCAGAATACATTCATGAGTATAAACTTCTACTTCAAAAGATGAAAATGCAAGGAAGATTACAAAACTGGAGGAGGGAGCAGAAGCATAATTGTTCTTTTTCTTCTGTCTTGCATATCATTGCAACTGTACATGAAGATAGTTTCTTTAGTTCTATACAAAATGGACAAGATATTAACCCTTCTTGCCCACATTAATTTGTTATTCTGCTGAACATAGGAAATTTTTTAGTTTAAGCAACCAGCTGGGTGCAAGCCACAAGCAGATTGTGCTTTGCAAAAGCATCCAGTTGGCAGCTTCTTGTGACATACTGTGGTACTTTCTTGGAAATTGCTCTTACAGATTATTTTATATGAAGAATAATAGAATCTCAGCTGATTGGCTGAGATAGGCCAAACTATTTGGCTAATCAAAAGCTCAATTAATAGCACATATTGTTCTATAATGACATAAACCTTGCGATAGATCCAAAAGAACAAAGAATATTAAGCACTTATATTTTCTCACTGTAAGCATGCAGTAGTGAAGGCAGAACTATGACCTTGTAGGAAATGGTTACAACATGCATATGTTCTGTTGGAAGTTTAGTTCAGGTTCCATAAAGGAAAAAGAGGATGCTATTTTATTTGATTTTAAAACTCTGACATCTCATAAGCCTTTTCCTTTACAAAACTCTTGGTATCTATTGACTTATTATTCATTTCCTGAACACTTTTTCCCATCTTTTAAAATCATCTTTCCAATTCTAGAATTAATCATTTAGATCAATATTGATTGGCTCTCTGACATGAGAAGAAGTGCATTCATCACTACAAAAAATATAGTCACACTTCCTAATATAGTTTTCTTCTCTTGGTTAACCTTGGTGGTTTACCATGTCTTATTATTTGGTCTTGTTTTTAAGTTAATATTTTTTTTAGGCACAGGCCTCAAATTTCCCTGTATACTGTACATCATCCATTTGAAGATCACACTTGTATCTTTTTACTATACTATAATTAATATTGCTGATTTAAATGTGTAAAATTTTACACATGCTTGTAGTCATAGACCTCATCCTGTTCCTGCTTACAGCTTTTCAGGAAAAAGTAGGTTTTCATATACATTACATAATCTGTATTAAGGTAATAAGATTTCAAATAGATGAAATACATATTCTATTTCTACAAAAGATTTATATTTTCCATTTTCCTGTTCTTTAATATCAGTATATGGAGTTATTTCCAACCTGTTATCGTTGACAAAATTTTAGAGAATCAAAGGTCACCATTTTGATCGTAAAGTAGAAATTTTTTTTTAACTTAAGGGTTTTTTATATGTATATAATGTAATTTCTATCATGCTGTGAGCCGCCCTGAGTTCTCCGGAATAGGGCGGCATAGAAATTAAATTAATAAATAATAATAAATAAATAAAATTGTAGGCATGATTACTTCCAAATGGTCCATCAAATACAAGCAAGCTTTACCAGGCAAGATTTGATAAAACACTTTAAGGATAATGTTGTTAGTCCTTTGATTATACTATAACCCTCCTTTTTCATATAAGAAATTCTTAGTTTGTACTCTCCCTTTTCCATCCCTCTATTATTCCTCACAATCCAGTCAGAGCTGAAGAAGCTTCTTGGATGAGAAGTGAAACATCTTCAAACAAAAACAAGAAAGCCAAGTTGCCTTGTGAAGAAGCATCTTTGGGATAACTATGACCTGAATGACTGAGAATCTCCATAGACATTCCTGACATATGACAAAGCTTAGAACAGTGGACAGCACTGAGCTATATCACTTGTTTTAAAGCGGCTACCTACAAATGAACAAGAGAAGTGAATTGCTCAGATGTGGCTGGGAAATGGCCATATCTTTGATGCTAAGTAACATAATGAACAAAAGAGCTCTTACAGTAAATATAGTGTTTACTGCTTAAGTACTGTATGAATGTAATGCTTTTTTGCATCTCATCAGTAATGGTAATGGTAGGTGCTTCAAATATTGTTTGTACCATGATGCTGCAGTAAATCCAACTAATGCTTGAAGTTCAGAGTTAGCACATTACTGTTCCAGATAAAGAGTAAAAAGTAAAGGTAAAGTTTCCCTGTCCAGTTGTGTCTGACTAGGGTGCGGTGCTTATCTCTGTTTTTGGGCTGAGGGAGCCAGCATTGTCTGAAGCATTTTCCCTAGGCATGTGGCCAGAATGGCTATATGCCAAAGATGCACAGAACACGGTTACCATTTCCCTATCAATCTACTCACATTTGCATACTTTAGAACTGCTAGGTTGGCAAGACTGGGG
This sequence comes from Bothrops alternatus, assembly GCA_034064705.1. Taxonomy (NCBI): domain Eukaryota; kingdom Metazoa; phylum Chordata; class Lepidosauria; order Squamata; family Viperidae; genus Bothrops; species Bothrops alternatus. Next base: position 6,926,969 of record JARGCV010000081.1, on the reverse strand, counting down.
GCAGGTATGGGAGTTAACCCAATAGTGCAATGCTCAGGTCTTGAACCTGAGCTTCAGCTTTCCAGCTGACAAACTTAGCATCTTTAACTTCTGATACATCCCATCCCTAGATTAAGAGTATTATGTATTTATTTCTTGGATTTATGCTTTACTTTTATACTTTGGCAAGTATTGGTGGCAACTAAAAAAATTGACCAAAACAAAATAAAACAAAACAAAAACAATATTAAAATTATAGCATAAAATTACCAGTCCAATTCTAAGAAAGCAGGACCCTTAGAATTTTACAGTAAGGATCAATATAGTTGCAAATAAATTCCCCTATCAATTTCATTTAGATATTGAACAGGATAGGGAAATAAAATAAAACCCTGTGAATATTTTATGCTAATGGTCTAAGTACTGAATAATATCTCCACAACCAACCTAAAACAGTGTTTGTGTAATACTGAAAGTAAAGAGTACCTTTAAGTGGCATAATTGTTCTGAATATTTCCAAGTCTATTGAGAACATAGAGTAGATTAAATCACTGTATTTTTACTAAGAAAAAAGTCACACCACTGTTGATACTGCACATGTGTTCATTGGTTTATACTACTGGGAAACTTATTGTGGGGTGTTGGAAAAAGTTACAGATTCCAATTTTTGGAAAGTTATCCAACTTTGCATAAATAACTACAGGGTTATGTTTTTTAAACACTTTTTTAAAAAATAAAGCAGTTTAATATCTGAAAATGTACATAGCATTAAACTACATCCTTGATGGTTCACAAATGTAGAAAGTTTTAATCTAAATTCTTGTTGCTCAGAGATATACTGTGCATAGCAATGTTACTTATTGTCAATAGGGCTCATGAACAAGTGTGTGTGAATTACAGTACTAAAGCTTTTCTGAACAAGCGTGCTACAGTAAACTGAAATTTGCACACTTCAGAACCAAACCTTGGTTAAGTCTTCTCCTTATGTTACTCCCCCCCCCCCAGTGCTTGAAGAATAGTTCAATTCCCCTTCAACTTCATGGATGTTTCCAAATATGTCTCCCTTTGTGACTGGGCTGGGATATGTTTTTGTCAAATAAGGTTTAATGAAATCATGCTTTCTCAACTTTTGTCACACCTTTGCAGATTTTCAATCTCCTTTCCATCTTCCACAAAGTTAAGTAATCCTGCTGGGCAGCAAAACCCCTTTATTCTTCAGAAGGTTATAAAGGTCAGTTGTTTTACACAGGGATAGGTCCCAAGCATTACCCTTCTCCTTTTCAACCAGTCAGATTATGCTGATTACAAAAGATGATTGTTTGTGATAGACGGATGGTGGAGCAGGGAAGAAAGCACTAGTTTTTATTTTCTTTCTGTGAATTTTCCAATAGCTAGCAGTTACAAGCATACCTTCTTACCTTGCTCAGACTAAAGGGGAGTAATTTGTACATGGAAGAACAGGGATGCTATGAACTGGATAACTTGGAATTAATGAATATTTTAGCTTTGCTAGTATTTGACCACTGGTGTGGACTAAACAAAGGAAGACACAGTTCATGTTAATGATGATGTAGACTTAGCATTTCTAAAAGTATTTGCTATTGCAGTTAGAAGTTATAGCTCTTGGAGTACTGTGAGTTGCCTCATGCATTCTCTATACTTACAAGAGAGCTGGCATGTCCTGTAATTTTACAGAATTACAGAAAGCCAAAATGTGTAAACATGTATTTGGGCTGTATGAGAAGAGAAAGAATTGGTGATGAGGAAAAAAATGACTGAAACTGGAATTGTAATTGCAGCATACCAAACTCTAAGTGATGTGAAGATTGACAAAGCACTAATAATTAATTTATTGTAATTCCTAGATTACAAAGAAGAAACCAATGCATTTTATTTTAAGAAGGATTGGCAGAGATGATCATCTGCATTTTACAATGAGATTTTTATATTGTGATATCTACAGCACTACAGACATGCAGACTATGCAGGTTAGGTTATTTGCTGGCTGGGCACACTGAGATTTGCTTATTGTGGTGCTGGAAATAAAGGAATGATAGCAACTGTTGGTAAGATGATAAGGCACTATTATTCAGTAACTTCTTCCATCCCACATACTGAGTTTGTGTTCTGTGTTACAAGTTATAATAGAATTTTGGCACTGGACTGAAGTGAAGGGAGAGGAAACAGGAGCTGCAAACAAGGCATACATAAAAGAGAGATGAGCTGAAGACAGAGCTACTGCCTTTAAGAAAAATATCTAAAGAAATGTCAGGTCTATCAGCAATCTCTTTAGTCCTTTGACAAGGCTGGAGGCACTTTTCTATACATGAATGTGTCTCATGCATTCATGAGCTTCTTTGACATTGCAAGCCCTTTTGTTAAAAGCAATATCATTGCTTTACTCTTCTCTCAGCTGCCATATGGTGCAGTAGAAACAGGCTTATGAAAGCTTTAGACCGAGAGAAGAAAGAAATCAAATGATAGCCAATGAAACTGATTTATTTTTTCTGAGCAAATGGGGACAAATGAGTAAGTCTGGCAAGAGGGAGAGGGAAATGTAGAAATATAACTCTTCATGGAGGAGGCTAATGGGCCCTCTGTATGACAGCTATTCTTTGCTTGTTCTCTAAACACTGAACTTGAAAATAAATACACACATTTTGTTATCTTTGTAATGTTGACTGAGAATGACATAAAGTTCAATGGCTTGAAAAGGATCTCTAATGCTTCACTTCACTCAGTCCTCAGAGAAAAAAGAAAAAGAAAATAAATCTTCATAATAAGTTATATGTCAATAACACTCAAGGATTTGTCTGACAATCTTAAAATTTCAACAGTAGAAATTTTTTAGCAATGGAAATAAGAGTATGAAGCACCACCCAGTAAGAATTTAGCACCAATCATACAGCAAATGTTAATTTATTTATTCAATGAATTAAATAAAGTTTATTAAATAATACATATAGAATAATTATTGTTGTAATGCATGTAATGCAATGCATTTAATACCAAATACAGTAGCTACTGAGTTCCTTGGCCAGAAAATTTAGTTCAGTATTAGCCCAGGATACTTATATCTTCAAATCAAGGATAAGTTTTTATTCCCAGATTGTGTAGGAGTTATAACATCTACATTTTCACTATGATAAAAAAAAGAAGCCTTAAAGGGCATTCAATGAGAAACAATTGCTATTAATGTGCCTTAACTTGTTATCGCAGGCTGTGATTTTACTTTGCCTAATGATGAGGCCATGCCATCTATTACCTGGATATCTATTATTTCAATAGAGTAGACTAGAAGATTGAATAACATGCTATTAAACACTATTAATATCACTATACTTGGTGTCAGATTTTGGCCCCAGAATCTCTCTTAATAGAGGTATAGAATATGAATATCTATTTTTTTCTGAGGAATAATAATTGATATTATGACTTTCTATTTATTTATACCAATATATATTTATGGGTGAAGTCCATTTTTGTCCTACAGCCTTATGGAGAGAATGTCTAACATCGCTCTTGTCTGTACACAGAAACTGTATAACATTTTAAAAAGTCAAATATTTTCAAAGCTGAAGAAAATGTATTGGACCTTCTCAGGGCAATTTGTCTCTTGCACTCTGACTTCACGATGTATGCAGGACAAATTTTGCTTCCTTTTCAGCTATCTAGGTATCTAGGTAAGTGATATCTCCTGTAAAACATAAAAAGCAAATCTCTTCAGCTAAAATTCTATTCATGTAGTTTGCCTTTGTCCCTTTTTAGATTGATTTAATGCTGCTATTCCTTGATTATTATTTTTCCACATAGGATGATTGGCAGATATATCTCTTTACACCAGCTTGATGTCATAACATACAGCTGGTAAGATTAGATCAACTTTTTAAAAAAAAAATAATCTTGCCATTTGGAATCCTGCTGGAACCCTGTTGATGCAATAGTTAAAGTGCAGTATTGCAAGCAAACTCTGTCCACAGCCTGGATTTCAATCCTGATGGGGTTAACTCAGCTTTCCATCCTTCTGAGGTTGGTAAAATGAGGACCCAGATTGTTGGGTGTAATATGCAAATAATGCTTCCATAAAAAACTGCCCATGGAGTGCTGTAAAGTGTTTTGGGATGATAAATAAGCTATTGTTATTGTTGTAGTGGAGAATTCACTGTTTTGCTGCAACTCTCCATGTTTCCAAAATGGATTGACTGCTTTTGGCAGTACTACTTATTTTGGCTTATTTTGGCAGTACTACTTATTTTGGTAAGAGAAAAGATACTAGATGAATTCCCATGGAAAACATATGCATAAAATCATATTTCCATAGCCTTTATGGATATGAAAACCTTAATTAAAACTGAATATAATGAAAACAATAATTTTACCTTTAATAGATGGAAAATATTCCTCAGCATTTAAGGTATTGGATCTATGGATGTAAAATCATTTATTCACTTGTCTGCTAAGGTAGCTTTGAAAAAATAGCATACACCATCTCCATTATATTTGGAGAGTTGCTGACGGTAGCACACTGGTAAAAACCTAAATGGTTTTTTCTTTTGTAAAAATCAATAATGCCCACATAAATGATATTTATTACTGTATCATGACATAATTCTAGGTATGGATTTAACTTATGCCTTAAGTGACCTTCAGCTCTTTTTGTCAAACTTTTCTTTGAAGGCTTTTCAAGATTTCTTTTTTAAACAAAGGAGTTTATTGTTAGATAATTTTTAACATTTATATAATACCTTTGAACTCATAGTGGACAAAAAAAACTGTCTTTTGCTGTCATAATATGAAAGGTGTAGGGATAAATTTCAGCTAAATGTGCATTCCCTTTAAACATACTTAATTACAATTAATATTTCCTTGTTGTTAAAGCCACCAGTATGATTACAAAGAATAACAAAGCCGTGTTAGATTTTACTCCCCTATTCTCAAGTCAGGAATTGTTTATTGACTATACGCCAACAACTCCTAGCAACCACACAGATAGATTTTGTCCATGATGATCTGTCTCTAAACTGGTCAGATCTTTCAATAGTGCACTCATTGCCACTATAATTGAATCCAGCGAGCCAGCTGCTGATCACTCACTTTTTCTCTTTTCTTACCTTTCCCAACATTAGAGCCTTTTCCAGAGAGCTACTGTGAAATAATGTGTTTAAAGCAGAATAATTTGAGCCTGTTCATTTTGTGCCTCAAATGAGAATTCTGGACTGATTTGTTTTATGGTCATTTGTTTTATGGTTATTTGTTTTTTTAGCTGCCCTGCTTTAGGAGTCTTCTCTAACATCAACATTCAAAAGCATCAATACTCTTCATATCCTTCTTCAAAATCCAAATTTTCCTTCATAGAGTATTATAGGAAATACCATGGCTTGCACGATTCCGAGACAAGTATTAAGTTATCACACCTTGCAGCATAAAAATCCAGTAAAGGAGAATATTTGTAGCTCAGGATTGAAATTAGGGGTGTTCATCTGAGCTTGGTTGTTTTTGTTTTCTTGCAGACATTTCATCACCTAAACTTGGTAAAATCATTAGTGCTAATCATCATCACTGCATAAAAATCAACAAAATTTCTCCAAAATGTCTTAAGCAAATCTAAAAACCCAGTAAAGAAACAGGAATCATATACAACATATTATATAGGACAGTGAAGTAGCAGACTACAAAATGCATCCATGAAATTCAATGGGCAATCAGAAGACATGTTGAAAATTCATGAATCTCTTAAGACATAAACAAATTCAAGCACAATTTCAACATTCTAGACCAGGGGTGTCACACTACTGGCCCGCGGGCTGGTTGTATCATATGGAGGCTGCGCCCATCCCAGCTCCAGCAATGCAAAAAAAAGTTGCAATACGTCGTGACACATCACGTGATGCAGAGAGTTTGACACCCGTGTTCTAGACCAATCCAAATAAAAAAATATTAAGATATTCCTGGAAGATTGGCTATCAGACAAATTAATCAGCAATAACACATAAGTAAGTCCAATCTACATATTATTTTAAAGACGTAACCAAATGTCAAAAAAGAAAACAGCCCATAGCAGCCAACAACCACATGAACAGCAAACAAGTGCGAAATTGTGGACACACACACACACATACAAACATTTGTATAAACATGAAAACTTCATTCTCTCATGCACTCTAATGTTATCTAGCTTAGCAATGAAATATCTGAAGAAAAAACAACCAAGCTGAAAAATCAAGAATCCCAGCAATATCTTACCTATATCACAAACCAAGCATGGGAAACTGAAGAGAAAGAAGGGTTTATTTATTTATTTATTTATTTATTAGACTTATAAGCCGCTCTTCTCCAGGGGACCCAGAGCGGCTTACAACATAGATAAATAACAATCGCATTTAATAAGTCTAATATAAATTAAATTAAGATGATCATCTTAATTTATCATCTATTCCCTTAGATACTATCATTCATATTGCTGGCAATATTCAGTAGCTGCTTAAATCTTTTGTATAATTTTATTCTATACCTAATTTGCAATATAAATAAACAGAGAGAGAAAGAGATACTTGCATTTCTCCTATATTGAAAAAAGCACAATTTATTCTTTAATAACATTTCATCTTTGAGAAAATGCATATTTATGTTTTAAACCTGATAAACATCTCGAAGTAATGGTATGCAAAGGTACTGAATTCAAACCATTTTGAATTTGAAATTTTATCTCTTGAGTTTCAAAGAATTGTTCTGAGTTCAAAAAGGGCTCTTTAAATCATTTTAAAAATATTTTCAATTGATACTGAAATTTATATTTATTTAGAAAAATTAAATGGCTGTCCATCCTAATAACTCTTGGTGGCTAACATGCAATGCACAAAACAAGCCGTATTATAAATTCATATAAAACAAGACAATAAATTCAGTTAAAAGATAGTACAAAATGATTGAAGTAACATATTTCATGTTCAAAACAGCTGTCTTTTCAATTCAAAGTGTTTTGCACATCAGAGTTCTGAGCCAAGAAATTACACTCAGAAATTTTCTCCTATACAGTCTATACAGTTTAGCATAATTCCCTTAACAGTGAATCTATATCTTCTTGCCTTAGAGATGTGATGAAAGTAGAAAAGTTGCAGCCTCATGTAAAATATTCATGTAAATAAGGGAACTATTGATCTTGTTCTTTTTTTTATCCTACTTGTATAGAAATGAAACAATTCTCTCATGTAAGTAAAAGAAGGACAGAAGACCAATAATGGACTTGTAGACCTCAATATGTCATCCCTGTTGTTGTAATGTTTTCTATCTTTATACAAATTTTAATATGTAAAATGTTGTCCTGCGTAAATGTATAGAAGCACAGAAAGAGGAGCATGCTATGCAATGGAAATAAATAGCCATCTAAGTTCTTATGTACTTATTGCTTTAACCACTGATATTGTTGTTATACAATTACTATTTTGGGCATGTAGCAAACAAGTGCCATGAGAACAGTAAAAGATGTAGGAAAGTAGACTGGTGAACTGTCCACACATCTTGAAATTAGCCTCAAGATTATCACTTCTCCCATACTATGGTTGAAATAAAAGCTTTTGCATGTCAAATGAAATGTTTTAATTGTTGCTTCAGATTACAAAATGGGAGCCAGTTCTGAAAAGTCACAAGGATGAGTAGCATCATCGTTTATTGTACAATAAATTGTGACTTATATATACTCACATACAGGTGAACCTGGAGGTGGAGATGAAGGTAGGAGTATATGTACTGGAAAGAAGATAGATTTCCTTTCTTTTGGATTGTAGAGAAAGGAAAATTAGCAGAAAATTGTATTTAGAAAAATAGTTTGACATTTCGATCTTGGAAACTACATTTTTTCTATATTATATAGGACAAACCTTGTAATATGAAATAGAATCTTGAGATTAAAAAAAAACTCCATTTGCAATGGTAAGTGTCTAAAACATCTAAGTATATAAATTATTATGTATTTTCTTTCTGTCAATATTTTATACATTCAAACAGTGATAAATACTGCAAAAAGGAGATTGAAGAATAGTTTTTCATAATATCTTTTAGATATATGCCATTGCTTAAAGACAACAAGAAAAACATTTCCAAATTTGTTCTTTGAAAGGCACTGTACTCTAAGTCACAGTTCCCTAAATATTAAATGCTACTGAATTAAATAGAAACTAATTAATGAGTGTGTCTATGGCCATGCAAGATACAAAAATAAATTCTAAATCATAATCACAATGCAACGAAATGCACAAAGCTGATAGGATTAATCTTTTCCTGAATCTAAATGAGCAAGGCTATGGCTCAAAGATAGAATGCATGTATTGCCTGAAGAATCTTTCTAATTCAGTCTCAGTCCTAAGGCCACATAAAGTATGTAACTCTAAGGGTGTGGCCCCTGGAGCTCTTCCAAAAGTTGCTATACAGGTAATCCTCAATTTACAATCACAATTGAGCCCAGAATTAAGTGAGACATTTGTTAAGGGAGTTTTGCCCCCTTTTACGACTTTTCTTGCCACATTTGTTAAGTGAATCATTGCAGTTGTTAAATTAGTAATACGGTTGTTAAGTGAATCTGGCTTCCCCATTGACTTTGCTTGTCAGAAGATTGCAAAAAGTGATCACATGACCGCAGGACACTGCAACCGGTATAAATGTGAACCAGTTCTCAAGCATCTGAATGTAAATCCTGTGAACATGGGGTGAGACTATGGTCATAAGTCATTTTTTTTTAGATCCAGTGTAACTTTGAAGGTCACTAAATGAATTGTTGTAAGTCAAGGACTACCTGTACATTGTAATTATAATGAAAAGTAGTAACTACAGTGCTGCAGTGCTGGTCAAATTTAATCCTCCAGCACAGATAGGTAGTCAATGCCAATCCAATTCAAATAGGTGGAGAGTTAGATGTAATAGCCCACCCATCAAATTATTTCCTTCATGGGACGGTCATTGTTCTATAGATTTCTGTCTTTATTAGGCAATTATTTTGTAAAAAAAGGGTTCAAGCTGGAATACCTAAAGGCTAATCCTTTTAGGACTGTTTATGCTAATTATTCAATGTATTGTTTGCTGTGTCCCTGGAAAAGCCACTGGTAGCTTTTGAAATAGTTATTGATATAAATAATATATATAGGTATTATTATATTGTATATTATTCACCCCTCCCTTCTTTTGCCTGCTTTCATCCAATTTTTGCCAGTTCATTTTTTTAATATTAAAAAGTTTTTTATTTATAATACAATTAAAACAAAAATGGACAAGCGTGACATTCCAGAGTAAGTATTCCTAACAGTTTGTTTCTCATGGTACAAAAACTTAATACATCATTCTTAACCTCTGTATAAGCCTCATCCTTCTATGTAATACCATTAAATATACAATTATATGTACAGTTATATATATATTTCAATCCTATCATTAACTTGAGATCCGAGCAGTTCTCCTTAATTCATACCAACGGTAAAATTTGTCCCAGATTTCAAAGTATTCTAGTTCTGTCTTGTCCTTAATAATTATTGTAAGCCTGTCCATCTCAGCACATGAAAGGATTTTATACAGGATCTCGTCTTCCATTGGAATTCCTTTATTCCTCCAATTTTGAGCAAAAACCAGTCTGGAAGCCGTTAGAATGTGTAACATTAAATAAAGTACGTCTTTGTCATACTTTTGCATAGTTATACCTAATAGGAAAAGTTCTGGTTTTGGCTCTACCGCTCGCTCTAATATTTCTTCCAACCATTCTTTGATCCTATTCCAAAAATCATGAGCTCGTGTGCACCCCCACCACATATGATAGCATGTTCCAATTGTCAGATTACATTTCCAACATTTAGAGACATTGGAACACATTTTAGCTAATCTTATGGGTGGGAGATGCCATCTATAGAACATTTTGTAGAGGTTTTCTTTGTAAGAGGTGGCCAAAGTAAGCTTCTTGTTTCTTGCCCATAGTTCTTGCTTAGATGTGCAGATCAAAATTAAGACTAAAATCCTTGCTCCATTTTAACATAATCACTTTTACTTGTTCCTCATACATTGCCTGATCTAACAAATAGTGGTAATTTTTTTAATCATTTTATCCTCCGATCCCAATGTTATTTTATCCAATTCTATTGGTTCTAATTTAATGCCTAACTCTTTTTTTATCTTTCCAATATCTCACCTGCAGTTGCAGGTATGCCCACCATTCTAATTCTATCCCTTCATCCTGGAGGGTTTTCCTGGATTTCAATTCCCCTCTTTTATCTAAAATGTTTTTATATGTTATGATCTTATCTAACTGGGTAAATTTTGGGTGTACATATATTTTTAATGGTGAGATCCAACTAGGTACTTGGGTATAATTTGGTTGCCAAATTTTTGCCCATACATTGATAAGAGCTTGTCTAATATAGTGTCTTCGAAAATATTTATGTATTTTATATTTATGATCCCATAATATAGCATTATCTACGGTTTCAAAATGTAGGAGAGATGAAAGGTGAAGACCTCCCAGTAATAATGTCAGATATCCTAGTGGGAGCGTTGGGGTCTAGCAGAGAGGAGATGGCCAGTGAGATAGATGAGACCTATAGAATATACACAAATTATGCAAGACAACACAATCTTCCCAGAGAAGTGCATGTTAGATTTATTAAGAAATCAATTAGGGACGAAATTCTTTTCAGGTTCAGAGATGATACAGTGGAATACCGAGGTAAACAGCTGATTGTACTTAAACAAGTACCCAAAAGAGTGAGAGACCTGAGAAGGCCTTACCAATATATAACTTCCAAATTGATAAGGAAACATATCAACTTCAGATGGTTGACTCGGGAGGGATTCTGGTGACATGACAGGAGAAAAAGTTCGCCTAGACTCAATAGAAAAAGCAGAGGAATTCTACAGGGAAAACTTTGGCAGCAAGGAAGATTTAGCTGAAAGAGGGGCAAGAGAGGAAGGAGAGACACTAGTGCAAGCCATTGAAGCCAAAGGTAAACGAGTTGAGTTTCGAGAGGATATTGATGAAGGGAAAAATGAAGGGAAACAGGAGAAGAGTAGGTTTAAGGAAATTAAAGAGGCTAGACCGATAAGATCGACAGTGGAAAGAGGGAAGGATTTACAAACCCAACAGTCTAGATCAGCAATAGTAACCAGATCTAAACATAGATAAGGAAGGAAAAAATGTGTTGAATCTATATCTATTAATGTTAATGGCCTCAATTCTCCAATTAAAAGGAAGAAGTTTCTAAATAGGCTTAATAAGATGAATTTAGATATAATTATGTTACAAGAAGTTCACATAAAAAAACAACATCAATATTTATTAAATTGTCCTAAATTGGGGAATATGTTCATGGCACATTTGCAATATAGGAAAGGAGGAGTGGTAGTATATATTAAACAAGAAATTGTGGCTAAGCAAATTTATAAGATGGCAGAATCTTAATAGTGGAAGTAACTTTGAATAAAACCAAAATTCTCCTGGTTGGAATTTATGCCCTGAATGAAGGGCAAAAACGTTTCTATAAGAAACTCCATAACATTATTAGTCAGTTGGAATATGACAGCATTTGCATAATGGGTGACTATAATGCAGTTGTGGATAAAAACCTAGATTATAAATGTGGAAAGAGTAGAAAAAGAATTCAAGGAACAATACCTGATACATTTTTAAAAATGGCAGATGAGTTTAATATGCAGGATACTTGGAGAGAAAGGAATCTAGAGAAAAAACAGTTCACCTTTTACTCTGGATGTCATCAATCATGGTCCAGAATTGATATGATGTGGATGTCAGCTGACTTAAATTTAGAAGTAGAGGAAATTGTAATTGATTTGAACACCTGGGCTGACCACAATCCGATTAGAATTAGATGGAAGGGGCAAAAAAACATGAGGAGATGGACTCTGAAAAGGGCAATCTTAAATCATAAAGAATTCAAATTAAAATTAGAAGAACAATTGGACCTGTTTTTTAAGTTAAGAAAGAAGATACAAATTGCCAACATTTATGGAATACAGCCAAAGCCTACATGAGCGGCATTGCAATTTCTTATATGGCTAGGAACATAAAATCAAAACACAACGTCAAAGACAATTAGAAGAACAACTACATAAAGTTGAGGAAAACCTGCAAAAGGAACCACAAAGATGTGATCTGAAGCAACAGATAGATTTAATTAAACATAAGATGGATATTATCGTGAAGGGAGATTTAGGACAGCAGATAAAACGTACTAAACAAAATTTCTTCGAAAACGCCAATAAACCAGGGAAATGGTTGGCTTATAAAATCAAAAAACATAACAATAAGCAGAGGGTTACTAAACTTTATAATGCCAAGGGTGATATGGTATGCCAGAACGAAGGAAAGAAACTAGTGGCATATGAGTTTTATAAGAATTTATACAAAGATGACAAAAAGAGAAATAACTATGACATAGTACAGAATTTACAATTAGCTGATTTACCCAAGGTGCCAAAAGGATTTAAAACTCTGCTGAATAAAGAGATAACACATCTAGAACTCTCGGTCGCAATTAAGAAACAAAAGAATAATAAAGCACCTGGGCCAGATGGTATACCCGTAGAAATGTATAAAATTGCACAAGAATCTTTAAGCCCAATGCTGTTGGATTTATTTAATGAGGTTTTAACCCAAGGTAAAACACCATCTTCATGGGAAGAAGCCTTCCTCACTTTGATTCCTAAAGAAAACACAAACCTGGTGCAAATTAAGAATTATAGACACATTTCTCTTTTGAATTCGGATTATAAGATTTTCATGGCAATAATGGCGCAAAGACTTGAAAGGTTCTTAGTGGATTTTATACATTCTGAACAAAATGGCTTCCTATCTAAAAGATACATAAGAAACAATGTTAGGACTGTTTTGGACATATTGGAGTATTATGAAGTGCATAATGAAAAGCAAATGTGTTTAATTTTTCTTGATGCACAAAAAGCATTCGACAATGTAAAATGGGATTTTATGTTCAACCAATTATTGTATATGGATTTCGGGGAAAATTTCTTAAATATGTTTAAATTCGTCTATTCGAAGCAGGTGACCAAAGTAAAAATCAATGGAGAACTGATGGAGAGCTTCCAAATCCAATTTTTGCCAGTTCATATTTTGATACTGCTAATATTTAATAAATAAATTTCAAGCTATATTTTTTCTAGCTAAATTAAGTACTGATGTTCTTGCTCTGATCTAGATATAGAAACTGACAGCATGTGCTGGATGCAAACTAAACTGGACATTACTGACAGTAATTTTCCAATACTAAGTACAAGTTGAAGTAGTAAAATACTTTTATCTTTCTAGGTTTCAAAATTCACAGGATAATGACTGTTAACATAAAATAAAAAGATGTTACTGTTTGGGAGAAAGCCTATGAGAAATCTAGAAATATTAAAGTACAGAGACATATAATGACAACAATTCTATATATTGTCAGGCCATGGTTTTCCCAGTTGTAATATATGGCTGGATCATCAGAAAGTCTGAATAAAGGAAGATGTATGCTTTTGATCTGGTAGTGCTAGAGAAAATTAATCAGAATACCAGTCCATAAGAAAAACAAAAGAATCAGTACTGGATGAACAATATCAGAGTCCTTACTGGAAGCACGAATAATGAAACTAAAGATTAAATATTTTAATATTCTATGTGAAGGCCTGAGGCACTGGAAAAATCCATGATGCTTGGAAAAATTGAAGATAGTCAGAAAAGAGATGACCTCCAAGGTCCCTTCCAACTTTATTATTATTATTATTATTATTATTATTATTATTATTATTATTATTATTATTGATGAAAATGTGCTATTAAGAATTTAAAGAAGTAAGCATTTTTTGATATTCACTTATTTGTCCTAGACCTACCTATTTATTTGGAGTAAGGCCCTAGCATATTCTTGCTCTTCCCCAAAATTACACACTGTACTGGCTTAAAAGACCCCCTTTAGTATCCTAAGGGTTACTAATATCAGATAAATTAGTGAGAATACACAAAGTATAGACAACTAGATGTATAATAATTTTATGAAATCAGATTTTATTCTATGAACAAGAAGATTAAATATGTTAAAATTTCTATCATTACTTAGCTCCTTCTATATTTAGGACTACTTGTAACCATTCTACTACAATTCATGTCAGAATTAATTTAGGAATATCTATGCAGCTAATCAATAGTAGTTTTATGATGAAAAGAAGACTAAAAGAAGACTATCTATTTATTTTCCTTCCTTGTAAGAAAAAATCCCTATAAAGTACCTTTAGGCTTCCATAAGAATATATACTATGAAGTATGGTAGGTTTCTTCAATGTTAAAACAATCAATTAAAAAAAAGGAATGAAAAGTTTCTCAACCATAAATATCCTAAAGTTCAGTTTTATATCTAATGTAGACATTTTTTCCTATAGAACTTTAATAAAAAAATGAAATTTTACTGAATTGTAAAACAGTATCCAAAATTACTAAGTAAAAGAACCTACTTAATTTATTCTGGTTTTTTTCCTGAAGAATAAATGAAATATTTACGGTATATGTGTAAACAACAACTATATATCATTAGTTATTCTTAATCAAATCCAGTCCCTGCTCATAGCTACATAGGCTCTTAGCCAACATAGTTTAGAATAGAATGGCATCCAAGAACCATGGTGGTGCAGTGGTTAGAATGCAGTATTGCAGGCTAACTCTGTCCACAGCCAGGAGTTTGATCCTGACTGGCTCAAGATTGACTCAGCCTTCCATCCCTCTGAGGTTGGTAAAATGGACCCAGATTGTTGTAGGCAATTTGCTGACACTGTAAATTACTCAGATAGTGCTATAAAATGCTATGGAATAGTATATAAGCCTAGGTGTTATCTTTCTATCTCTGTTGTAACTTTTATATTATTTGTTATTGTGGCTTTCCCCCCTTTTTAAAGTATCTCAAACCAGCATTTTCATGTGATAATTGAAATAGTAAAAACCCTCACGAAAAAGAAAGCCAAGCACAGTAATAATATATTGAGGGTTAATAAGGTATTGAGGGTTAATAAGGTTATGACAGTGTAACAACATTATTCAAATCCAATGACCCAAATCCCACACATATTAAAGCAGGCTTAGATACATTTATGTTGTTCAGTTTACAGTGGCTTTTATAGGAATGTTCATTTTATGCACTTTTTATTAGTTTATTTTAAAGTAAATTCTATGGTGCTTGGTATATGTATTCTGATTGCAGCCTTAATGAGTTATGCCAAAGATCCCCTTTTGGGCACCAGGGACCAGTTCCGTGAAGAGAGGTTTTCCCGTGAAGCAGAGGGTGCATGGTTTTGTGTGCTGCCTGATTTCACAGATGGGGATTTGCTTGTTTATGCAGATCAGTTGCTGGCCTGCTGCGGCCTGGTACTGGTCCATGGACCACGCGTTGGGGACCCTGAGTTATGCTGATGAAGGGAATTGTGACATGCAGAAATTTTGTTCACATGGGAAACATGTGAGGACAATCAGCATTCTTCCTTCTCCAATTCTTCACAGGAACTATGCAGAAAAAAAAGGATGAAAGATCTTTCATTTAATACATTCAAACTATGGGCAAAAACAACTACCGGTATAAAGAACTTATTTCCTTTCACATTACTATGTGTCCTGTTCTCTGTCTTGTTCCCTCTTCCCCTCAATTTTTTTCTCATTCCACCCCCACTTTTCTCATCCAAGCTGACTTCTATCTGCTGCACTCACCCAAACTTCCTGTCTTATATTTACTTTCTATTTTCATATCCATGGGAATGGAATTTCTTTCTCAGTAATCACAGCTTTGCTACTGATACTCCTGGGTTTGCTATCACCTTTGACTCATGTTATTTCTATAATAAATTTATTAAAAGAGACATCCTTCCATTTGTATATGCATTCCGTTTCTCTTTCTCTCTCAGACCTCTTGCCCCAATTTTATAGCAAAATCTATTTTGAACATTCTCTATTTTATTATCAAAATAACAAGGTTATAAAAATAATGTCATTAAAATAGATTGTCTATGTGTGTGATAGATACAAACATCAAAACAAGTAATGAAATGGCAGCTGCTCCTTCAAATAAATATTCTCTCTAGAATCAGTTTTTAGTTTTGCTTTTATTTCAGCCATTGACCATTGTATAACAAATAAAATTACAAACACAGAAAAATAGTATGACAAATAAAATATCATATTACTAAAACAAAATAGAAAATTACTAGCATAAAATTAAAGAATAGAAAATATAATACCGAGAAAAAAAATCTATACAATCACAATCTGCAATATAAAGGCTTTAAATAGTTAAACTAGATAACTATAAAAACATAAGAAATACTAGAATCCCTAAAATGGTAAAACAATTTAAAACTATCCTAACTTGTAGTGAGACAGATACTAGCATTATTGTAGGTATACAATAGATTTTTTTGTTTGTTTGTTTCTCTTTAGTTGTGACCGATTCTCAGAGAGTGCCTGGACAAGAGCCTGCAGTTTTCTTGACAATGTTTTCATAAGTCATTTGCCTTTGCCTCCTTCCAAGGGTTGAGAGGAAGTGACTGGCCCAAGGTCACCCAGCTGGCTTTATGCCTAAAATGGGACTGGAACTAATGTTCTCCCAATTTCTAGTCTGATGCCTTAAGCACTATGCCGAACTGTCTCTCTATATAAATTATAAACATATAAATAAAAATTAGAAGTAGGAGTGAACTAAAAACATAGTATAACTAGAATGAGTGACTGTGTGTGTGTTTAAGAGAAATTGTGCATGTACATGCATATATGAAGTTTACAAAATACACTGATACAGGTTAATCTAGGCCCACCTCATTAGGAAAAAGCATTTGTGTTCAAACATAGCTCAGATACAGAACCAAGGTTATTGTCTGAAATCCCTGCTTCCTGATCAGCTAGCAAGAGGGTAAGATGATCAGACTTTATCCTGCTTGGGTATTATGTTCTGAACACACAATTTGGAATATAGTCATTCTGAAGAGATTGAATCGAAAGCTGTTTTAAATTAATAATTGAAACATGTAAGGATCCCCTGAATACATATTTTTGTTAGATACGGTAAAAACAAGCATTGGTTCATAGCTGACATCTCCAACCTGATTTTCAGCAAAAATGCTTTAATGTTCTAACCAGTCCATTAATTCCCCTCCCCCAAAGTTTAGTATAGTACTTATTAATAATGCTTAATATGCAAATTGTATATTACTAGGATGGATCAGAGCTATAATTTTTTAAAATATACAAATGAAAATAGAAGTGTTTCATTCTGAGGGCACTTTTAGTCTGACTTATGATTATAAATAAAACTGTTAACACTTATGTTAAGTAGTCAGTGTTTGATTGAATCAGCCACAGAGGGATACTTCCCCCAGAATCTTTACTATTTACTGGTAGTTCTCCTGAAACACTTTGGTGACTATAGAGTTGCACTTTCAGAAGCATAAAGAGATGGATAATAAACTTCCACATGGAAGCCAGCACTGAAACCTCTAATTTATAGTAACGTCTCTCAAATGATCATAGTTGGTACTCTCATTCAATTTGGAGGCTTGAATCAATTTTTTCCCAGAGAGCTTTCTCTATATCTCTGCAACATCTCTACCCCCACAAATATGGGGTGTATATTTAGAGACCCATTAGAAACAGATTATTAAAGCTATGAGCACAGCAAGAATTATGACAATGAATAGTTCAAAGATAGAGAGCTGTGCAGGATAAATGCCTTAATACAACCAGAAATATTTAGGTTACTGAAAACTAGCTATCATTCAGATGTTGTTTGAAGTGCAATAATTCATCTTAATAACTATAATTCATGTTTTATGTTTAACTAAAATGACTACAACTGGGACACATAAAACAATAATAATTTTAAATATTATGCTGTGTTTCAAAAATATTTAAATTTCACTTTTTGTACTTTGATTTTTATTTGCATCTATTCTCATCTAGTTATGGCATCAGAGCTGAGTTCTCCAGTGTAGTAGTTTAAAAATGAGCAAAATAACACATTAATAATATCAAAGGTGATTTAGCTGTCCATCATTTTGTAGAAAGATATTCTGTCACACTATCAATACCTTCTGAAAAACTGCTGAACAAATAATGAGATAAATTAACATGTACACTGCCTTTGCGCATATAATCATTATGTGACATATTTGCATATGGAAGGGAAATCAAAATTGTAATTTAGAATTTTATATTGGAACTGTGCAGTCATTCATATGCATGTGAATATACCCAAGCATGCATGTTCACTACCATACTTTCTCCAAGTTATTTGGTTTTAAATATGTGGATATAGATTCCTTGAATGTCAATGCTATCATATGGTCAACATTTTTTCTTATTCCATATTGATGTGCACATTGAAGAAGTATATGCACAGTGTTATACATTGTGCTGATTATTGGGAGTTGCTTGAAACTTGGTCAAGTGTTAATTTTCCTTTAATAACATCTAAGCACTATTTCTGGTTAATAAACATGATCACAATCTTCAAACCATACTAATATTTCGTAGAATGTTCACAGAATACCCATCCTCCCCAGGATGAATTAGATAATGTGGCACTTAATTTATCAGACATGCTTGTTTAGAATTACCCATATTGATGGTCATGTATCTATTAATCAACCAATAGAACTCTGATATAATAGTTTTGAAGAAATGAGGCTGGGATTCTAAACAGAACTCTGGGGAGAAATGAAATCTCACTGCTATGAAGTTACTTCATTAACTCCAATTGTTCTGAAGTCTATCATGCATTTAAAAGATGCAGATGCTTTCAGCAATAATAAAGTATGGATCCCAAGAGTAATGTTGCTGTGAGAAAATATGTACTAAAAACTGCATAAAGTCAATGTTAAGGATCTAGCTTAATTATTATTGAAAGAAGTAAGGAAATACTTTTTTCCCTAGCAGCCTTTCATTTGGGATGTAAGTCCTGAAGTGGAACACTGCCTGTTTCAGAATGAAAAGCTTAGCTTTTATATGGAAGCCTCCTTGCATGGGGGAAAGAAATAAAGATCATAAATCTTCAGTCAAGATAATCATGAAGGTTTCATCTAGATTAACCATGATATAATGCTATTTCTTTCTAAAATTTGTTATTTTTATGTTCTCACTAATTTTCTGGAATATAATTCCTATCTAAAATACACTTTAATGAAGGCAATGTCTGCTTAGGTTTGTTAAGGTCTAACATAATATTATGGTAAGAATAGATATTTCTATTTACTTATACATAAATGAATATAGATTTGACAAAAATAGTATATCATAATCATAGGAATAAAAATGTTACATGGAGCATAGCAGTTTTTTTTTTAACTTTGAGGTGACTAAAGGATGCTTATGCTTCTTTTTAACTTAAAAAATATCTCTACTACCCTCACTCACAGCAGCAAAGATCATATGCTTCTATCTTGCTGCCCTTTTTTTTTAGGATCCCATAAAATTACATGGTCAGGTAATCATTCATGGAAGAATATGAAAGGTGACAAAAAAACCCTGCATGTTGCAATAAACAAATGAAAATATCTGATGGAATATTTAAAATTAAAAAACAGACAGAGACAGACAGAAAGTTTCATCAGTTGTTTCTATGGTCTCAAAACTTGTGTAATTTTTTAATAGATACTTTACTTCCTCTTGTGAAAGAGGCTGAAGAAAAAGGATGTTTCTTGAAAAAACCAAAAAACCTTACCAAAACAGGAACATGCCCTATACTGAAATTGAAGTTGTCCAAATATCTGTCTTTACATAGATAGTACTTTATAGTTCTTATTCTTATAATCTGCATATATATCTTAGACCATAATTAAAAATATTCTGAATCATAAGACTGAACAATGATTTATTTTTTTTATCCACTATACCTGCTTTTATGTTATAAGAGATACCCATGAGGTTATTTCTGACTGGCACAGATCTATGAAATATATGGAATGTGGCTTTCTAAAAGACTCTTTTGTGACTATATATGGAATAGGTTTGACTGAAAGGACAAGGTACATTTTACTGTGCTGTGAGACTGAAATGTTTAACTGAGTTTTTAATCTTGCACTGATGTGTGCTGTTTAAATGACAGCTAGATGAAAACTGTGTCAGAGGTTATTGCATGCAGCTGAGAATGAGAACAGAAAAAAAAATCAGAGTAGCAGGGCAGTTCTTTACAAAGGTATAAGGCATGAACTAACCAAATGCAGCTGGTTTTGGGCATGACCAGGTATGCTTTGAATACAGTAGTGCTACTATCTTTTTATTCATTTTCAGTTGTATTTATGGTGAACAAGACAGTGAAACAGACTATATTTTCTCCTGCAAACCTTTAATTAAACTCTGCTCTAATTCAGAAAATATAACATGGTCATGTGATTTACTGCTGGTTAATATAAGTTTCTTTGTATAGATTCTAGTGCATATTATAACATTCATTTTATACATTTAAGTCAACATCATTTTCATAGTCTGTTTTGATATGCAGTATCAACTTGAATAGGAAATCTTGCCTTGTTACCAGGCAAGTATTATAATGCCTTCCAGAGAAAAATATGGAAGTTCTCATCTCAAATGAGCTGTCTACAAGCATAAAGCTGTTAATACTTCATGAATTCTGTATTTATCAGAATTACGGCTCAATAAATTGAATGCAATACTTAAATTTATCCTTTTGTAAAATAGAAATAAATATTAATTCATTTGTAGATAACAGTCTTTATGATATTAATAAAGTCAGTTTTCAGGTAATATGTGAATTAACACCATGTGGAAAGAAATCTCTTAAGTTTGGAAGCTCTTAAATCTGCAGAAGTGTGTTAGTAGGTAAGGTATATTGATTTTTAAGCTGATATTTTTGATGAACAACACTTCCAGTCTGGGATGGGAACAAAATCATATTATATTTTAATGGAATGATGGACATTCCTTCTTGTGTACAAAGGTGTACAGAAATAGGCCATGTACTTTGTACCCAATGTTTTATATGATACCTTGCCCTGCCCCAACATTTTTAATCAAATACAAGTGTCTAAAATGAGTATCCTGGCTGGAACAGCTGCTCTTGGAGAGACACTCTCTGGATTTGAAATCACTAAGCTGTAAAAGTTTCCCAGCCACATAAACCTCTATTCTATTCATAAAACAATATCTTAGATAGTGAGATGGGCAGCATATATATTTAATTAATTAATTAAAATAATGGTCATTATGATGTGTACAAGTCATAATTTAATTGTCTTCAGGAGTCTTCATTCTGTTATAAATAAAAAATACTTTATTAATCTACTAAACAAAGCATATACAAGAGCATATTCTATTGCTCTCTTTCTGTGTGTGTGTGTGTGTGTTTCACTATATGCCATTATTTCTGGAATGCCAATAGGTTACTCTCCACATGCAATTCTTTACCTCTGAGTTTTTTGTCATATTGAACATCATGCAAAATCTTACTTGAAAGAGGAGAGTCTATAGTGGAGGTCAAAACATCACAATGGTGACCACGATCATGCAAGCAAAGCCTCATCCTACAAGTGAAGGTGGCAATCATAGATGCTTCTGGCTTGAAAGCTTATTTCAGGGTAGAAGTATAACTGTTTACATAGCATCAAACCTGCTGGCTTCACTCTTACAACAGTTTTTTTATCTATTTAGTTTATGGATCTATCATGTCCATTGATCTAATATGTGCAATAAGCATGTTAGTACTGCATGGTTCTAAAAAAAAATCTATTGTGACATTTGCTGTTTCATATTTTTAATGGAAACACATAGTATAGGTATTTAAAAGATACATATTTCAAAATTAACACATTCCCTTAAGGACTTCTGGCATGGGTAAGGTTATTTCCAAAGCAACTTTTAACTTGGTCCCTCACATAAGAAGAAACACTCAAGAAATTCCTGTGAATTTAACTGTATCCAGACTAAAGGACAAGGCCTTACAGGATGTGAAATTTTAGTTCGAGCATTTTTCTCAGAGTCCTATTGCAATTTATGTGGATCCGTTGAGTAAAGAATAATGTGCACTAGAAAAGCCACTGACTGTCTGAGAGTATGAAAGACATTTATGCTAAGCTTGTTTATTGCACATGAAATTACTTTGAGTTCTGATCTATTCCCAACTGCAAATAAATCTTTCAAATCTCAAAACAATTGAATGCTTTTAAATAACCTCACTAACAACAGAGATGAAACCTCAGAGCACTTTCTGAGTCTTGCTGTCTCCCAGTTTCTTAATAAATGCCAAAAATATAGAGGGAGCTTTTCTAATGGCAGACTGTCTTACTAAGTGCTTTGTTAAAAACTGACTTTCTTTGAAATAATGAAGAAATTTCTAGCATAACTCCAAAATCCATAGTGGGGTAGCTATGCCACTTTGAAAATTTGTATACTCTTTTGTGCCATTTTCTTTGGTCTTTATAATTGCATTATTCAGCTATGGATTTTGGATTTTTTTCACAAAGCAAGTCAAGTATGACTGCTTTTTATTGTTATAATTCTATTGTTATAAAAAAAGGTAGGATTCAAACATTCTATTCCAATCATGGGGAAAAAAAGAAAGCATGTGGAACTGCAAAAACCTGTCATTTCTTCCTTTTTATTCACTGGAAATTACTCATACATTCAATGGCTTCAAATTTATATTATTATACAGTTGATCAGCTTAAACTGATGTTCTATTTCCTCATACAAATGTAAACCTAGGAAGCACAATAGGATTGGGATCTTCATGAAAGCTATTTTTTTTAATAAAAATTCTTTTATTAAAACCATTAACATTGAACATAAAAACATATTATGCAGCAATCATCATGACACTATTTTAATCTTTTTTTCCCATGTGTAGTTTTATTTCTCTCTTTCTAGTTTGCAGTTCACATACTCACTATATTCTTTTGTTATCCCAGGCTACAAATACTGATACTATGGAATATGAAAAGAAATACCTATTATTATTGAGAATACCATCCCCATCCTCTCCTTATCCAGAAAGGATACAAAGAACTAGTTTCTTTTCTTTGTCACAGACTTCATGGAGCCATCTTCAGTTCGCCTTACAGGCAAACTAGCCTTATTACCAATGGGCTCTTTTATGATTATAAAATTGCTATCCAGAAAAGCTAAGCCATCTTATTGGGAAGATAATGAACCTGACAGGTTTCATAACTGCATAAAATATTTCAGAGAAGAAATGCAAGGATAACCTTGTTAAATCTATAGATAGTCCTCAACTTATGATCACAATTGAGCCCAAAATTCCTTATGCTAAGTGAAATATTTGTTAAGTGAATTTTGCCCCATTTTATGTCCTTGTTTGCCACAGTTGTTAAGTGAATCATTGTAGTTGAGTCAGTAACGTGATTGTTATATGAATCTGGTTTCCCCATTGACTTTGCTTGTCAGAAGGTTGCAAAAGGTGACCACATGACTCTGGGATATTGCAATCATTATAAATATGAGTAAGCCGCAATGGTTGTGTAAGTGTGAAAAACTGCCATAAGTCCCTTTTTCAGTGTCGTTGTAATGGTCACTAAATGAACTGTCATAAGTTGAGGATTATCTGTATTCCCTTTTTTAGGTTCAGTTCTTCTGAAATGAAACATTCCAGATATGCTAGATAATTTACTTGATATTCTAGACCAGGGGTGTCAAATTGCCGGCCCACGGGATGGATGCGTCACAAGGAAACTGCGCCCACCCCATTGCTGGCAATGGGGAAAAAGTTCTGATACATCACACGACATCACGTGATGTCACAAGTTTGACATGTCTGTTCTAGACTAAAGGAGCCATCTTTAGTGGAAAGAACTGTTTAATAACAGAAACACAATTATATGTCGCTATCTGAGTTATTGCAATTAAATTAGATCTTTATGCAAATCAATGTTCATTTTATACATTGCATTCTGAATTATCTGTTTTAATCTTATTATAGTAATAATAACAATGATAAAGTTAGAAGGGACTTTGGAGGTCATCGAGTCCAACCCCCTGCTCAGGCAGAAAACCCTATACCATTTCGGACAAATGACTGTCCAGTTTCTTCTTAAAAACTTCCAGTGTTGGAGCATTCACCGCTTCTGGAAGCAGGTTGTTCCACTGGTTAATTGTTCTAACTGTCAGGAAGTTTCTCCTTAGTTCTAGGTTGCTTCTCTCTTTGGTTAGTTTCCACCCATTGCTCCTTGTCCTGCCTTCAGGAGCTTTGGAAAATAGCTTGACTCCCTCTTCTTTGTGGCAGCCCCTGAGATATTGGAACACTGCTATCATGTCCCCCCTCATCCTTCTCTTTGTTAAACTAGACATACCCAATTCCAGCAACCGTTCCTTATATGTTTTAGCCTCCAGTCCCCTAATCATCTTTGTTGCCCTTTTGTCCACTCTTTCTAGAGTCTCAACATATTTTTTACATCGTGGTGACCAAAACTGGATGCAGTATTCCAAGTGTGGCCTTACCAAGGCATTGTGAAGTGGTATTAATACTTCACGTGATCTTGATTCTATTCCTCTGTTAATGCAGCCCAGCACTGTTTTGGCTTTTTTGGCAGCTGCAGCACACTGCTGGCTCATATTTAAATGATTGTCCACTAGGACTCCGAGATCCCTCTCACAGTTACTACTAGTGAGCAAGGTACCCCCTATACTATACCTGTACATTTGGTTTTTCTTGCCTAAATGTAGAACCTTACTTTTTTCACCATTGAATTTCATTTTGTTAAATAGCGCCCAGTGTTCAAGTCTGTCCAGATCCTCCTGTATCCTAAGCCTGTCTTCTGGAGTGTTAGCTATTCCTGCCAGCTTGGTGTCATCTGCAAATTTGATGAGTTCCCCATCTATCCCCTTGTCCAGATCGTTGATGAAGATGTTGCAATTGGATTTTTCTTCCTTTCTATTATATAATGCTATACCTTTGTTACATTTATGAGATATATGTATTAGATTGCCTTTATATTAGAATTTTGTATGTATGAGAATGCACAGCGATCCATCCTGACCCTGTTTTCCTTTACTCTAATAACAAAGTTCCATACTATGTAGAGCACCTGACTTGCATTCAAGTAGATATGAGTAGAATGCTTATTCAGGTCTTGACAATTAACATGGCAAGGTCAGTGATTAATGGAATGAGTGCCAGAGGGTTATCTATAAGCTATTTATGCATTTATTTCCTTCAGTGGATGATTAAAAAGATAGCAGTTCTTGTCAAATTTATTTTTCCTATCTGTTTATCACAGAAGAACACAGAACTGTTCTCTTGATACATCTCTCCTTGGAATAATACATAGCTACTCAATGGCAGATATAATTTATAACCTGTTTGCTGTTATTTTTTTCATGAATAGGTTAGTAGTATTATTGATTTATTTTTAATTAAAAGCTACACCCTGCTGTTCTAGTGTTTAAGCACCATTCTGTGATGTTTACACTATAGGCTACAATAACAGGACACAAAGATATTTCCAGGACTTAAAGAAAGTTGATCAGCCTTCTTTGCATATCTAACAGTTCTCATCTTCTTTTATTCAATGTTATGTCCTTGATTCTGCTGTAGAATATTTCACAATAATCCATAGGAGATTCATCGTGGAATTAAAAGAGGCATAACATTATTTGTTTAAGAAAGCAGGTAAGTGAAAACAAAAGATCCTGATTATTACTATTTGTCTCACACAATGCATAATTCAATTTTAAAAAGGACAGACACCTTTCTTTCACAATGTTTTCTTAACTCTTACCTCTTGTAACCCATCCCTTATTTGAGATTCATTGATGACATTTTCATATCTTGACCCATGAGAAATAATCTGCAATCAACTTCTGTCAAGACTTTAATCCAGGGGTTCTCAACCTTGGCAACTTTAAGACTTGTGGACTTCAACTCCCAGAATTCCTCAGCCAGCTCCACAAGTCTTAAAGTTGCCAAGGTTGAGAACCCCTGCTTTAAGCACTTCAACCCAATGATTTTATAGAATAAGTCTACTTTCTTGATGTTTTAATAAAATTGAAGAATGAACACATAAACAACATAAAGAAACCTACAGATCATCATGCATATCTACCGGTATATGCTTCTAGCTTCAATCCAGAACACACATCAAATCTATTATATATACCACTACCTGGCTATAGATATTGCAGAATCAAGGACATAATATAAGTACATAACAAAAGGATATAAATTCTGGAAATATCCTTGTATCCTGTTATTGTAGCTTATAGTGTGAACAGCACAAAATGATGTTTAAACACTAGAAAACTATAACTACATTTATTTTCAAATGCATTTGAAATTATACGGTATATGCTAGGGCTTAATCAGTGGTGGTCCAGGGGATAGGAAGTTGGCTTAGGGATAGATCCAGATTGTGATTCTTACTGGGACACTTTCTGAATAGAGACCTGTCACAAGACAGTCTAAAAAGGGAACATCAGAATAGCACTGGTTGTCTTTTACAGCTTACATCTCAAGCCACTTAAAGAAGTAATTAATATGTTATAATCCAACTGCACTGCACTTTCTCAATGTCTTCATGGTAGACCCTTACATACAGACAATTGCCAAACCTGAAACAAATGTAACAAACAACAAGAAATAAAAGAACAATCATATCAACACATAAATCAAACCTTCTAATAAACTCAAATGTCTACTTTGCTGCCAAATTTACACCAACGCAACATCACAAGGACCAACAACTTCACACAAAAAAATAATGGTACTTTCACATTCTCTTCTTCTAATGCAGAAGTTCCCAACAAGGGTGCTCGCATCCCCTGGGGGTATGAGACGATATTTCAGGGGCTGCAAAATCTTGGGTTTTCAAAATTATAGTTTATATACATAATTCATTGCCATTATTTCAAACTTTTGTAAGGGGTGCAAGAATATATCAGAAGTGTTCTAGGGGTGCAGGGTATAGAAAAAGTTGGGAGCCACTGTTCTAATGTGATATGTACCATCATCTGTCAGCAATTTCCCTCTGACAGGCTATGTAGACTTCTCCCTCAAAAAGAATGAACATACAGGACTCAAAACAAAGACAAAATAATAGTAGGCTATGGGGTGGCATTACTTCCTATCCACTATACCATCCCTATATATCTGATAAATG
This sequence comes from Bothrops alternatus, assembly GCA_034064705.1. Classification (NCBI taxonomy): domain Eukaryota; kingdom Metazoa; phylum Chordata; class Lepidosauria; order Squamata; family Viperidae; genus Bothrops; species Bothrops alternatus. The sequence continues at coordinate 6,899,855 of JARGCV010000081.1, read as the reverse complement.
TTAGTAGAATTTCAACTTCTTTCTATTATTCTAGAAAGGAAAATATTTATAGCTCAGAGATTTTTTTTTTAAGGTTACATGATTAAGAATATTGATTTCCTGGGATTTTCATTCATATGAAAAAAATGTATATAGACAAAAAAGAGTCTTTTTTATAGTTATTTGTCCAGCAATAGAAAGTATAGTATGGCTAATTCACTTGTCCCACTCCCAATAAATGCAAACAGAATTTAAAAAGAACGTCTTGTCACTATACCAAGCTAAAGATATTTAGAATTAGCTACATTAGATACTATAATGATTGTTTCTCCCATATTTCAAGTTAATACTCATCTGAAGTAATTGTTTCCTTTTGTTTTGAATAGCTCTGCTTGTTGAACTGAATTTTGAATGCAAGTTATGTTCTTCCTTCCTTCCTTCCTTCCTTCCTTCCTTCCTTCCTTCCTTCCTTCCTTCCTTCCTTCTTCTTTTTTCTTCTTTGTGTTCTATTTCCTTTCTTTTATTTTTATAGATTTTTACTGGTAATAGCAATTTTATTATTGTGATTATAATATTTAATACAATTATTTTTAAAATAGAAGTCAATAAAAAGATTACAAAATTATATAGTAGTTGAACCTAACCGTCAGGGAGCTGATAATTTTTTAAGGTTCATTTGAACTGATTTTATGATAGCGAAATTTCTTTGCAATACCAATGAGCCATGGACAATCATTATATATCATGTAGAAGTAATTCCTTGCTGATATGTAAAAGACAGACTCAACTTTTTCTAGAAGATACTCAGCATGAAATCAATGTCTCACTAAACTATTGTCTTCCTTCCTTCCTTCCTTCCTTTTTCTTTCTTTCTTTCTTTCTTTCTTTCTTTCTTTCTTTCTTTCTTTCTTTCTTTCTTTCTTTCCTTCTTTCTTTCTTTCTTTCTTTCCTTCTTTCTTTCTGTCTCAGAATATCATAGCAGTAGAGTATGAAGGAATAAGTTGGTATTCTTTTGGTGAATAAAGAATGTTGTAAAACTTCTTTCCATTTTCATCTTCTAGCTAAAGGTAAAATATAATAGATGTATCATACCGGTATGTATCATATATATTACTAGAGCTGAAAATGTAGATACAGTATTTGTTCTATTTTCAACAGTATAAAAATTTAAGTAACTATACATTTTTAGAGATTATTCTGTCTGTTTATTGACACTAAATTTTTATATTCAAATATAATTTCCATGGTGAAAGAAACTGATGATATAAGTCAACATTCTTTCAACAGTTCATTAATTTCCTTTTTGTACACAGCAGCAAGACTCACTTTCTTTCATAACCACCTGATTCACTTCAGATAATGGAACATAACTGTAGTAGACTTTGTCATAAATAATTTAGTGGGAGGTGCATGTACATCTCATACTAATAAGATATGTTTCTATAACGTTGGCTATATAACTGTGTCATAATACTGTTTTTTAAAATTTATCAGTTTATTCAGAAAATTTTCATCATTATCCTTTTATGTTCAAATTAAACTTCAGTTCAGACTTGATATACTGATCTGTCTACTCATCATAATACTTGAATTATAAACAAAAAAAATCTATAATGCAGCCATTTAGGAAATATTCATAGAAAACCACCATCTTGACAGCAAAGAATATATTATAAAAAAACAACCTTTTTCTGACTAGAGAATAACATGTTTAGATAAAAATAAAAGTATATTTTAAAATGCAACTTTCTGTCCTGTTTTGTCTCATATGAATTTTAATATATGAGGGAACAGCTTCCCCAAAAAATTATGATGCTCAGCAACTTATCTATTGTACTGCTTAAATAGTGGATTTCATTGCTCAGGTCTTGAATTCATTCTTATTTTTATATGCTATCTAAAACTCCCTTTCTTCATGAGGCTGTTAAAGAATATCATATGAAGGAAATTAATGTTTGCTTTTTATTTTAAACCCTACTATTAATATGTAGCAATCTCTTCACATAAGAAATTCAGCATAAGCAAGAGACAATTGACTGGAATTTCATTTTTGCCTGCACCTGTCTTGCACAATTATATATCAAGTTTTTGTTAGTTCTAACACTGAACAGGACACTTCTCATTCCTGTCTAAATCACTGTCTTGCCATAATGGAGAAGAGTATATTACAAGTGCTTAATTGTAAATACAGTGATTCTAAGAAGTTCACTTTTCTAGCTGTATGTTATTCCTACATAAATTTTATAGAAGGAAGAGATGCTCTGATTAGGATAAAGTGGTTTTTCAAATGGTCTTAATATACAAAATCGTAGTATATGTCAGTGTTTTCAATTTTAGATATGTGAATATGTATCAACTTCAACTCCCAGAATTCCCCAGCCAGCCAGCCAGCATATAGACACATAGAAGTTCCTGCCTACTTAAGATTCCTGACCATGGACACAACTGCCTTTAAGTAAAAGGTAATGGAGCAGATTATTGGATATTACTGTAGGTTTATTTATGCAGTGCAGACTGAGATTCTCTGTGTCAAAGAACAGTTGGAAGAGGAATCTGCCCCTGAGGACCCAGCAGGAGGAAGCCCAGGATTATAAAGAGAAACTGACTGGTGGAAAAAAATTGCACACTTTGGAAAGAACAGACCTGGCATCAGAGAGGACAGTTTGATAAAAGGGCGCTCAGAAGATAAATACTGTTACCTTTTTTTATTCTCCTCTCTAGGCTAAAACAAGCCCAAGAAAGGAAAGGACTACATCTGTCTAACATATCAAATATGTAAAATGTGAGTGAGATAAATAGGAAACTATAAAAGGCTCTGTATAGAAATCTAGGTGGAATTTTTTGGCCAAGGTTACAAGGAAGGACCATTTTTTAATTTGAAAAACACTGCAACAGCAAACACTGTAATTTAGAGAACAACCTGTGTTTCTATTACTGTCCCTTTTTTCCACCTTCTGAGAAAAAGTATCTTTTTGTTTCATGCTAATGCCAATCTAGAGGATACTGTCTTACACAAAAGTTATATTTCCAACTACAGTGTGCATGCAAAGTACCTGCTAACCAACAAAATGTATTTTCATCACAGTATGCTTTGGGTGTAAAGTGGAGGAATATTGACAAACAAAAAATTTAAATAATCTATTCCTCCCTCCCTCCCTTCCTTCCTTCCCTCCCTCCCTCCCTCCCTCCTTTCTTTCAAAAGTAATAGAACGTGAATTCAGTTTCATTCTTTCACATTATATTTGGTATTTGAAATACACTGCTTCTGAATCTTGAAATAATCTGTTTCTTTGTGTAAAATGAGGGAGAAAGACCTATGTTCTCCATCATCTAAAGAAACACCATGCCTTGAACAGGTTCTGCAGCAAATGTATCCCCATTGGATCAGGCTTCCATTGATTCACATATCTCTAATCAAAGAGAATTTTACTCAAATCAGAAACCTACAAAAAGCTTTAATTTTGGACCTCTTGCTGCTGGGTCATATGCCTTGTGCCTGCAATTTGAATGTATTTGTTCATTTGTGGAACAAGTGGTAAGTTTATCTATTTAAAAATAGACTTTTTTTTTACTTGAGGCACTATGTTTTCACATATTTTGAGAACAGCTATAGAAAACTAGAAGAACAGATCAGCAACTAATACTAGTCAATGACTCATAGATAGTAATAGAAATACTAATAGAAATTAAAGTGGAATAATTAAAACAGTGATTGCATTTCATTTAGTATTATTTCACCTGTCTTATTGTGGCAACCAAGAAAACATTTTGAAGCATCACTGTATCATATAGAAGTTCATGAATAATACATGTTTTGGATAAATGTGTTGATCTTCAAATTTTAAAAAAAGTAATGAATGTTATCTACATTTTATCATAATCTATTAATAACAGAAGCAATGAAATATGAATATAGACCTTTACTTCTTTTATATATTCACTCTGTTTCCAAGAAAGAGGTTACTACCTCCCCACTAAAATTAGAAATAACTGCCATAAAAAAGGTCAACAAGAAAGAAATGTATGCATGTTAAGTGCATTACAAAAATAAATAAATAACAATGAACAATAATGGTATTGTATATAGTGGATGTACCTGAAAATAAGAGTAGATACAAGACAACTAGATAGCTCTCATTCCTGGGGTAGGGAGGAATAATTCAAAAATGTACATGCTGGTTAACTTAATCTGAAACATATGAACTTTGACAGAAAACAACATTAAAGAGTCTTGAACAAATTTATTAGTCATGGGATAATAATAAGACGTGTCTTTTATATTTGGTGACTGGTTAAAGAACAATAAAGATAATGTTTTCTGAATAAAAGGATGGAAATCTCTTACAAGGACTTCATTTATTCTATCCATTCTTTAAAGTTGTTTATAAATGATTCAAGGATGAGGACTGAGATGGCACCAAAAGAGAATATTGTTACCGTAGAAATGCAGATCAGTGAAATTGTTCAATGAAAGTTAGTGTTAAGTAAAGCAAACTGGGGAGAAAAAAAAAATCCTTACTTCATATATATACTGATGAGGTCTGAACTGGTGGTGATCACTCAGGAAAATTGGTGATGTGAAATTGACAGTCGATGAAAGCACTGACACAGTATGTGGCTGCTGTAAATGGAAGATTGCATGTGGGGAATTATTAGGAAGGAAACTGAATCTGTTACTATAGAAATATAGGAATACTTTCACTACATTTGGAATACAGTCCTTTGTTCTACTACACCTCAAAAATATCCCGTTGAATTAAATAAAATATAGAAAAGGACAACTAAAATGATGAAGAGGCTGAAATAATTGTCCTTTATGAATCTTTTACAGTTCCATTAAACATAAATGATGAACAATGAAAATTCTTTGCCACCCTGTAACAATTTTGAATAGTGCACCTACAGTATACAGAAAAATTTAATACGATGCAATGGTAAAAAGTGATTTAAAAGTAGATTAAACAGATTTATGGAAGATATGCTATATTGATCCAGATATTTTGAACAATTATCAAGCAGTATCCAATCTTTATTTTGGGGGGAAGTTTATTGAGAAAGTAGTGGGCTGCACCTGCAGAAGACTGTGGAAAATACTGGTGGATGATCTCATCTGCTGTTCTTATGGAATTTTTTTTTGTATTGTACTTTGTTTTCAACAATTGTAAGCTGTCCAGAGTTTATCATCAACATCAGCATTATGTCTGTTGAGACCATAATGAGGGACATGATTCTGGTCAAGAATCATTCATTGGCCTTCAATATTATTGAACACGCTATTTTTTAAAGATATCTCTCTTTGATGAGAACAGGGACATTGTTCTGTAGTGGATATCTTTCCTTTAGAGATAGTACCAGTTAGTAGTGCTAGAGACAAGAGCTTGGATCCTAGGCTTCTCAGTTGTTCTCCCTGATCAAATTTAACAACTAAATGACACTTCTCTCTGAGATCATTGATGGATGGATTAGGTATCATCAGTAGGCAGACATCTATTTTACTTCCAACCCTAGGTTTTCCAAATTATGCTGTTGGTACTGTCCAGGTATCTGGAGACTGTTAGTTGGTTTCAGTAGGGAAAAATGGGTTAAGGATTAGTTTCCAAAATATGGAACAGCTTTGAGTTTGTGAGCTGTCCAATTTGAGAGAACTACTATCTTTCTATTTGCATAAAGTTCTATTCTTTCCTCTTCCCAAAACTGGCTCATAAATTGGGAACCTCTTGGACTAACAGCTCTTCTTGAGCAACTAGGACCTTCACACAATTAAAAATTCTTTTATTAAAACAATCAACATTGAACACAAAAACATACCATGCAGCAATCATCATGACACCTGGTATACAATACTAAGTATTAGTCTTTGAAAACATCTGATTTTAAGAGCCAGTTACAACCCTCTGGAATGGAAAACCTTACTCACAAAAATCCTTCACTTTTGCTTGAATTATTGTCTAGGGCACAGATGCTACAATGGATAACGAATGCAGGTTTTTGTGGATCGTCTCCAGCAATGTTTCCCCTCCTGATAACATTGAACACAGCAGGCTCATTCCAGATCTACACTATCAAGGATGGACTGCATAGATTAGAAAAGTGTGTTTTTTAAGGATTCAACATTGTCTGAAATATCAGAGCATCAGATGTGATGTATTGAGGTGAATTACTTGGAATTGTTGGAAAAACGGTCATAAGACTCTGTCAATTAAGAGCCAGACTTGCTGTCTACATGCTAATTATCTTGTGTTAAAATGGGAACTAATACTTGATTCCTATTGGCTACCACCTAGTTGCTGAGGCACCATGGCACTTGCAAGTGGGCCAGTTTGGGCACGGAACTACGGGCAAGGGGCATTGTGGGTGATAGCTGTGGTTTGTAAGGTGACTGGGCCACTTTCTTATGAAGTGGTCCTGGAAGATGGTCTCTGTGCTATGCAGGCACAGTGACCAACTGCGGCAGAGGTTAGCAAACCAGCCAATAACTCATGACTCTAGTGATAATCAAACTCAGGATCAGCACGATGGTAGAAGTGCATCAGACTCTGCCAGCAATGGTGGAACTCTCCGACGAAGGGACAAGACTCAAGAATCTGGTAAGTCAGTCCCAACCACTGATATCACAACCGATGGACAATGCCAGCTGACAGCTCCATTTTCAGGACTGGTGGACTCTGTTCCACCTGTGGACACTGACTTGGGCCTACCAGGACAGCTCAGCCACAGAGACTTGAGTCTACCCATGATGGATGGGTCCCATAGCCCTGGTCTTCCAAGCCTGGCAGGCGAGCTGACAGACCTGGGGCGTCCAGCAGTTCCAAGGTGTTCGGATTGGGCGAAAAGGCCACCAACATATTTAAGGAACTATGTTCAACATATGACCTTATGAACTATCTAGGGGAAAGGGGTGTAATGTATTGAGGTGAATTATTTGGAATTGTTGAAAAAAACGGTCATAAGACTATGTCAGTTAAGAGCCAGACTTGCTGTCTACATGCTAATTATCTTGTGTTAAAATGGGAACTAATACTTGAATCCTATTGGCTGCCACCTAGTTGCTGAGTGTATAAATAGGGATGGAGCTGCAGCTATCCAGGCTTCTGTTCAAACCTTTAATAAAGAGTTGTTTGTTCACTTGCTGCCTCATCGATGCCTCACAGAACATCAAACATAACAGCAGATGTTTGCGGCTCCGAGTTCCAGACAGAGACTAGCATTTTTTCATTGAACTCTAAATCTCACCAACAGGGAGAACTCTCGGCCAGCCTTCTCAAGATGATCAGGACAGGCAGGAGAATGTACTTCATGAAATATTACTTACTGTATCCATTTATCTCCATGCTGTGGTAACAGTAGTTAATAACAGCACTTAAACCTGAACAGAGTTTTCTCAGCATATCTTTCAGCATTTCAAGTTTTATAAAACAGATGATCCAGATACATCTCTTTTAGCTTTTAAAACCCACAGTGAGAAAAATTGCTTCTGATCACTAACCCATGATGATTCAGGTGCTCTGGCTCAGACCAGGCATTTAGCCTGCTTTATGGCATGCGAGGTAGGTCTTTGTTGTTGCCATATAGGTTTCAGGCAAGGTCACTTTTAAGTACTCCGTTCGCGTGCGAATGATGAATACACATGGCGATGTTAAACAGCTCTTTATTCTTCTTCTAACAACAACAGAACGAACAGGCAAAGGCACACAGGCTTTTTATATGGCCAGAGACCCAGACAATGCCAAAACAAAGTAACAGAGCATTTCCGCACCTTGTGCATGCGCGTAAGGCTGGCGTCGCTCTGTATGGTCCCGGGCAGCAAACGCCTTGCGCATGCGCGCAAGGCTGGTGCTGCTCTGTCTGGTCCCGGGCAGCTGTTGGAATGCCCGGGACCAATGCAATGTCCTGAGCCTGCTTTTGCAGGCTCAGGACACAACACCCCTCCCCCCTAGATGGAACATACCTTGCACACACACATGTGCGCCGTGCAATGGAAAGAGTGTCATACAGTTTCAATAATCAAATGCAAGGAGTGTGGAATACTCGAGTCTGCCCTCAAGCAAACCCCCTTCAATCTTAGTAATACAATGAATGTTTCCGAAATCAAAAAATACTACAAATATTCTATCACGAGTACTCTCGTTATTTAGGGGCCTCATGAAAAGAACCCTTGTGACTTGACAGCAACTTCACAAATTCTCTAAGATGTTTGGGTGGGCACTTGGCCTGCTGCGACCTTCTAAGGCAAGGAGAGATTGGCTGGCCTACCTACTCGCCTACCAGGCTAGGCTGGCCAGGACTTTGCTGCCCCAAATACCTGGTTGACCCACCCATCTGCTGGCTGGCTGGACCCTCTAAGTCCAAGCCAGCATACCTTGGAGGGGTGGAAGTCCCCGGGTCCACAATGGACCCTTCTTGGGAACACTGTCCTTCGAACCCAAGGCCAGCAGACGGAGAGTCCTGGGTAGCGGAAGTGCCCCAGTACTCTGTGGCCCCCCAAGGTGCCAGAGTCAGGAGTCACCTCCATGGCAACCCCCTTTGCTAGTGACCTCCTTTTGGGAGCAATTGCAGAATTGGGCTAGCGCCCCTGATGGAATTCTTTTTCTCTTGCTGCTTGTAATTTGTGTGGATACCCCCGGTAAGTCTCCCTGTCTGGAGCACTATCTGACATATATGAATACTGTCGATACCCCCGGTGTGACTCCCTGTCTGGAGTAATTATGGATGTGTGGGAGGACCCCCTATCCAGTGAATTCCCGTTAGGAGCATTTGCGGAACTTTGGGATGAATCCCCAATAGCCTCAGTAGCAGCTAGTGATAGCCTGTTAGGCCTGGGAAACTGTGACCCAGAATGCCTATTATGGTCCTCCTCCCCCCCAGAGCAGAGCCAGGAGCGGAAGGGTGAGAGTCCAGTCTCCAACGCAGTTGGTCTATGTGCCTACGGCTGTCCCCCAATGCAACTTCATATGACAATGGCCCAGAAACCTTGCAGACCACAGCTGTGACCCAGAGATGACCACAGCTGTGACCCAGAGATGACCACAGCTGTGACCCAGAGATGACCAGGCCCATATTTTCTTGCCCAAACCGGATCGCCCATCTGGAGTCTCTTAGGTGCCCGTGGTTGTGACATCTGTGAAGCCACCCGGTCAGGGTGCAACCTGTCCAGTTTAGTGATGAGGTGGCGACCCCATCGAAGTTCAGCAGGGCTCTTCCCTGTGGCTGTGCATTGTGTGGTGCGGTGTGCAAGAAGGAAATCTGCTAACCAGTTACCATAAGTCAGTTTCTTGAGGGCATCTTTGGTAGTTTGCACCATCCTCTCTGCCATTCTGTTGGAGGATAGATGGAAGGGAGCCGAAGTTGCATGGCAGATCAAGTTGGCCTGAAGAAAAGCCTGGAACTCATAAGAGGTAAATTGAGGGCCATTATCTGAAACCAGAACATCTGGAAGACCGTGTAGTGCAAAAATTCCTCTCAACACCTGGATGGTCCTGGCAGTAGTAGTGGAGGAAACAGCAACAACCTCTAGCCACTTGGAATGGCTATCAACAACAACCAGGAAGAATTGCTCCTGAAAGGGCCCAGCGTAATCTATATGCACCCTTGACCATGGGGTTTGAGTTTCTTCCCACCTATGTACTGGGGCCTGAGGCATTTCAGGCTGAGACTGTTGGCACACTTGGCACCCATGCACCTGGGCCTCGATGGCTTTATCGAGTCCAGGCCACCAAAGATCGCTGCGCGCAAGCGCTTTCATCCTGACTATACCAGGATGTCCCTCATGCAGAGAGACCAAAATTCTAGATCTCAATGAGGCTGGGATCACTACCCTGCTACCCCATAACAGGCAACCCTTGAAAGTAGAAAACTCATGCTTCTTGTGCCAGAAGCTTTGGAACTCAGTATCTGGGCATTTGTCAGGCCATCCTGACAACACCCATGTCAGCACGCGTGTAAGCGTGTGATCAGTGGCAGTTTCTGCAGCCACATCCCTAGCATTGAGTGGAGACTCAGGCAATTCCTGAATGGTCAGAATATTAATAGTTGGAGCAGGATCTGGCTCTAATTGGTCCAGGGGTAGTCTGCTCAGGCCATCTGCATGGCCCATTTCTTTTCCTGGTTTGTGAACTAAAGTATAGTCATATGCTGACAGGAAAATGGACCATCTCAGCATACGAGGAGAAATGATATGTGGGGTCTGTTTGTTAGTGGTAAACAAACCCAGCAGAGGCTTATTTATTTATTTATTTATTTATTTATTTATTTTCCGATTTCTATACCGCCCCTCTCCCGAAGGACTCGGGGTGGTGTACAGCCCGAAATTAAAAACATATAAATATACAAATTAAAATAATTAAAAATAAATTAAACAACTTGGCCATAAATCCCATTTAAAACCCAGTACATTAAAGATCTTAAAAATAACTCAATCCCCTAAAACAATTTTAACCTTGTTGGAACTGGAGCTTCTATGCCAGGCCGAAAAAAGAATGTTTTCAATTCCCGACGGAAGGTACGTAAATCCGTCATCGTACGGAGTTCGGGGGGGAGCTCGTTCCAAAGCATAGGAGCTCCCACAGAGAAGGCTCTCCCCCTGGGGGTCGCCAGCCAACATTGTCTGGCCGACGGCACCCTGAGGAGGCCCTCTCTGTGAGAGCATACCAGACGGCGGGAGGTATTTGCTAGCAGTAGGCGGTCCTGTAAGTATCCGGGTCTGATGCCATGGAGTGCTTCTGCTGGAGCAATTTGTCCAGCTCAGCATCAATCTTACCCTGGAGGGCAAAAGGTACCCTCCTAGGTTTAATCCTGATAGGCGTGATGGTTGGGTCTAACCATAGCGAAATGGGAGGCCCTTTGTAGGATCCTAGCTCTGAACTAAATACATCTGCAAAGTCCTTGCAGACTTCTGCAAGGCTCAACATTTGCAAATGGTGCAGCCCAGTTACCTGAATTCCCAGAGCCTCGAACCAATCGAGTCCAATAAGACTCGTACTTTCAACCCCAACAACCACCACATCTAGGGGACCTCCAAAATCCTTATGCTGTACTCTAAGGGTGGCCTCCCCCTTAACACACACCATAGAATTCTGAAAATTTGTAAGTATTAGATTGGATGACCTGAGTTTAACTCGAAGGCCACTGCTGCTGCATATCCTTTTGAATGTGTTAATAGAAATAATGGAGAGGGCGGACCCTGTGTCCAACTCCATTGATAAGGGGACCCTTTGCAACCTTACGTTAATGGAAAGTTTTCTTCTTAAGGGGCTTATGTGTCCCTGTCCTCAAAATACTCCTGCGCGATGCGCAGAAACCCACCCTATGTTGGCTGGGGACCCTGGTACCTTTCAGACGCAATTCTTCATGAGGTTGGACCTTCTGGCGACCCAAACAGATGGATGCAATGTGGCCTTGCCTGCCACACGCTCTGCAAATGGCGGAGCAGAATCTGCAGTCAGCTTGCTTGTGGCGTCATCCACACCCGAAGCATTGAAGAGATGCTGGGGCCTTGTCCGGACGTTCCTTCTGCCTCCTTTCAGCTGGCTGGTGAAGTCTATCCACCTCTTCTTCAGGATCCGCTTTTGATCCTTTTCGAGCCTCCTCTTGATGGACGGTAGCTATCTCTGGAGGGCTCCTGGTGAGTCGTAAGGTCTTCACAGCCCCACCTGCTGCTTCCTCAGCTGTCACCTCTCGTAGCGCATCTTGGAAAGAGACTTCTTCTTTAGAAAAAATCTTCTGCTGTAAGTCTCTGTTCCTTAAACCACATACGAAGTGATCTCACAGCCTCTCTTCTAGATCCTTGAACTCACAAGGTCTGGATGCTCGCCTTAAGGCCGCAATAAAATCCATAGCAGATTCACCCGACCTCTGGTCTCTCTGCTCAAACGCGTGCCTCCAAGCAATAACAGACAACTTTGGCTGGAAGTGTTCCTTCAACAGTTTCTTCAAGTCAGTATATGTTACTGACTCCAGAGGTGCAGGGGCCACCAGATTCTCTGTGATTTCAAAAGCTTCCTGTCCACAAACACACAAAAGAGTTGCAGCCTTCAAGCCATCTTCTCTAATCTGATTTACTCTGAAGTAATTGTCCACCCTTGCAATGTAAGAATTCCATCTCTCTGGGTGTGAGACATCAAAATCAGACAAGTGACCAATCTTCGCCATCATACTATTACTACCTTCACCACTCGCTCCTCTGCAAACTTCTGTTTGGGGAAAGGGTCCTTTAGCCGAGCTCCCTCTTCAGCAACGCTATACTGGCAGGCTGGGATGCTGATTCAGACGCCGTCTTCCCTCTTCAGGACTTCCTGGGTAAGTCCTTAAAACTTTCTCTTCAGTTTGCAAAGGATCCCACCTTCGTTGCCAATGTTAAGTACTCCGTTCGCGTGCGAATGATGAATACACATGGCGATGTTAAACAGCTCTTTATTCTTCTTCTAACAACAACCGAATGAACAGGCAAAGGCATGCAGGCTTTTTATGTGGCCAGAGACCCGGACAATGTCAAAACAAAATAACAGAGCGTTTCCGCGCCTTGCGCATGCGCACAAGGCTGGTGCCGCTTTGTCTGGTCCTGGGCAGCAAACGCCTTGCACATGTGCACAAGGCTGGCACCACTCTGTCTGGTCCCAGACAGCTTTTGGAATGCCCGGGACCAATGCAACATCCCGAGCCTGCTTTTGCAAGCTCAGGACACAACAGTCACAGTGAAAAGTTCGAAACAATCTAATTCAGTACATTTAAGAAATACCTGTAAAGATGAAGCGAGGCAACTTGAGATTCTGTATAGGATCTGAAGGAATAGTTCCATCTTCAGTGTTTCTAACATTGGCAACTTTAAGATGAGTGGACTTCAATTCCCAGAATTCTCCAGGCAGCATGCCAAGGTTGAGAAGCACTACATTAGATGATCATATGCATTAGTTGGAAATATGGAATTTGTTAAATAAAACAATAAGTTTCCTCATCCCTAACTGTAGCAATTTGGATTCTTGTGAACTAAGCAATGGTCTTTGCATTTTAGCCTTGAGATTCAAACCTATCTGCAACACATACAGTACATATTCCATATATCCTAATTATGTTACGCAGACTATTATAAATGATCAGGAACACTTAATAGGAACCAGTAGGTTTTCTTTATCACTGTTCTTTGCCTGTGTGCTTTACTGGGAACTTGCCAATTCTATGTATTAGTTGGCTATATGAAAGCTGTTTTATTTTATATTAAATTTTGGAGGAACAGACTGAAGAGATTTAAGAAGACTAAGCAATTGGAACTAATAGTTACAGTTTCACTCCTGCAGGAGTGAAGGATCATAATATGGCTCAACCAGCCCTACAAATTATTATGTTCTTTTTTTACCTTGAACTCTTGAGAAATGCAATCATTACATTATATCAAAGATGAATAAAATATTAAAACTATATGCCAAGATTAGTTTGACAAAATTCTAAATGCTGCGCATGTACAATGTGTATGCATTTCTACTACTGTACAGAGATCTTATTTATCTTCCTATTAATCAGTTAATCAATTACTACATGGCTTATTCTTTGTATTTTGAATCTCATCTATGGGTAGAAATATTATTTTTAAAAAATAGTATTGATTGATTGCCTTTTTGTTTTTATTATTTATTTATTTGCTTTATACCCACCAAATACCAAAATTCACTGTTTTTGTTTAATTGAAATTATATTGAAAGGTAAAATTATACATTTCCTCCATATAGTTTATTTGAGATAGTTTCTCTTTTCATTAAATTGAAGATATGGGCAGAATCTTATAGACATGTCAAACCTGCGATGTCACATGACATCGCACAACATATTGGGACAGTTTTGCCGGCAATGGGGTGGGCGCAGCTTCCGCATGATGCGTACGACCCGTGGGCCTGCAGTTTGACACCCCTGTTATAGAGGATAAAGTAATGCAAAACTTTAATTTGATTAACAGGGTCTTAATAAAATAAAAGTAAAATAAACTAAAAATGGAATCAATCATCTTCATTAAGTTTAGCTACATTTGAATAACTTTGCCAGGACTTCTCCAAATTAATTTTGATGATGATTTTTGGAACTTTTATTCTTTCCAGTTAAAAAAGCAACACAGTGACTGTTCTAGGAGTGATCAATACCTGGTAATTCTAGATGTAGAATGTTGCCAGGGGAACCTTGGATAAAGTTAATGCATGTGCTAGCATTGAAACAGCATTGGAACATGATTTAGATTGTCAATGTTCTGAGACATAAACTCCATGAGACCATTTAATAGGAAAAACGTCATCTAAATACAGCAGAGAATTAGATGAAAGTAGGGTTTTCTACATGATTTTGCTAAGAAGAATTGCAAGTTGTTTCTATATAATCTGAACCCTATCCATACGTATAATGTTATAATCAGTTTATAAATTGAATAATAGAAGCCTGAGTTTGTTTCTTCTCTTCTCATTCTGCTATTAGCACCCTTGTATGTTATTTCTTTTACATTTTAATACAGAAGACACAGGACTTGCAAGGCAGATATAACATTTTATGCCCTAATAGGTTTGGTTCAACTTTGGTTTAGTGCCCTGTTTAAATCCAGACAATGACATCTTCCTTGATAAGCCATGTTTATTTATTTATTTGTTTATTTTTTAAACTTTTATACCGCCCCTCTCCCGTAGGATGTTTAAGCCAACAGTGAGTATAATGAATACATTTAAATTATTATGTATCTGAGTCACTGTTTTAATGAAATGGTATGTGGGAAAAATCTTGAAAGAGTAGACAAAGAGACTGGTCAGATAAGAGATAGCATGGCGTGCAATTGGATAATGAGTGGGTAAGAGTTTCATAAATGAGCCTTTCCCAGTTTCTTGGGCTATAAAGGAGATGGGTAAGGGACAGAATTGTACTTTCAGCCTTGCAAGGTTGATGTCAAACTTATGCGGTAAATGAGATAGGAATCACAACTAGATGAATTAATTCTACTTCATTGAATGGCTACACTGACAGAATCTTGCAAGTATAAAAGTACAATTCTCCACTGCTTCCACTTTATCTCCCTACAGCCTTATCTCCCTCTCTTCTGAGCCTCTTGCTCCACCTTCTATTGTTCCACCTACTATTCAGGTGTGAACTATGTTGTTTCTTACTTCAGGGGTTTTCAACCTGTGACCCACAGCCCACTAGGGAGCCATGAGGGGATTGTAACCGGGCTGCGGAAACAGCTTGCAAGTGTGATTGCATATCCTCACTTGCACAAGCAATGTGCGCACATGCTCCATTTGTGAATGGCAGGTGCTTGCTGGCTGCTCATGCAGAACCAACTCCTCTCTCCACAAAGCCAGAAATGTTGGCAAACTCTGTATTACCGGTATCTGACCATTCCCTTGGAAGCATCTCTTTGCCTATTTTTGCAAGGTCTTTCCCACATTCCGTTACAGTTAATAATCTTAAGTAAACCACTTGGGAAATGTTTTCTCTTCCTCTTTTGTAGACGTATTTAAGACAAATTTAATTATCTATTTATATGCAGACATTTCATTACCCTAACTAGGTAACATCATCAGTGCTAGTAAGAATTTTTTTGCTGTCAGTTTATTCTGGCGTCTTGCCTGTCTGGGTGGGTGGGGACAGTCTTAGGGATTCTTTGATTGGGCTGTTTACTAATAGCTCTTTGATATTTACTTAATTGTTGGTCTGAAGTTGACATTGGAGCTAATCTATGCTGATCTTAGTGCTGATTATTGGTGCAGAAGTGCTGGAGTCTTTTTTTCCTTTTGGCTAGTTGTTTCTTTTGCATAATCTAAGGATGTTAATGTCTATATGTCTATTGATGGCTGATTTGTCAGAGTGCCAGGCTTCTAGAAATTCCCTGGCATTTTTGGATTTGGCCTGGTTTAGGATTGTCACATTTTTCCAATTGAAACTATGGTTAAATCTGTCTATATGTTGTCTTTTGACTGCCAGTTGGTGTTCATGGATGCTTTCTGCTAGTCTTCTGCTTTTTTGTCCTACCTAGTGATTGTTGTAGTTGCAGTTCTTACATTGTATGTTGTAGTAGATGAGTCTTTTGGTTTGCTTAGGATGTTTTGAAGGGCTTTAGTTGGCTTGTGTGCTATGCTAGTAGCAGTCTATTTGCGGTTTCTGATACAATCAACTAGCCTAAAAGAGAAAAAGATTCCAGTACCTCTCCACCAGTAATCAGCACTCAGATCAGCATAGATTAACTCTAAGGTCACCTTTAGATCAACAGTCAAGGAAGCAATAACCCAATCAAGAAACTACCAAAGAGCCATCAGTAAACAGCTCAATCAAAGAATCCCTAAGGCCATCCCTCCCCCAAAGAGAGATAAGACACCAGAATATAAACTGACAGCAAATATCACTCCTTACCAGCACTGATGATGTTACCTAGTTAGGGTAATGAAACGTCTGAAAGAAAACAAGCAAGCTCAGAGAGCACCAAGGAACCCCCATTTCAACCCTGAGCTACAAATATTCTCCTTCATACACACACACAGAGGCACATACACACATATACACACAGAGAGATAATAAATATTCTAAAAGCTTTATGTCAAAGTAAATAATCCCTTTTTCAGGACTAGGTTACAGAACCATGTGTTAAAATGTCTCATATTCAAGTGATATTGAAACCATTCGAGGTTTCATCAGAATGACATGAACACTGGGTCATGAACCCATTTTGCCTATTAACAATATCTCCTGTTTTGTAGCTAGGCATGTATTTGCACCACCAAAAGAAAACAAGTAATATGCTATTTTTTATATATAAATGTAAAATTTGAAATAATTACTAAGTAAATACAATATAATTGACTATTGTGGGAAAGACACAGGACTTTTCCCTGAAGCTTAAGTAATTTGGGCAAGTAAACACAAACACAACCAAAACTATCACAATCAACAAAAGCAATGAATGAAGCAAGTATTAATATGCCAAATAAGAAAGGAAATGGCTATATTGAAAGAGTAGCAGCTGCTACTGTAAGATCTGGGAAAAGGAAGGAAACACAAGCAATTTCTATTTTTCTTCTGAGAAAGACTGCAACGAATGTTTTCAGAGAGAGAAAATAAGAGCAGCATAGCCATTTTCACATAAACCCAGAACAAAATTGAGTTCAATGGGTTCATTCACTACCTAGACATCTTTCCTGCTCTGCAGCTTCCTAACTACAGACTTTCTTTCTACAATCCTTTTCTACTTGTGCCTACTTGCTAATCAGTATCTTTATAAGCAATTCTTATTACTTAGGCTAGCAAATCTCCCAGCAAAACACACTGAGTGCCATCAAATGCTTTCTAACAACCCCAGGTAACACCAGAGATAAATGCTGTGAGCTGCAGGAGCCTTATATTATATAGCCCCTCACAGGAGGACTTGGAAGACAGACTCAATACCTGCGAGACTGAAAAGACTACAGACAGAATTGGGGTTGTTGGTGGTGGTAAAGAACTCACCATGTACAGAACAAAGGATAGAACATCAACTATCTGCTTTTACAAGTCATTACTGATCTACAGTTAGGGAGTAACAGGAGGCGAAGCCTACATTTGCATTCTTATTCAGGGCTAAATAACAGGAGGCTGGTCTGAAAAATGTATGATTGTGGAAACTGTGATCCTCAGATGTTTCAAGATTTCATAGAACATTGATAGGGAAAGACAGAAGTTGTAATCCAATAGTATCTGAACAATAACATATTTTCTGCTTGGTAAACATGTTGGTGTTTCTCTTTGATTATGTAGAACACTTAAGCAGTATTTTGTTCTTATTATTTTCATGACAACTTTTTTTTTCTAGCTCATTCATAACTGACTCTATGCTGCGATTTTCCATTACATGAAATTGCCCGCTTTTTTTTTTCTACTCTTCTTGATTTCCTCTCAGGAAACATGGAGCTGAAGAACTGGAAACATTGACTGCTGCTTTGGATCCCTGCCTATTTTACTTAACATATTAGTGTCTTATTGTAACTTGGAGCCTATGGAATGTTAGAATTGTAATTTACTGTTTATTATTGTTGGCTTTTTTAAAAAGATTCATAAGCCACCTAGCACTCTTTTAGACCAAAGAAAGGAAAATCACATAAATAAATCTCATCATAAATACATAGTGTGAAGTGCTCTCCACACTATTTTAAAGTGTTGGAAAAATGAATGAACTTGTTCACATTATAGCATGAATGTAAATATTCAACCTGTTGATATTCAGTGATACCTATTTACCTGTAAGTACATAATGAGGAAAAGGAGAAAAATAGGACAGATATCACATACAGAATAGCTTTAAAATATGTAGAGAGATCTAAAATGACTTCTGTAGTAGTCACAAAAAGCCATTATTACAACTAGGATTGACATTTGGCACAGAACATAAAGGTTATTTTAAAATGCTTGGAGCTAATTTTAGTTAAAGAAGCAGTTTTTCTACAAGTTTTTCCAGAGTTTGTAGATTTCTTGCTTGCTTGCTTTAATGATTTGAAGAAGAGCTCTGCATTCAAATGAATGATAATGAGAACTGTCAAAGAGGCAGTAAAATTGAATCCCATCCTTTGCTGCTAGGCTGAGAGCTGCAGGAGTTAATTGTGTGAATGGTAATGAGACTGAGCAGGCAGCAGATGCTCGCGTGCCTTTACAATCCAAATCCCACCAACAAATTCCTCCCACTGAAACTTTCAGGGATAACTTGGCACCCCGGAGATGGTGATAGACTCACTTTCAGCCACTTGCCACCTGCTAGAACTATTGTTTACATTTGAAAAAGGAAATAAAAAACAGTTACATCGCCAAGTTGACTGCTGTCTTCTGCAATGACTTTATGATGCTAGGTTTATCATAGTCAGGCTATTGAAAATCTGACTTTAAAGAAAGCACACAAGGTTCACTTACAATTTATCCTTTAAGCATTCCTACTTTCTTCTTTTTTTTGATTTCCATCCAATATGATGCCTATTGTGGTTTCTGTTTCCTGAAAATTTTTCTAAGGAATATAATGTTTGCACTTTGTGTCTGTGTATTTGTGAACACAAATGAGTAAAGCTACTACCATGTTTCCCTGAAAATAAGACCCGGTCTTTTTTTTTCCCTCCAAAAGAGGCACCAGGTATTATTTTCTGGGTGGGTGGGTATCTTTTCCACTCACCTCGTGGCAGCAGCACTGCCAGCCCGAGCCAGCCAGCCCACTTCTTCTGTGGCTGAAGGCGCAGCTTCATTCTGCAGCTGAGAAAGGAGCTATGGCCTGCATTTTGCTGTGAGAGGCCTTTCCAGAAGACCTATGCAGCCGAGAATGGAGCTATGGATTGAATCCTCCCATGAATCGACACTTGCCTTGCCAGACCACTTCTTTTGTAGCCAAAGGAGCAGTTTCATTCTGCAGCCAACAACTGGACCGGCAAGGCAAGTGTCGACCCATGGGAGGCCTGGCTGCAATGGTAAGCTCCCACCCCCTCCCTAGCTTGATTTTTAGGTATGCTCCTCACTCCAAAACTAGGGGTTATTTTTGAGCTTATATTAGGCCCACTTCCAAATACCAAGCTAGGGCTTATTTTCAGGGTAGGTCTTACTTTTGGGAAAACAGTATGAAATAAACTATTACTTGTTAACGACATTCCTGCAATGATTATTCTTTTCTTTGTATACTATATTCTAGTTCATTCTATAAAATAAAACAGAGGAGACAAGGGAGAAAAGCAATATTAACAGTGGAAATAACATTGCTATTAGGATAACTGTAGGATATATATTGGTATATATTGTTAAGTGGTTCCAGGAGATGCAATGAGTATTAAAAAGGGTGAGTCCCAAACAAACCACATGACTTACCACCTGGCCCTTTGTTTCAGCCAGGAATAGCTTTCTGTCTGTGCCTTTTCCTATGTCATCAACCTTCCCAGAATGTCCGACTTTCTTTCTGCCCTCTCTGGCCATCCCCCTCCTTTTGCAGCAACCTCCCCAGCATGGCCAACTTCCTGTCCATTCTCCACAGCTGTCCTCCTCTTCCTATTACAGCGTGTCGAATACTAAACAAATGACTAGTATTGGGACAATGCTTTTGCATCAAAATGCATTGAGTACCAAATTTGAAAAGTTTTGAAGCAGTTGAGTACCAAGGTAGCACTGTGTAGTCAAACCTATTTATAATTATATTATATAATTATATTATATTTATAACTATTATAATATAAAAGTTACTTATTTTTTAAAATAGCATTATCTATTTACTTTGTATGGGACACACATTCTTATACTGATGCTCACACACAGTTTGCACTTACACTTATAGTTAGAACAATAATTCATTGCTGCATTCCACACATCCATGTATTCACCAGGCTGAGTTAATACCTAACTTACATAATTCAAGAACTAGACAATCTCTAAATCCAACAATTCACATGAAATAAATCTTGATGCACTTTAACTTCGTCAAGGGAACACAGGCTCATGAAGTTTCTCAACTTTTTCATTTCAATACTATACTGGAATGCTTATTACTAACAACCAATACTTTACATGATAAACTAGTCATAGACAAATATAAAATGTTAAATGTATCTGATTTAAAGAAATAAACATTAATTGTTGTTAAAATGATCATAAGAATTTCTTAGAAGATTTGTACCTGAGAAACAACGTTAAGTATGTGACTGGTCTACCACATCCCTAATTCATGATATGGTTAAATTATAAACAGTCCTTTCCATTTACATGGACTTTAAGAATACATGAGAAAAATAATAGTATACAAATTGTTATTATAAATTAAGCTATACTGTCAATGAAAAATATCATATATTATTTTTAATGTATGCAGAATCATAATTATCATTTATACTTTTCCTCTATAATAGTAATGCAGTACACTGAAAACCATTTGTGTGCAAGAGAAAATGGGCAAGAGATATTCTGTATCTAAAAGTTCTGAAATTCTATGATGTCCCAGTGTATACAAAGTCAAGATCTAATTCCTAGATGTGAAATTTATAATACACCGTTTCTTTGCAGTAATTTTTATTCTTCTTGGCATATGATTCCACAGACATTGTAATCAAGAACAGATTACATTTCTATCCCTAAGTGGATAAGAAACAAAAAGAATACTGACATTTTATATTAAGAATGAGCTTGTCACAATATATATGATTTATTCATTTACTTGGACTACATATTGGTCTATAATGTCATTTGTTACTGAAGACTAAAAATCAACTTCCCTTCCACTTCCCAACATATCATACTTCTTCTCCCAGTTGTAAGTTACTTGGGTGGAATCACATAAGCATTTATTTCAGTGTCTTCATAATTTTTTCCTAAAATGCAGCTATAACTGGAATATGTTTAAATACCAACCAACCCAGGGAACCATCTCTTTTCACAGAATGGGACAACTCGCTGAGGCCACTTGTCATGGTTATCTAATCACAGCCAATTCACCATGGCCAACCCACCATGGTCTACTCCAGTGGTGGCATTCAAATATGTGAACAACTGGTTCTCTGTGTCGATGCTGCTTCCGGAAGTCCATTCTGGGCCTGGGCAACAAAAAATTAGCTACCGGTTCTGTCGAAATAGTTGAATCCCACCACTGGCCTATTCACAGCGGGACAACTTGTCATGGCCAACTTGCCACAAAACAACTTGCTATGGAATAATTCAACAGTTCAATTGAATTATTTAAAATAGTTAAAAAATTATTTTAATTTTTGTCATTCACATTTCATTTTGTCCTCCTTTGGGATCCTTTTTTTAATTGTTGTATTCCACTATTTCTTCAATATTAGTGTAACTTTTGTCCCATGGTAAGTTGCCCTGTGGTGAATTGGCCATGGTGAATTGTCTCTTGGCGAGTTGGCCAAGGTGAGTTGGCTGTGGAGAGTTGGCTATGGCAAATTGTTATAGATGCTTCTTCTCATGGGATCATTAAACTGTTGCAAGGTTTATACCAAAGACTACTGATGACCCTTATTCTATATAGTAGTTGACTGTATACATGCGTAATGGATGCTAAATCAATTTCTGAAGTTCCATAATACATTCTATTGTAAATTAAATTAATTGCTGGGTTTCATATAATGATAAGTCACAGAAACAAATAAAAACAAACAGATAAACAAACAAACAATAAATAAACAAATAACAAATCCCAGGAATTCAAGGTAACAGTTAACCAATACTGTAAATATTAATCCACTAGATCTAGTGGACCTTTTGATAGGATGTGTGAATGCAGTTCATGGGAAATAATTAAGAAATCTTTTATTGTGATGCTTTGAAGAAATTATTGAGCATATGGCTTTCCAAAAATGCAATGCTTTGGCATATAGTTAAGCTAAATCTGAAGTTTTGTAATAAGCTTGTTAGGATTTGCCAAGCTAGCAACTGAATATTTAAAGTTGTTTTGATATTTCTCTCCAATCCTGAGTTCAGTGTCATTCATCTTGATCAGATAATTAGAGATTCTTCCAAAGAAAGGAGACAGAATACTCCTAATTAAGCGCATTTGTGAGATACAAAACTAATATTTAATAGAATTTAATAAACTGGGAAATGGTAATCATGCAGAATGATTTCAGCTGAAATCTTGAGACTGATGAAACAAGGCAACATTGAAATAGGAGGAAGGTTGTTGCTTTTTTAAAACAAAGATATGGCTTCCTTCATTATTCATTCTAAAATATGAACTAGCAATGTATATGCTTAAAATTCTGAATGCCTCTTCAAAATACTCTGCTCATTTTTATTAAAATAATTGTTTCCAATCAGGCACCACTACATTAGAAATATAATCTCACTTTTGAAAGCAATCAGAGAAAAGAAGAATTGAAATAATTATATTCCACTTCGAACCAGAATACAAAAAAAACAAAAAACAAAAAAACCCACCAAATATATTTACTTTTTGAACTAGGGAGATCAAACAGGGAACTTTCATTTCTATTCTGTTCAAACACATTCACAGCAAATTATTTTTATGTTTTAAAGTTTTTCATGCAAGTCAGAGAGGCCTTGAGCTTTTGAAAGGATTGCTACTGAAAGAGCTGGCCCTATTATTAAATAGTTTCAGTTAATTTCATTAGACATGGTTATGTCTCTTAGTTACCTCCAGAACTAAGACTTTGGCATCATTTATGCCTGCTTTTTGTTAGTCTACTTCTAATGCATCACAAACATACACTGAGAAGCTCCCACTCCCCCCCCCAACAAGCAAACATAAAGGCAGTTACCTTCAGTGTGGATATTTCACGTGTCATCATATGATCATCCCCATTATTCTTTTATATTGGACTACTTATGGGATAATGAACAAGCAAACAGGTAAGAGTCTGAAGATTCATATTGCAGTCTGATAAATTTTTGTTTTTGGTACAATAAAGTTTTAAGTTGAATTTGGATGATGCTTCACTCTACTCATAGTTGGGAGTCTTCTCTGAAGTTATCTAGTCAGCTTCTGCCCCCTCAGTTTATACATAGATGGCCCTCCTATCATTGTTTGAAGTACTCCAGCAGCAACAACAAGTTATGGGACAGCAATGACTCTTACCATCAGAAACTTTCTCCTCAGTTTTAACCTGATCCTATTTTTTGTAGTTTCAGCCCTTAATTCTGCTCCTCCCATCTGCAGTAAAACAGGACATTTCCATATCCTTTCCATATCCTTCCTTCCTCTCATTCTCTCTCTCCATATATACATCCATATCCTTTTCATATCTGAATATTTCTGTTTGTCAGTCTCTTAAAATTGATCAGATTAGGAAATAGACACCACAAGAAGTAATAGAGTAATTATTTACATTTTTGTGATGCAGACTAGGCTAACAGACCTGATAGGTTTTTTTTTGCTTTCTCCTTTCTTATATCAAAGGGAATCAAGGGTGGGCAACTTTGTTTTTATTGCTTTCTTTTTTGGAAGGACTGACTCATGCTTTGCTAAGACTTCAACTTAACTTCTCCAGGGTCATCTCTATGTATCTCTGCAAGATCTGTTTTCCCTTCTGCAGGGTGGACATATTCAGTTCCTTTAACCACTCCCATTTGGACTTGATTTTCAGTTCCCTCACCACTGTGGTAGCATTCCTCTTAAAATTTCTCAACTTTGCTGATGTCCTGTTTAGATTACATTCTAAATAGTTTTGCACCATTTGCACCATTTGCAAATGATAGTCCTTCATTCAAATAATGAAAAAGTTGTACAGCATATCTCTCAGGATAGAGCCAGGTGGCATTCTATGTGATTCAATTCTCTAAACAGATGTGAAGCCATTTATGAGTACTGTCCAGATTTGGTTAAAGTAATTATGAATTATGTAACAGAAAATCATAAAAAGAATTTTGCTGGTCAAATCAAAGGACCATCTAATATAGTGATTTTCAATGACCAAACAAATTATATACAATAAAAATATTAGAAAACAATTGTTTTGAGATTTTATTTCAAAATTCATGATACTTGAAGAATATTAATAAAACATTAATCATCCATAATGGATGATGTAATGCAGGGGTCCCAAACCCCTGGTCTGGGGACCGGTACTGGTCCGCGGCATGCCAGCAACCGGTCTGCACAAACAAGCAAAGCCCCATCTGTGTGATGCAGGCAGCACATAAAACCACACACTCTCCAGTCCACAGAAAAACCTTCCTCCATGGAACCGGTCTCTGGTGCCCAAAAGGTTATGGATCTCTGATATAATGGATTAGTTGTAATAGACATTCAAAAGAATCTAAGACATAGGAATATAACTACTTGATTAAAATAAATAAATAAATAAATCATATTATAAAACTATAGATTTAAATGGCCTGGTTATTTGGTAAAGAAAAATTGAAAATCAAATAATATATTAAAATATGCCACATTTGTACAATCCACTTTTCCAGTTATCAGTCAACAGAAGAAAGGGCAAGTGACAGGATTTTATGTTTGTATGAGTAAATTTTCATGACAGTTTTGCAAAGCTGACATAGCCACATAAATATTATGTTGAACTATTCACACATGCTAAAACTGCCTTGAGCTATTTAATGCATTTATAGCTGTTATAATCCTGCTCTCTTATATTTATTATGACTTCAAGGAAGCGGAGAAAAATGGCAGATGGCAGAATAGAATATTAAGAATGTTTTCCCTAGGAAATCTTTAGTCAAAATAAATGCTTCAAACCTTGCTTCTGCTTTGATGTTTATAATAGGAAAGAAGAAAATCAAGCAAATTATGTTTTCAGCCATTTTCTATTTTTATTACATTAGAATGGCTTGGCCAAATCTAATCTTATTTTATGTTACTTTACCTTATCTTACCCTAATCTTATGACACTTAGTAAAGCTATATATTGAGAATTTTTCCATCTGTTAATTATATACAATGTATATGCAATTACATATAATATGCTAATACATGATAACATCTTAGGTTCCTGCTTATGAAGGTCAACACCAGCTAAATATTTTGTGATTTTACATTGTTATGTATATAATAATAATAGTAATAGTAAGAAAGTAACAGACAGCAAGTGCCATGTCTGCAAAGAAGCTGGAGAAACAGAAGACCATCTGCCACAAGAATATCAAACAGACTGAATGCAAACAGCATGAGACAATAGTAACAATGATGTATTAGACGATCTGCAAGAAATACCATTTTCCTGCATGCAAGAAGTAGTGGAACCAAAAACAGAGAAAGTAATAGAAAATGAAGAAGCTAAGGTATTCTGAGACTATAGAATTCAAAGTGACAATCACATGCCACATAGCATGAAGACTTAATGACTGTTGATAAGAAAGACAAAAAATGTCTGATATTGGATGTGGCAGTACCTTGAGACAGCAGAATAGAACAGAAAGAATTGGAGAAGATAACAAAATGCAATAAAACAGAAGCTGAAATGAAATAACTTGTAATAGCAGCAGAAATTGTGGAGAAAGGGGCAAAGAAAATCAAGAATTGATCAACACCAGGAGAAGATGAACTGCATGGTTTTTGGTTGAAACATCTGACTGGTTTACACCCATTCATTGAAGAACTTTGACAACATACTACAAAGTGGTGAAATTGAAGAGCAGCTAACCTGCCTGATAAAAAAAGAAAAAGCATCAGGCAACTATGGGTCAATTATCTGCTTACCAACAACTTTTCATTGTGGGGTCCTTGCTGATCTCTGAGTTTGGTTGTTTTCTTACAGACATTTCATTTCAATCTCATCAGTGCTAGTAGGGGTTTGGTCTCATTTTATATACTAGTGATTTGCCTTGTCAGTGTTGGTAGAGATGATCTGTACCTATGATTTCCTGATTGGGCTATTGTTTACTCTTAGATCACTTGACTGAGTTGTTAGTTTCTTGATTGGAGTATTGTTTGCTTCTTCTAATGTTATTCTTGATGTTAATTTCTGCTCATCTATTTGTTGACTGCTGGTGAGGAGGTGGTTTTGGTCTTTTTGTTTTCTTTTTGGCTTCTTCGTTTTCTCTTCTGAATGGTATGTAGATGTTGTTTATCTCTATGTCCCTGATTTGTCTGAGTGCCAGACTTCAGAAATTCTCTAGCATTTTGGACTTTTTGGACTCGTAGACCAAGCAGAGTAAAAAATGCTAGACATCATGGAGTTTGAATGGACACATACCCAAGTTTTTTATTAATTTTCCAATATTGCATTTACATATTTGAAAAGTAGCATGGCGGTTGAGCATCGTGATTCCATTACATTTAAATATCATCAGTACAAATCTCAAAGTATTTCAACAACAAAATTCCCTCTCTTTCCCCCATAAGATCTACTATCATATTCAGATCAATACAGTTCTTATTCTATCAATCAAACAAAAAATACCTTTCTAATATTCATTAATAATCTTCAGTCTATACATGTCTTAATTAATTTGACATTCCATCTTTTAGACAATAACCTAATAAGTTTTTCTTAACTTTAATTTTGCATTAATATTTAAATTTAATGTTTAATCTTTATCATTTCCAGATTTTAAATGATCCCAGTTTCTCAGTCTCCTATCTCATATTTACGGCTAATAATTTTTTTTCCTTTTTTCTACTTCTTTCCTTTCTTCCGTTCCAGAAAAAGAGAAAAATAATTAAATAGACCATCAGCATTTACACCACAAGCTAATATACAAATTTAATTATTAGTATTTATACTTCTAAGTTTTATTTAACCTGTATCTCAACTCATGACAATATCTTAAATTCAAGTCTTAGTTATCTATAAACATTCAAACTTTTAGCAAATCAGTAACCTGGTAATTGATTTTCCTTTAATATTTTAATTTAACATTTAATATTTATTTTTTCCAAATTTTAATTAAACATGATTCCTTTGTCAAATTCCACATGTGATCTAATATTTAAAATACAGACCTTATATGTAAAATCTATCATATATCTTAACAAACTAATAAGACAATATAATATTCTTATTTTGATATTTATATTTCTAGATTTTATAAAACCAATTTTTTATCTCAAATCATTACAATATCTTATATTCAAAATACATATTCTATCCATTTAAATATATTCTATTTAAGATCTCATATATAGATCAAAACCCCAATCCCTTTCAGTCTAATTCTAGCTTTTTTCCTCTGCCAAATCATTTTTCGTACCTTCGTTTTTAAATCGTCAAAAAGATCTCCTTGTATTGTTGTAACTATTGTTTGATATTGATAAAGGCGTTCAGTTGCTGTTTTCTTAAGAGGGCTAGCTGGTTTGACAGGTCATCTCTTTATTTTTCCAATTCGATGCAGTTGTCCCAAAGTATTTGTCTTGTCTTTCATCTGTTTTTCTTTTTTGTCTTCAAATTCCTTCTGGTTTATAAGAAAAGTCCTTTCCTTGTTCTCTATTATCAGTTTCCTTCCCATGTTTTCCACAGTTTGTATTTATTGAGTATCTAAGTCTTCTGTCATAACATTTGGTTGTTTCCCCTTTTCTATAGAATTCTGTATAGATGATTCTTTAGTTGAAGTCATAGTTTGAGCTTGCATATGGAGAGTTTGGATAATTGCTTTTAACATATAAAGAATTTGTTCCTGTACTTCCTCTGTGTGAGAAATCCATTCCTGTTCTTCTTCCATTGTCATATATAAGACTAAACAAAGAACTTACAATCAGAAAGTTCACCAAGTAAAAAGCTGAGCTGAGTTTCTTGCAGCTGGTGCTTCAAGGTTACTTTGTATCTTATCTGTTTTTAAGGCAATCAACAAGTCTTTCTTAAAGAATAGCAGGTTACAGTCTCAAATTTAGCCAGCAAATGTCATCTCAGAGTTAGTTAAATCTTTTCAATTTTCTTTCCCCCCTCTATTGTAAGGGGGAGAAAAAGAACCCAAATCTTCAATAATAGAGTAAAAATCAGAGAAGAAGAAAAAATAGAGAACATAAAGTTACAAATCTTATAATCCACCAGTTTTAAAAAATAGAATTCCAATTAGGATCCCAGTATTTTTCCCAATGTTTTAAACTCCCAAGTGGTTGAAGCCACTGTTTCTGGAGGGAGGGCTAAAATCCCCCTTCCCTCACCACAGGGGGGAAAGTACTTTAGCAGCTTATGCAGGTAATTAAGTAATTAGGATGTAAGAGAGGCAGATCATACCCAATCCTTTCCACGCTGCTTTGAAGTTGCCAGATCTTAATGTGACTTTGGCTGTTAGCAGCCTAGGGATGAGCCATATTTCTATGGCCGGTCCTTTTGTTCGCCGGTTTGGAGGAAGATGCCAGGTCTTCAGGAAAGTTGCTGTTCTCCTTCGATCCAGCAAAAGCCTCTCCTTGCTGGTCGCCTCTCCAGGGCGATTTTCGGCTCTTTTCAGGGCCCCCCAACGATGCAAAACTGAACGGGGGAGAAAGAGCAGATCTCCCAACCATCCATGGTGGCTGCGTGACGAAACCGGAAGTCTGGAGTTTGAATGGACAAATGTGCCACCTTCACCATCAGCAGGGGAAAAGTAATGAAAACTTAAGGAATCAAGATGTCCTATGGAAATAACAGCAAGAGTCTGGATGAAGAAGATCACAACAAATTCCTGGGACATTCTGAAGTTGACAACATCAAGCAGATGAAGTCAAGAAGAAAGCTATAAAGAAAGCATCATGAGAATGAAGATCTTATAGGCCAAGCTCAGGGTAGAAATACTATCAAGGCAATTAACACCTGAGTAAATTCAGTCATTTGATACATAGCTGGAATAATGGACAAGAGACTACCAATGGTAATAGAGTTCTTGGGTGCAACCCCAAATC
Source organism: Bothrops alternatus (assembly GCA_034064705.1). Taxonomy (NCBI): domain Eukaryota; kingdom Metazoa; phylum Chordata; class Lepidosauria; order Squamata; family Viperidae; genus Bothrops; species Bothrops alternatus. The sequence goes on along the minus strand of JARGCV010000081.1, from coordinate 6,870,637 downwards.
AACTGAGCACCACTTGAACTCCATCATCATCCACAAAATCACTATTAGACAATTGCAAAAAACAGCTTTATTTGGAACAGCTCAAACAACAACATCTGCTTATCCCAGGTCTTTAGGAATGATTTAATAGGTGGATAAAAATACTAAAGCAGTTTAAATCTTTGGCTGACTATGATTAACCATAAAATATGCTATTGTGGGATGGAGGTTGTGCATACATTCTTCCTGTCCTTGACGTTGACAGCTTTTGATATCATCAACCATGGTCCCTCTTTGGGCCAGCTGCAGGATCTTTGCACAGGTTTATGTGATGTTTCAATTATAGTCTTTTCTAAATTGTGAGGTCCTGTGCTCAGTCACTCCATGGTCATCTCTCACTTGGATTATTGCAATGTGCTCTACATAGGCTACCCTTGAAGAATATTTGGAAGCTACAACTAGTCCAAAATGCAGCAGCATGGACAATTTTGGAGGCCCCTAGAATAGCACATGTAACACCACTGATATGTGAGCACTGGCTGTTAATCTGTTTCTGCATGAAATTCAGATTAAATTAAAGATTATTATCTTTAAAGCCCTTTATGAAATGAATCCAGGGTATCTGCAGAACTGTGTTTCACCAATGGTATTGGCCCACCACTAGTCCTGGCAGAAGGCCCTACGTGGAACCATCAGCCAAGAAACTTCAATTGGTGGAATCCAGAAGAACTTTTTCTGCCTTGGCTCCTACCCTTTGGAACATCTTGCCAGGAACTAAGATCTACCTTCTCTCTTTTAGCATTCAGGAAAAGCATTAAAATTTGGTTATGCCAGTGGGCATGGGCTCCTGAAGGAGAAGCTGTGGTTTGGGGATGTTGTACTAATAGAGAAGGCACTCCATCTCTCCCCTCCAAACCCTTGCTTGTTTTTTTTTTTAGTTTGTTTTAATTTTTGTAATTTTGCTGTTTTTATAATTGCTGAATATTTGTGGGTTTTATCTTTTTGTAAGCTGCACAAAGTCACCTGAACCATGACATGGGCAGCTGATAAATTTGATAAACAAACAAATAATTAATACTGTGAGATTCAGGCTATACATAAAGTAGAAACATATAAGAAAATTCAAACAAATTAAGTCATTATCTAGAAATGAACATCCAGGTCCACACTGATTATCATAGAAAGGAAATTCTATGTATAATTAGATGGGGGAGGATGAAAAATATATTGCTACATTAAAATCGGAGGTTTCTCAACTGTTTATATGGTTAGATCTCAATTGCACTTATATAATGCCATCCTCATCTCTTTTTTTCTTAATAGATTATAATTTATATTCATACCCACTGACAGAATAATCTTTCTAAAGGCTAAAATCAAGGAACTGTATTTTATTATACAATTGTTAATCTGAAATTCTATACTGCCAGTGACGCAAAATCTTAAAGGATAAGATCAATCAGACAATTTTACTTTTGATAAGTAATAATTCTAATTCATTTTCTGCTGCCTTTGTATCTCTGCAAGTAATACCAATTATTTTAATTTTTCTCTCCCATCATGTTTCTCTTATGTAATTACTGAACTAAGAAAGAAAAACTGGATGAACCCTTCCAGTGACCATTATACAATATGTGCTATTTACTTTTGAATTTAGATTTCCCATTTTTCAAGACTTGTAAACATTATGCCACATTACCTCCTAATGCTGGTTTGGAGCCAGAGGAGTTTCCTTTTGTTGGTAAAGTTTCCATTCTGCTTTGTATCTTTATGCTATATATTCCTATGAGAAGGCCCCTTGAGAATGCCATAATTTTCCTGTCCAGGAGGAGGCATTTTATGCCCTGTGGATATTGTCTCCTCCATTATAATGAAAACATTTCCCAAAATTTAAATTCTTTTTGAAAAGTTATGTCTTTAATCTCACAATACAGATGCTATATTACATCTCTTTCCTATAAATCTTGATTCTTATGGCATGGGATGACATGATATCACATGACGTGACATATCGCAATGCATCAGGTGCTGTGCAAAATATGAATAAAATAAAACAGATTATTGATTGAATTGCTTTATTGTGATAGGCTGAATCTGGTTGTACTGGAAATATTATCTAGTGGTTTCTTGCTTTCTAGCTTTGTTTGGATCAAATATGCATATGTAAAGAATAAGTGTGCACTAATATAAAAGTTAATTAACATGCTAGAAATTTGTAACTTGCAAAGTAGTGCTGCTGATATCAGGAGAGCTTCTGAGAATTATCATGCTTGTTTCACTTCGATAGAATGCTGGAGATTTTTTTAAACAAAAATTCTGGAGAGTAAGTTCTGAGGTAAAAAAGAAGCTGTTTTAATTCATATTAAATAATTTTAACCTTCCCAAAAGCTAAACCAATCACTCATATAAAAATATATCCTGGAAGGAGGTGATGGCAAACCACTTCCTGTATTGTTGCCAAGAAAACACAGGCATATGGCCATGAAATTACTAGAAGTTCAGTGCAATTCAGTGACCACCTTAATTTTACTTGTTGTGCCTAACAACATCCCATAATAAATGCTTCTGTAAAAAATGTATGTGGTTTGTACATGGAATTGTCTCCTTTCTTTATGACCTCAGTGTACTACATAAAAATGAAATAAGGATATCCAAAAAAACTCTAAGGTTGTGGAATGTAGAAAAGCTTCAGGATGTTCTGCTTGTAAACATAATATATGCAAAAATAAAACTCTAAAGCTTCAATGAAGAAATTAATATTTTAAGTTAACTTTGTAACTGCTACTCAGTTGTGAGTAACTGCTTGTAACTGCTACTCAGTTGTGCTGCATAATAATCCATTTTTCTTCTACCTTTTTTAATAATATTAATTCAGAGTAAGCTAGATATTCCACAAATATTTGCCCACATTGGAATACTATGAACCAAACTATCTATAATGCAGACATATTTTCAGTTATTACTATTGCTACTATTATTTAAGATTTAATCTTCATTTCGATTCACAGTCTCGGACTGGTAAAAACTTAGTTCAATTCCTGACCAAGGACCTAAGAGCTATTAAGGTGGCATCTGAATATATAGGCAGTTCCAGGTAGAGTGGCTTTTTGCAAAGTCAGGATATTCAGGTCTAATAAGTTCAAAATGTCCATGTATCTAGGCAGCCCTTTGGGTATTGCTCCAAGGGCTCCTATTACTATTTCTTCTTCCATAGTCGCTCAACTTCAATTTGCAAATCACAATATTTTGTTACTTTTTCTAGCTGTTTCTCATCAACTTGTGCATCACCTGGTATTGCAATATCAATAATAGTGATGCGAGGCATGTTGTGGGCCAGATGTCTGTCTGTTTGGATTCAAGAGTCCTACAGGATCTTGACATGTTCATTTTCAAGAACTTTATTTATTTATTTATTTATTTATTATTATATAACAACAATAACAATAACAACAACAACAACAATAATAATAGTAATAGGCTTTATTATAGCCATACCATTTCAAAAGATTCTGGGTAGTCCAAAATACAATTAAAATAATTTAAAACATAATAATTAATAATAATAATTGAATAACAAATAGAAGTTCAAGAACCAAATTCTTGCTGTAGGATATGGAATTTGCTGGCTGAGGAATTCTGGGAGTTGAAGTCCACAAGTCTTAAAGTTGCCAAGGTTGAGAACCCCTGGCCTATAGGTTTGGGATTCTGAACTTTGAAAAGGCTGCAAACTTGTAAAACAGTATTATTCATGGGGAGGCACAGTGTTCATCTGCATGACTCACTACTAAATACATTCATTATAGCCATGTCTGTTCTATGCAATTTGATACACAACACTGGTTTCTGGAAAAAAAGAAGAAGAGACAATAGCATATAAACTGCTTCTGAATCCTTAAAAAGGAGAGTTCACACTGAGACTCTTCTGCTTTCTTTATTGGAAGAAGGCTCATAGTGACTTTGGTTGAATTCTGATGAGAATAACAGCCCGGAGGTAGAGGGGCAGAGAAAGAACCAATGTTTTACAATTATATCTAGGCCGTATTTGCAAAAATTTGGAATGATTTGAAAGAAAGAGAGAGAGAGAGAGAGAGAGAGAGAGAGAGAGAGAGAGAGAGAGAGAGGAGGGAGGGAGGGAGGGAGGGAGGGAAGAAGAGAGGGAGGGAGAGGGGGAGGAGGAGAAGGAGGGGGAGGGAGAGAGGGAAGGAAGGAAGGAAGGAAGGAAGGAAGGAAGGAAGGAAGGAAGGAAGGAAGGAAGGAAGGAAGGAAGGAAGGAAGGAAGGAAGGAAAGATCCAAGTTAGCATGTAAAACAAACAAATGAATAAAAGAGGGGAGAAGGAAGCAGCATATATCTGAAATAAAATACATAGAAAAAGAGAAATAGAAATAATACTTTGTAATCTTGGAAAATAATATGTAAATTTCCTTATTCTGAATGTAGAATCAATCTCTGGTAATAATCAATTATATTTCTAATATTTCAGATAAGCATTCCCACCTATTACATATACATATTAAGGGTAGAAATCTAGTAGTTCATCACCTAAGTATTTACTGCATGTTATATCATGTCCAGCACAGCACAACAAATTTGTACCTTTTGTCAAGTTTGTATGTGTTATTGTGTGTCCATATATATTTGTACTTTTAAAAAAAATAGATTTGTATGCCTTTTTTCTTCACACACTTAAGGCTATATGCATAACCCATTTTTACCACCTGGTCCACTTCAGCAGTACTGTCTAAAGTCAGATCAGTAGGCATCCACTGGGACAAATTAAAGCAAAGTGATTTTGGGCTGAAGGCCTATTTGAACTTGGGTCTCTGTAACTGTTGTCTGGCATTTTAACCACTATACATAATTTACAGTATGTGTTCTTGGCAGGTGCATGTAAGTATAAACATTCATGCATATGTTTTAACGAAGTCCCATTCGTCATTTTCAGGCTGGTGCTTTCGGCTTTGTGCTTCTAGGAGCAATGTGTGATCATAGCTGTTTCTTCCTTTTAACTGCCAGTGGGGGTATGAACTGATTGGCTGGGAGCTTGGCTGTGTTCTGATTGGGTGGAGGTGTGTTCTGATTGGTTAGGGGGTTGGCTGTGCTCTGATTGGATGGGGGGGTTGGCTGTGCTCTGATTGGATGGGAGAGTGTTCTGTTTGGGTGGGGGCTTTGTTGTGCTCAGGTTAGTCTGAGTTGCAGGGATATTAGAGATGGTGAGCTGCATAGCTGTTTGGCTTCGTGTTCATGGTCATGCCTCATCTTCATGGTGGGTATCAGTTTGCTTCATGTATGTATTAGAGGGGTTTAAAGTGGCTAATGATGCAGCTGTGGTCTGGCTTCTGGTTTGTGGTCGTGCCTCATCATTGGTGTGGGTTTGGGTTTGCTTTTTGCGTGGATGTGTGGTGGTGACATCCTGTGTGGTTTTCGTGAGTGTGGGTCTGGTGTCATTCTTTGTGTTAGGGACTCGCTTGTCAATAAGGGTGGGTTTCATACCCCCACTGGCAGTTAAAAGGAAGAAACAGCTATGATCACACATTGCTCCTAGAAGCATGAAGCCGAAAGCACTAGCCTGAAGATGACGAATGGGACTTCGTCGAAACGTCGCCAAGACACTCCAAATTTTATGCGGGAGTAAACCCGAATTACCAGAGACCTACATACAAACACCCACAAAAACTTCAGAAAACAAATATATATATATTTGGCGATGTTTTGACGAGGTCACACTTGTCATCTTCAGGTTGGGGTCTTCGGCTTCGTGCTTGTGTAAGCAAAATGTGATCGGAGCTGCCATCTCTCTCTATATATATACTGATGGGGGGTGTGTGGAGTACTGGCTTAGTTGCTGTAGGTGGATTGGTTGGTTGTGTAGGAGTTATTGTTTGTGGATTGTTTGGCTGTTTCGTAACATCCTGAGTAGTTGAAGTGCTGGCTGTGTGCCCATTAGTCTTTTGTGTTGTAACGACCTGGGTAATGGGTTGTGTGATGACATCCTTAGATCTAGATGTTATATAGTTTGGGTTTGTGTTCAGAAACTCTGGCTCAGATATATAGATGACACTTTTGTAATTTGGCCACACGGGAAAGAAAAACTGGACAACTTTCTCACACATCTCAACAGAAAACCAAGGAGTCTATGAAATACCATGCAAAATCTGCCCAGCCACATACATTGGATAAACTAATAGGAGAATAAATGCACGCATCGCAGAACACAAGAACGCAGTCAGAAAAGAAGAAAAAACTTCCTCTCTCTTCCAGCACCTTAAAGCTACAGGACATGAAATTGATTTTGAAGGAACCAAACTATTCTCTAAAACTGAACACCACAACAAGAGAATAATTATGGAAGCCATCGAAATAGAAAAACACCCCCACAACATGAATAAATGTGACGATACCTCCCACCTACTAGACATCTGGAAACTAGTCCTAATCAACAAATGAGTCCTAGCCACGAAAACTGACACTGGACCCAGAACAACACAGTACACCACCACCATTCACCCTCACCAGACCCAAACCCAAGCCCAAACCCATCCCTCAGACGAAATGCAACCACCATCCAGAAGCCAAACCACGACGACATCACCAGCTGCTGCACTTCCCTCTGACCCCCACACAAAGCAAACGGACACACGCCATGAACACAGAGCTATACTGCAAACTTGGAGCCAAACCAAATCCTGGTATGTTACTTCACAGCCTTCAGTCCTGGACATCACATCACAGAACTCAGGAGGCTACAACGCCAAAGCTCAGGATGTTACAACACAGCCAACCACCCAGGATGGTGCAACACAGAACTCAGGATATCACTACACTAGATCTCAGGATGTCATCACACAACCCATTACCCAGCTCATTACAACACAAAAGACTAATGGGCACACAGCCAGCACCTCAACTACTCAGGATGTTACGAAACAGCCAAACAATCCACAAACAATAACTCCTACACAGCCAACCAATCCACCTACAGCAACTAAGCCAGCACTCCACACCCACCCACCAATATATATATAGAGAGATGGCAGCTCTGATCACACTTTACTCGCACAAGCACGAAGCCGAAGACCCCAGCCAAACCAGTTCTGCAAAAATATTGATGATCCCTAAATGGCAGCACAGAATACTGTAATTACAGAATACTGTAATTTTTCGCAGCCATCTAGATGTTGCCCATATTTTTGCAGCTCTGATCTGATAGCCCTAGTAAGAACAAAAGCAGATACTGCCAAAACCCACATGTAAATGTCAGAAGGTAGGCTTGATTATCACCTCCACCTCTGTTGCTCAAGCAATATTATAGCCAGATATTTACAATTGCAAGACAGTTCAAAAAATCTCTGTACCAGTGGCACTACATTTATGAATGGCAGATGCCATTTCAAAATAGTGAATGTCATTCAAAATGACAATACATAATTATCTTGGGTTTTAAAAAACAATCTCTGCTTTGATTGATGGAGATTGTTGTGTTGTCCCAACTCCGAATTCCTGGAGGTGTGCTAGAAATATTACATAATTAATCTAAAATGTAGAATTACTAGGACAACATCAGAAAATAGAAGACAATCAAAGATTGCTACTATGGTGAGCACAATTGCAATTTTTTCTTTTATGTTTGTCAAGAGGGGAAAGAGTTGTACTTTGGACAGAGACAAATGCTGGGGACAAGACACAGCCTCGGCTACTGACTGATATGTGAACACTAAAGGATAGATAGTTCTTGGCCAGAAGAAAACATTTAGTGATTGGTGATCTTTGTGAGCATTAGAGTTCTAAATACGCTCAGGCTGATACAGTCTGATAGTCAAATTGATCTGAAATAAAACATTCTGGATCCAGAAAGATGGAACGACTGCAGCTGAGTGGAATACAATTGGAAAAGTCAGCTATATTCTACTCAAATGATGTCCATACATGCCAGGCTAAAATAGCTCATCCTTATATATTACAAAGGTAATTAAAGTAGAACAACTTAAGTCCATAAGTCTGTAGCCTACACCTGAATTCACAATAATCTCAATTCATAAGTTCATAACTAACAGATGACAATTAATGATTCAGTCCAGAATCAGTTTAATTTAGTGGACATGGAAATATTGCTCTCCCATTATATCGCATACATTCCATGATGTATCTGCTTCATTCATAAATAGTTACGCCACAGTAGTGTGTGAAGATATGGATCTCAATTCCTACTTGTAAATGACTTCAACAATTATTTCAAGTGTGGTTTTCCACATGTACATTGTAGATTTTGGGCTAATGCCCAATAAAATATTTCTGTTTTGGGAAACTTTTGTTTTAGTATTCTATTTTTAAAAGTTATAGTATTAATTTCAGCTTCAAAACACTTCAAATAGCTTCACAAGGCAAAATATGAGATATAATTAGTATACTGCAAATTAAAGACATACAGCTTTAATTATTAAAAGTTGGAAGAATATACAAATATATTTATTTTCTGGTACAGACCAGGTGTCTCCAGACATAGTATCTCCACAGAGAGGCATCTGCCATAGGTCATCATTTTCTGCCAAAATTTTCAGGCGGAAATATTTGTAAGAGTTGAAGAAAAGAGTTTTTTAAATGTTGATTCACATTCAACATGGAAACGCCAATTGATTTATAGTTCAGAGTTCAAACAATAATACGGTTAAACAAACTGAAATCCAATTAAGATTTTAATTGCTGATTGGTAATCATTATTTAGCATAAACAATAATTTTAAACTGATATAAAAGCTCTTGGGTCTGGAACCTTGGCTTCTCCCACTGATTCATTTCTGCATGAGCCAAGTCATTCCTAAACTCCTCTAATTCATTTAAGAGACATTGCCAAAATTTTCTTAACTACTCATTTCTACATATGAACTATAACCAGGGCTTTTTTTCCCTCATAGAACGCCCAGAATGGAGTTCCGGCACCTTTATTGGATGGGACCTTGCAAAGCGGGTTATATGATGTGTGTGAGTTCCGGCACCTTTTTTTTTTTTTTTTTTTTTTAGAAAAAAAGCACTGATTATAACTATGGACATAATTATACAAAAGAGGATATATAAGATATAAGCTATCTATACAGTCTAGAACAAAAGAAGCTGATTCTGAGATGGATTATTATTCCAATACTGAGGTTTCATCTACTGCATACTATCAATGCTGTTTAACAGAAATTCTCCATTGTTTCAGATTGTAGTTTTTCCGATACTATATGGAGATACCAGGAACTGAACATGGAGCTTTCCACACTGAATGCATATGCTCTACTCAATTCAGTAGACTGATCTGGGTGGTCCCCAAAAGCAACTTCACTCACCAATAGTTTTCTCAGTTTCAAGATGGGATTACCCTTATGGACTCTAGCCCAAACTCACAGCAAATAATCAGCACTTGGCTGACCCTTGTCATGTCTCACAAATGAAAGCAGAGTTTGGCATGGGTGGAAGGACAGAACTTTAAATTCAGATGTCATTGCTATAGACCATACTGGAAATTAAAGTTTGTAACCAAGTTTGAAATTATTTCAATTAATCTATTATCAATCAATTTTCTCCGGATTAGGCATTATGATAGCAATAGTCCATGTATTGAAGCAAAGCTGCCAAACATGACAAAGGACTACAAGAAATTAAATTTGGTTCCATGGAAACAAAGGAGAACTTGTGGAGATACAGTGTGGTGCAGTGGTTAAGCTACTTGACTAGAATTGAGGAGACCCGTGTTCAGGTCTACCTGTGCTGGAGATTTTGAGCTAGTAACTCAGGAAAATATCTCAGAGCATTGTGTTGTAGGGAAAAAAAAATGAGCAGAGGGAGTGCTATGAACACCATACTGAGTTCCTGAAGAAAAAGAAGCAAATAACTCTAGCAAATACATAAATAAGTAAAATAATAAAACAAAATAAAATAAATTGTCCTTTGGAAAATGCTGGCCTGTTTTTCTAATATCCTATCCCAAAGATATTTTAAACTGATTTCACATATGGGCAAAATGGTTTAGCATGCCTCATCATGTCAAAGACAAAGGCTGCTTTTAAAACAAAGAGAAAGGGAAACCTTCTGTAGTTGCAAGGTCTGTATTATAGTAAGAAGAAAGAAAAGACTTTTGTGGAAGATAACATACCTACAAAGCAATGTCAAAGAGAAGAGAATGTGTGAAGCTAAGGGCTGAAATGCTGGGCTCTTGGTGCTTTCTGAGCTTAGTTGTTTTCTTGCAGACATTTTATTACCAGCTATGGAACATTTGCAAGGAAGCAACCAAGCTCAAATCGCTCAAGAGTCCAACTGTGTCAAATGCTATACAGTCATTTTATGAATGAGGGAAAGAAGAAAACTGTGGATGGATTTTTCTTGATTGCAAAATGAAAGGAAGTGCAAGATTAAAAATCAAATTTTCTTGAGGGTAAAAAGATTTTAAGTAAAAATCAAAAGAAGCAATTTCTTGAAAGCAGCCAAAGGATTAAGAGCGAGGCAGGACAAATTCTTGATTAAGCAAACTTACTCAGAAGGTTTGGTTTGCCTTTTAACCAAAACCTGAAGTGGTATGCATATGCCAGGATATTAATGGAAGTTCTCGTTAAAATGACAAAGAAAGAAGCCCATCCCAACCGAAATCTTCACAAAAACTGGAGAATATGAAGTTGATTTGAAGACATTCTTCAGCAATTTGTTTCCTTTTGTGGTAGTGGGGTTGGGGGGGGGGAAGAGGAGGGTGGAAGCCGCTCCCACCTCCCGCCTCCCTCCTTTTTGGTCTATGAGCATGTGTGACTTCACTGTCCTTTGATTTGGAAGCAAGCTGATTGGCTGGAAGCAATTCAACACATCCAGCCGGGCAAAAGCTTTGTCTGAGTTGAAGTGAAGTTCCACCGATTTTTAGACGGGAGTCAGCAATCTGGACTACTTAGTCGCCAGAAGCTGAAGAGGGCGAACGTAGAAGGGTCTCTTCGGGAAGAAACCGCGCCGCCGCGCCGCCTCGGCTCCCTTCCCTCGACTCTCGGTGAATAATAGCTGCAGCGGAAGGAAGAAGCCTGGATGTGCAAACCTCTTGGAGCAGAAGAAGCGGAGGAATCCGGGCTGGCTTGCCTACGGGATGTATATTGGGAGCTCCGCCACCTCGATCTCGCCGTAGGCAACTTTTCCTGAGCAACTGGGACGTGGCATCCGTTTCAGAAGGAAGGTTTGCAAGCGCGGGTCCCCCCCCCTCAATTTTCCAAGAACCAAATGTACGTTGGGTTTGAGGGATCGAGATTAAGTTGAGCGAATTGCTTTGTAACTTGTTGGCAGAAAGAACCCGGGAGCCTGTGCCGATGCCGCGTTTGGGTCGAAAAATGCACTTTATGCTTCTTTTTGCACTGGCCGCCGTCATGTCCTGCTGGGAAGGCGCAGCGGGCAAAAATCTGAAATACAGGATTTATGAGGAGCAGAGGGTTGGCTCGGTCATTGCCAGGCTTTCTGAAGATGTCGCCGACGTTTTGTATAGGTTGCCTAATCCCTCTTCGGTGCGATTCAGAGCTATGCAGAGGGGGAATTCTCCGTTGCTGCTGGTTCGGGAGGACAACGGAGAAATCAGCATTGGAGCTAAAATTGACCGGGAGCAACTCTGCCAGAAAAACTTAAACTGTTCTATAGAGTTTGACGTGATCACTCTGCCGACTGAACATCTGCAGCTTTTCCATGTCGAGGTTGAAGTATTGGATATTAATGACAATTCGCCTCAGTTCTCCAGAGCTCTTATTCCTCTTGAAATCTCGGAGAGTGCAGCCGTAGGTACGCGGATTCCTTTGGATAGTGCTTTTGATCCAGATGTTGGGGAAAATTCCCTCTACACGTATTCTCTTTCTGCCAATGATTTCTTTACCATTGAAGTTAGAACAAGGACAGATGGAGCCAAATATGCAGAGTTGATTGTGGTGCGGGAGCTGGACCGGGAGCTGAAATCAAGCTATGAACTCCAGCTAACTGCCTCGGATAATGGTGTACCTCAGAGAACTGGATCATCTCTCCTAAAAATCAGCATTTCAGATTCTAATGACAATAGTCCAGTTTTTGAACAGCAGACATACATTATTCAACTTTTAGAAAATTCACATGTTGGCACATTACTTATTGACCTCAATGCCACTGATCCAGATGAGGGTGCCAATGGCAAAGTTGTCTACTCCTTTAGTAGTCATGTGTCCTCCAAAATTATAGAGACTTTTAAAATGGACTCTGAAAGGGGTCAACTAACTCTTCTCAAACCAGTGGATTATGAGACCACCAAATCTTATGAAATTGATGCTCAGGCACAAGATTTGGGTCCAAATTCAATTCCGGCTCACTGCAAAATCATTATTAAGGTTGTTGATGTGAATGACAACAAGCCTGAAATCAATTTAAACCTGATGTCTCCAGGAAAAGAAGAAATTGCTTATATTTCTGAAAAAGCTTCCACAGAGACTTTTGTGGCCCTGGTTAGGGTGCAAGACAAAGATTCTGGGCTGAATGGAGAAGTGGTTTGCAAGCTTCATGGACATGGGCATTTCAAACTTCAGAAGACATATGAGAATAACTATTTCATCTTAACAAATACTACTTTGGATAGAGAAAAGCGATCTGAATACAGCCTGACAGTCATAGCAGAAGACAAAGGAACTCCAAGTCTTTCCACAGTGAAACATTTTACTGTCCAGATCATTGATGAAAATGACAACCCGCCCCAATTTCAGACAAATAGATATGAAACTGTAATTTTGGAAAATAATTCTCAAGGTGCTTATATCACCTCTGTTACAGCAACTGATCCAGATCTGGGAGATAATGGGCAGGTGACCTACACTATCTTGGAGAGCTTCATTTTGGGAATTTCCATAAATACATATGTGACCACTGATCCTTCTACTGGAGCCATCTATGCACTTAGGACTTTTGATCATGAGGAAGTAAACCAGATTGTCTTTATGGTTCAAGCTAGAGATGGAGGGAGTCAACAGTTGGCTAGCAATACAACAGTGGTACTAACTATTATTGATGAAAATGATAATGCTCCTTTGATTGTGGGGCCTGCACTACACAATAATACAGCAGAAATTTCAATCCCTAAGGAAGCTGACAGTAACCATTGCATCACTAGGATAAGGGCCATAGATAGAGACTCAGGAGTTAATGCAGAGTTAAGCTGCTCATTAGCAACTAGTAGTGAAGAAGGCCTCTTCGTGATGGATCCACAGACATGTGACATTTATCTTAATGCTAGCATTGAATCTGTTACATCAACGGAATGGGAACTTACAGTGATTGTTAGGGATAAAGGAAGTCCTCAACTGAGTACCAAAGCACTTCTGAAATGCAGTGTTGTTAAAAATATATATCAGCTTTCATCTACAGAAGCAACATATCCAAACCAAGCTCCTCTAGACATTTCCATGATCACAATAATATCCTTAGGAGCAATATGTTTAGTTTTGTTGGTGGTTATGGTCGCCTTTGCTACAATGTGTAATCGTGAGAAGAAAGACACCCGGTCCTATAATTGTCGTGTTGCAGAATCCACATACCAGCATCATCCCAAAAGGCCATCAAGACAGATTCACAAAGGAGACATTACATTAGTGCCTACCATTAATGGTACTTTACCAATTAGATCCCACCACAAAGCTTCACCTTCATCATCTCCAACACTAGAAAGAGGGCAAATGAGCAGTCGACAAAGCCATCACAGTCATCAGTCTTTAAATAGTCTGGTGACCATCTCATCAAATCATGTACCAGAGAATTTCTCTCTTGAACTCACTCATGCTACTCCTGCTGTTGAGGTAAGATCATACAGATTGTATTAATTAAAAATCATTCACATAAATAAACTAATCCTATGTCTATTTAGTACAATACTTAATTTGCAATGTATCATTTCTGTTATTTACGATGATTGTACACATCCATATTTGCAAATTTATAAAAATTCACTGGGAAAATATGTTGCAGTTTCCCAAGTACCTATATATAGGTGTGTGTGTGTGTGTGTGTGTGTGTCTGTGTCTGTGTCTGTATCTGTGTGTATACAGTGATGTATGGATGATATCACTATTTCTTATTAAACTACTTACATAAAAATATAACAAAATGTATGAAATTCCAACTGTGAGTATGATTTTAGTTTTTGTACAAAGGGTAGCTAGATCTTGTTACCCTTGTATCCAAATTCCAGATGACCACTAGATGGGAGCAAGGCATATCATTTTGTTATACCTACTGGTGATCCAGAGTTTTGCAATCTATATCTATTACCATTATTTGTAGTAATTGGTGCAATATTAACTAAACTTATTAAAATTTAATTAATATTGATAACAATATTAACTAAATTTTAATAGGCTACCAGTAATATTACTCCAGTTAATTAAATATATTTTAGAATTAGTCCTTAGAAATCTTTCCAGGATGTAAAAATCACATGTTCTTCTATGCGTCAGTATTTCAGTATACTTATAATATATTTACATATTTAAAGACAATAGAATGAAGAAATATATTGCTAGCACTAATGAAGTTTTAACTACATCTGTCCTAACAGCTTGTGTCAACTGTGCATGCAAATTTTTAATGAATGTCTTTAAGGCCTTTGAGCCATAGCTCAGAGCAGTTAAATATAGATATTTTTTCACTGACTTCAATGGAATTTAAACTATTTACAGCTAAACACTTGAATTTAACTAGATTGAGGTTCAGAGTTAAGGTTTTTAGAAGCTTTGGATCATGAGACTAAGGAACAAGTTAAAGTATATCTGATACATTAAGGTGTTCATAGCTATCTTTTATGTTGACTGAATTCTGTTACTTTCTTCTGACAGATTATTTCAACAGACAGTTTATGGTTTAAAAAAGGAGGAGGGGATTAATATACATGGGTTTTATTGGGCAGTTAAATGGATAACCTTTGTAAGGATTCATTTTTTCTTGCTGTTGTGTGTTTCATAACAGGTGTCTCAGCTTCTCTCCATGCTTCACCAAGGCCAATATCAACCAAGGCCAAGTTTTCGAGGCAACAAGTATTCCAGAAGCTACAGGTGAGGATTTTCTTTGGTCAAAGTTCAGAGTAGCATTATCAGAGGGTATAGGCTTAGCACATGAGCTAATGAAGCCCAGTTCAATCCACATGTCTCTTTTGTTTTATCACAGATATGCCCTTCAAGATATGGATAAGTTCAGCCTGAAAGATAGTGGTCGTGGTGACAGTGAAGCAGGAGACAGTGATTATGATTTAGGGAGAGATTCTCCTATTGACAGACTTCTTGGAGAAGGATTCAGTGACCTTTTCCTTACAGATGGGAGAATTCCTGCAGGTAAAAATTCAGTGAAAATTAAACAACTTATATTCAATAGCTTATTTCCAGTATTTTCAGACAATAATACATAGAAAAATTTGCACTGGTGAAAATAAACTCTTTTATCTTCGTATCCCATTTGTACTAAACAACACCTAAAACTTGCTCAAAACCTTAAAAGCAATATTTGCCATATGAAGGCTTACAAGAGAGTCACAACTCACTGGAATAAATTTCTATCCCATGAACAGTGTCTTTAAATTTTCCCTAAATTTTAAAAAAATTGAATCCACAAAATTGTAAGAAGATATCAGATGTTAATGGCAAATAGATACAGTATTTGTTTACTACAATGCTTGGACTACAATACTGTTTTATCATGCTACTGTTAAATCACAAGTAAGAAATCAAATGTCCATGCTTGACTTTCTGGTATCCTTCTACGACTTGGCCCACTTCAGGGTGTTCTTTTACTGGGTGTGGCCAAAATAATTGGCTTTTTGGGGGGAAGTTGGAGTTTTGGAGTGTATATAGTGGTATAGCATGATATTTTTTTCTGTATATTTTAAGAACACTAAATATTTTGCTAGAGTATCAGGCTCTCTGGTGTAAAATAATATGTTATAATATTATCCAGCTAAGATATTGATGCTAATAAGGGAACAATTTCTGATTGCTATATTTTTGTTTCATCTGGCAGATATTGTCCATATTTAAAGCTAGTGGTGAAGCCTATTGTTAGTGTAGCTATTTGTATTTATACTAAATGAGAGTTTTCCAAATGTGAGGGCATAAGATCATCATTATTCGCTTGCTGGTTCATACTAAGGTCCACCTTAGTACAGCATCTGTTTCTCATATAGCTAGATTCACAAGCCAGGTGCCCACAAGCAAGAGGTAGACACTTGCAGCTTTCCTACTATTGACGCCCTGCAACTGTATGGGGAATACTGTTTCCAGTACAGAGGTAATGATAAGTCTTTAAGACTGATAAAACATGATGGACATATGTTCCATAAATCTATCCAACCCCTTTTCAAATCATTCAAATCACTGGCCCTTACGGTGCATTATGATAGGTCTAACCAGAATCATGCACTGGAGTTCATAAAGCAAATCTGTTTAATTACAGTGGAAAAAAATTGGTTTTATCTCCATCTTCATAAACAGAATAAAGAAATAGAACCAGACAGCTGCTTTTGGTGTTGTGAAAAGGTAGAAAACTAAATTAATATTAGGAAATAACTTGTTCAAAGACTATCCACTTTTTTATCATTTCAGTCTGCTGATGTTTGCCAAATACAAATATTTGGTTATAATCCCAAATTATTTATATGTATAAGAGCAAGTGTGGTGTACTGTAATAGTCAAAATCTTGAATTATGATGGTAAATGCAGTGTCAAATGCATCCTTAGCCATGAATTTGGGCTAAGCTTCTCTCAACTAAATTTCCATCATAGGTTTGTTCTCACAGAAAGAAATGGAGAAGGGACTGCTACCTTGCACTTTGAGCACCTGGAAGAAAGAGTACAATATAAACTTATCAGACAAAGGTGCTTTGAAGCTTATCAGTAAATTTTAAAACATAGCCATTCAAACTTTTTCTATAAAAGTCTATAACAAGCATAATAGCAATACCAATAGCACTTATAGTATATATGTTTAGAATAGAATAGAATAGAATAGAATAGAATAGAATAGAATAGAATAGAATAGAGCTGGAAGGTACCTAAGAGGTCTTCTAGTCCAGCCCCGTTCAAGCAGGAGAACCCATACCATCTCAGACAAGTGACTGTTTAGCCTCTTCTTAAAAATCTCTAGTGATGGAGCACCCACAATATAGCACTTCATAGTGCTTTATAGTCCTCTGTAAGTGGTTTACAGAGTCAGCATATTGCCTCCAATAATCTGGGTCTTCATTTTACTGACCTCAGGAGGATGGAAGCCTGAGTCAACCTTGAGCTGGTCAGGATCAAACCACTGGCAGTTGGCAGAATTAGCCTGTAATACTGCATTCTAATCACTAACCATGGTTCAAAACTAGAGCAGTTATAAAAAATTCAAGTACATATGTGGAATTAGGTAAGATAACCTTTATTGTCATTTTTTATTGTGGTGTGAGTAATATCTGATATATGGAGTTCTATATTCTATAGATCTAGCATCTAAATGGCAGCTATTTGTCTAACTGGAGATATATATATATATCTCAAAATGGAACACAACATGTTTATGAAAATGGCAGGAGTTGATGCCACACTGCCCTCTTATTAAGAAAAAATCTTTTCACAACTTTGATTTATGAAGTTGGTCAAGAACTCTGGTTTTAAGTATGTTCAAAACTAGGGCAGTCTTTGTAATTGACTGTTTTAGTCTTCTTTTCTGGGTAGCAAAAAGGTATTTTCATCAAAAGTTATGAGAAAAATATTTGAAATAAGATATAAATAAGCCAATTAATAACATTTCATATAACTATAGTACCAAAGTAACACAAACATTTGAACTAATATTTTTCTACTTTAAAATTCCAAATATAATCAAATAAATAATTAAACCCGTGATTGTGCTGGATTTATACTTTGATTCATTTTAAAGGAAAATTAAATGACATTTAGCTTTTGTTCTTATTCTCACATACTTCTTTAGAGTATAACCTCAGAATGCCATTCAAAGGCCAAAAACCAAACTTTCAGCAAAATTAGGCACTACTATTCTAAGATTCAGTGTAAAAGACTTAAGCACTGATTTATTGAATAAGTTTTTCTGAGCAGAAAATGTATGTTTGTTCAAACTACTTTTAAACTTAGGTTTTAAAAAGTCGAGAGTTACATCTTGAATTGTGACTGAAATCTTTCAAGTTTTAACATCTAATTTCATTTTGCTTTCAGCAATGAGATTGTGCACAGAGGAATGCAGAGTCCTGGGGCATTCAGACCAGTGCTGGATGCCACCCCTGCCTTCCCCATCTTCTGATTACAGAAGCAATATGTTTATACCTGGAGAAGAATTTCAGCCTCAGCAAAGCCAGCCACCAGAGGAGGAGGAGGACCATCAGGAGGTTGAATCATCTGAAAAGAAAAAGAGCTTTTCAACTTTTGGCAAAGACAATCAGAATGTGGAAGAAGCAGCTGACATGTGTACCTCTTCTCTTCTCTCTGAAATGAACAGTGTCTTCCAACGTCTCTTGCCTCCTTCACTGGATGCTTACACAGAATGTAATGAAATAGAGCCTCCCAGCTCACTAGAGCGCAGGAAAGGACATTTGCCAGCTAAGGCTGTAAGCTATCCACAAGGGGTGGCAGCATGGGCAGCCAGTACTCATTTTCAAAACCCTGCAAACAGCACTGGGCTTACTTTGGGAATTCATTCAGGTGCCCAGCCCTCTTCAAAATGGCTACCTGCCATGGAGGAAATTCCAGAGAACTATGAAGAAGATGAGTTTGACAATGTGCTTAACCACCTCAGTGATGGTAAACACGAACTCATGGATGCTAGTGAACTGGTGGCAGAAATTAACAAGCTGCTACATGATGTCCGGCAGAACTAGAGTGTCTTATTTCATAGCGTCTTAATTTTCCATATTTTTGGAAAATGAAGAGATGGGAACCCATAATGAAAAGAACTGGCATTGCCAATTAGTTACATTTATCATAAATGTGTCTGTGTATGTTGAATCTTAAATACTGTATTTTCATATGTACACAATGCAAGTGTGATTACCTTTAACTGTATTTTAAAAATACATTTGTATCTTATATTTATGCATAATTTAACAAATAAATTTTATTTTTGTACTCCCATGGCAAGCATGTTTTCCTACATATAAGCAACTGACACCATTTGTGTCAACGTACAGTATTTCTATCACAAGTGTATAATTACTTAAAAGCTAAGGGATGCCATTTTCCATGGGTTTCTCCACAAACATTTAATGTTATGATATAAAATTGAATCAATTGAAACTTTATCCAAATGGAAACTTCAATAATTAATGATCTAAGATCTTGTTGCAGTGTTTCAATTCTTATAATAAAGAGTTGTCAACTTTCTGGAAGCCTAGCATTTTTTAAAAAAAATTTCAAGCCTGGATAATTCATCCTCCTATATAATTAAAAAGGAAAGATGTACATTATTCTGATTGTAAATCATAGCCTAATTCCCAAATGGTCAAATAGTTCCAAAAAAGAAATTGTGTATATTTTATGTTTGTGTGGTATTTACTTTACTTTACTTTACTTTACTTTAATTTAATTGAGCATATAGATTGGAATTGGTCCACTGTTCTGTTTTGGTTAAGTTCCCTTCATGTATTTGGTCTAATTTTCCTTCTACTCTGACATGCAGTGTGGTCTGTTTTTTGTTTTGCTTTGTTTCATGTTTGCATCTGTTTCATTATTGAAGCATGAGGTATAAATGATGCTAATATACATTTTTAACTAGCATTGAGTCTGACACAGTTAACCAACATAGTTGTCATCTAGAAAAAGCAAAATTTAAAACTTAACAAAGTTATCCCACACATATGTTTCAAGTTAATAGGCTCCTTCCAAATAAATGAACATTCCTATTGCAATAATAAATGTTTCCAAATATATATATATTCATGGATACTGTATTTCTTACAGGAAATCTTTGGTCAAGCAAGCCACTTGCTGATTCAAACAGAATTTAAACCTCCTATAGCTGCTATTGACAACTATTTAGCTAGAAAAACTTTGATATGCCCAAATGATTGTGGCAAGCATGGATTTTCGACATAGATTATTTTTCTTCCAATATGGTACATTGTACAGGAAGAAATAGAACCAGACAGCTGCTTTTGGTGTTGTGAAAAGGTAGAAAATTATCAGCAGTTGATTTATATTTATTATTATATTTTTCACAATGGTGAACATCCTTCTAGATCACTTAGTTGTTAAACTGGAACTAATCTAGGATTATCCTGGGCTAATGTTACAATTTGTGATTTTTTTTTTGTTTGTGTGTCAAGGATCAGTTTGGGACTAGTACTTGGGAACCTTCCCCCCCAGGGATATTATGCAACAGCATGTAGGGGGGTAAGTGGATCAACAGTTTAAAAGTAACTGGAGTACAGTGTTCTGATTCAAGCATCAAAATAACATTACTGATTTGGAGAGTTCACGTATAGTGCCATTTTCTGTTCTACTTCAGGCTGCGACAAGTCTTGGATCAACCTTGAAATTTTGTATAATTCAGCTTCCCCCTTATTTTTGATCTATACACATGTGAAATGAAGAGTCTAGCTCAAAGCCACCTCTGGATATGAATAGGAGAGGGTCAAACCTTTTCTATCTTTTGATAATTTCCTTCACATAGTTCTGTTTTGAAAGAGGCACATGTATGTTCTCATGTGACTAATTGTATTTAGTATCTCATGAGAACATGAATGTCAATCTATGCTATGTAGTTAATATAATCCAGAGATACACAACAAAGTTTTCTGGATACATGTGGAACACAGATCAAAAAGCTAAAACTCTGGCCAAATTATTAAATTCATGGACATTCCCATATTAAATATGTCCATTTATTGATTTGGTTTTAATTAATTTTACTTACAACATGTCATTACTGTTTTGATCACATTCTCTTATTGATCTGTCTCAGCCAATTTCTACTGTACCCTCATCCAGAAAAAAGCTGAACAGCTGTAGATAACTGGTATCCCTTAAGGATTTTCTGGTTTGTTGTTATTAATGTTAGGGATTGATAAGAATAATTGGCTTCCTTGCTTCTCTTGTATAATATTTGGATACACTCAGTGGTGGGATTCAGCTGGTTCACACCACTTTGGCAGAATCGGTAGCTAATTTTTTACTGCCCAGGCCCAGAATGGACTTCTGGAAGCGACATCCACACAGAGAACTGGTTGTTCACATATTTGAATCCCACCACTGGGTACAGTGTTTAATATAAATATATCTAAGCTTTGAATTTGAAACTGGAAACTATACATACATACATACTAATTCTACAAATGATTTAAACTCCATACCTTTCTAGAATCTGTCTTCAGCTTGCAGCTTCCTCTGTGGTGAAATGAAGAGAAATTCAGGGTGCCAGACAATGATATTTTTATCCTTATGCATAATTTTGCTCAATTTTATTTCTAGAGACAGTAAAACCAATGCTTTTCAGCAGAGCCAAGTATGTAAGAATTTATCCCTTTGCAAAGAGTTGATAGAGGAAAAGTATCAAGACTAAAAGCCTTTTTTATTTTGAGTTTCAAAGCAATTTTCCACGCTCATATCATTGTAGAGATAAGCATATGAGTTGTTGGAAAGGCAGGATAGCCAAAACCTTCTAGGGAATTAAATGGTATTGGAAGAGTTATTTATCTACCAAGGGAGAGAAACTTCCACCTTTTCCTCCTCCTCCTCTGAAAATTATATCTGCAGTAATAAGTTAAAATGAGATTCAGGAGTTACAGCTGAGATGTGACTGAGAAAATTACATTTGAATGAATTTCAATAAATATATTAAGCTTTTAAATAGCATTTGGGAACTAGGCAAGGAATCACTAAGCAAAAAAAGGAAATGGCTGCATTTTTCATAAGCATCCAGCTTTGCAGCATATTGGAGAATGAAATAAACACAGCAGGGATTCAGTAGCAATTTCCAGCTATGTAAAGATAGAAAATACCATAGAGTAAATATATCAGCAGTAAAATGTAGGTATGTGCAGTCACCTACCAATCTCAAAACACAATATAGCAATACCAGCAATATAGCCAGTGATATAGCCAGCAATATAGCAATACTAGAGCAAAAACTAGTTCAGTGAAGCTATACTGGCATGAAATTTACTGCTCTATTGATGATCCCTATTCTGTCACTAATGTCTCTGAATTCTCTGCAAGGTAATGCATTCCGAAGTCTAATAGATTTATGCACTGTGAGCTTGACCTTGTGAATATATCAAAAGTGGAAACATTACTTTAATATCTGTACCATCAAGAATTAATTAAGGCTGACTCACTCATTGCCTGGGAATATTATAAAGGCAATGTCATGGGAACATGGCAGAAAATATATGTTGCTGTGTGTAATATAAGTGTATGCTTTCACATGGTTAAACGCAAGTGGTGTAGGTGCTTTTCACTCTAATACATCTAGCTGATTGTATGAGGTGAGGTCATTGTGACATGGTATCTTAGAAACAAATAAACAGAAGTATATATTTTCTGGTAACCCTTAACCAGGAATGAGTAGCAAAGCAACTTCATAGAGTTAGAGAATTCTATGCAATGTATTCTCTCTCTCTTTTTTTTCCTTTTTAGGAATTAAGAAAGAAAAACCAAGTAGAAGTCACTGCTTTTCTTGCCTTCTTGCTAAAGCTGACCAAATGAATGGTTCACAGAGAAAAAGAGGGAAGGTAGGCACCCTAAGTGATTGGGATAATTATCAATAGCTTGGTGTTTCTTTTGATCTTCCTGAATGGAAATTATGAGCACTCAAACATATTGTAGGAAACAAAAAGACACTAATGACTGATTATAGACTGTATGTTCCTGAAGATGAGCACATGAAAACTACAGTTTAATGTATCAAACAATTCATCTTGAATTGAATATTGAGTGTGCCAAAATACATAGTGAATTAGCTAAAATTATGATCATATACCCTAAAGTTATGACACTCAATTTCCAAAGTATAGGATACATATTTTTTCTTCCCATATAAATTTAGCTTTTGCAAAAAGAATAAATACAAAAAATTCCTCCAGATCTAAGTAAATATGTTGGATTACATTCAGTTTCCACAATCTACTGGGAATTAACAGTTGGAGATGTAAAATGTTTAAATCAATTTTGCCTAGAACACAAACAAGAAAGATGCAACTTTTCTTTTAAACTATTGTTGTCTCGCTCAGATGGCACTACTTTAATAATGGTGATATCTGACCGTTTCCAATATATTATCAAACACTGACTATTTTCTCAGACTGGAAAATATAGTTGTTTAAATACATTTCCATAGAGTTCATGAAAAATCTATAAGTGTAAATATCAAAATACAATATTCATATAGTATTCAAAATAAAGTAGACAAGAAAAAACAAATACACAGGTATAGTATAGGTGGTACCTGGCTCAATAGTAGTAACTGTGAGAGGGATCTTGGAGTCCTAGTGGACAATCACGTAAATATGAGCTAGCAGTGTGCTGCAGCTGCCAAAAAAGCCAACACAGTGCTAGGCTGCACTAACAGAGGGATAGCATCAAGATCACGTGAAGTACCACTTTACAATGCCTTGGTAAGGCCACACTTGGAATACTGCATCCAATTTTGATTGTCACAATGTAAAAAAAGATGTTGAGACTCTAGAAAGAGTACAGAAAAGAGCAACAAAAATGATTAGGGGACTGAAGGCTAAAACATATGAAGAATAGTTACTGGAATTAGTATGTCTAGTTTAATGAAAAGAAGGACTAAGGGAGACATGATAGCAGTGTTCCAATATCTCAGGGTTTGCCACAAAGGAGAGGGAGTCAAGCTATTTTCCAAACCACCTGAAGGCAGGACAAGAAACAATGGATGAAAACTAATCAAGGAGAGAAGCAACCTGGAACTAAGGAGAAACAACTTGTCTCCAGAAGTTGTGAATGCTCCAACACAGGAAGTTTTAAAGAAGAGATTGGACAACCATTTTCTGAAATGGTATAGGGTTTCCTGTCTGAGCAGGAGGTTGGACTAGAAGACTTCCAAGGTCCCTTGCAACTGTGTTATTCTGTTCTGTTATATATTAAAACACAATAGCACTGACTTATATTAATCAGCAGAATACATAGATATATGTATCTCAGATTCAAGGAAATTACACAGAATGTGCTATTTCTATTATTTTTCTATTGTGAAAGAACTTAATTCATATCTACTTATCATTTGGTATGGGATAGGGTGAACTAATTGAAACTGAATCCAAAGAAAAATGCTAAGTAAAAAATATAAATATAAAAACAGAGATATACAACTCAACATGCCTGAGAACTGTTTATTGGTAATCCAACACAAAGCATCTAACTGTGATATAAGTTAATGAGACATTTGCCAGTATAAGTAAAAAATGTTTGTGGTGGGACAATCTAGTGAGACAAGACCATTGAAAAGTAGGTGTGCTTAATTATGTTTCAAACTCTATATAAGCTAGTCATAAATCTCCATGTGATGAAAGTTTGATGAAATTTAATTGGGAAGATGCTGCATATTTTCTGGCTTTGAAAGGTTGCACGTACGTATATATTTTTGGGTTATTTAACTGACAGAAAAAGTGAACTAATCTTTCCTTCTTTGTCTTATAGTATTTTGTATACTTTTTTTTGTAAATATTTTATTAGTTTTTTATAATTATTAACAAAAAGTCAAATTAAATACAACTCAACTTAGTATAAGCATTTTTGACTTTGTCTCATACAAAACAAAACATACATACTTTTAAAGACTTACATAAAGTAAAATAACTATGGATGTTGCTTGGCAGCACCCCCTCCACCACATCCCCCTCTTTCTACCTCCCTATCTCCTACTTCCCTCCCCCTCCCTCTCTCCCTCCCTCCCTCTCCACCCTCCTCTCCAACAACCTTCCTACATCCCTCCACTCCTTCACTCCCCACTCTCCACCCCCTCCAGATGTGGTCCAGAGGTACTGCCCGAGCAACTCCTCTTGTATCAATAAATATATCATCCTTATAAATTACAAGTATTACAGTTGAGTGCATTATAATACATTAATAATTTTTTATTATTAAACCCCCCCAACCCACCCACCCCTGACTTCCCAAAGTGAATACAGGGCAAAACAAAAGAAAACCCACTAGGTTAAACTAAGTTATTATATAAATCCTAATAAATATTTAACTATATGATAAATACAATTTCTTAGATTGATATTTCCCTTGAATATAATCTATCCATTTTTTCCAGTCCAACATATATTTTTCATTTGAGTGATCCTTCAAATATGCAGATACTTTAGCCATTTCCACCAAATTTATAACTTTCAAAGTCCATTCCTCGATGGATGGTAATTCTGCCTTCTTCCAATATTGTCCAACCAACAATCTCACAGCTGTAATGAAGTTCAGAATTAAGTTCATCTCTATGGTGGTGCAATCCTTTATAATACCTAATAAAAACAACTGTGGTGAAAATTCAATACGTTTTTTCAAAAT
The DNA here is from genome assembly GCA_034064705.1 of Bothrops alternatus. Lineage (NCBI taxonomy): Eukaryota > Metazoa > Chordata > Lepidosauria > Squamata > Viperidae > Bothrops > Bothrops alternatus. The sequence continues at coordinate 6,845,155 of JARGCV010000081.1, read as the reverse complement.
ATTTTGAATCATCCACCATATTTTTATCCAAAAAGCCTTGATTTTTCTACAAGTCCACCATACATGAAAATAAGTAGCCTCCGTACAATCACATCTCCAGCAATTAGGTTTTAAATTAGGGTACATACATGATAATTTATTCGGATCCAAATGCCATCTATAAAACATTTTATAAAAATTTTCTCTTAAATGTTGCGCTTGTGTAAATTTTACATTTTTCACCCAGATCCTCTCCCAAGTTTCCATCATAATTGGTTGTCCGAAATTTGTCCCCACTTTATCATACAGTCCTTAACTAATTCAGTCTCAGAATCAATTTCTATCAATACATTATACAATCTTTTAATATGCATTGGCCTTTGGTCTCTAATTTGTTTAATTAAATTTTCATCTATTTGAGATAAACCCATGTTAAAATCTTTTTTCCATCTAGTCTACAATTGTAAGTATTGAAACCAGGTAAGGGTTATTCCTTCCTCTCTTAAAATATTCAAGGACTTCAATAATAAAAGATTCCCTTCTTTAATCAGGAGTTTCTCATAAGACACCACATCTTGTAATTGTACTCTGTTTATATTCTCTATTGCGTGTCTGGGAACCGTCCAAAGAGGAATCTTATCATTTAATTTATAGTGATATTTTTTCCAAACATGCAGCAGAGCATTTCTCAATAGGTGCTCTTTGAAACTCCTATCCACCTTTTTGTCATAAACTAATTATGCATGCCAACCATATAATAAACTGTACCCTTCAATATTCAATATTCTATCATTAGTTAAATTAACCCAATCACTTATCGCTACTAAGACAGCAGCGTGAAAACAATTCCATTCTTCTTCTCAGCGGCCGCTGCAACAAAATGTGTACTTAATTTATTATTTATCAAATATTTCTGATCAGTAATTCTAATATGTGTTTCTTGTAAACAAATTACATCATTTTTACATTGAGTCAAATAATGAAATATCTTCTTCTTTTTCTGTGGAGAATTTAAACCATTGACATTCCATGTCAAATATTTATTTGACATGACCAACTTGAGAAAGCCTTTGCAAGACCAAATCAACTTTTTCATCCATTTTCTTCTTTGGTCGAGCTCCCATGGCTTCCAGACTTGTAGATACTGCTTGAGTTGTACGTTCTTGTTGTTCCTTTTCTTGTTGTTCCTTACGTTTAGTAGTTGCTCTTGTTTGCCTTTGATCTTTAGGCATCTCTACTTCCAAAGGCTGAAAAATATCAATACTCCACGCGGGCAGCTCTGTTAGGGCTCCTTCATCAACTCCTGTTGCTGCAAGAGGTTGTAGCTCTGGAAACTGAACTTGTTGTTTTAACTCCTTGTCTCTTTCTTTTGGTGGATCTGCACTTTTTAGTGTTGAAGATGGGGGTTTACCAGCCTTCATCACATTCTCAAAAAAATCTTTTGCCTTCCAAACGGAATTCAAGCGGTATCTGTTACCCTGATAAAATAATGATAGTCCAGCTGGAGCCTCCCACCTAAATTGTAAACCACGTTTTTTAAATTCAGCCACCAAAAATGCATAATCTTTTCTTGCTCTTAACATCTTCGGAAGAATCTCCTTCAAAATCACAACCTCCTGACCAGCAACAATGAATTTCTTATTGTAAGATATTGTAAGCACATGATTTCTGAATCTCCTTGTAACAAAATAAATCACAATGTCTCTAGGTAAATTTCTTTGTCTTGCAATCCATGAATTAACTCTGTAGATCCTGTCAATCTGCCAGGAGACATTTTGTACTCCCTCTTCTAGAAATTGTGCCAAAGCTTCTCCAAAAATTCTTCTCAGATCCTCCTGATTCTCATTTGCATCCTCCTTCAGTCCTCTAATTCTGACAGCCCAAATCATTTGATTATATTGTACCATAACAGCTTGGTCTTGTATATCACTTTTAATTTCATTGAACTTTTCCTCAATTTGTTGCTCCACCCCTTCCACCTTCTCTTCAGTTCTCAAGGTATAGTCCCAAACCCCCTTGAAAGCTTCCACAATATCTTCTCTTATCGCTATATTGTGAGTCCCAATTATTTCTTTAATTTTCTCCAATTCATCAGTTACTCCTTTAATTTGTTCCTCAGCATGAGTTACAATCTTTTTCTCCAATTTCTCCATATTTCTCTCTATATTATCAGTCATTGTTGATAATGCAGCCTGCAGATATTTCATAGTAAACATTTCTGGAGGAGATTGAGTAGGCAAGGGGGCTTGAGGCTCTATAGATGTTGAAGAAGCTGGGGGAGCAGAAAAGCTACTTGCTTGTAATTTAGAGGGCTGAGCCGGAGAAGATACTGCCACCTTCGCAGAAGCTATTTTAGTTTGTCTGGCAGCCATTCTGTAATCAGTCCACTTTTTATAAAAACTCTCAAAAAGTTACTTCAAATAAAATTTTTTTAACACATATATTGCCAAAATTTTCTCCTCTTCTTTTTCCTTCTTATCTTCTTTCAAATCTAAATTTAATTGAAATTTATAAGATTTTAAAGTTTAAGTCTGAGCGATCGCTCTGGCTTTGCTCTAAAAAAATCACTTTCACTTTCCAGTCACTTTCACTTTACAGTGAAAGCTATCGCCATCTTGAATGCATTTTGTTGATTGTAAAAGTAGTTGTGGTCAGAAATAGAATATAGAAAATTACTTGCAATATAGATCTCCTGTATTCACTCCGCCTGCATGTAAGTCTCTCTTGGATATTTATCTTGAGCAGGGGTGGTCGCAGTGTCTTTTTCTGTCTGCAGACAGAAGTGTCCCAGGCAGGAGCGTCTTCGAGCGCCTGGGGAGCTCTCACTCTTTCCCCCTGAAAACTCTTTTAGGGGTTTTTTAGAGGAGCTCAACCCACGCCTGATGCTCTTCACCCCTTCTCCGCCTGAAGGGGGGATTTTTCACTGCAAAAAACAGCTGATGTTCGCTGTTTTGCGGCTTAACAAAACCCAGGAGAACGGAGCCTCCGAAGGAGGCTGCGGCGACGCCAGCGGAGCCACCGGAAGTCCCCAGTATTTTGTATACTTAAATATTTTTTAAATTGCTGTTTTTGATTAATATTCTTTGATTACCATCTTGATTTATGTTATTACATTATTTTCATATCCTATCTTGGAATAAAGCCTTAAGTACTCATACTATGTAAACATTGCTTCCAAATCCAAAATAACTGATGATTCAATCCAGCTGGGCTGGGTCATAACAATCCATCATGCAGACACCCAGCAAAACAATTTGTACAGCTGAGAGTTGGTGTCATTTAGATTCTCATAAGACATGATTCTCATAAGTAGCTCATAGAAGAAAGTTGGGTGGCAGATATGAAGTAATAAAGATGTAAACACTGAAAATATTTAAAAAGGCCATGGGAAAAAGATGCTTGGAAATGATGACTGATAGCTGAAATAGCTAACATAAATATTCTACTGGCCATTGAAAATGGATTGTTGATTTCAGTCCAGGAAATAGCAACTAATAATCTTTAAACAGATTAGGCAATGTTTGGTTTGCTGAAGGCTCATTCATTCATGAAACATTTGAAGTCTACAAAGCAGTTGAGGACATAATTTGAAGAACAAAAGCAGATGACATGTGGAACCTGATATGCTGATCAGAGAGAGTGATCAATGGGGTTGAAGCTGACAGCAGACACATTCTTCTGAGATTATAGAATATAAATCTGAATTTAAAAAGCTGGGTCGGGGACACTGGAATGCTGTTTTCTTCTGTCTTTTGAATTCTTACAGTGCCCTTCTTAATGATCTCTTTCCAAAATCTACTGAGCCAATCTAAGCAAGTATTATTTTGGTCACACAATTCTGTTTACTGACATATGTCTATGAAAATGCTCCTCCAGTTGGTGCATATATAGGAGGTGTCTTCATTCCAAATATTGCTTAAACTGAGAATTTCCATGGGCAAAATTCCTGAAATAAAATACTAAGAAGTTTTGATGTTATTTGGATACACTTTTGACATAAAAGATATTTTAGAATTTATTTTTTAAAAATTTCTATGAACTTTTTTTAAAAAATGGTGTACATAATACTAGGTATTATGAATTCACCAATCCTTCTCCTTTACCTAATTCTATTTTAAACAATAAAGCCTATATAAAAATGTGAGATTATTTTGCTTAGATGTTATCAACTTATTCTTTCAGTTAAAATTAAGAATATAAACCACACTGAAATTTGATGATGATGATGAGGTGCACTTTGAAGATGATTGTTTCATGGAATAAATAGAAAATAGAAAATCTTAGGAAATCCCATTTTCTCTCCATATTTTATCAGTAGCTAAAATAGTTTAAAATTTCATCCTATTTCCATATGGCTCATTCTTCATGTCTCTCAGCTGTAATAGAAACATTGTCAAAGATGGATTTAAATCTTTGAAATGAAACTGAAAAGCATAGTAGAAATTTTGAAGATTTACATTTCAACTAAGTAAGACATTTTCTCATGAACATTGATTTGATTTGTATATTTTTTTTGTAGCTCTCCTGTTCTAGATATGTGACAAAGTATAGTTTGTGCTAATGTGGCTGCATTGGGCTTCTGTGCTTAGTATGTGCATAATTATTGCCAGATACTGATAAAAATTGTACTAAATTAAATAACTTAGAAGTAAGTAACTGAAAAGATCCTTTAAAAGTCTCATTGGCGTTTCAGATGTATCCATTCTACTCTTCCCTTCCTATCCCTGTTTGTACATTTGATAGCTAAATATATACATGTTTTGATGTAGTGACCTAACATTATGATATTGAACAAATTTAGAAATCATATATTACTTCTTAGGAACATTGCAGAGTTGAGATATCATCTGATATGGAGTGATATGTGATGCTATCATACTAGTCTGAGTTACACATATACTTTTTACCCTTTACCCTTCCATAGGTGGAAAAACCCCAAGTCATATGAAAAAAGATGCAATTTTGCTGTTCTAAGCAACTTTGATGTAGAACTAATTCTATTTCTGTTTTCCTATAGATTATTTCTATATAGTACCAGTCCTGAAGGCATGCTTGTATGTTAGATCTACTGTTATAATTAATTTTTGTTACATGTTAGCTACACATATACAGTTCTGAAATACAGATTAAGGCTTGGTCCTCTTCAGAATTACTCTTATTCATTAAAGAATAAATAATATGGGTCAAAAAAATGAGGGGCTATGATTGGATGAAGTCCAAAGCACTTCTGCCAAAATCATTTTTGGAAAGTTCAAAGTTCTACAGTAGATGAAGTTTATTTGTAAATAAAACTTTGGGATGTGAGATATCTTAAACTACATGAATGGAAATTTTGACTAACTATGTAACATATGTAAACACCTTCATTCTTATATTTATATACATAATAATCTGAAAGAAATTTTATTTATGTATAATTAACAGTTTGATTTAGTGGTTAAGACTCCAGGCTTGAAGCCAGGAGACCAAAGATTTCTAGTTCTGCCTAAGATATGAAAGTCAGCTGGGTGATTTGGAGCCAGTCACTCTTTCTAAGCCCATAACCTAGGCACAGATGGCAAGTCAGTTGGTCAATTTTGTCATAATGAATGGATAAACACCAATCTTAATTCTATAGCAAATAAATAGTGACAAATATATAAATGGGAAAAAACTCATGCAAATTTAACAAAGTGTTGCTTGAAGGACTATTTAAAAGAGTACTCCAAATCTTAGAGATAATCAGGTGCAATTTTTATAATTTTATGAGCATAAAGTCTTTAAGTCTTTAGTCTAGAACATTTCTTCTTTGATCTTTGTAATGTAATGAATACCAAGCTTTAAATACATGCAAAAGGGTGGGGGAGGGTAGATATTAAAAAATAAGTAACCTCTATCTAATGCCCTTTGATTTAAAATGTTGTGCTCTTTTTGAAATATAAAAAGGAAAACTCCCTACAGGCACAGTTATTATTTCCTAGTACCTTTTAAAGGAAACTAAAAAGAACATTTTGTGAGGAAAATTTTCATTTCATTATAAATATGATAATTTTTTCATGTCTAATATTAAACATGCAAAGACAATATTAGAAATGCAGGAGACAAAATGAGGTTCATTAATAAGCATCATAGTATTAATTCAAAGCAATTCTAGTCCCTCTATGACCTTTTGAGACTATGTTTATCTTGGCTCAGTTCACACAATATGCTAAACCCCATAGTTTTTGTTTTGTTCACATAATGTGCTGTGCTAAAGCAAAGAAATCTTATTATAACTGCACATAAATGTTAGGATGGTAGCTAGGTGTATGTGCTATACTGAACTACAAATTATCCAACTCCATTTTGGTATCCTCCACTCTATTGTACTGTGCAATGTGAACCAAACCATGCTGGATTACTCATCCATACCTGACACAGCATAGTTTTTAGTCAGTACTGTGCAAAACATTATTAGGAGCTAAGTCTAAAAATATATAGCCAAACAACATGTAAACATTAAGTTAATATACAATTTCTGTGGGCTTTTTATAATAAACTGAAGATAAACAGAGCCATCATCTGAATATGTTTGCTGATCTATTTCATCTATTTTGCTTATTGTACTTATTGTACAAGTGTCATCCTAATAGATACTGCCTAGGACATATTAATTATGTAAGATACTACTGTAAATGTTGTATCAGACATTACCAGCATTGTTTTTTGAAGAAGCTTGGCAAACTATTTGAAGTGTTCATGCTCTATAATCTCTTCTGAGAGGAACCTCTTTGAATTCTGTGTTTCATCCCTGGGACAGCTGTCTGGTTGAAAGTCAAATGCATGGTGCCTGCTTTGTGGGCAGAAATCCTGAAACTGGCAGGCACAGTCGTTGCTTATTCTGCTAACTCCTCTGCCATTTCTGTGTTAAGTTTCAGAGACTAAATTTTGTTCAGATTCCTTCTGTTCTGAACATTTCTTTTTTCCATTTCTTAGTTAATAACTACAGCATTAAAGTTCTGCTTTTTGAGTGCTTGCAAATAGATCAAAAGAAAACATAATTTGAACAGAGTCGAAGGGACCTATGATGTACAATCTTCTTCCAATTAAATTATTTTATTTTTTCCAAGTGAAAGAAGTATATTATCAGTTCCCTATGAGATTAATACTATACATTGGCAATGCAAGCCTGCTGGATTTTAGAGACAATTTCTGTTCGTTTTGAATTTGAAATGCTCAACTGCACTTTGTATATCCCCAGTGGTGAAACCTCTGTGCAAAAACAAAATGTGATCCAACCTGGCTCTTAAAAGCAGCAGAAACAAGTACAGTATCAGTACAATTTGTCTGATGGCTTGTTTCAGATTTAAATCTGTAATAAGAGAAGAAGATCCCTCTGATAAATTACATACGGAAAATTCCTCTTTAGAGAATCTCTCACAATACGTTTGGATGTGATTTTTTTTCCCTTCAAAGAGTTATTTCTAATGCACAAGCAACAGTAAATAATCAATGATTGTCAGTGTTCAAGCTACTTGGGGTTAGAGAGTGTTTTATTTTAAGAAGTAAATGTAAAGCAGAGTAGAGTAGAGTAGAGATCTCAATACTTGTTCTCAAAATATGGTAATGTTCATAATCTGAGATAAACTTCTGTATTTTGGAATTTCTGATGGGCAATAAAGAACAGCGTCCAGATACTTAATTGGACATTGCTTTGTAATAACTATGATGCAGTATTGTTACAGTATAGTAGGAATGCTTTGCTTTACGACTCCAATCAGTTGGCAAATGGAGATTGTGTATTGTGCAGAAACCAATTTGTACACACCTGTACCCATGCACATCTATGTGCTATTTCTTCAGTACAAACCATGATGTACAGTACTGTCTTGAGAAATCTAGAGAAGGAAATTTTGGTCACCCTGGCTAAATTTCCTTAAGCAAAAGTGGACAAACTACAAAGTCACATGTGTCTTATAGCATAGTTTCATGTGTTCTTCAACCTTGTTTCAAAAAGTCCTTTGCTTTTAGTCTTTTACAAGAAGGATTGTTTTGTCTCCTATTTGTAGAAGAAAAATGGGAATGGTGGAAGTGGTATACCCACAGAGATCAGCATGCATACACATATATACTTACATAGAAATATACATATTCTTCTCTAAGGGGAAATATTTAGAATACAACATGTAATTTGAATTCTGCAGAGGACTGGCTAACTGGCTAACAAGAAAAGCAGGCAAGAGCCATGCTTAGATATGTTTCTTTTTTTAATTTACTCCTTACCTACTTGGTTGTTGAAAAATTTATCCTGCTCATCATGACTTTTTATCTCTTTGCTTATGTTGTATTGGTGTCCTTTCCAGACTTTTTTTTTCACAATTGTAGATTCTTTCCCTATCACCATGGTCTTATTTTTAAAAAAAACAAAAAAACAACAACACAGTATAAGTCAAATGGTAAGTACATTCATGCACTAAGTCTAAAATGCAGGCTACTAGAAACTACAAAATGGAGTTCTTGCTGTATAACACCATTTCTGAATATAACAGAGGATTATCTTATTAGGTATGAGACTTTTTAGAGGTATCCAGAATTTAGTCTTTAAAAGGTAATGATAAGAGATGGCTGTGATATGGGGCCATTATAACCAATCATAATATTTCTACCATTAGATAAAGGGTTCTGCCTTCTCTGATTGCCAATTTTGCGAAGCCAAAAGGACAAACTAAATGGTGTTGTAGTCAACGTAACATCCACATTATTCTCAATAAAATCTGTTCCCATATATGCCTGAATTTTTCTACAATCAAATAATATTGTTCCATTGTATTAATGGGTCACTTTAAATCAGGGGTCCCCAACCTGTGGACTGTGGCCTGGTACCAGTCTGTGGCCTGTTGGCCACTGGGCTGTGGGAATGGCTGGTGAGTATGCACACATGTACATGCACCTTCCCCACTCGCATTAGTGGTGCTGCGTGGGTGCTAACAGCCCTGTTTGCATATGCGTCGGGGTGCGAGCATTATTGCCAATGTCATGCAGGCACAACATCCTGTTTGCGCATGTGCATGAGCGTGGGTGCTAGTGGCCTTATTTGCCATGCACAGGGCGCTAGTGCTGTTGCCAGCATCACATGGGCACTAGTGGCCCATTTGTGCATGCACACAGGTGCCAGCACCACCATCAGTGCTGCTGCAGTGCACATGACCATTTTGCGCATGTGCACATGCATGTGGATGTGCACAAGCGCATGCACATTTCCCTGTTCCTCCTTTCCCTCTGGGCTGCCAACCCAGAAACTTGGGGAGCTCTGCTTTAAATGTAATTTTTAGTTCTCTCTGGTTCCCTTTAATCAAACTTCAAAGCCTACTCTTATCCTGTGCCTTTTTAAACTAATCAACAACACTTTCCCACAAGACTATTTCTTATAGTTAGTTTCAAACTCACTTACTCACTCATTCACTCATTCATTTACTCACTCTATCTATATCCAGTGGTGGGGATTCAAATATGTGAACAACCAGTTCTCTGGGTGGATGCTGCTTCCGGAAGTCCATTCTGGACCCGGGCAACAAAAAATTAGCTACTGGTTCTGCCAAAGTGATGCGAACTGGCACCACTGTATCTATCTATCTATCTATCTATCTATCTATCTATCTATCTATCTATCTATCTATCTATCTATCTATCTATCTATCTATCTATCTATCTATCTATCTATCTATCTATCTATCTATCTATCTATCTATCTATCTATCCATCCATCCATCCATCCATCCATCCATCCATCCATCCATCCAACCCACAAGAAATATTATCTGATCCTTTAATCTGTTTATAACTTTCTAAAATCTTCTGGTCATCCTTTTCTTCTTTGTTCACAAATAAACGACTAAACAAAGTCCTTAAACTTGCATGATTAAGATAGGACATATGTGAACCCAGTGTCTTTTTGAAAGTGTTGAATCATGCTTTATGCAAGATTGTACGACGCTAAGAAAAAGACACAGGCATGTCTTGAGCAGAGGTTTGAAGCTGCAGGACACAGCTTGACAAACTCTGAGTTTATTTCTTCTTATATACTTGTTACATACATAGGCTTTACCATTAAATGCTGACATAAAGTTTTCTAGTAACACATTACCTGATCAAAGACCAGGTAAAGAGCAAACAGGAGAAGGAACTTACAAAGGCAGGAAGAGATAGGACGGAACTTAAGCATATTATCTACAGGAAGAGATAGGAAGTAACTTAAGCATATTTTCTGTTTAGGTAGGTGAGGCATTCAATCAAAAGTGTATGACCTTCTGGTTGCTTCATTTGGACAAAGGGTATCAAAAGGTTATGAGGTTTGTGGGGGGGGAAAGCAGGGCAGTTTGCTGCACATGCATTTTCCCCCATATCTCACTCTTCTCTATTTTATTAGAGAGGACATTATCCTAAGCTGGAGTAGTTAGTGGGTCTTAGTCAGGGAACATATAACTTTGCATTTGTTTATACAAAACATAACTTGTTCCTGGGGTAAGTTAATGGTAGTTTAGTGTGGAAAATTGAAAGTAGAGAAAAAAAGACATTGAATAACCATATATGTGCATAATTAAAGGATACCTCTTGAAAGGAGATACAATTTAAAATTCTTTGACTGACATGTATACAATGAAGTTTTTTAGGTGAAGTAGTACAATTGACAATTTTTGCACAAGTAAGATTTGTAGGCACAGCTACAATTGGTGTATGCAAAACAATAGCATCAAGGGGTAACATATAAGAAGCAGGAACCCAGTTTGACATAGTTGCATAATGAAATTCATTGTCTGATAGAAAATTGCTTAAACCAGTATAATTTTTTAAAACTAAAGCTGGAACACACACAGTTATAAGACAAGTAGAGAGTAGATTTTCCATATCGTATGATTCAGAAATACAAAAGTCTGTCACTTGTGTTACATTAGCTAATTGAACCCAAATATTATATTTCATCCATGATTCTAAAGGATGAAGTGGGAAAGCTTGAGCCCTCACACAGCAATTAAGAAGAGAGGCAAAGAATGACTAAGGAATTTTCAGTCAAAACCACAAATATGGTAGCACATAAATTCTCTGGTATAAGTTCTTTTCCCTGTTGCCGCAAAACCATCTGTGCTTTCGATGTTAGGTTTTTCACATCACCCCAGGTTGTTGGTCAACTGCGATGGCGAGAGTGAAAGGGATGTTGTTATCTGAAGAGTCACCTGCTTCATTTCCAGTATTGGGTTCTGGACTTAATGCCATGACATCTTTGGCTGGTCACACACACTGGGCTGGAATCCAGAGAGGGCCTATAGGAGCAAGTACAGCAGCATAGCCTCGCTCCCAAGTTAGTAAGGGAATTGGACCTAACCAGGTTTTATCAGGCAACTGCTGATAACATACCAATGGATTAGGGAGTACAGTTTTCTGCTGAAAGTGACGCTGGTAGGCAGTACTTTTTTGAAAAGAAATATTTAGCTGATTTAAAGTTATTAGGACTTTATTGACTTGATGAGTTATCCATGCCAAATTAGGTACCCTTGATCCCTCCTTTTTTATTTGTTTGTGAAGGCAGTCCTTAAAAGACTGAAACATATATGAGAAACAAAGGATAGCTCTTTGGAATAGGGCGGCATAGAAATTAAATAAATAATAATAGCTGCTATAAAGTTAAAAACAAAGCCATAAGATTGGGGTCGATCCTGGGCATGATGTAAGCACCTGAAAAATTAAATATAAGTTGGCACACATAATGAGGGTCAGAGATTAAGTTAAAAGTCTGTTGAGAAAAGGTGTGGAAAGCTAAAATAGCAGCAGATAATTCTGAGCGTTGTAGTGAGGATTGCACTGCAGTGTAGGCAGATGATATGAAATACAGCTTATATAGTCAGTTAAAGAGCATTGAAGAAATAAAATTGAAAATCAAATTTTGGGATAGGAAGAACAATATTAATTAAATCAGTCCCATTTCAAGGATAAGCTCGATTGTGTCCTAAGGTTATTATTTCAGCAACAGCCTGGATAAAAGATAAAACATTTTGGGATGGGATAAGTAAAGCCATTCAATACATTATACTTTTTGCGCTTCTAACACAGCTAATACTCCTGTTAGTAGCTTACTAGTAAGAAATATCAAAAGTGTTAAGTGACAATTTTTATGTGGAATTCTATCCATAAATTGAGTACTCAAGTACTTAATTTGCTCAACTGTGGTAAATGCTGCAAGTGGAACTACAATCTCCAGGTTGTTTTCCTTTAGTCAATAAGTCAAATTCCAAGTTAATCAAATACCATTCAGATGGAAACAAATTTGTATTAAGTAGGTTAAACATTTACAAACCTTAAGCAAAACAATTCAGAGTTATTTCTTTTGGTTGATAGATATATAGGTCTAACTAAACAATTTAAACTCAACAATTTTCCCCCAGAAAACATTGTCCAACAATTACTGTCTCCTCTTCCGAGTAAAACTTTGTAATCTGAAACTGCAAGAGTGGACATTAAATTTCATCTCCATTCGCAAACCAGAATTCTAAGCAGAGAGGAAAAAAAGTTTAAAACGAACAGTTCCCCCTGCTTCTTTCTTTTGGTCTCTCTTGCTCTAAAAGCAACACAGCCAGTTGAAAAACAAAAACAAAATTTTTTGTTACAAACTTCTCACCACTAAAAAATAGTTTTCTCTCCTTCACATGCATTTTCCATAAATTCTCTCACACATTCTCCATGGATACAAATATTTCATTTCATACTTTCTCCAGGCAAACAATTTATTTTTAAATAAGGCCTTTTTGTGTGATGCTATCAGAGAGGGTGTTGACCCTCTTCCAAGTCTTGGAAATAACACAGAACAACACAGACAAACGTATGTACACAAATACTATTAAAACAACATTTATTTAGACATATGGCTTGTCCTGCAAGAAGTGAGAAAAATCATGAGATGATTCCAACCAAACATGTGGTTTTAACCATCTCCTATTTTTCTCACCATTCCAAGCCCAAGTGTAATGTTCTGGGTGGCCACACGTATACATAAACAAAACACACACAAATCAATTTGGAGTTTGAGGCTAAAATAGGCTTCCCCTTTTATTAAAAAGAAGGAGAACATTTATGGTTACTTCCAATTTATCTCAGCAATTTCAGAAGACATTGGGGAAAGACTAAAAGGAATATTGAAGGTGTGAAGGGTGAGGGAAAAGTAGCAGCCTCCTCTCCTCACCTCTGACAAAGGGGAATTGAATAGAGCCAGATTAAAAGGGGAAAGGGGGAAGAAGAAAAACTTGCTTTCAGTTCTTTGAATTTTTTTTTCTTCCATGGCTTTAGTTTTTATCAGATAAACTAGCCAACCGGAGGTTTACTAAGTTTTTCAATGTTGTCTTGTTAAATATTATTTATACTTCTACACATCAACACAAAGCACTACCAGACATTGTCTGACAGGGTTAAACTTAACAGCTACTTGAAGTTTCAAAACATCCCAATTGTTCAAAACACATTGCAGAGGAGTACATTTTGATTTAATTTGTTTCTTTAAATTCCTCTGACGATTCCCCATATATATATTTTCTACTTCAAGATTGTTCCTCTAATATTTTCCTAATGGAGGTGTATGATGGTCGTAAGGAGGCAAAAGAATTAGCCTCTTCAGAAGGAGCTGAAAATCCAATTAAAGATGCTTTCGGAGGCACAGTTTTTACTTGATCCTAATCAGGTGTGGGGCTTGTAGTTAATTGTTGCCCTGCTGAAGCATCTGAGCCAAATTTTTCCACTGCTTGATGGCACTGATGCCATTGATGTAATACCTGTACTGGAGCCCGAGATTCAAGATGTAAAGTATGCCCTATCTTTTCCCAATCTCGTAACCTAAGTGTCCAGCGCTTAGGATATCAAGGGGAATGTTTCCCTACCTCATCCACCAGCTTCCTTATGTCTGCCTCAGGCTCTTTCACACCTGATTTGTGTACCAGGAATCTGAGTTCCTGTACATGTTTCTGCTGGTGCTGAGATAGATTGCAACCCTTACTTACCACTGAGGGGTCCCATAGGATGAAAGTGCACTTAGGGGTCTATTCCAGATGCTGGTAAGTAAGATGGGGGCTTCCTCGAAAGGCGGGGCTGTCCAGGTTGCTCCATGGGGGGCTCTCCCAGTTCAGGGGCCAGAGAAAGAAAAAGACACAGGCATGTCTTGAGCAAGGTTTGAAGCTGCAGGACACAGCTTGACAAACTCTGAGTTTATTGCTTCTTATATACTTGTTACATACATAGGCTTTACCATTAAATGCTGACATAAAGTTTTCTAGTAACATATTACCTGATCAAAGACCAGGTAAAGAGCAAACAGGAGAAGGAACTTACAAAGGCAGGAAGAGATAGGACGGAACTTAAGCATATTATCTGCAGGAAGAGATAGGAAGTAATTTAAGCATATTTTCTCTTTAGGTAGGTGAGGCATTAAGTCAAAAGTGTATGACCTTCTGGCTACTTCATTTGGACAAAGGGTATCAAAAGGTTATGAGGTTTGTGTGTGGAGGGGAAAGCATGGCAGTTTGCTGCACGTGCATTTTTCCCCACACAAGATGACTTTCCTTGTCTCTCAGAGCTCTAAACCTGCCAGATATCTCTATCTTACAGTCTCCTCATGGGGAGCCTTGTGTGGAGCACAATCCTGCCTCCCCACATGCTCCAGAGCCAATTTGTTTATCCACTCCAGTTTCTGCCCTAGCCATTGGCTTCACTCTCTTTGGACACATCTTCAGCCCACCAAACCCTCTACAGAAGTATTTTTTAGTCTCAGTGACTTTAAGATGTGTGGATTTTCAACTCCAGTCAGCCAATTCAGGAATTAAAGTCCATACACCTTAAAGTCACCAAGGTTGAGAAATATGTGCCAAAACAAAAGCTTCTATACCAAAGGCAACTAAGTAACTGTATTGGTGCTATAAAAGATGCTCAGGGAGTTACCAGGCAAGCCATTGTAGGAGAAGATTACATAAATGTGAAAAATGACTACTCTGTCCCTGGTAGCCACTTCTGGGTGAAATCAATATGTTTATTTTTTTTCTGTTCTCATCTGAAACTGCCTTTTCAGCATTTTGCAGCATTTCAACAATTGCTTAACCAGAAGTAGAAAAAGGATGAGCATGTAGCAATATCAGTGTTACAGCTTAAAATTCCTTGAATAAATTATTGCCTAATACTATTGCATATTGCAACCATTTGCTAATATGTACTTAGTCTGATTAATTTGAATCACAAAATTAGGAAATGCATTTATTCATGTAATCCAATGCTGCAGAATACATCTACCCTGTTTACTATTATTTAAAATAAATTAGAGTCTTCTATCCTGTTAGCATCAAGGTTTTAATACATAGCTAGTAGCTAATGAATTCTGAAATATTTTAATATTTTAGGAATGAGATTTTGAATACAGATATTCTGATATGTTAGTTTGTCAGTTCTGGAGACTTATATATTTAAAATAAGCTTGTCTTCATAAATGTAAGTACAATTACATTTATTATTAGATCATTTTGATTAATGCAGCAGAATTTCTTTGGTGATATTTCTATCAAGCTGTTTTTCATATATTGAACATTCATTATAACAATAAGATTGAACATTTCAAAGTCAACAGTTGAACTGAGATGTGAATAATACTAACAAAAATTTTAATAACATCTTAAAACTTGGACAGCAATCAAACTACTAATTACCTTGAAACATTTGCATACAACCCAAAATCTGAGTTTTTATATGCAACATATTGAGTGAAGTCAACAAATGTCAAGATGCAGTGTAGATAGATATGTTTTACAATTTTTGCAAGAAGAGCCAATCTGAAGTTTTTCAGGGGATTTGTGAGAATGAAAAAAATAAAGTAAAGAAGCACAATTATTGTATTATACAAAACTTACTTTTTAAAAACAGATGATATCACAGTGTTGCTCAAACCTGTCAAGTATAAAATGTGTGGATTTAAATTCCTAGTTTTTCCCATGTTGGCTGGGAAATTCTGGGAACTGAAATCCAAGCATTTTAAACTTGCCAAGTATGAGAAACACCGTTATAGCATATAATCACACTATTTACATTTATTATTATGATTATTAATATGAATCTTATATTCTTTTTCTTTCTCCTCTTCCACTTCTACTACCATAAATTGGGGCAGCCTGACAATATGTCTTCAGTATCAAGACTATATGTCCTTACTGTGTCTGTGATAAAGGATGGTGTAATATATTTAATAAAAAATATTGTTTTTAGTATTTTCCTTATATGTGCGCTCATATCACAGGAGATCATATGTTTTTATTCAACTGACAAAGCTTTTGGAAGAGTAGTGTACCATATACATAAAGAAGCATAATGAACAAAAACCTTTTAAAAATGAAACAAAATTATACCTAAACCATTTAGAAAACCTTTGTGAAATTACATCATTTCAGTTGAAAATACCAGATTTAAAATTATATTTTGATGCTTACTGTTTCATTTGGATGAAGAATGGGTGATTTGGAGGGCATGATTTGAGATTTGGGTTGCATGCCTATTTGTGGCATGATAAAGCCAAGGTGAATGCAGATTTTAAGAATAATTTTGTTGAGCATGCCATCCTGAGATTAAATACAAAACAAGGCTCCATCCTAGGATACCTTTTTAATTGACACACATAAGAAGCTTTTTAAAAGAAAAGCAATTCTAGTAAGGCCAATCTGGTAGACCTATGGTGAGCTACTATGCTTTACTTACTCAAGGTGAATCGAGTTTGAAATTGAAAGAACTGGATTTGGAAGGTGAATTTGTCACTTGTTCACATATTTCCAATGAATAGAAAGACTTAACCTAGATAAGAAAGGCATGATTTTTAGTATAGAAAAACTGAATTTGAAACTGAATTGTGGGCCAATGATGAACATGTTATTGTTAATTTTATAAACTGTTTTTGAAATTTAATGTGGAAAATGAATATGTTACGATTGCATGATCTAATGGGCAAAGAATTTTCATTACAAAATACTGATTGATGGGTAGGAAAATCTGTGAAGTAATGGGTTAAAATACATCAAATTATAATGTAAAGAAAAAAAATTATTAGATGATGTATCATTGGTTTTTAACACCTGAGAAATTGTCAAAAATATATAAAGGAGTTTCAAATGCATGTTGGAAATGCACCTGCCAAGAGGTTACTTTTTATCATTTTTGGTGGACTTGTGACAAAGCAAAGAAATACTGGGACCATATTTTTACTTTAACTCAGAAGATTAAAATAAATATAACTTTAAACAGAACTTTAACTATTAGGTTTGCTGAACAAAAAAATGTGAAAGAAAATTTGGAATGTTGTTATTATATATGTTGACAGTGACAAGATTCTTATATGATAAGGATGTAAAAACACACTAATTCCCACAAAGAATGGATGATAAAAGTGATGGAGTAGCAAAGATGGTGAAACTGATTGTTGTAATCAAAGAGAAGAATTTATCTAGTTTTGTTTCTATTTGGAAATTACTTCTGAAAATTTTTGTCAAAACTGAAAAAAACTTGGATTTGGGGTTTAGAATAGTTTTGTTATTATAGCAATAGCTTGAAATGTTGTGAAATGTAAAGCAAAAGATTGAGATTGTTTTCTTTGGCTATTTTGCTACACTGAAGAAAGTCAGATTTCACGACTTATTTTCTCTCTTTGCATTTTTCTCTTTCTTTCTTTCTTTCTTTCTTTCTTTCTTTCTTTCTTTCTTTCTTTCTTTCTTTCTTTCTTTCTTTCTTTCTTTCTTTCTTTCTTTCTTTCTTTCTTTCTTTCTTTCTGTTTAATTTTTTCCTGTATTTTTATTTTATAATGAAACTTATAATTAAGAAAAGATAAAAAAAGAAATTACCTTACTCAAGAGACAAGAATTTAATATGTACATGTGAAAAAATAAATAAAGTGTTTCTTTCTGCTTATATTTAGAGCATGGTAAAACTAATAGGAGGCAGTTTGATGTATTGGTTAAAGCATCAATTATGAGTTCTAGACCCACCTCAGGTATAAAACCAACTGGCTGATCTTGGGCCACTTTCAGGCCTAGGAAAGAGGCATGGCAAACCATTCCTGAAATCTTGCCAAGAAAAGTGCAGGGACTAGTCCAGGCAATTGTCAAGATTCAATACTGACTTAAAGGCACAGACACAAACTAATAAGGGGAATGAATTCATGATAATTATTTATTTCATGTATTTCTAATCAATTTTTCTTCTGCTCTCAAACTCAGAACACCTTACCTCAGATTCCCAGTAGTTTCTATTCAAGGACTGTGCAATTTTAGTCTTTATTAGCTTCAGGAAGTTTGTTACCTCATACCCCTCATTTTAATTCTCATCTGCACATTTATTTTGTTACATGGATAGTATATATGAATGGCCCCAAAGGAGCCAACAAAAATAATTTTTACCAACCAAAATGACTGAAGAAATTTTAAAAAAAGGCTAGACAAACTTCTCACAGTAATTTTCAGCCTTTCCGATAATAAGTCTGTTGGCAACTGCTGACAGTAACACATAGATTGCTACAGTTAATTGGACAAAGCAGCACACAGAATTGCCAAGTTTAATGTTAGGACACTAAATGTGATATTCTCAAGACCTGAGCAAGCAGATGGTGACAATAGAAAGCCTGTGGTTGTTATACATAAAAAGGCACAAAGGAATAGAGAAGAAGAGAGAAATGTAGTTTTGGCTATTTTCTTAACTGAATCGAAGTTTTTGTATTTAATGGGTTTGCCTTTGACAACAACTTCAGATCATGATTTAGCAGATTGAAAATAAATGCTTAACACATTTATTTGGAAATAAGTTCAACGTTTCAGTAGAATTCAACTCAGGGACCTTGCAAATCATATATGGCATCTATTTGCTCTCAACATACGCATTGCCTCATTATATGTTGGGAGAGGGGATATATGCCGATAGGTGGATGAGACAGAAATGATATGAGTTGTAGTCAGAGACTGAAGTAGATGGGATTGCAGTTATCTCTTGTTGACAGTCTTTTATTCTCTGTTACATTCTTTCTCCCATCTTTACTTTTCCAAGTACTATTTTTACTCCTTTTTTCCTCTCTCCTATTTTTTTCCAAGCAGTACACTAATAGAGAATGATTTTAAGGGTTTGCTTAAAGGGACATTTGAATTTAGATGGCAAGTGTCAATCTGTCTAGTTGTTACAGCTGTCAGGGAAATTGTGTTGTATTCATATTAAAAACATTTTGTGTATGTGGAAAAAAAACAAGAAATGATAAAAACATAGGTAGGTCAAAAGTTGAATAATAACATTACCCAGAATCTCTTATGAATGAGTAAAGATGATTATATTATATTATATAAGCCTTTGTCAGAGATGACATCAATTAAATAAAAAGATTAATTAGGATTGATATGCTTTTGAATACTGATGGGAAGTACTCTAGAAATATTACTCATCCATTTCTTAGCACTGCACATTTGCAATATAGTTATGTAGCTGCTACCAAGATTAAGTTTAAGACATAATTTTCATTTTGTGAATGGAATGGAATTAAGATTCATAGAATAACTCTTCCCAAGCATTTGTCTGCTTCTCTTACAATTCCCAAAACTGTGCATATGAGATTTGAAAAATGAACAGGAATGGTATTGGATATAGTCCACATAGAGAGAAATTAGGAGAAAATAGAAGGAATTGATGGAAATTCACTCCAATTGAAGGAAATTTACTCCAATGCAGATAGTAGAGAAATTAAGGATCCACGTTAATACGGTTTTTTTATTCTTTTTTTTTAAATACCCACATGTTATAGGATAAAAAGATTTTCATGAGTTTGCTTCACACATACATTATGGAATGAAAATTCAAAAATAAAGTCAATATATGCATAACTTCACATCCCAATTTATTTATTTATTCAATTTACATGTCTGCCCATCTTAAATGCATGACTCTTTGCAGCTTACAAAGTAAAAACAAATACAAATATATAAATAAAAATAGAACAAGAAATACACAGCAGCTGGTGAATCATAAAATCCATAATATAGCCAAGAAACAGGTCACATCCCATAGGCCTGGCACAGAGTCAAGTCTTCAAAGCCTTGTGGAAGGCCAGAAAGGCAGAGCCCAATCTAATTTCAGAGGAGTTGATGTTTCAGAGGGTGGATGCCAGGGCAGAAAAAGATCTTTCTTTGAGCCACCAACTAACATTTTTCTTGGCTGATGGCATTTCCAGTATGCTCCACTTGCCAGATCAGAACAGATGGATAGAAACAACAAGGAAGAGACAGTCCCATAAGTAACCAGGACCAATCCATGTGTTACCTTAACAAGGAATTGTAACAGGCTGAAATCTTGTAGCTAATGCAGTTTGCAGAGCAGTGGTGTCATTATTTTGGTTGATACTAGAAGGACATTTTGAGAAATGGCCTCTCCTTCTTTCTTGAATTTCTGAGGTCCACCAGCATTGAGTCCCTTATTATCAGAACCCAGATGTGGTGGATTGGACATGTTATCAAAATGGACAGCCACCATATGCCTGGCCAGTTGCTGTATGTTGTACTGGAGATTGTGAAGAGACCTTGAGATTGTCCATGCAAGTGCTACAAGGATGTTGTGAAAGACCCTACCCCACTGTGAAATCTATCCAGGAGAATTAGAAGCTATGGCTGAATGACCCTGTGTTATGAAGCCTTGCTTTGAAGAAAGGCACTACAAAAAACTGATAGAAAGCCATGAGCAGCATCAGAGAATAATGCTCACTTATTACAACTTATTACAACAACTTCCAGTGCCTCCATTTTGCTTGACTTTGTGATTCAGAGTCCAGACAAGAAATGCACAACAGTTAATTATAAATTTCTTTTAATCAATCAACTTCTGGACTCTCTCACCTGAGAAATAAACCTCCATAATAAAAACAAACTATTTATAGCATTTCTAACTTACATTCCAATCTAATGTCAAACCTAGATCACCAAAACAAATACATCCTTCATCAATTTAATTATATCAACCTTTAGTCATCTTACTCATAATCTTAGTCCTTAATTCAATCCATAATTTTAAATTACCCATAATTCCTTACATACAATTTTAAATTTCATTACTTCAAGCGAATTCTAGGTTTTTTTTTAACCAAGTAAAACGCCATAACAAGGCCACCCTTCCAAATATTAAGTCTCTCTTCTGTATTTCTTCAGCCCCGTAAATAAATTGCTTCTTAAATTGAGTCTTCCTTTCTTGAATCAAATCCTCTTGCTTTCCATAGATAAACTGTTCATCAAACAAGATCCATTTCGCTTTATAGTCTAATTGCTTCATAAAGTAAAACAATGTCTCTCTTTTGTCAATTAAGTCCTCTTCTTGCTGCCCAGCTAGACAGAATTCCCCTTCTTGAAACAAAACCTCTTGCTCTCCATAAACACACTTTTCATCTAACAAAATCCAGTTATAGTCTTCATTCTCAAAACCCTCCTCTTCTCTTCCCTGTTGATCTTCTAATTTCTCTTGTGTTATGTAGTAATCAGCAGACAATTGTAAATCAGTTTCATTTGAGGAAAAGATTTCAATTAATTGATCTAACTCTTCTACATGTTCAGATTGTGAAAAAAATTGTTCAGCAGTCGGTTGTACATCAACTTCATTTAGAGGAAGGAATTTAGCTAATTTAAATAATACTTCTGTAAAAGCCTCTTTCAAAAATGCTTTAAACTCTTTAACCTCTTGCGCAAGAATCTTCTGTGTATCAGACCTTTTTTTCATAAAATTCATCAGTACAATCCAACTTAGGTTTAGCATTTGGCTGTAAATTCCACTCCATTTTAAATTTCAAATCACAGCCGTCTCTCTAGCTGCGCTTGAGAAAACAGGAAGAGAGAAAAAAGTAACAAATTCCACTTTCACTTTCCAGCACTTTCCCTATCAATGAAAACAGTGAAAGCTAAACGCCATTTTGAAACATTGTTAATTGTAGACGTTAGAAATGTATAACCAAAAAAAGAAAACAATAAAAATACTTGCAAAGCATTTAAAACTCCTGTAGTCATTGAGCCTGCTTACAGTCTCTCCAGTGTTGAATTTTAAAAAAGCAGAGGTGGTCGCGGCGTCTTTCTCTGCCCGAAGACAGAAGCGTCTCTGGATAGGAGCGTCCTCCGGAGCTATAGGGAGCTCACTCTTAATCCCTGAAAACTTATTTTCCAGGGATTTAAGAAGGCTCAACCTTGCTCCCGATGCTCTTCACCTCTCCTTTGCCCGGAGAGGGGATTTTTCACCGCGAAAAAACAGCTGATGTGCGCTGTTTTTCGCGGCTTTACAGATCCAGATGACGGAGTCTCACAAAGGAGACCCTGGCGGCGCCGGCAAAAGTATGTTTTAAGCAATCTACGAAAGGCGAAGAGGGTGGGGGCGATACGGATCTCCGGGGGAAGTTGGTTCCAGAGGGCCGGGGCCGCAACAGAGAAGGCCCTTCCCCTAGGCCCTGCCAGGCGACACTGTCTGGCTGACAGGACCTGGAGAAGGCCCACTCTGTGGGCCCTAACCGGCCGCTGGGATTCATGGGGCAGCAGACGGTCCCGTAAATAACCTGGTCCAATGCCATGTAGGGCTTTATAGGTCATAACCAACACTTTGAATTGGGTTCGGAGACCAATTGGCAGCCAATGCAGCTCGCAGAGTGATGCCGAAATGTGGGCATTTCTAGGCAAGCCCAACACTGCTCGCGCGGCTGCATTCTGCATTACCTGAAGTCTCCAAACATTTTTCAAAGGTAGCCCCATGTAGAGAGCATTGCAGTAGTCGAACCTCGAGGTGATAAGGGCATGAGTGACTGTGAGAAGAGACTCCCGGTCCAAATAGGGCCGCAACTGGTGCACCAGGTGAACCTGGGCAAATGTCCTCCTCGCCACAGCCGAAAGATGATGTTCCAAATTTAGCTGTGGATCGAGGAGGACGCCCAAGTTGCGGACCTTCTCCGAGGGGGTCAAAAGCTCCCCCCCCAGGCTAATGGATGGATAGATTGAAATATCCTTGGGAGGCAGAACCCATAGCCACTCCGTCTTGTCGGGGTTGAGTTTGAGCCTGTTAGCACCCATCCAAACCCTAACAGCCTCCAGACATCGGCACATCACTTCCGCTGCTTCACTGAAATGACACAGGGTGGAGATGTAAAGCTGGGTATCATCAGCATACTGATGATATCTCACCCCGTGTTGTCGGATGATCTCGCCCAGTGGTTTCATGTAGATATTAAACAGCAGAGGGGAGAGGACCGATCCCTGAGGGACCCCATAAGGGAGGAACCTAGGGGTTGACCTCTGACCCCCTGCCAACACCGACTGCGACCGACCAGTGAGGTAGGAGGTGAACCACCGCAAAACAGTGCCTCCAACCCCCAACCCCTCCAGTCGGTGCAGAAGGATACCATGGTCAATGGTATCGAAAGCCGCTGAGAGGTCAAGTAGCACCAGGATAGTGGATAATCCCCTATCCCGGGCCCGCCAGAGATCATCCGTCAGCGCGACCAAAGCAGTTTCCGTGGAGTAGCCGAGCCTGAATCCTGACTGTTGAGGGCCCAGATAATCGGCCTCATCCAAGGACCGTTGGAGCTGGAGTGACACCACCTTCTCAACAACCTTCCCTATAAAGGGAAGATTGGAGACAGGACGGTACATACAGACAATACAGAGCTTCCTTTCTCAGCTGAGGTGCACTTGTAAGTAGGCCTGGTGACTTGTATTTGCACATAAAGTAGCTTATATGTAATCAGGACGAAGCATTTATTTACAGCGGAAGCATAAGCTTTTCATACAAGCCTGTGTTAGAAAAGGAATCCAATCACATTCAAAATCAACCAATTCTGTATATAGATCCACTTGGAGTTTCTTGGAATTTCTTTCAGGCATATATTCTAAACAGCATTTCTGAAGTTTTGAATACAATCAGCAGTTTTCCCTAGGATTAAAACCACTGTTTACCACAGACCTCCTTGTAGCTGCTATTCTACCAGAGCCTGTCAGTGATTTAAAAAGACTCCCAGTGGCTAGATCAAGTGTCACCAAGCACTCGGTCCAGATTTATCTATCAAATATGGTCATGCACAGATAATCCCAGAAATAACAATTTACAATATAAAATATGTGTGCCATTAGGGATTGAAACAGTATTGTATGCAAAATATGCATTTCTTAAAATATTCTGCTGTACACTCACTGTTCAGAGCGAGCACTCAAAACAATATTCTTTTACTATGCCCTGAAGCTAAAAAAAACTTTCCAAAATAAGGTTGCATTTAAATATATAGGCTCCGATATGCATTTTAGATCATTTTATAAGTCTATGACGTTCTCACTCCCCCTTTGGCAAAGTTGCTGGTGGTGTTTCTCTGCAAAAGCTGAACAAGGATAGATTCTTCATGAATCCCCATCATTTTGATTCCTGTTGAGTCTTTGTGAAAAGACCTTCAAAGTAATCTTTTTTTGTCCCCATGTTTAAATAGGTTTTTATTTCAAGAAGTCTGTAAATCAGACAACCATGCTAATTTTGATGTTTTGGCTGTAGATTTTCACAAACTGTCCAAAATGGTGATGGGGACATGTTGGAAAAAGGAATGAACCAGGATGTTTACTTTTTTCATGGCAACAGAAAGAGTTACATCTTTCTCTTAGAAGAGAAGGTAGGAGAAAGGAAAGATGAGGGTGGGGACAGGAAGAGAAAGGGGAAAAATAGACAGTAGACATCACATTAGCTCTATGCAATACTGTATAGAAACAAAAGAAAGTAGACAATGTAACCAAGTGTATGATTTTTAATAAGTATGTTGGAAACAAAAAACTTACAGAATATAGAATAACAGCATTGGAAGGGAGGCAAGCTATTCCAATGAATAATTGTTCTCAGTGTCAGAAAATGTCTCCTTAATTCTAGTTTGGATATCTCCTTGATAATCTTTTATAGGTTACTTCTTGTCCTGCCATTGGGTACTTTGGAGAATAGGTCAACCTTCTCTTCTCTATGACAGCCCCTCGAATATTGGCAGACAGCTATCATGTCACACCTAATCCTTTTTTTTAGACTAGATGTATCTAATTCACTGAACTGATCATCATATGACTTAACCTTCCGGACTCCTAATCCTCTTTGTTGTTCTTCTCTGAACTCTTTCTAGACTCTCAACATCTTTTTTGCATCATGGAGATCCAAACGATGTGATCTTTCTAGTGTAGTATAAAGTGATACTAACACTTCACATGATCTTATGTCTCTGTGAATGCTGCCTAGGACTGCATTGGCTTTTTGGGCAGTTGCAGCACACACCAGACTTAAGTGGTTGTCCATTAGGATTCCTGTCACAGTTACTGCTGTTGAGCCAACTACCACCTATTCTTTATTTCTTTATTTGGTTTTTCTTTCTAAATATAACACTTTACTTTCTCACTACTGAATTGCATTTTGTTGGATAGGGCGCAGTGTTCAAGTCTGTCAAGATCCTTCTGTATCTTGAGTCTGTCTTCTAAACTGTTGGCTGTTCTCCCCAGCTTGATGTTGTCTCCAAATGTGATGGGTTCCCTTTTATTCCCACTTCTAAATTATTTATGAAGATGTTAAAAAGTAACAAATCCATGTAGTTGTGAGGCTGTCTCTCCCACTGAGGGGCTGACACAGAGGAGGTTAAACTATTCTTCAGAGCACCTGAGGGTGGGAACAGAATATTTGTTTCAAATATTCTCTTTTTGTTGGGCTTGATGTGGTAATGACAGATACAGTTGTTATTTCTTTGTAAGGGGAAATGTCTTTTCTTCCAGCTGTTGTGAGTAAAACTGCCTTTTGCAATTGACCAATCGTGATTTTGGCAATGCCAATGGTGTCCGAGTGGTGCTCCAATTGTTTTGGGATTGCACCCAAGGTGCCTCTTACTACTAGTACTACCTTTGCCTTCTTTTCCCCAGTTGTTCTATTTCTATTTGCAGGTCTTTGTATTTTGTTATCTTCTTCAGTCTTTCTCTTCTTTTCTATTGTCTCCAGGTATTGCCCTATCAAATGTCTAGACTTTTTTTCTTTCTCATTGATAATTGGCTTGTTATTGGTAGGTACCTGTCTGTTGGAATTCTAAAGTCCCAGAATACTTTAGCTTCTTCATTTTCTATGTCTTTATTTTACGGTCCCACCAGTTTTTGCTTGTAGGCAAATGGTATTTCTTGCAGATCTTGCAATGTACCTGTGTTGCTCCTTTGTCATGCTAATATTTGTAGTCAGTTTGTGCAATTTTTTCTTTAATGTTGGGTTGTTTGGCAGTTCCTTGATTGGGGTGTTGTTTACTTCTTGATTGTTGGTCTGATGTTAATCTTGGTGTTATACTCAGTGTTGATAGCTGAGGTGTTTTTGGTCTTTTTGTTCCCTGCAGGTGGGTAGATGCAATTGGTGTTAGTCTTGGTTATCCATCATGGCCTTTTCATCTTGGGTGACCCTACTAGAAATATACATGACTGACGACATAGCCCACAATTTCATTTACCCACACAAGCCCCTTTCGCTTCATCAAGGCTCCGATCATAGAAGGAGTGTTCATATTTGTTTTGAGGAAAGAAAAAAAGGTATTTCTGGAAAATTACATTCCAAAGCTTTTCTTCAGATATAGTATCGAAGTGTCCCTGGTATAGATTTTTTTCAGAATTTGAAATCTCAGCAAAAGAAAAGCTGGAAAAAATCAGAGAGAAATTTTTTTGTTTTTTTTTTTTTGCCTGACTCCTATGAAACAACAGCCTCTCAGTGTGATTATTTCATGTTTGTCCAATACACGTGGCATCTCATTTTTGTCTATGTTGGTTAAATGTTCTGGATAGGTCTACCTCAAAGCATATCTCTTCGACTTCCCCCTCCATTTCTTCCAGCTGCTGTTGCTGATTCCATCTCTTCTATGGATTCTGTGTCATCTGTAATTAGCTGGGCAAGCCCTGGCCAAAAAAAAAAAAAAAAAAAAAAGACCAAAATAATTAATACTTGTGAAGTTAAACTTCAATCCATCATTTTCATTTTTAAAATGAAAATAATTAAAATGGGTTAAAAAATACTCACTTTCTTCAGTTTTCTGAAGTTTCTTCTTTAATTTGCTTTTTTCCTGAGCAACGCTTGCGATATTGCTGGCCAGTTTTTTATTTTCATCTTCCAACTAAGATACAGACATTATAAGAAGCATCCATTAGTCATAGAATAGAAATAAGCAGACAACAAGCAGGATTGTAAGGAAAATGAATTACTCATGGCTATGATTCTGCCATTTTTTCCTGCAGCTCCTCCTGATGTCTTGCCAATAGTTCATTGATGTCCTCCTTCTGTTTTCTTTGTGCCTCTTTGTATTTCCGGACACAGATCTAAAAAATTAGATTTTCAGCAGTAAAATTAAACAGGCTGATTACAAATGAGGCTGCTGAGAATAATTATGTTGCTGTCCTTCCCTCTATTTGTAAAAATCTGTGAGGAATAAAAATTTAATCCTCTAGCTCTAAATAGATTTTAAAAAGCAATATTAATCTTGCATGTGATCCATATAATTCTTCTAAGAATTTATGATATCTCAAAACTGTGATCTGGAAGGAAATATATTAAAATTGATTTGAAATATGGTTATGTATATGTATACAGTGCTTTTTTTTGTAAAAAAGAGAAGGTGCTGGAACTCACACACGTCATACAACCCGCTTTGCCTACCCTACAAGGTTCCATCCAAAAAAGGTGCCGGAACTCCATTCTGAGCGTTCTATGACAAAAAAAGCCCTGTATGTATATATATATGTATACATATATATACCGGTATGTATATGTATTTCTGGCAATGTTGCTGCTTGGAAATAATTATATCAGATCAAAAAAACCACTTGGATATACATTAGTGAAAAGGGTTCCTTTTTACTGCCTCTGCCTCTGCAGATAGCAGCCCATAATAGATTGTTTTCTGTAAAGTTAAATTAGGCTGATAGGATAGGAGATAAAACTGAATTTGCTTGGGATTTTATTTATTTCTTTGTTCATTTGGAGCAGTCAGTATAAATCAACTAGTTCATCTTCATGTTGCTCTAACCATAGCATGAATACCCTCACTAGGCATTGTTAAGCAACAATCCTCATGACATCACATGACTTTCACCTCTAGCCAGCTGCAGGGGCAAGCTGAAGCTGCCTTTAGTTGTTCTGCTGTTAAAGTGATGTTTTAATAGCACTCTTCTTACAATATAAATGTAAGAGATAGTGTTGATAACAACATGGTCAGAGGTTAGGATCCTCCCATAAGATAACTCTGGACCTCCTGCCTACTAGTTGTATGGATTTTATGCAGCTGTTTGTAAATTGTCAAGAGTTCACATGGAGTCAGCAGTATAAAAATGCTATTAAATCAGTCAGTCTTGCCAGCGTAACAGCTCCCAAATATTAAAAAGATGAGCCCCATTTACAAAATTTAAAAGAGGCAAGCGATGTTACAAATTAATTAGGAAAAGGGATTCCTAATCAGCCCCATGACTACATACTTTTCTGTGCACCCCAAGCAAGGCCACAGAGTCATGTTTCCCGGCCATTCTGGATGTGGGTCCCGAGGACATGTTTAAATGGAACATATTAACAGAATTCACCAAGAAAGGGCCTGAAAGAAGATGTACCGATATTTTTTAAATGTTCAAGTTCAAAAGTTATTCTAAAAATTATTCTAAAGTAACTTTTGCTTGTTCCTAGATTCCTTTGATTCCTATTTTATTTCATTATTATTTATGTCATGTTATTTCTTTGAATCCTAAACTAATCCTAGACTCATAGATGTAAGTTGATCATTAAATTAATAAATAAAATAGAGGATCTCTTACCTCAAACAGGAGTTTCCCTGCATAGTACAGGAATGCATCCATCATAAATAAAATGTAGTATACTTAACAAACTAAGCTAATCCCACACTAAATTAAACAGACAAATATATTAAATATGATAAATAAACAATGTATGTAAACTAAACTAAACTGAGTAAATAAGTATGATATTAAATAACATAAATAAGCAAATACTGTAAATAAATTAAACCAAAACTATGTAAATACAGCTAAAATAAAAACAAAACCAAATCTAAGGAGAGGTACACTCTGCGCATTCACTGAGAAAAAGCTCTCAGTGAATAGCTTTCATTCAGCCAACTAGTATCCAGTTTTATTTACTTCTGCTTTGAGAGCTCATGTACCTGCCACACTCTAATGATCTCACAAGTGAAAAGCAAAGAAACTGATTGGCTGAATGAATGCTACCCAGAGTTTTATCTATTTTTCAGTATTGGTAGAAACATAAGTACAAAATCCTGTTGATGCATTTGGTGGAATCAGGAGATAAGCTAATAAGAAAAATGATATAGAAAAATTAGCACCACTAAAGAAAGATGGGGAATCTCTGGAGAAATAGGCACAGTTTATACCGAAAAAGTGGTGCAGAAGTGAGTGAGCAGAATTGGAGAGATGTCTGTGCCTGGCAGAGTAAATTACAGTATGGTTCTTGCTTCACCCTACTGTAGTTGCCCATTTCTCTTGAAAGAACTTCAAGATGGCTACGGATCTACATTTGGTGGGTTGCAGGACACCTGCCTTCTCAGTTGTGACTCCTTCCCCACAGGATGTTCTTCCCAAAATTACTTCAGCCCCATCCCTTTTGATTTTCAAAAAAGCCCTTGAGAATGGATTAGGTGACCACGATTGAGTCTGATGGAATGTGTACCTGCAGGAGAGTGGGGGAGAGTTTGGATAATTCAGAGTTTTCCCAGAAGGAGACCTGGCTGAAGAGATTGCTAGATGGGGGAGCAGAGTAGGGTAGATTCTCTCAGGGTATATCTAGTAGTAAGAAAATTACAGCTTGAGTTTGGCAGGATTCTATCCATTAGATGTGGCAAATAAAAGATTGAACTCAATTGGATTTTGCTTTTTTAAAAAAATCTATTGTGTGCTGCCCAGAGTCACCTTGGGTGAGATAGGCGGCTATATAAATTTGATAATTAAGTAGGTAAATAAATAAATAGTTTATGTCACTTGAAGTCCCATATAAGTTAGAACTTTTTGCTTTCCTTTTCCCTTTCCACTCGGGTTTTTTTTCTGATCTCATTATAGTATATTGTAAATCTGGTCATGACAGGCCCGCACCGTGCATGTGCAGCGTGATGGGGTGCATCGCGCATGCGCGGTGCGACGGCCCGCATTGCAATAGGGAAAAAAATGGCTGACCCAAAAAAAATGGCGGACTGCGGTGCTTGGCGACCCCCGTGAAATGGTTGTTCGACCCCAAATGGGGTCGCGACCCACAGGTTGAGAACCGCTGATCTAATACATATTCATTGTGGCCAGACCTCACAATAAAAATGCTGCCCAAGCAATACTAAATTAGGGAAGTCTGGATGACCAAAGAGAGACTGAACTGCTTTTTAAAAATGAACTAAATGCAAAAAAAACCCCATCAAAATTATAAAAGGGAGAAAAAAGTAAAACAAAAACATACAAGATGCAAATTTATAGTCATTGCAGTGAGATATTTTTCTCAGTGTTTGCAAAACAAACCATAAACCATAGGTGGGCCAGGAAATAGCCTGCTTCAGGAGCTAAAACTAAAGATTTTGGGAGTTTCCTCCTAGAGCAGTGGTTCTCAACCTTTTTCAGGTTGAGACCCCACTTGCCCCACCCATGCGTGCCGTGACCCCGACCTGGATGCGCACGTGCGCGCGCACGCGCGCCAGGCCGATCTGCGCATGCGCAGGGCGCACGCACCGGGAAATTTTTTTAAAAAAATTAAAAAAAAACAACAAAAAACCAAAATGGTGGACCACGACGGGCGGATCTGCGCATGCACGGCGCACACACGCGATGGGCTGATCCGCGCATGCGCGGCGCACGCACGCTGAAAAAAATAAACATTTTTTAAAAAAATTAAAAAAAAATAAAAAAAACCCAAAATGGTGGACCACGACGGGCGGATCTGCGCATGCGTGGTGCACGTACACGATGGGCTGATCCGTGCATGCGCGGCGTGCGCACGCCAAAAAAAAATAAAAAAAAATAAAAAAATAAAAAAAAATAAAAAAAAAACCAAAATGGCAAACCGCGGTGTCCGGCGACCCCCGCGAAATGGTCGTTCGACCCCAAATAGGGTTGCGACCCATAGGTTGAGAACCACTGTCCTAGAGCAAGTACTGGCAACCTTAAATACTCAAAGAGCCACTTGGACCCATTTCCCACAGATAAGAGAACACTGGGAGCCACAAAACCCTTTTTACATCTAAAATGAAGATAACACTACATATATCGTTTTTTACGTTTATGCTATGTATAAAAAAACTATAGTGTGTTGCATTAATGAAATCAATGAATTGCTATAAAGAAAACAAATTTTTATTTCTGCATGCAACAAAAGCATTTTGAACTCCAGAAAAAAAAAAGATGCTGGGTCGAAGGTTACTTTCAAATAAAATACTCAATGTCTATTTGAGTCCTCCTTGTATTTATGAAATAAAAAGCCAGTGCAAACTGTAAAAACTACAAATAGAAAAATAGAAAAGAAAAAAATTGCAGGGGGGGGGGAGAAAAGGACAGGAGAAAGAGGGAAACAAAAACCTTTCTCCTTCATCCCAATAGGTAAAAACTATTTTAGTAGCTTATCTACCATCTTTAAATACAGCATAATTATCCCCATACCTCATCTCTTAATTAAAACAAATCAAAATATGTCATTAAATGTTCTTTACTAAAAGTCCAGTAAGATATCTCTCTCTCTCTCTCTCTCTCTCTCTCTCTCTCTCTCTCTCTCTCTCTCTCTCTCTCTCTCTCTCTCTCTCTCTCTCTCTCCCTCCCTCTTTCTCTTTTTTTCTCTTTATCTCTTTCTCTCCCCCCCTCCTTTTTTCTTTCTCTTGGAGAATTCTAATAAATCACTCTCTTCTGAATAGATCTCTGCCCTCCTGATCTCCATAGCAGAGAAACCCACTTAGAGAAAAGATAGACACCCATTCTGTGAGAGCAGCCACAACACATCCCTACCTCCAAATCTCAAAAGAGCCTGCCAGGCTAAATAAAACTGGCAGTCCTTCTAGCTGTGTTTCTCAACCTCTGCAACTTTCAGAGGAGGGGTGGTGGACTTCAACTCTTAGAATTCTGAAAGTTACAGAAGTTGAGAAACACAGCCTTACCGAAACAGATTTTCCACTATTGAAAACATTGACTGCTGAATTGAAACCCCAAATCCAGATGGATTTAATTAGAGAAGCGACTGCACCAATTCTGCTTAACTTGAACTGGGAAGCAACTTAAGAAACAGCAAGGGGGAACCCCCCCACATGCCTGTACCAACCCAGCTCCCTCCATCAAAATAGGATGCATCTATTTCCAGCCTATCATCCACACGACAGCCGAAGCAAGCTCCTACAGTGCCCGGGTTCCTCTCCCCCCCAACCCCGAGCCAGGCTCCCTAGGAAGCCGCAAAACCCCGGCAGGTGTGGGGATGGGCTGGGGAGGAGTCCTCCCACTCCAATTGATTTCCCCCTCTTTTCAGAAACAGCACCCGAAAGGAAAGGAAGGACAGAGCAAGCTTCCCCCATGGGGATCCAGCGCTCATTGCCTACCTCCTTTTCCCGGGTGGGGGTTGCCCAGCAGACCCACCAGGCTGGCAAGAGTTCCCTTGAGACAGCAGCTGCTGCTGCCTCCCCTCACATCTCCTGGTGGGCTTCAGGGGAAGCACGGGACTTCAAGGGGGCCGTTCCTGTTCAAAGCGAGCCGTGCACCTTCAGGGGTTGGGAGATAGAGCAACACTGACCCTAAATGGGGCAGATCCCTTTCCTGGGGCCACGGCTTGCAGGGCTGGCCTGCTCAGTGGAGGCTCCGGCGGGCTGCTCCCAGGGAGGATCCCGAGGCTGCCCTGCATGGTTCCCTGGCCCCATGCGCTTTGGATGAGGCCAGCCTGGGAAAGGGACTTTCTGGCTGTGCTTCTCCCAGGGGTAGGGGACCCAGGTGCAGGGCCAATCAGGAGCCCTGCGAGGGAGCAAGTCCGCATGAGAGAGAGAGAAGGGAAGCGCAAGTGCCTCTCTCTGTCTCTGTCTCTCTCTCTCTGCAAATGGCGGAAGAGGCTGAGAGCCACAGGAGAAGGCTCAAAGAATCACATGCAGCTCTGGAGCTGCGGGTTGCCGACCCATGCCCTAGTTGAATGCTGATTAATATATTACAACAATATTAGTTTCCAACCCCTTGTGAAACAGGCCCAAAGAATTTTAAACTACTAAATTACTAATTCTACTTATAAATTGTTAATCTGTGTTCTATATAATATATTAATAACAAAATAGTTAATAAGAATAGTAATAATAAAAAAGACAAGATTAAAATTCCAAACTCTCTGTTATTAAACTGTTATTGCAATCAACTCATAGAAAATTTACCACAGCTTCTTAACTATCCCAAATTATCCCAAAAATTAACCCTGATTGGTCCTGGATCAAATATCCATATTTGTTTCTTAATACTATCTCTTATCAATTGTTGCCTGATTAAATAGAATAAGTACAAACTCCAAGGGCAGTCTATCTTCCCCAAAAATTGTTCCCCAGTTAGATGTGATAAATCCATTCCCCTGTCTTCTTTAATCCACTCTTAAAAAACCAATTTACCAGCAGACAGTTTTCTGCTGTTATATACATGTGCAGACTTGAATTTCAGGGACATGTATGGATTCAGCTCTGTTATTTCTGAGTCCGTATTTCTTCCCAGTCAAACTACTGCTTTGAAATCACGTTCCTTTTCTGGGTTTGGTTTCTTTATAGTCACTTGCCTCTGAATGTTTTCCACAGTCTTTATGAGTTCATCAAAATTTTAAAAAAGCTTTCAGGTAAGAACTGCATGTTACCAAACAGTCAGTCAGCCTCCTTCCCTTATCTATAATCTGCTATGTTGTTGTTCAATGTAGTAGATAAACTACAAGGAAGATATTTTCTGGATATTTCAATCCAAAATTTAAAAAAGATTAAGAAGAATAAACTCCAAACTTTTTGCAAATTGATAAAGTACAAATTTCTTGTAATGAACGTCCAATAAAATGTAAATCAAATAAAAGTACTTTTATCATCCAAAGATATGCCTTGTTTCCTTACAGAAAAGCAGAAGTTAATGAAAAGAAGCCAAATAGATCAAAGGAAAAAACCAGAAAAAAAAGAAAAAATCCAGCAGAAGGTTGAAATAAATCATCATTCAGCTTAGGCATGTGACAGGAGCTCACCCCTACATGCAGTGCTAGGATTTGAATCACTGGACCTGAGACCACCTCCAGTATCATTAAGTCACTGAGCCATTGCGCCTCTCAAATATCTACGTTATTAGATAGTTTTGAATTTATTTATTTTTGCTTTAATAATATACAGTATCCTGGAAAATTGTATTTGGAAGAGTGAATGTATCAGTGAGCAAAAGACGCAGAAAAGAGAAAACCAGACTCCATTTACATGTGACTTGTATATAAGAAAAATTTTCAAAGGTAAAGATGCTTGATAGAAATTTGGATATATAGCTAAAATAATATAATAATTAATATAATCAAATTATTTGATGACATGATAGGAAAAATATACTGAATGTGGAAAAAGAGAAAAAAGGAAAAGGGAGGAAAGTATCCAAAGTCCTTCAGGTTAAAAATAGTTACTTTTCTTAAAAAAAAAAAGAAAAACATTTTTTTTCTTCTCTGTAATTTGTTTTTGTTTTTTTAAACCACATTCTTTTCAGCCACTAGACCCAGAGTGGGTCACATGGAGAATAAAATAAAGACTGAGTGGTTTTTTTAAAGCCTTAAAAAACGTTAATGTAGAAATAGAATTGGAATGGAAGGCTCTACAGTGTGCTCTTGGAATGAATTGTGTGGGTTGGCAAAGTGTTTTAGAAACCATCTGTTTTTTAAAAGCAAAAACTTTGTTCCATACAATCTTCATTTCTCTTCCTTCATTCTTTGTTACAAGAATTTGCCAAAGTTCCATTGTATTAAAAAAAAAAAAAACCAGCTTACTGTAGTCTAAAGCAGCTGGAGCTCTGCATTTATGCTCTTGTTTTGAACCTTGGAACAGAGTACGAAGCAATTCCATACCATAAGAAAGAGTGAACTGTTCTGAAAAAAAAAAAAGGTACTTTGTCTAAAATAAACCATCTAGATTTTCAAGCCATTAATAAGCCTGTTTCTGAGGTACAGTGTTCAAACTGACAGCATGAAATGTAACAAGGAGAGGGTCAAACATTTCTGTTACAAAGGAATTCTAATATTTTGTCTTTCCCTCCTGAATGACTTTATCATTCAGCCATAGGCTGTAAAAAGACTTTGAACAAATATCCTAACCATTCTTTATTTCTAAAATTTTCATTTATACCAATATTTTCTCCCTGTCCGCTACAAGCATAGTTTAGTTTTTGTAAGTGTTGTACATTATTCCTCCATTTTAAGAAAAGAGGCATTATTCTCTTCGGAGATTACACATAGATTGCTATTTCCCATCCCCATCCCAGACTGAAAGTACTTTACCAAAAACTAAGAGGAAAAAAAGAAGAACAAAAAATCTTAATCCTGATAACATATGCTTAACCATAATGTTTACAAACATATTTCAGAGTAACTCATAAATCAATAAAGGAAAATATTTGTAGTTCTGGTTTGAAATGAGGACTCCTTGCTGCTCTCTGAGTTTGGTTATTTTCTTGAAGACATTTCATTACCAAACTAGGTAACATCATCAGTGCTAGTCTGCAAGAAAGCAATCAAGCTCAGAGAGAACCAACGACCTCAACTCATAAATATTAATGCAGATATGTAATAGTTTGTATTTACTGCAAAGATATAGTATATCTTTCCTCAACAAAAGGTCAAGAGTGCAAGACTCATGGAAAAAAAGAAGAGCCATCTATTACACTAAAGATAACTTACAAGAGATCATTAAAAGAAATAGCAGATCACTGTTACTATAATTTATGACAGAAAAAATATCAAGTGCCTCTGCAGTTCACTCAGGATAGCCATTTAGAACAATAATCTTAACTAACACAAGCAATTAAATGCATTTTCTTTTGGTTCAATTTATCTCAAAAGATAAGTAAGAAATTAGCACAATTAAATGCCAGAAATCCCCATCCTTTCATGAAAATGTGAATAAAATGCAAAAATCATTAAGTGTGAAAGGAGAATTAAAAAAAGATTCAGATCCCAAAATACATTACTGTAGGTGATAACTAACATGTTAAATGGTTAAAACCTGTAATCTAGAAATATGTAGAGGTAAAATAAACCAGTGTAGCACAGCATTTCGGTTAATGGCATATTTTACAAGTAGCACATTATACAAGTGCAAGTGCTTTTAGTAAAGTTAGAAGTGTTCCAGATTTCCAGCTCTGGAAATGATCATGTATCAAATCTCTGAAAGAAAATCAAAGCTTATTGCTTCAGCTTTCTCTTGCAGAAGTAGAAGCAGATACAGGAATAAGAGACTGAAAATTGGGGAAAAATTGTATTGCAGAAAGCAGGGATTTAAAAGGCTAGGAAGAGTTATGTACCTTTTTTCCAAGTGCTATTTATGAAATTGCATCACTTTTGGCCCAAAGATGTTGAACAGAAGGAAACAATGTAGTTCTGACATGGAGATATCTAAAATGAATCTGTATGGTAGCATTTCTATGTATCTTTCCTGTTGAGTCAGGAATTCCTTTCATTTTTACTCAGTCCCACATTTTTCCAAATTTTCCAATATCTTTTGTTGCCTTTCCTATTATTTTTTTAATTTAAAATAGCAGTGTATGAAAAGTTATATGCATATTGTCTTAGAACAAAAAGCAACTTCCATGGGAATCTATCTTCATTTTTTTTCACTGCAACAATACCCTTAGGTAGTTTGGCCCAAGAAAGAATAATCGGCCCAATGTAATCCAGCGATTTCCATGATTAAGGATAAAGTTGAAATGAGATGTCTCCAATCCTAGTCTAATACCCTAATCACAAATAAACATTTTTCTCATAACAAGTTTTTCACAAACAATTTTATCTAATGTAATATTAGATTTTTTTTACTACACATATCATTTGGAGGCATATTAGCACAATTTAGAAGAGTATACAGTTCAATATATATAACATTTTTTACTTTTTTATATTGACATACTTAAATCAGAATAAAACACATTTAGATTGCATTGCAAGGAGGAAATAAGTAGAAAGGAACTACTTTCTGTGCTGGTTAGTCAAAGAACATGATACTCATCCCTTAGAATAGCAGTTGAATCCTGCTGTAGATCATATATTCTTTCTTTAACTTGAGTACAGAAACCTTTGGAAGTTCGTGAAATTTTATGACAGATTTAGATGGTATCATTTTGCCTGTATAACCTCCTTGAATTCTCTGAGCCAAATTTCTTTGATTACCAAAGTAAAACAAATATAATAAGCTAAGACTATCCACCAGGTTCCAGTTAACCATCCAATCCCCAACTTTGAGTTTTTTCAGAAATAAAAAATTATAAAGCTGCTCTGCCCCTTTTAGTATTATGTGCCAACAACTTGATTTAATTTTGGTTCAGTATACCTTGTGTAGCTTTGGTTTGTTTCAAGAACTGCCCAAGGCTAATAAATCCAAATCCTTCCATCTGGTGCTTCTTATCTCATTGATGTATAGACCCCATTAGCTTAGCCTGCCTGGCCCTTTATGTGGAACTGGTAGCATTTCTAAGAAAGTTATCTTAGCTATTCTAAATTTCAATCTGCTACTTAGCATTCTAAATTTGGACTGGCTGACTATTTTCCATTATAATTGGTGCCAATATAGACATGGTCTGACCTGAAATGGATGTGAGTCCCAGCCCCAGAATGGCATAAAACAATCCAGCAATAGACAGAATCTTGCCAGACTAAACTTTTACTATTCTCATCCTAATCGATATACCCTGGAAGATTCTAGAGACTATCCTAACTTTCTTCCTGCCTCCTATTCAACTCTGGGTAGTGTTGTCTCTTATCCCAACCACCACCCCCCTTTCTTCAAATATGCTCTCTTTTTCCTGGGAAACTGTCACTTCACTGCAGTTCATCATACTATCTCCCCCTCATCTACATCATCACTCACATCAGGAATAACCTTGGGGAAAGGAAAGAAGAGATGCTAGGAAACAATCAGATAAAAGAAATAGTGACTTAGAAAGGACCTGTCCTAGTGAAGCAAGCAGTCTTGATGGGAAGTTTTGTACTTTTGAACTTACAAGATTCTGTTAACATAGCCTTACAGTAAAAGTAGATTTAGTGCATTTATTTATGTTTCCTGTCTGATTTACCCAGGTGTAAATGACAATGTCTACCATCTTTACCTCATCATTGTCCAGCAATTTAAGTATCCAGCAATCTTTGCATCAAGCACACAAGTCATCCTGAAATGTACCTAAATGTCACAAATCTGTATAATTCTAACAACCAAATTACCCACCTGTAACAGCTTTCCATGTCTTGGTGGACTATCCTTGAAATAAAACAATGTGGGTTTATTACCCAAGGATTGGGGTTATCCTATAAAAACATTTTCGCTGTATTCAAAAAATATTCCTTTACTATGAGACCCTCTTTGTCTATGCTAGTACAGTGGCCATAATTCTTGGAATAGAATAAATACATTTTATAAAGTTTTGTCAACTATCTAAAGTTCAATCACCTTGATTTAAGGATACAAATTTCATCTCTGAGAGACTAGAAGCTAGGTTTACTGAATACCCATGACTTATTCCTAGCAGGTAAGCTATCATATATTTGACACACTGTGCAATAAATGGAAAGCATTGTCTCTCCTGCTGGCTGCACATAAGTCAATTGGTAACTTGGCGGTCTTTTTGTTTAGAGAATGTTTGACCTAAAAGATAGTCTCTATGTTATACTTTAAGAAAATTTGGAGCCTTGCCTACCTCAAACAAGATAAAATTGCTAAAATTATCTTGATGCTTGGTCTATGTAGGTGAAAGTCAGCATTTCTGTTCTCCTCTGATCTTCCTCACAAGACTTCTCATTTTCTGTTGGCCTTATTGTTCCCATGCTTGAGTTGTGAAAATCCATCTGCTTCTCCTCTGAAAGAATATACAGTAGTTGTGCAGTATCATGTTATTGTTAGGATTAGCATTTTAAAAGTCTTTCATTAGTTCACAACAGCAATTATTGTGGGTACTTATGGATAATCACAAAAGTCCAATTTAACACAAGTTGGGAATTGACTTTACTAGAAAGGCACATACATTAACAGAATAACAGTGTTGGGAGGAACTGCAAAGGTCTCCTGGTCCAAGCCCCTGCTCAAGCAGGACATCCCATTTAAGACAAGTGGTTATCCAATCTCTTTTTAACAATTTCTGAAGACAAGCCATTCCACTGATTGTTTTGTCAGGAAATCTCTCCTTATTTCTAAGTTGATCCTCTCTTTGATTAGTTTCCATCCATTGCTTCTTGTCCTGTCTTTAGATGCTTTGGAGAATAGGCTGACCCTCTCTTCTTTGTGACAGTCTCTTAGATATTGGAACACTGCTATCATGTCATCCCTCAAGCCCTTCTTTATATTAAACTAGACATACAATTCTGTAACCATTCATATGCTTTATCTTCCAGTCCCCTAATCATCTTTATTGCTCTGCTTGGCATTTTTTTCTAGAATCTCAACAGTTTTGGTTGGGTGGCCTATAGTATACACATATGGTAATGTCATTTTTCCCCTTTTATATTGACCTAGATGCATTCAAGATGGATTTCATCATTGTTTTGCTGTATTTCCGTAGAGATGTAGTTATTTCTTTTATGTAGCACAACTCCAGCTCTTTTATTAGGTCTGTTTCTTTTTAAACAATTTAAATCCCTGTAGCTGTGTATTCCATTCCTGAGTTTTATCTCACTAAGTTTTGGTAATGGTAACAATAACAAATCTGACTTCCAGGGATGAAATGATACACTGAAAACTCTATGAGAGTGGCCCCGATAATTGTGGTGAAATAGGAAGCTGGTGAATGGATTAACTCTTTGTAATTTCTTTCTGGGCAAGGAGACAATTGAGATACCCATAAGGGCTTCTGATAGCTGCTTCTCACAAGGAGAGTACAAAATAGAAATCTCCAGAGCACTGAGAAATCAAAAAAGCCTAAACTGCAGTTTAGAACTTTAAAAACACACTTTTGGAAATTATTTGTTAACTGGTTTTGGACATTAGGAACCTTGATATGGGCAGGTTTTGTGTACTGGGTGAATTTGTTCAATCCTTACCAAAAGAAGTCTTATAGAAGATTAATGACTTTTTAAAAAAATAAACAGCAAAAGGGTGATTAGAATATTGATTTTGTAAAGATAGAAATTAACTTAAGGTCCAGATGGATTTGAAATAAGATTTTGAAGCTAATTATAAAAATTCTTACCATGGCAAAATGCTGTTGTTTTGAATTCTTAAAAAATGATAAAATGAATGTTGAAGGCTAGACAATTAAAGAAGCCATTAAATATTAAAGTTAAAGGAAAAGAGCACTTAAATTTACTAATATAGAATAGAAAAAATATTTTAATATTGGATATATTGAAGATTGTGAATAATGAAATCAAAAGTTCCATTTTAAAAACATCAGTCATTATAGAAGAATATATGGAAGAAAACCAAGATTTACTGAATAGGTCTGAGACTGATTTGAAAGTGGATCTAAAAACAACAAGCTAAGAAAATGATGTGGAAAAAATTGCTACACTGGATATACAGATTAAATCAGTTGATGTCTTACTAAACCAAAAAGTAATCTAGGTAATTTTCTTATATTGGATTTACAAAAATGACTTGCAAAAAATGAAAACAATTTTGTGAGAAGAGACAAAGAAAAATTAAGCATATTTCTAGAATATTATTTGAGGAGTTGAAGAATTAAGGTTGTTAAAAGTAAAAGGATTTCATATCCTGGCTTTCTTAACACTCATTCAGGAGCTAGATACAGTTCTTAATGCCACTGGTGTTAAAGGGAGGATTTGTTGCTTTGAGTTCTGAGACCAAGGCAGCAGGAGATAATGGGGAAAAAAAGGCAAAAACAAGGAAAAGGGGATTACTTGAAGATAAGAACATAGTTGAACAAAGATGAATTGCAATTAAACAATCCAAGGTCAAGACAAAGATTTATGATGCTAACTCAAGAGAGAGATGAAGTCTTAGTCAGTTAACAAGCTGGGTTCATGGATAACTGGATTCCAGGCAAGAGCCACAAAATGTGAAGCCAAATCATCGAGTTGCTTCTAGAAAGAGAAAACTGTTACTGTCAAATTTTAATTCTCTCCCTACTAAATGTACACAAGTGTTGCCAATTTTCTTAAGCTTTGCTGGTCAGTTTAGCACCTGGATGCTTGTTCTCAAGTCATATACTTTGGTGGGGTGAAGAGATCTTAGGAGGAATAGCAGCAGTGTTTCTGTGTGTGGGGTGGAGAATAGACAATTGAATACCTGAAGCAGTCTGTGTAGTGGCTGAGTCTGACTCCAAAAGAAAGAATATGCAGTTGGTTTATTTGATCAAGGTTAAATCCTTAATGGACTATTGCTGATCAGTTCTGAACAATGAGGCTTTAAAGATTTATTCACATATAAGAGATGTGATATAGGAAGAAGAGATCATTTGTTATATTTTAAGAGCAGTTTATACATTACTAAAATTGTATATAGTTGTTTTGAAGGGGGAAGTCATTCCTTCCTTCCTTCCTTCCTTCCTTCCTTCCTTCCTTCCTTCCTTCCTTCCTTCCTTCCTTCCTTCCTTCCTTCCTTCCTTCTTTCCTTTCCTTTCCTTTCCTTTCCTTTCCTTTTTTTCAGTTTGTATCAATTCTTATCTTTTTAATTGTAATGTTCAATAATGTTACCATGAGAATGTAAGTGTAAGTGAGAGAGAACTGATTCTATTTACCCTGATTTTTTTCAGGTTATTCGTGTGTGTATGTGCATGTGTGTGTGTGTGTACATATGAATGTATTTCTGGTGAGGTGGCAATTAGTGTGCAACTACTTACTATTTTTATTTTTCAAGAATACCTGCAATTAAAATCCAGTTACTTTACAAATTTATTAAAAGTTAAAATAATTTTAAAAATAGAGTTTCTTGGTGATGCTGAATAAAATATCCATGGACAAAGTAATCCTCATAACTAAATTTATTCAGATAACTTTTCTAGCACACATAGCTGTAGTTGGTTCAGTTGTTCACTATTTTGGTTTTAAAGAAATGTGTCTGAAAATTAATGCCAGCTAATAGAAATATTTAAACACTGAAGTAGTACTGAATGTCAGTATTTGGATATCATTAAAAGCAAATGGGAGTATTTTAACTTATGCAGTAAAATTTGACTTTGTGGCTCACTGTCTCAGTTAGGAATGAAATCATACTATGAATTATGTCTTTCTCCCAACAATTAATGATGAGATCACTGTTCTTATATGAGATGAAATAGCTCAAGTACATATTATAAGCCATTAAAACTTACAGTCAAATGAAATGCAGCACCTTTGTAAAGCTTTGTTTAATGTTACGTTAATAAAACCAGTGCAATTTGTATGTTAGGGAATCATATATTGAATACATGGGACAAAACATGGTTGCACCAATATGTGGTAACACAAGTCTTGATCCTCTGCTTATGGTTGTTGACAATGATTG